>CM060420.1:81656554-82404367 GCA_030545235.1 Helianthus tuberosus
AAGATGCGCCCCAGGAGACGACATTTGGTGGTCAAGTGGTATTCCGCATTCAAAAGATTGAGAGTTTAAGTCGTGCAGGGTGCAAATTGTGATAAATTTATCCTTGATAATTCTAGGAATTGACTCGGTGTGGACATGGGGTCATCAGTCGTGGGACCTAGGATGAATTATACACAAATACACACAATTCTTTTTTCCACAATCCAAACCCTAATTTTTAAATCTCTCTCACAAACACCACCATTCCCAATTCGGTTCACAACTTCCCCAATTCGGGCGTGTTCGTGTCTTAAACAGGTCGTGTTCATGTCTTAAACTGTGTCTTAACAGGGCGTGTTCGTGTCTTAAACAGGTCGTATGATACGTTGGTAATTTTTTCGTGTCTTAACAGGTCGTTTCGTGTAACCTGTTTATTAACAGGTTCGTGTTCCAAAAATCTGACACGATAAGATTTCTTGTCGTGTTCGTGTTTACGTGTTTCGGGTTCGTGTCTTAACAGATCGGGTTGACTCGTTTTGCCAACCCTAGAAATGCTGTTAAGAAACAAGCGTAATAACTAATAAGGTTTTGTGTCAAAAATAAGAATTCCTCCACTTGAGAGATCATTGTTCTCCTTTGACCAAATGCTTGACTTGTTGGATATGTATTGCTATTTGCTAGTGTGAATTAGTCTTGTGGAATAGATTTTCATTCTAATAAACTACAATGGCGATTACAGTTGATTTCAATCATATATTCGTAGCACACTCACAGTTTCTCATAATATTCAACAACCATAAATTATGAGTAGTCAAATTAGTTCAAGAACATACACACAAAATCTTGATTAAGCTAGATATTAAGATATTAACCTAACCTAACATGTTTTGATTATCGTAAAAGATATGTGTAAACTATTGGATATCTTAGTCGTGTTCAATTTCCAAGAAAAATCGCTTGTTGAACCACTAAAATTCCCAAAATTGTAAGAGCATCAGCAATGGGACTAAGGGGCTGTTTGTTTAGCTATTAATGCGTCTCTTAATGGTTCAGACGTTTCCCTCTGAATGATTAAGACATCTAATCTGAATTGGTTAGATATATGCCTCTGAACGGTTAAGCATTATACTGACTCTAATGGTTCAGACCTCTTACTGGTTTAGCACCTAACCATTCAGAAGTTACCAAACAACACCTAAGCTCCGCGGACGAGCCCACAATGTGTCTCCTCCTCTCACGTCACATTCTTTCTCTCCTTCTTCACGTCCCCACCCCCCTCTTCTAGATCAACTCTAACACATGGCGGTCACTCCCAAAAACGTTGGTTGCGGATGCTTTAAGAGGCTTCTATACCACTCACCCTAAGAACGAACATTTCTAATCATATGCGGATGATATACAAATAAAAACTCCAATTTTATTGTTATCGACTTTTAATCAAACAATTCCTACATTTTCAGAAGAAATTGCACCACACGGTTTAAATGATTTTTGAAAATTTATTATTAATTAAAAATATACTAGAAGCTTACTTGTAGAGAAAGTGTACTGTACAATTTTGCTTAACGTACGCTAGTAAGATCTAACATGCGGATATTGGATTTACAACATGCGGATTTGTGTTTGGAGAGGTAAATCCGCATGTGTATATAAGAAAAAGAAACTCCGCAAGTTAAAAACAAAAAATATCGCATGTGGGAAAGTATAAAGAATCGCATGTTAAGAAAAAAAGTCCGCATGTTGATAAAAAATAATTCCGCATGTTTAAGGAAAAAACCCGCATGTTGAACTGCTCCGCGTACGTTAAGCAAAATTGTAACTTAAGTCTATAACCAAACCCTATCTTGTATCTACTGAAATTATTATTGTCTTAAATAAAAACAAACTTATTCCAAAAAAAAAAAAACAAAAACGGTTACAACATAACATAAAACATAAATTACAAAGAGTGAGAGAGAGAGAGACTCGTTCTTCATCACTCCACAAAAACCGCTCTTCTGTCTGTTATGCATTCATTCATCGGTGGTTCATATTTTCCAATTCAAACACATTCTTTTCAATCCCAATCCCAATCCAAATCCAACAACAAACATTCTTTGCAATGAGGAAAGAAGTTGCAGTTGCCGCAGTGGCCACCGTGTCCACCGTGGTGGTGGCCGGAGTGCTGCTTGTCCGTTGGAAGAAACGAGACGAGAGACGATGGAAACAAACGCAACGCATGTTTCGCAAATTCGCCAATGACTGTGCCACTCCTGTCCCCAAGCTGTGGCATGTTGCCTTCGATTTGGTTTCCGATATGCAGACCAGTCTTTCTGATCAGTCTCAGACCGATTATGTCATGCTTCCGTCCGTTACCTCATCCCTTCCCTCTGGGTACTCTTCTCAGACCCTATGTTTCGTTATATAAATTGGTTTTGTATTAAACATATATGATATTGTGTGTGTATGCATAACATAATAAGTTTTGTGTTACAAGATCTATTATATATGTATGCACAAGTTCACATAACTGCATAAAGTTGGTTAATGGTTATATAACTGTAGACATTTTATACACTATATATGATCCGTTGTGACATAAGTTTATAAAGTTCTAGTGGTTCTCTATTTAAAATTGGTTATGTATTGAACGTGTTGTATGATGTTATGTTTATTTTGTATTTATGATTGTTTTTTTTTTAAATTCATTTGTGTGTGTAGTACCGAGGAAGGTTTATATTATGGTGTGAATCTACGTGAAGATAACTTCTTGATGATGCGCGCAAGGCTTCGAGGGAGAAATGACCCGATCACTGATCTAGATAGAGAAGAAGTCGAAATCCCCCCTGAAGTCATTTCGGGCACTTATAAGGTATTCCCTATTTGAGAATCTTGATAAGGGATTATGAGAATCTTAGATCACAGATATCGGGAATCCTGATATAGATTCTAAGAATCTTAGATCACTGATTCCAAGTATCTTAGATCACAGATTCTAAGAATCCTGACATGGATTCTGAGAATTCGTAGATCATAATAGATCACGGATTCTGAGAATCTTAGATAATGTTGATATGGATTATGAGAATCTTGATAATGGAGCTTATTACTGTTTTAGGAACTATTTGATTACATAGCACTAAAGCTCGCGGTTTTCATCTCAATAAACACGAAAACAAACCCGATCGCTCCAAAAGGGAAAATGGGCTTCACCGTATCTTTCCCGTTACATGATGGACCGGCAGCAGCTGGTGCAAATGTTATAAGATGGAAGTCATTTCCTGTCAACGAGGCAGTTGAGTTCTCGGTACTTATATTTACATTTTACCCCCTCATAAATTCCATTGTTGCTAAATACACACATGCAGGCCGGGAAAGAGCTGGCAAAGGACTTTAACGAGGCGCTCGAAAAACATGGAATAGATTTGCGGGTCACTACATTGGTAAGTGTTTTTTTTTTCAAAAGTATAACCAAAAGTGGTGCGGTTCATACCTGTCAATAACAGCTATGGCGCTTGATATAGCACGCTACGTAGCGATGCGCCCAAATGGCGCTATAGGGTGTTTAGCGACAAACAGCGATGTTTAATGTAATTTGTTTTTATTTTTTATTTTTTTTAAATGTCTTTAGTTTTTGATAAATATAAATAGTGATGCCCATTAGGATTTTTTGTTTCACAATTTGAAAAAAGAAGCGTATTTAGATGATTAGTGGTAGCGTATTTTAGCTGTTTTTTATAAGGTATACATGTAAAATATTTCTTAAGTTTTCTACTACTATATCGCTAAACATGAATTAGGGGGCGCTATTTCGTCGCTACAGCTACGCAACATATAAGTAGCTTGTCACTATTTAACGCTATTGACAACTATGACGCGACCATATTGTTTAACAAATGAGAATTTGACACCGAAGCCCTAAAAATGTTTTTTTTTCCATTTTAATGACTTATGGTAGGTAGATGCTACATTGGGGGATCTGTCAGGTGGGAGATATTACAACAGGGATTGTGTAGCTGCTGTTACATTGGGGTTAGCTACTAATGCTGTTTATGTTGAGTCAGCTCAGTTTGTTCCCAATGGAGGAGTAGACAAAAACAAATTTGGAGAAATGGTTCTTTCTTTTTCTTTTTCTTTTGCATTTATTTATTCTGATTTAAGAAATAGTTGATAATAATCATGAGTATTTGCAGGTTATTGACATGCAATGGGGCAAATTCAATACTCCACATCTTCCTATAACTCAGTTTGACATGGCCTTGGATTCGGAAAGCTCGAATCCAGGATCTCGGGTACAAAACATGTCCTTGATAACCCTTAACTATAATTCAACTTCGAATGTTCTTGACATGAGTTACAATGAGAGTAATCATGTTTTGGATTGTCATTTCTAGCCCATTTAATAAACATGTGATGTTCGGGTTGACCTGTTTAGTTTAAGGGGGCGTGTTCGGGTTAACCTGTTAAATAAACAAGTCCACGACCCTCAACCCTTTTAAAGCTACAGATATTTAATAAGGCCAACCCGCCAATTGTGTATTATCTAACCCGTTTAATAATTAGGTTCACAACCCCTCAACCATTTTAAAGCAAAAAATAATAAAAAAATAAAACACATATTTAATAAGGTCAACCTACCAACTATGTACCATTTTACCCGTTTACAACTTGATTACAACACATTTACTGCCAGTCAACCCGTTTAACTCTTTCTAGTTAAATAATTAATGTTGGTCTTATCGGGGTTGCACAATTTTAAGTGTAACTAGGGCGAAAAATTCAACCCACCAACCTGAAACTCGTTAACATGTCACGTCCCGACACGATTGACACAATTGCTATTTTCTTCTTTTCAGATCTTTGAGAAGTTGATTGGAGGGAGATATCTAGGAGAGGTAGTGAGAAGAGTGTTACTTAAAATGGCCAAAGAAACTGCATTATTTGGAGAAACTGTTCCTGATAAGCTCAAGACCCCTTACATATTAAGGTACTATAATCTTAAAATAAGTAAATATAATCCGAACCGACCCGTTTCAAGTTTGAGATATAAAAAAAATTAAAAAAAAATCAGTTCGGTTCGGGTTACAAATCTGACTTAGAGATTTTATAAAATAAAATCAGGACTGTTGATAATTTATGTTGTAAACAGGTCTCCGGATATGGCTGCCATGCATCAAGATACATCAGAAAATCGCGACGCGGTCCAGGAGAAGCTTATGGAAGTTTTTGGGGTAAAACCCGGAACCATAAACAACACACGCTACTAGAAAATTGACTTTTAGCGACCAAAAAGATTACCCATCCGTCGGTAATTAGTGACGGATAGGTCAAATCCAAAATATATATCTATACATATACATATATTTTAAAAGATTCCGTCAGAAATCCCAATGACAGATCAGCAAGGGACGGTCAGTGCAGTGGCGGATCCAGAATTTTTTTCTAATGGGTTCCTTTTGATATCATACAAGGCTTTCACTAATTCTCACTATTTTTTTCCAAATTGACTGGGTTCCTAGAAACCCACAAAATGTGCCTAAATCCGCCACTGGGTCAGTGTTACTTGTGATGGATTACTGACGGTTACTACTTTGACAAAGTGACCACTAGTGGCGAAACCGTCACTGAAGAAAAACAGTTAATCTATTTAATATTGATGTCAATTTATGACTGTAGATTGCTTCAACAAGTCTAGCAGTAAGAGAACTCGTGACCGAAGTGTGTGACGTCGTGGCGGAAAGAGGAGCTCGTTTGGCGGGTGCGTGCATAGTCGGGATAATGAAAAAGCGCGGGAGAATCAACGACAAGAAAAGCGTGGTGATAATCGAAGGCGGATTATACGAGCATTATAGAGTTTTTAGAAATTTATTACACAGCAGTATTTGGGAAATGTTGGGAGGTGCATTAGCAGATAATGTGATTGTGGAGCATGCTCATGGTGGATCTGGAGCTGGCGCCATCTTTGTCGCTGCGGCGCACTCGCAAATCCGCCATGAGTCCTTCGATCCGCCTTTATCCGAAATCAGAAATCAGAAGGGGAATGATGATGATGACCAAATGGACTTGTTGGACTGGAAAGATGATCAATCGGATTCGGCATCTTTGAAGGGGGGTGATCAGATGGACTCAACTGCCGAGACTAGTGATCACTCTGACTCGAGTGATGCCGGGTCGAAAAATAAGATTTAAAGCAGCGGTGTTCATCGAGTCGAATAATTCGAATTCCGGGTTATTCAATTTGAAGATTTCAAACTGTAACTTGTTTTCTGGACTTGTGGGCACATTGGGCCTAAAATATTGGGTCACTAATATTCTGGAGATATGTTATATACTTATATGCTTATTTTAATGAGCCCATTAGTTTGTTACCAGAAGAAAAAAAATCCAAGATTGCAATGTTGAAAACTTTATGTTATAAAAAATTGGATCATAAGTTTTAATGTTCTAGTGGTTTGTTTTTTTTTTTTTTTTTTTCATTTTCATACATCAACAATCAAACACACCCACATGAAACACTAGCTTCACACATGAAAGTTCCAAATGAAATTTGATACTTAATTATAACTAAGGGGTGTTCATAGTCAGTTCTTGACGGTTTTACTGTTAGCAATGGTTTTTATTATCAAAAACCGAAACCGAACCATGGAAAATATAATCAAACCAAACAGAACCGTCACTAACGATTTGATTCCACGGTTTGGGCTCTTTTGAGACTGTATACAAGATGTTCAAAACAAAATAATAAACCGGTAAACTAATAAAAAAATGTTGTCTAAACTAATACAAAAACCACCATAGAACACTTATTATTTGTTTGAAAATATATCCTATAAATAATCATGGTTAGCTTAGTTTGAATTAAGCCCAACTTTTATACATATGTGTGCGTATATAAATTATTTTGAATTATATGTCACAGTTCGGTCGGGTTTCATACGACCGACTTTTAGTGTAAACCGCAAACCAAACCGTTCATTATTGTTTGAAAATTTTGAAGCTGGCCGACTGAAAATAAAATAAAATAAAAAACCAACCGGGAAACCAAACCGTGACCAATTTAGACGGTTTCATGGTTTTAAACCGAACTGTGAGCACTCCTAACTATAGACCAATATAAATTAAGAACCGTATAAAGATCAAAATAGTGCATTAAGAATAATTTGTAGTGACAAAGAAACATAGATAGTTATATAACCGTCTTGTTTCAAAGTAATAGGTATGCGGTTCTCAACGTATTATATAACAATACCACAAAAAGGCTAATTCTTTTTCTTTTCTTTTAAGTTGTATTATGTATGGAAAACTAATTTATTATTATTTAGAAAAAAAGTTGTACTATGATACTAAAATGTGAAATATCCCATCAAAACTAGTTTTGTGATATCGATAAGATCAATTGTTTGAGCAAATGTAGACAAACAATTTTAAAGGTATATTTGAATGATGGAAAGGGAACATGTAAAATGCATGAAAGATAAAAAGTTGACGCCAACGTAACGTATTAAACAAACTCAATTCATTGCAACTTTGTTTGGTACATTTGGGTTAGTTTGAAGCTGGTATACAAAGGGAAATGTTCCCTTTAGGATGTAGACTTAAAAGACCGGTTGGGGTGGAAGGGCCATGAAACGTCATGTGACAACCACGTCAGTGGTGTTAGATTTCTTCTTCAAGCCCCAAAAAACATGAAGTGGGATTGGGCGTGAAAGAATGGCGTGACACATAACATACACTTTTTATTTGATATTTGTTTAAAGATAAAACAAATTTACTAAGTTTAAAAAAACACTGATATTAAATAGAGAAATAACATTAATTAAAAAAATTACATAAACTTAAAAATACATTACATAAATTAAAAAAAGACATTAATAAATACAAATTTTTAATATCATCTTCGTCATCGTTGTTTCGTGGAACACTTCAAATGTGTTCAATCAAATCCGCTCGAAGGTTGTGATGTATGTGATTGTCATAAATTTCCCGTGTGTTTGCTTCCCTCGCTTCATCACTGATTTATTCAGTATTTGGTTGACTCTCCTCCTCATAGTACTTGCAAATTGCGCATTTTTCATCCTCCAAAATCATGTTATTTAATAACGCACGCGTACATCACATTTCTAACTCTAAATTTTTCCATCATCCAACACGGTATGCTCAAAGTGCGCCGTCTTTTCTACAAAACACCAAAGGCTCGCTTGATGTATTTTCGTGCCGCCATTTGAGCACCATTAAACTTCGTTTTTTCGTCAAACGTTGTACACTTTGTAAATAATTTTACAAACACCGCATATTCCACATAATTACCGTTAGATAATAATCGTACTTGTACTCCGCACTGTTTACAAAAAAAAGCCTTTGGTCCAACACCGTTTATATAGTCGTTGAAAATGGGTGATTGATTAAGAATATTGAAAACGTTATTCGAACCAGCCATACCAAAAAATGCATGCCAAATCCAAATATCTTGTGATGCAACTGCTTCAAGTATCATAGCCGGTTTCTTATGATATCCACTAGTGTGTTGGTCGTGCCACACAGTTGGACAACTTTCCCACTCTCATTTCATACAATCTAAACTACCGATCATCCTAGAGAAACCATGTCGATCTTCATGAGCCTCCGAAATTTGTTATATGTCACCAAACATAGTTTTCTCAAATATTTTTTTAGTATAGATCAATGAGATACTCACAAAATTAACGAAGCCTTTCCTCCACCAGTCGCCACTCATTCCGACATTTTAATATGGTCATCCATTATTTCGGAATCCGTGCCATAAGCCAATTGTCTAGTCGCAGCCGTGACTTTTTGTAACGTGCTAAATCCCATACTACCATGTGCATCAATGTTTTGTTGGAAAAGTTCATATTTACTTTCTAAATCATTTGATATTCTTAAAAATAAACCTCGGCTCATACGAAAACGACACCTAAAACTCCTATCATCATATGTTAGGTTGGGTGAAAATAATCACTTACCAATAAGTCATGTGCGGTGAGCCGATCGCGTATTATATATTTCCTCCTTTAGGGTTGTGAGGTCCCTTCGTTTATAAATATAGTTTGAACCACTTTTTGAACCGCGGGTGTTATTAGCTCAGGTCCCTCGTTACCAATAATGAGAATAAAAGAAGCTTTTCAAGCGAAGACGACGACGATGAAGATCAAGATGATGAACTTGAGCCTTCCATTTATTTAGAGAATGATAAAATTGAATATGAAAAATAAGTTTGTTGGGAGAAATAGGTTGGATATCTTGTGTGTGTATGACGAAATAAAGTTGGAATGGTTTAATATATATATATATATATATATTTTTGATTTTTTTTAAATTAAAGCCGTTCAACGGCTATATAACCAATGAATCGCCGCCACATTGCCACGCCTCTCTCCTCCACGCTGGTGGACTTCTCGACGCCTCCCCTTCCACGCCAGGCCCACGGGGTGATGTGCCGACGTGATGGAAGCCTCCACATGCCCTCCACACCGCTCGGTCTAACACCCATGAAAATGGCCTACATTGTATATGCATGCACGATTCTAAAACCAAATTATATGTTGAGAATTGTGAGAACCCGTATATTATTTATTCTAGGAATTGACCAGAATGCATATAGATTTCAGACATGTGTCAAAACCGCTTATGAGACCAAAATCTGTATTTCTTTTAAACAACTTTGTTTTTGTTACAACTTTATATCAGAATGTTCGGAAAAAAATAAACAAGTATGTGAGAACGACAGACATACCGGAGAAAAGCCAAACTATTTCTTATATTAGATGTAATAAAAAATTAGAAAAAAGAAATGGGGCGTGTTTATAGATGATTGGTTATAAGAAATGTAAGAATCTTGCTCACGCCACGCCTAGCTCATTCACAGACTTCTTACGAGTGAGTGCATGTCGTTTGCATGAATGTGAGCTGTAACACCCTGTGTTTCGAAAGTCAAAGTTAAGATTGAAGTCAAAGGAAGGAAAGATTGCTAATTGCGATCTGTCACTCCTTGCTCAATTCCTGTTTTGACTTCTTTGACTTGTAATTGGTCTAATTATATTATCGCTTTAGTTGTATTATGTGGAGTATCTATTAATAATCGCATAGTAATCGCTATTTATCGATATTTGTCGCATGTTTAATCAATGTATCGCTTATCGCAATCGCACTCGCACTCGAATACGCAGTCTGGATATTGTTATATGTGTGCGTGTGCCTTATGTGTTACTTGTGCATGTTTATTTATGTTATGAGTGGTGATCAATCGAAACGCAATCGAAACTCAATCGCAATCGAATCACAAACGCTAAACGAATATGAATTAAGGATGATTGTATGTTGATATAGTAGTTGGGATTAAAAGTAATTTGACTAGGAAACTCTATCGCATCGCAACGCTCGCATTCGCAATCGAAACGACAAAACTCGCCGCACCGAACACTAAGTGGCTAACCGACCAAGTGACCAGCCGATCGACCAGCCGTTCGATCGAGCTGCCACTCGATCGTCTAGCCGTTCGACCAGGCTGGCACCCGATCGACCAGCCCTTTCCACTTTGGGAAACCCTATAAATACCCTCCTTTCAACATCAAACTTACCATTTTTGGCAACTCTCATCCGACCAGCATTCTTGCTCACCTTTTCTCCGATTTCTCGCTATTCCGGTAAGATCTCGTCCTAAATCTTGTACTTCCTTAATCTACACGCACTCCTACACCTTTCTATCTTTTGAATCTTAACTTTTAACCCTGAAATCACTAGATTTGAGGTGTTCTAGGATGATGTCATCATGGTGTTCTTATGAACTTCATGTTTTGGCTTCAATCTACCAAGAACAACTTAGATCTGAACGATTTCCATACAAATAAACAAAGATCTTTCATAGATCTAAACATATTCATGGTAAAAGAGAATTGAAAGATGGTTTCTAACTTTCTTTCAACTCTTTTACACTCAATGCCTCAAAAACCGATAGAATCGGAGCTTGTTCTAACCTTCTACCCTTGTATGTTGATGTGTTGGTTCAAGATCCGGATTCTATCCACGAGATTACCGATTTCGGGTTAAACATGGAACACCGTCCCGAACAGTTAACCGGCCGGATTTGGGTGATTCCTGTCCGATCAGGTTACTGAGTCGTGACGAGGTTTCTGTTGTCTAATACGTTATCCAATCATCTCGATAAAACGACAAACTACCAGAATGACCAAGGAAGAAGACGATCAGGTCGACCAGGATGGAGTGTTGTCCGATCGGACTACTGTCCGAACGGACAGCCACCCGAACAACCGGCCACCCGAACGACTTGAACCTTGGCCCCACATTTAGTTTTCAAATCAAACTTCAAGAGTTTTGGAACACCGAACGGATTGACGTCCGATCGAGTTACCACCCGATCGACCGACCATCCGACTATGTGATGTTTTGGAACTTCAATACTTAAACAAATTTTCAACATGTTCAATGCACATGTGTTGCCACCCGATCGAACAACCGTCCGATCGAGTGACAACCTGCTGCGAACTTGTTCTCGCTGAAGTGCCCAACATATCGGAGTGTCGCCCGATCGAACGGTCGTTCGATCGATCGACCTGAAAGGTAGAGATACTTCTAAGTTTTCAAAATGCTACAACGAAAACTTCAAAAGTCAAGCCATCATGCACAAACACATCCATCCCAAACGAGGTAACAGTCCACTCGAACGGTCACCCGATCGGACAACCATCCGAACGAACTGTCACCCGAACGACCGGCCACCCGATCGGACTGCCATCCGATCAGACTGCTGTTCGACCCACTGACACCTTGTTCCTTTTACGCGTCAACTTTCACTTATGTTATCAATAACTGTTCAGGCTATTATCCGCTCTAAGCGCTCCCTTCAATCCATTACTTCAACCGCTGTGAGTATACTCGATCCCTTTTTGCTTTACGCACTTTTGGGTGTTACATACGTTACTATACTAAATCACATCGAACACACTACGCAATACTTTAAACGCTAACCGTTACCGCATGTTATACGTGACTTAATGAATGCTTGTTTGTTATGTTTACACATGGAATGCTGTCTACCTGCCTTAGCAACGGTAGTACTATTTGTTTGGACTCAGCACCTGTTCACTCAGGGGTTGTTAAGGACAATTAATTACATGGGTCACGGTGGTGATCATGCAATACGAACTGCCTTGGCCAGTCAACTCGCAGTCATTGGTATTGATAGGTTCATGTCGATAACTAACATGCCTCATTTTACACTGTGTACGTGCTGGTTATGCGTAATGATTTCGAACTCTATATGCTATTATCAAACTTGTATGCTCACCTTTACACTATGTGTATTGACTTTTACTTTAACGTATGTGACAGGTGCTTAGGATGCTTATTTGCTTTGCTTGCTGTGAAATCGAGGCTAGGAAAGGTCTAGAAACCAATAAACAATTGTCTGTACTAGAAATCTGAGTTGTCGGAACAGAACAATTTGACTAGATTTTGTATGTAATAATTATGTTATCTTTTAAGACATGGTATGGGACATGTTGTTTAATTAATTGGTAATTATAGTTGTTATGGAAACTTCTGGACAATCTGTTTCGCTCAGTGCCATGCCCCGATGTTTCCGCCATCGGTTGGGGTGTGACAGATTGGTATCAGAGCCATAACTATAGGGAATTAGGCAAGACTCGACCTAGTCCGGGTCGATGTCTTAGAAACGACCTAGTCTATAGTTAGGAACCAACAGACCGACTTGTGCATATCCTGTTGGGATTATGTGCGAGCATACTTGCCATTTCACACTGTTCTCGCCTACGCTACACTATCGCTGCACTCAAAATTTTCAAATATGAATGAGCGATTAAGTTGAGATTAGGTGTGAAAACCGCAAATTCTCGACTAAATTGCTTGTTCGACCCGCATTTTTATCTACAAACAGGAGAAATTACGTTGAATTAGGAGTGAAATCCATACTTCGACGCATAATTCTTCTTTATTTCTATCAAAACAGAAACGAAGTTGTTAAGTCAGGGGTGAAACACGAAACTTAACGGCTTGTTCCGATTGCTATGTTGTTTTACAAAACTCTCACCAAAGTCTCGAAGGACTCCAACGACTTGAAGACATGCTGAAACTGGAAGGATGTGTGCCATTCGCCCAGAATCGAGGCGAAAGTACAGTCTCGAAGGTCAAAGTGTGCTCAGACAGTCCTTGTGAATAGTTGAACCACTTTGGTTAGCCAATGTCTATCAGCCTAAGACGATCCATTTTCAAGCTCACAATTGTCGATTTTGTGTGTTTACAATTTGGATCGGCGAATATCAGAGTCGCCCCGTCGATTTTATGTGTTATGTGCGTATTTACCTGTTTATATGTTTTAATTTTTGGTGATTTATTCGATTTTCGCTATCGCTTTGATCGACACACACAACTCGCCCTGTGCATTTATCTCAATACGCTGACAAATCGCTAAATTGTGGACGACCCCATGCTATGTTATACGCTTATACTATACTACTCGATATGTTAATCGCGATCGCTATTCTCGAACGCTCGCAGGCTTTGAATGATAGGTTTCTGTATTCTGACTACCTCTTGTGTTTAAGTGCTTCTGTGATTCTGTGTCTTATGTGCCTCTGTGATTCTGTGCTTATGTGCTTATGTGCTCTGTGCTTATGTGAATATGTGGTTATGTGCATATGTGATTACATGACTATGTTCCTGAGCTTTAATAGTACTAGGCGTGTGAGGTGAGAATCGATTATAGTATGTCTGAGACCCAAGACGATGTCTGTTGCAGACAATGTCAACTGGACCATCATCTGGACCCTGTCACCCACGAATCACTCGCCAAGAACACAAAGACAAACGCCTTGCTGCTCTCGTCGCTAAACAAGTAGCATAGGTAGTTCCTCAGATCGTGAGTGAAATCTATGAGAATGTGAGCAAATCATCTGAGGAGTCCAGAACCGAAGCTCCTAAAGCTACTCCCAAGACTGCTTTTAGCTTCAAGCAGTTCAAAGCTTGTGGTCCAAAGGAATTTACTGGCGAAGATGGCCCAACGGCAATGTTTCAATGGTTTGATTCCGTCGAAGTCACTATGCGCCAGAGTGGATGTCCTGAGAGTCTCCGTACTCTAAACGCTACCGGCGTCTTCCAGTCCCGCACACTAGACTGGTGGACGGCCGAGAGAAACAAACGCGGAAATGACGCAGCCTATGAGCTGACGTAGGAAGAGCCGAAAGCCATTATGATGGATGAATTATGCCCTCCCCATGAACGCCAAAAGCTGGAGGACGAATTCTGGCACATCAAGCAGAAAGATGGAGAGAACGCAGCTCTGACTGCTCACTTTAAGCAGCTCAGTATCATCTGTCCCGATCAAGTGAAGACGCCCGACATGACGATCAAGAAGTACATTCGAGCTCTGCCAGACTGTGTTGCAGATTTTGTGCATGCCGCAAAGCCAGCAACGATCGAAGAAACCTATTTGCTTGCCGCTGAAATCAACAACAAGCGGGTAAAAGCTGGTTTTTGGGATAAAACTTCAAAGAACCTGCATCAAGTCACCGCCGCACCAACCACTGAAACCGCCGCCGCCCAATCATCAAAGTCCTCACGCCGCAAGAAGAAGAACAACAACAGCAGCTCTAGCAACAAGAACTGTGCTGTCACTACCACTACCACTACTGCTCCACTCCAAGCCATATCGACCCAGCAGCAATCTCAGCACTGATCAGCACCAGTTATCTATGCACCGCCTGCAAAGCGTGCGTACAATGGTCCCCACCCTGCCTGCCCAACATGTTCTTATCATCACCCGGTGGGTATCGCTTGCCGATTTTGCGTGCACTGCAACATGTACGGCCATTTTACTGCCAACTGCCGTACTGGTCCCCGACAAGCACCAGCTCAAGCCACTGCTCATCAAGCTCTACTTCCAGCTCCTCAAGGCCAACAAGCGGCTCAGGCACCCGCGGTCAACGCCAGAGTCTGCTTCGCGTGTGGTGATCCCAACCACTTCGCGAACATGTACCCGAATAGGGTTGTGAAACAAGAGCCCCAGCAGCAGCAGCCTCAACAGCAGCAACATCCTCAGCAGCAACAACAAGCCGCACGTGCCAGAACTTTCAACATCAATGTGCGCCAAGCCAGGCTGACAACAACGTGGTCAATGGTACGTTCCTTGTGAATGGTATTTATGCATCGTGTTTGTTTGATACTGGAGCCGATAATTTGTTTGTGTCGTTTGAATTCGAGAAGCTTCTTAGTCGTAAGCGCTCCCATCTCCCCTCGACGTTCGATGTCGAAGTCGCCACCAGAAGAACTGTCGCCGTCAATTCTGTTCTTCGTGATTGTACTCTCGAGCTCAACAATCACATCTTCCCAATCGACCTTATCCCGATGCAACTCGGAAGTTTTGACGTCATAGTAGGCATGGACTTTCTTCGCGAAAACCATGCTGAAGTTGTGTGCTTCGATAAGATGATTCGATTCTCGCTCGCGAATGGTGATTTATTATGTGTTTATGGTGAAACTGCTTCGAAAGGTCTCAAGCTCATGTCATGTGTCCAAGCTAGCAAGTATCTCCGCAAGGAATACAGAGCTTTCTTGGCTAACATTGTAGTAGCGGAGAAGGAAAAGAAAGGAAAGGAAAGGAAAGATAGAAGTGAAAGATGTTCCTGTGGTTCGTGAATTTCCTAATGTGTTTCCTAATGATCTTCCCGGACTTCCGCCAAGTCGTGATATCGACTTTCGTATCGACCTCATTCCTGGAGGAAACCCTGTTGCTAAAGCTCCTTATCGACTCGCTCCATCCGAGATGCGCGAACTCTCGAGTCAGCTCCAAGAATTACTTGAGAAAGGCTTCATTCGCCCGAGCACCTCTCCATGGGGTGCGCCGGTACTTTTCATCAAAAAGAAGGATGGGTCGTTCAGGAGGTGCATCGACTATCGGGAATTGAATAAGTTAACTATCAAGAATCGTTATCCCCTGCCTCACATTGATGATTTGTTTGATCAGCTACAAGGTGCTACATGTTTCTCGAAGATCGATCTATGCTCAGGCTATCACCAGCTATGCATTTAAGAGGCGGATATACCCAGAACCGCTTTTCGCACTCGATATGGCCATTATGAGTTCATTGTTATGCCTTTTGGTTTAACCAACGCACCCACGGTTTTCATGGATCTGATGAATAGCATGTGTAAACCTTATCTCGACCGTTTCGTCATCGTGTTCATCGACGATGTCTTGATCTATTCCAAGTCGAAAGCCGAACACGCGCAACATCTACGTTTGGTTCTCGAGCTACTCCAGGGAAATCAACTCTATGCCAAGTTCTCCAAGTGTGAATTCTGGCTGGAGGAGGTTCAATTTCTTGGTCACATTGTCAATAGTCAAGGTATTCACATCGATCCCGCGAAGATTGAAGCTGTTAAGAGTTGGATTACACCGAAGAACCCGTCTGAAGTCCGTTCTTTTCTCGGGCTAGCGGGCTATTACCGACGATTTATCGAAGGATTCTCAAAGATCGATGTGCCGCTTACCGCTCTCACGCATAAAGACAAGTCTTTTGTTTGGGGAACTGAACAAGAGTCTGTTTTCCAAACCCTCAAGCACATGCTCTGCAATGCTCCTGTTCTCACTCTACCCGACGGAAACTTCGACTTTATTGTCCATTGTGATGCCTCGAACCTTGGTCTTGGTTGTGTTCTCATGCAACGGGGCAAGGTCATTTGTTACGTATCTCGTCAACTCAAAATCCACAATAAGAACTATACAACCCATGATCTCGAGCTAGGCGCAGTTGTTTTTGCGTTAAAGATTTGGTGACACTACCTGTATGGTACCAAGTGTACAATCTTCACCGATCATAGGAGCCTACAACACATCTTTGACCAGAAGGAACTTAATATGCGTCAACGCCGATGGGTAGAACTACTCAAGGATTATGACTGTGAGATTCGTTATCATCCTGGCAAAGCAAATGTCGTTGCTGATGCTCTCAGCAGAATGAGTTATTTGCTCAGCATCCGTAATACCCAAGCCCAATACGATCTCGAAGCCCTCATCCGCGAAGCTCAGCATGCATGTTTTAATGAACGCACTCTGAAGAAGGAAATAATCTACCACGATGGAGCCCAGCTTGTGAATAAATCGAATGGGATATTCCATTTTCTGGACCGAATGTAGATCCCTAAGCGGACCAATTTGCGACAGATTTTAATGGACGAAGCCCACAAATCCTGGTATTATATTCATCCTGGTGCCGATAAAATGTACCAGGATCTTCGCTACAAGTACTGGTGGTCGGGTATGAAAAGGGATATCGCTCTTTACGTTGGGAAGTGCCTGACTTGCTTAAAGGTCAAGGCTGAACACCAAAGACCCTCTGGCTTACTCGAACAACCCCCGATCCCTATGTGGCAGTGGGAAAGTATAGCTATGGACTTCATAACGAAACTTCCGTGCACGCCATCAAGTCACGACAGCATCTGGGTTGTCGTTGACCGTTTGACCAAATCTGCTCACTTTTTGCCAATACGGGAAGACTACAAAGTAGAAAGATTAGCCCGAATCTACACCGATGAGATCATTTGTCGACATGGGACGCCTCGCGATATCATCTCTGGCCGTGATGCTCGGTTTACCTCGCGACTGTGGGAAACATTTCAAGCGGCTCTCGGTACTATGCTTAATCTAAGTACCGCATTCCACCCTCAAACCGACGGTCAGACTGAAAGAACGATTCGTACTCTTGAAGACATGCTCCGTTCGTGTGTCATAGATTTCGGTGGTAATTGGGATGCTTACCTGCCGTTAGTCGAATTCTCGTATAACAACACTTATCATTCCAGCATTCAAATGGCACCATTCGAGGCTTTATACGGAAGAAAATGTCGATCGCCTATTGTATGGCACGAGATTGGTCACTCGCAATTAACCGGTCCTGAGCTACTACAAGAAACGACTGACAAAGTTCTCCAAATTCGAGATAATCTGTTGAAAGCTCGGAGTCGTCAGAAAAGTTACGCCGAGAGACGACGCAAGCCCCTTGAATTTGACGTTGGCGACTACGTACTCCTAAAGGTATCACCTTGGAAGGGTGTGGTCAGATTCGGCAAGAAAGGGAAACTAGCGCCTCGATATGTTGGACCTTTTAAGATTCTGGAAAGGATCGGAAAAGTCGCCTACAGACTCGAACTACCGAAGGAACTTAGTAATGTCCACCCGACTTTCCATGTGTCAAACCTCCGAAAGTACCTGGCTGAGCATGATTTAATTGTATCCCTTGATGACCTCCAAGTAAACGAAACACTACACTTCGTGGAGAAGCCTGTCGAAATCATGGATCGCCAAACCAAGCAGCTCAGACGCTCGCGCATTCCTATCGTGAAAGTCCGGTGGGAAGGCAAACGAGGCGCAGAGTTCACTTGGGAACTCTCATCCGACCAGCATTCTTGCTCACCTTTTCTCCGATTTCTCGCTATTCCGGTAAGATCTCGTCCTAAATCTTGTACTTCCTTAATCTACACGCACTCCTACACCTTTCTATCTTTTGAATCTTAACTTTTAACCCTGAAATCACTAGATTTGAGGTGTTCTAGGATGATGTCATCATGGTGTTCTTATGAACTTCATGTTTTGGCTTCAATCTACCAAGAACAACTTAGATCTGAACGATTTCCATACAAATAAACAAAGATCTTTCATAGATCTAAACATATTCATGGTAAAACAGAATTGAAAGATGGTTTCTAACTTTCTTTCAACTCTTTTACACTCAATGCCTCAAAAACCGATAGAATCAGAGCTTGTTCTAACCTTCTACCCTTGTATGTTGATGTGTTGGTTCAAGATCTGGATTCTATCCACGAGATTACCGATTTCGGGTTAAACATGGAACACCGTCCTGAACAGTTAACCGGCCGGATTTGGGTGATTCCTGTCTGATCAGGTTACTGAGTCGTGACGAGGTTTCTGTTGTCTAATACGTTATCCAATCATCTCGATAAAACGACAAACTACCAGAATGACCAAGGAAGACGACGATCAGGTCGACGAGGATGGAGTGTCGTCCGATCGGACTACTATATGAACGGACAGCCACCCGAACGACTTGCACCTTGGCCCCACATTTAGTTTTCAAATCAAACTTCAAGAGTTTTGGAACACCGAACGGATTGCAGTCCGATCGAGTTACCACCCGATCGACCGACCATCCGACTATGTGATGTTTTGGAACTTCAATACTTAAACAAATTTTCAACATGTTCAATGCACATGTGTTGCCACCCGATCGAACAACCGTCCGATCGAGTGACAACCTGCTGCAAACTTGTTCTCGCTGAAGTGCCCAACCTATCGAACTGTCGCCCGATCGAACGGTCGTTCGATCGATTGACCTGAAAGGTAGAGATACTTCTAAGTTTTCAAAATGCTACAACTAAAACTTCAAAAGTCAAGCCATCATACACAAACACATCCATCCCAAACGAGGTAACAGTCCACTCGAACGGTCACACGATCGGACGACCGTCCGAACGAACTGTCACCCGAACGACCGGCCACCCGATCGGACTGCCATCCGATCGGACTGCTGTTCGACCCACTGACACCTTGTTCCTTTTACGCGTCAACTTTCGCTTATGTTATCAATAACTGTTCAGGCTATTATCCGCTCTAAGCGCTCCCTTCAATCCATTACTTCAACCGCTGTGAGTATACTCGATCCCTTTTTGCTTTACGCACTTTTGGGTGTTACATACGTTACTTATACTAAATCACATCGAACACACTACGCAATACTTTAAACGCTAACCGTTACCGCATGTTATACGTGACTTAATGAATGCTTGTTTGTTATGTTTACACATGGAATGCTGTCTACCTGCCTTAGCAACGGTAGTACTATTTGTTCGGACTCAGCACCTGTTCACTCAGGGGTTGTTAAGGACAATTAATTACATGGGTCACGGTGGTGATCATGCAATACGAACTGCCTTGGGCAGTCAACTCGCAGTCATTGGTATTGATAGGTTCATGTCGATAACTAACATGCCTCATTTTACACCGTGTACGTGCTAGTTATGCGTAACGATTTCGAACTCTATATGCTATTATCAAACTTGTATGCTTACCTTTACACTATGTGTATTGACTTTTACTTTAACGTATGTGACAGGTGCTTAGGATGCTTATTTGCTTTGCTTGCTGTGAAATCGAGGCTAGGAAAGGTCTAGAAACCAATAAACAATTGTCTGTACTAGAAATCTGAGTTGTCGGAACAGAACAATTTGACTAGATTTTGTATGTAATAATTATGTTATCTTTTAAGACATGGTATGGGACATGTTGTTTAATTAATTGGTAATTATAGTTGTTATGGAAACTTCTGGACAATCTGTTTCGCTCAGTGCCATGCCCCGATGTTTCCGCCATCGGTTGAGGAAAAAAACACAATGAGTCGCAAAAAAGACACAATGCCACAAATATAAAAAAGACACAATGATAAATAAAATACACAGTGATAATAAACAAAACTTCAAAAAACTATAATGGCGCTTGAATGAGGTTAATCGGAGTCCGTTTGATACCCTTTGTACGACTTCTTATTTTTAGGAGTCTTTGTATTTGATCCTAAACCATTATTTTTGTAAGTTCAATTATAAGATTTTATGACAATTTACAAATAAGGGCTTTTAAGGGGAAAAAAAGGATTGTAATCATAGTAAATATAAAGTAATTTATCCCCATCGTCATGTTTTTCAAAAATGAATCAAAGATGTAAACTTATCATCATCGCCTTTATGTTGATGATGTATCATCTTCGAAAGAAAAGTATTTGTGATGTGAAAAGATGGAAGAAAAGAACAAGGCATTCAGTTTTTTGTCATAGTTCATAAGATAGAACTTAATTCTACGTTCTCTATCCAAAAAATTATATATCGAGAAATTACGCAAAACAAAATAAATTACGTTCTCTATCCAAAAAACTATATATCGAGAGATTATGCAAAACAAAATAAATTACGTTCAAAATAAATAAGCCATGTTTTCAATTTTAATCTCTTTCTTTTTAACCAACTCATCGACGTGACAAGTTTTATTTTTACACTGTGGTATTTGAGATTAAAGAAAATAAATGGTGTAATAATCACTAAATACTTTCTATATACTAGTAAGCGTCTCTACATTCGTTGTATTCATCATATTGTAAAATACGTTATATAGATGCACATGCACATAGCGCATTCATATGTATTTGCTAGAAGATACCCTATCATAAACTATAGTTTATTTACTGATAAACCAAATTCTAACCCAGTGTGTATTTGCCTTAATTACGAACATGTCACCGCATAAAATAATCCTTATTCAACATATCCAATGACTAAAAAGTGTTTTTTTTTTCAAATAATCACGTTTAATCACACCCCCCAAATAGTTGAAACCAAGAATGTATTTATTAGTTGGAAAACCAATTGTATACAACATCAGGATGCAATAAAAAAAAGGAAAATCACGAAAATAGCCAAGTCAGCGCCGTTTTTTCAATTTTGGCCAACTGACACGGCTCCCCAAGCCGTTTCAGCATCCTGAAACGGCACAACATTTCCCTTTAACGACCAGCCAACCCTAGATAGCCACATGTCCGACAAAGCCTGTAACGGCTTGAGGTTGCTTCTGAAGACGCCACGTGTCCGACATTGTGGAAAGATCTTAGCCAAGCCGTTACAGTCGGCTGCCGTTGAAAGATCTTAGCCGAGTTCTTTCCACGAGCCAAGCCGTGTACTTAGGTTCCAGCCGAGCCATTACCCGTACACACGTGGACCCCAGTTCTGCATGCCAAGCCGGTTCAGTTGACTCCGAGCCGGTTCCTTCAAGCCGTCTCAACTGCTCCAGCCGGTACACCTGGCGCCGAGCCGGTACAGCTGACTCCGAGCCGTTACGTTTAACTGTCCAAGCCGTGTCAACTGCTCCAAGCCGGTACAGCTGACCCCGAGCCGTTTCATGTAACTGTCCAAGCCGTCTCAACTGCTCCGAGCCGGTACAGCTGTCTAACGCCGGTTCAACCTATACTTCGAGCCGGTTCAACGTGTTGTTCAAGCCGTTTGACCGTCTGTTCCCACTATATATTTACCCACTTGTTATTTTTTTGTGTGCTTGTTAAACGAATGCCTCTACCACACTTAAATCTCATAGAAAATGTTATCTTGCTTTGTTCATTTGATTGTCATAGATGTTTTCGTCTATCACCGCCAAGAAATATTTATGAAATCTCACGTATCTGATAGTGTAAAAGACTTGTTCCTGGGCTTTAGTTATCAAATTAGCTTTTGATATTGTTTCTCATATTGGAGTGTCTTTCTCTTCAGAAATTCCACCTCTACTTACGCAGTGAGTGTGGATGGAACTATCGAGCAAAAGACGCATCTTTATCATTGCTACAAGCGTTTTGACTCGATTTCCCGAAGAAGAGATTTGAATCACTCCTAACTTTCAATTTGCTCTCGGTTATCTACCGATTCAGAAACAGCGGTTTGGCGAAGTTATGTTGTTATCTGAAGACTGCTTGCTTTGAGACCGAGATTTTTTCTCTACTAGCCGTTTCAGCGGTTATCAGAAATTCTGTGGATGAAATTGAATCACTTTATTAGCCGTTTCATCGGTTTGGCGAAGTTATGTTTGAATTTTTACATGTTATATCTTTTATGTAATTTGTATTATATAATAGTCCACTAATTACCTAGCAAATAATTTTAAATCTTGTTTGGGCTGTTTATGTGTTTGGGCCGTTCATTTTAAATAATTTATTTAAATTTTGTTTGGGCTGTTTATGTGTTTGGGCCGTTCCAAGTTCCCACAAAAAAAAAAAAAAACAAATTATATTCAAAAAACTAAAACGGCGTTTTATATTAAAATATAACCGTTGCCGTTCCAAGTTCCCACGTTTACTCCTCCTTATAAATACCCTCACCACGTTCAACAACCACGCCGTCTGCAATTAAAAAAAAACTCGCCGTTTTCAAAAGATTTTTCTCCGACTCCGTCAACGAATGGCAAATACCTGGACCGACGTCGACGACATCGCATTGTGCGAAGCATGGGAAGAAGCGATGACCGATCTCCTGAGACGTGGACAGGGGGGCTGTGGGTTAAGGTTAAACAGATCTTTGGGCAGCTTCGGGGTCCGGACCATAACCGGACCGTGGACGCCTTATCGTCCCGCTTTCGTGTGCTGCGGTTGGAGTGTGAGCGGTTTGACAGCTATTTCAAGAAGGTCGAGAGAGAAATGTCGGACCTGGTTGAGGATGACCAGAAGGAGGTGGCATTGATCAATTACCGTCATGACGAGGGTCATGAATTCAAGCACGTCGCAGAGTGGGAGGCAATTAGGATTTGGTTTTAGATATGTTTTTTTATTATGTTTTGGTTTCTTTTTTTAAGTTATGTTTAATGTTTATGTTTGCAATATATATATATATATATATATAAATTTTGTCTCCATAACAAAAAAAAAAAAAAACTGTATCACAAAATAAAACAGTATCACAAAATAAAACAGGCCCAAGTATTATAAATTTTATTATTTATGTCCGTTAACAAACGATTTGGGCCGTCCACTTTTAAAAATTTAACAGCTCCTGTTGGGCCGTCCACTTTTAATAATGTAACAGCTCATGTTGGGCCGTTAAAGGCTGTAATTTAACAGCTCTTGTTGGACCGTCCAAACGGGCCCAATTAATTAGTTTAATTAATTATATTAATTTATAACGGGTACAAAATTAATTTTATCAACGGGTACAAAATTAATTTTATTAACCAAGTTAGCTAACATTGTTAACTTTATTAACGGGTACAAAATTAATTTTATCAAATTAATTTTAATATTTAACTATTTTTATTTAACTTTTATTAACCAAGTTAGCTAACCTTGTTAACTTTATTAACGGGTACAAAATTAATTTTATCAAATTAATTTTAATATATAACTATTTTTATTTAACTTTATTAATTAGTTTAATTAATTATATTAATTTATAAATTAGTCTTTATATAGGGTCTCTTAACTAACTTAGTGAATTTGATTATTAATAACTAATTAACGGTTAAAAAGAGTTAAAAAACTAAATTCACGGTTCACATAGACAAAACGGTTAAAAGTCATACATTAAGTTGCACGATACAAGCTAAATATTACAAAATCATTTCGTGAATTACAGATAAATTTTTAAAGTTTCAAACACTGAAAGGTGTTCAAAGTCCTCGTCGTAAAGTATTGCGTAGTCGAGCAGGGCCTCTTCAACGACCTCTTGTTCTTCCATGTTCGGATTATTTTTTTTAACAAGTTTGCACCTTCCTAAAAAACGGTTACATTTAAAGTGTAGAAAAGCAGGACGAGTCGTCAAGGCATCGACACTCCGGGACGTCTCTTGTAGGTGAATGCAAAAGTAGTTGAAAACCTGCCCCCAGAAAGCAGCATCAGAAACTGAATAAGTGCCCAGATCACGAGCGGCAGCGTACGAAACGACAGCAGCAATATCTTCCTCGTCGGTCCAAGAATCCATTTTTTTTAGTGGGAACTTTGAGAGGATAATGGGGTTAAATGGGAGGAGTAATGTATGTATTTATAGGTTTGAAATGAGAATGGAGTTAATATTAAATATTAAAAAGAAGAGTTATTTTATTTAACAGCATTTGGGCGTGGCAAACACCTCCAAAAATACAGTTTATCAGCCATGAAGCGTCTATATGACAAACATATTTTTTTTACGTCTCCAGTAATGTTAATTGGTTTGTCCGTAACGAGATGCTCCATAAGCATACACAGATAGACAGCTTCATTGCCTACGATTGACCTGTTAGAAATCACGTAGTTATCGTTTAGCTCATGAGTTATGCAGCATTCTGGTTTGCCTGTCTTTTTCCAATACTGCAAATGCACCAGCAAACCAGTTAAATACACCTTAAGCTTCGTCAACCGTGGAATAATAACTGCTCTAAATTTGTCCAGTCGTCCACAAAAGTCTTCAAAAGGGTACAAAACTAATTCCTGGGATGCCAACTCTAATCGTACCAACAGCCATTCGTTATTGTCAATCGGCAGTGGGATAAACACAAAATCCACATCAAAAAAGGAAGGAAATGGGTTTTCTTTACCATTTCCATAACCAACCACGCTCTTAGGAACGGATTGTAGTAACGTGTCATAGAATTGCGGTGGAAGAATTGTCCACCGCAAATTTAACGTGGGATCCTTTTGTAGGTTTCTGCTTCTCCAAGCCATTAGTCTTCCAGTCCATCCCTCAATATGCTTTTAATGAATATTATATTAATACAAGTTACATGTAATAAACAATATAAATACAAATTTTGTTAATAAAAAAAGTTCTAATGAAATTACCGTTGCTGCTAGGTAGCCATTACAACGATAGCCTAACAGAGTGCCCCAAAATTTTTGGTCCAACTCCACATAACGACTGAACATAGCTAAATAACAAAATGGGGCATCCCCATTACTGTAAAATGTTGCAACATCTTTTGACCAATTCTCAGATTCGTCGTCTGGAATTGCCCATCTTCCGCCTCTGTTCGGGTGTAAGCTTTGACGATTAGTTACAAAGTTGTTTTCTTCCGGCACCTGCGGCACAGCCGTTTCAGATGATGAAGTTTCACCCGATTGTCTGGGTGCTCTCCATTTCTTAAGAATCCACGTTGATGATTTACTAACTGGTTGAGAGCAGTATACATCACTCTTGTTTTTGTCAGCCATTATTTGTTTCAAGGGAGTTTCAAGGGGGTTTCAAGGCTTCTCAATGGAGGTGTAACAATATTTTGCGATCTTATTTAACATGAAATGAAATTTTGAATAAATTAATGGTTAAGCGGTTTCAATATACTGCTCGAGTCGTTTCAAGGCACGTGCTCCAATAAAGTAAAAAGTCAAGCCGTTACCATGCAATGCATGTGCCGTTTCAACACACTCTCCAATAAAGTTAAAAGCAACTGCCCGAGCCGTTTCATGTAACTGCCCGAGCCGTTTCCAGCTTCTGCCGTTTCATGCTCATGCCGTTTCATACTCATGCCGAGCCGTTTCCGCTGCAACGCACGTTCTACAATAAAGTAAAAAGCAACTGCCGAGTCGTTTCATGTTACTGTCCAAGCCGTTTCAGTTACCTTTTTATGTCGTTTCCAGTGCATGTCCAAGCGCTTTGACTGCTCGTGTTCCAATAAGGTACTGTTCCCCGTCAGACGACATTCAAGTCGGGTCAACAAGATCGAGTAGCCGTTTCCCCCCATGTGACAAACACCAAAACACAACACTTTGAACTCACTTTGAAACTTTTCTCCACTTTGGAGCAAAGCAAAGTACTTGAAGACCCAACATTGAAGATCCGAAAGATCGTTGACTCGTCTGGGACCACTAATCACACTTCTTCGACATTAGTTGTGGGCCCCCCACTATGGACTTCAACCGACACGTGAACATGCCAAATGATTTCGGGAACATGCCAAACGTCCAAGAGATGGAAGAAGCTTTCATGGACCCCCCTTCATGCCCGGTAAAATGTTTGCGGCTTATTGAACAAAAGATAAGATTTAAGATTTTTATTTGAATTTGTGTACTTTTTTATTTATTTTTTTCTTTTTATGTAGCAAATAAACATTAAAGTACGACAAAAGTGGTTGGTTTTACAAAAATTGCGTGAAGTGATGACTCCGGTGGTTGAAACAGCTATTAGGCAGACGTGTTTCGGTCCATATTTAGACAATAGATGCACCATATGTGATAGCCTTCTTTTATATGGCGTTGCACAACTGCAAATACCGACTCCTACTCCCCGTCTTGGTATTTCATATAGATTACGAGGGGAGCTATTTACATTCACTCCTAAACAATTTTGTTTAATAACGGGGCTACGTTTTGGGCACAGTTCTTGGGCACCTATAGACCATATGAACTCCTTTAAGAACAAATATTTTGAACCTGGATCAAATGTTAGTTTTGGGAGAATAATTACTTTATTCGAGAACATTAACCAGATTAACGATAATGACGCCACGAGGATATGTCTCCTCATGCTAATCGGTCAAGGTTTTTTGGGTTGGCAAAACACCAATGTTGTTGATAATTTGCTTTTAGACCTTGTGGATAATTTAGAAGCATTCAGACAGTATCCATGGGGTAATTATTTTTGGGAAAGTACTTATACTGCCATATACAATTTGCACAATCGACAAAAAGAAGACGCTAAAGGTTTTTCTTTGGCTGGATTTGTCTGGCCCTTCAAGGTACCCGTGAATGTCAATTAATATTGTTATTTCGAAAACCATATAAAATTTCAATAAATTCTTTTGTGTAGATGTGGGTGTTGGAGATTTTTCCTGAATTTAAGAATTCAAGGGAATGGTTTGAAGGTGAGACGATTCCAAGATTTTTGGGATGGAAAGAAGGCAAAAAGTTTATGAGGGGCACTGTGGACCGATTGCTTAAACTAGCTGCAAAGGTTAAAATTTTACCTTTAATTATTTTACTGTTTATAAATTTTTAATTTTTTGTATTTTTTTTAGTAGCTTTTCATACCCAAAGTAATAAAGATTAAAAATTAAACATAAACATTTTTATTGTTTATATTAATAAAAGTAAACTGCCATTTTGCAAAAAATATGAGTTTTGGGCTAAATTTGCAAAATTGACAAACGTTAAAACACCAAACGCATCCGTCCACCAAAAAACACCAAACTGCCGTTAGCGTCTTCGAGCATGTGTGTTTATCGTTAAAACTCTTAACAAAAAACACCCCACTATCCCCAAAACTGTATGCACGAAAACGCCAAACGCATCCGTCCACCAAACATGACACTTCGTACCGTGTTTTAGAAGATCTATCTACTTTAAACTCAAAGCGTTCTAACAAACATTTTTTTCCCAACTCAAGTTTCATGTCTTCTTTGTTATTAAATACGTGCCCTTGTTCAAAAGTAATTGATGATGATGGCAAACAATTTTCAAATGAATTATCAGGAGTTGGCTGGTAGTCGTTTAAAACATCATAGTTTTCTTCGTCAGTATATAGATTCAAATCAGGAACTGTAAATTTTTTTGGAGAAGAAAAACTAGATGACCCAGCACAAAACCCTTCAACGACATATAATTTATAAATTTCAAAAATATTTTCCATAGCAAAATTATAAAACATTTCAACATCATCATCGTTTATTATATCGATTGGATCACTAAAGGAAGACAAACGATACGATAACTTCGTAATGTTTGTAGAACTACACATGTTTGACACTTTACTTAGAAAACCAGTGTATGAAAGGTTGGGTTCAACTTCTAAACCACGTCTACTTGAATCAGCATCAGCAACATACTCCAACTTTCCGTTAACGATTTCCCACTTTCCGCCGGTGTATACAACCAAACGAATCTTCATAATTCTAAGTTGGTAAGTTCCTTACAAAAGCTAACCTATAAATCAGACAAATATATACCAAAATATAAATCAATAAAATAATCCATTGAACCGGCTCGGACACGTTGAACCGGCTCGAACCACAGCTTGAACCGGCATTAGAGCAGCTGTACCGGCTTGGCCAGGTGTACCGGCTCGGAGCAGTTGAGACGGCTTGAACAGTTAAACGACCCGGCTCGGAGTCAGCTGAACCGGCTTGGCATGCAGAACTGGGGTCCACGTGTGTACGGGTAACGGCTCGGCTGGAACCTAAGTACACGGCTTGGCTCGTGGAAAGAACTCGGCTAAGATCTTTCAACGTCAGCCGACTGTAACGGCTTGGCTAAGATCTTTCCACAATGTCGGCCACGTGGCGTCTTATGAAGCAACCTCAAGCCGTTACAGGCTTTTTCGGACACGTGGCTATCAAGGAATGGCTGGCCGTTAAAGGTAAATCTTGTGCCGTTTCAAGATGCTGAAACGGCTCAGCGAGGGGTGTCACATGGCCAAAATTGAAATAACGGCGTTGACTTGGCTATTTTCGTGATTTTCCCTAAAAAAAAGATCTGCATGAACAACTTGTCGATACAAGAAAGCAACTACACCTATAAACAACAACAACAAAATGGTTGGACCATTTTTGACATATCTTACTGTCATTGTAACATTTTGTCAGTCAAAAGTCTGTATACAAAATAAAGATTCATACATTAGAATTTTGTAATATAACAAACATTTTTTTGGAGCGGCCTTCATATTATTAGGAGTGTTCACGGTCTTTTTATAACAGTTCTTAGGTTGAATTATGCGCCAAAGAGTTAGTAACAACCTTTCTGATTATCGTAAACCAATATCAAACTGAACCATAAATATCTCTACGTGTACTAAAATTTTTTTTCGCTTAACCAACAACAGAGCAAACAAAGGTACAATGTAAGCAGGATTGCCACAAACACCCGGTGAACCTCAAAACAAAATAATCCTAGACCATAGATATTTAACTACAAAACTACTATTTATTTGCTGAATCGAAAGATTCATGAAAAACTTTTTGACTATACTTAATGAAATGCTATAAAAAGTCTACATATGATGAATACTCTTTTTTGTTGTCGGGAAAAAAGTCCCAACTATATTAACATAGGAATCTAAGCGCAAGAAAATGTATTATTCACGCATATTGATATTTGTAACATTTTTTTTTTTGAACGGCTGATTTTATTAAAGAAGCAAAACAAGCAAGAAGCTATACAATATAGAAAGGATTACAATACATTGAAATTACACCAATCCGACCATTCCAACAATTGCATTTTCGCTCTATTTTTCACCCAAAGGAAGCTTGTGGATTTGATTTCAGCCATCAAGCTGGAGATATCCACCCGGTTGCTAGAGAAGATGACATCGTTGTGTTGTTTCCATAGGCTCCAGCATGAGATTAAAACAATAGCATGGACCATTTTCTTCATCGCAACCGAACCCGTAATGTTCTGATGGGCCTGCAGTAGATCTTCGATTGTGAAGGCGTAGATAGAAGGTATTTTTAGCCAGCTGAACACCATCTGCCAAAATACGGAGCTTACAAGACATTCCACAAATAGGTGCTCGGCTGATTCTTCTGTATCGCTGCAGAGAGGACAGAGGGTAGCAGCTCTGGTTGGGAGTCGATCTAGAGCCATCCGCCACCCGAAGATGTTTACTTTACGTGGGACCCATTTATTGTTAGTAAAACTGTATAAAAGAATTGAACAGAATCTGGACAGAAAGTAATAAAATTGGAGAAAGAGTAAACGAGTGAACCAGGCTTGTGTTTGACACAATTCCCTTAAACAGATTTGTCGTCTGTTCCCAGGGTACGCCGGTTCGAAGCAGCACCGCGCACTGCCGGACTTGAGCACCTGCCTGAAAAGAAACCGGAATGTTGCAAAGACCGAGAAAGAAGAAGAAAGGAGAAGTTGTGTTTTTCGGTGTGTCTCAACTGATCAGCCTAGCCTCCGTTTTATAGTGCCAGAACCATAACCGAAATCCTTCTCTTGATTGCAACGAATTAAAGACCAAATAATGGTCATTAGTATATCGGTTACGAAACTAATAATCATGGCCAAAACTGTTAGAATTAAAAAACGAAATAATGATCATTCATTTATTTCGGTTTCAAAAACAGAACAATAGTCAAGAGTCTCGAGTGCAAAAACCGCTCCACGCGGACCCGGGTTTTCGGAACTGCATTCGTGTCCGCAGGATGTGCGGGCACATGCGAGTTCAACTAATTCTGGTTCCATTTTTTGCACCCCCCTGTGCGCGCGCGGGTAGGAGTTGTGGTAAAACATGGCATATAGATATATTAGTGAGGTAAACATTTTACCTTATAAATAATCTATCATTTTGTTCCCACACCTCTGTGGGACAAGGAGTTTTACCAATTGAGACATTCATTCACACAACCAATTTCCAACAATCCCCTACGTGAATGGAGGTCGATCTCAAACAACATTATTCCAATTAGATTTCAGCGGTTGAGTTTTGCATACGATAGGTAGGTGTTATCCTTTGAACATTCGCTTATGAAATGCACTTAGCCCACTAGCTCTGAGTAGAACTCGATGTCTTTGAACTCGTCTGTCGTTTGTGTAGACGACAATGCACTTCATACAAGACTCTCCCTGAAAAAGTCAAGTACTCATAGTTATGTTCGTTATGGTCATGAACATGAGCCTGGTTCTGCGAGAGCCATTAGATATTATGCCCCAACAACACCATTCGAAGCGACCCTACTTCTCTCTCACATAGATGATTCACTATGTATTGTTACCTTCGTCGAATCATTAAAAGCCATAGGCTTAGCCTCACGCTTGTCACTTTTAGGAATGGACTAGGAAGTTTATTAATCTTTATAATAACTACCTTATTAAATACGTAGGGTTATCCCCCCACAGTGACCTCGCTTATTCGTACAATTAGGTTTTCCTATTGAACTCAATTCTTGGGATCTCCAGTCTATTGAGTTAGGTTTCCATCATATGAACTTCATTTTTCAAGGGCTTCAGTCCCATTCCCATGCACGACTTCTGTACTAACTCTCTACTTAGGCCTTTTGTTAGCGGATCCGCAATATTATCCTTTGACCTCACGTAGTCAATAGTGATAATTCCTGTAGAGATTAGTTGTCGTATCGTATTATGTCTACATCTGATATGTCTGTTCCTACCATTATACATTGTGCTACGAGCTTTGCCAATTGCCGATTGGCTATCACAATGTATACAAATGGCCGTTGCCGGCTTAGGCCATCTTGGTATATCCTCAACAAATTGACGTAGCCATTCTGCCTCTTCACCTGCTTTATGTAAAGCGACGAACTCAGATTCCATTGTGGATCTAGCAATAACCGTTTGTTTTGATGATTTCCACGATATCGCTGCACCTCCAAGTGTGAATACATAATCATTCGTGTCAGATATCCAATTTGCATCGCAGTGTCCTTCTATAATTGCTGGATATCTGTTATAATGCAACCCGTATTCCCGAGTGTATCTTAAGTAGCGAAGCAACCAAGTGATACAGTTCCATTGCATTGAACTTGGGTTGCTCGTGTATCTACTTAGCTTGCTCACAGCAAATGCTATGTCTGGTCTAGTACAACTCATAAGATACATCAAGCTACCAATAATTCTTGAGTATTCCAACTGGTTTACGGATTCACCTCTATTCTTTGCTAGATGTTGACTTGTGTCAAGTGGAGTTCTAGCTTCATTAGAGTCATTTGCATTGAACTTCTCAAGAATTTTGTCCGCATAGTGGGATTGACTTAAAACAAGTCCACTTTGGGTTTGCGTGATTTTGACCCCCAAAATCACATCCGCAAGACCCATGTCTTTCATGTCAAATCTTGCTTTTAGCATGTTCTTTGTGGATTCTATGATTTTGTCATCACTTCCAGCAATGAGCATATCATCTACATATAGACACAAAATGACATATCCATCAAATGTGTCCTTCACATACACACACTTGTCACATTCATTGATTTTGAATCCAGCGTCAAGCATGACATGATCAAACTTTTGGTGCCATTGTTTTGGAGCTTGTTTGAATCCATACAAGTATTTTACACACTTTCTTTTCTTACCCAATAGCTGTGAAGCCTTCGGGTTGCTCCATGTAGATTTCTTCCTCTAGATTTCCATTCAAGAAAGTTGTTTTTACATCAATTTAGTGAACTTCCAAATTTCTAATGGTGGCAATGGCAAGCACCAACCTGATGGATGTTATTAGCGTAACTAGTGAATATGTATCAAAATAATCTAAACCTTCTTGTTGTTTATATCCTTTGATAACCAACCTTGCCTTGTACTTATCGATAGTTCCATCTGGTTTCATCTTCTTCTTGAAGATCCATCGATATCCTAGTGGTTTACATCCTTGAGGAAGATCTACTAGTTCCCATGTATGATTTTGTAAGATAGAATCTATCTCACTTTTGATGGCCTCCCTCCATTGAGGTCCTTCTGAGGAACTCACTGCTTGTTGATATGTTTGAGGTTCCTCTTCTACCATATAGGTAAGGAAATCAGGGCCAAAGGACTTTTCAATCCTTTGCCTTTTACTTTTCCTTATTTTAACTTCCTCGGTCTTAGATTGTTCTCGAGGTTCATCATTTTCAACCTCACTTTCAGGAACAATTTCCTCAACTTGTCTCGTGAAACTCGGTTCACCTTTATCTAGGCATGGGAACACAAACACATGTTCAAACCATGATGAATCCTTAGATTCTATTATGGTGCCTTTGCATATTCCAAGGTTCTTAGAATCATGCACTAGAAAACGATAAGGACCATAAGGACGGGTGTATCCAATAAATACATAATCCACTGTTTTGGGTCCTATTAGTAGTCACTTTGGTGGTGTGACCACCACCTTGGCTAGACACCCCCACACTTTCAAGTATTTATATGGTGGTTTCTTTCCCGTCCACAATTCGTATGGTGTTACATCTTTTTTTGTTATTGGGTATCATGTTCAACACATAATTTGCCGACAAGATCGCTTCCCCCACATGTTTTGGTTTACACCAGAACTTATCATCATGGCATTCATCATTTCTTTCAATGTGCGATTTTTCCGTTCCGCTATGCCATTCGATTGAGGGGAGTAAGGAGCCGTGAGTTCATGTATGATTCCATTTCTCGCACACACATCAATAAAAGGTGAAACATATTCACCTCCTCGGTCGTTCCTTACGATTTTTATCTTCCGATTTAGTTGATTCTCAACTTCGGATTTGAATAAGATAAACTTATCAATAACCTCATCCTTACTCTTAAGTAAGTACACATAGCAATACCTTGTACTATCATCAATGAACGTGATGAAGTACTTGTTTCCACCACGAGTAGGAATTGCTTTCAGATCACACACATCGATGTGGATCATCTCGAGGGGTTCAGTGATTCGTTCGACCTTTTTGAATGACGTTTTCGTTTGTTTTGCTTCTACGCAAGTTTCACATTTATTAATTGAGTCGATATCGAATGTTGGTATGCAATCAAGTTTAATTAAACGACGAATGGAATTATAATTTACGTGACCTAGTCTACCATGCCAAAGATTAGAAGACTCAATCAAGTAAGTAGAACTAGTAGCGTTTTCTTTCATTGCATTCACAACCATTACATCGAGTTTAAACATTCCATTGAGGGCATAGCCCTTACCAACATACATACCATTTTTGGTCAACACGATCTTATCCGACTCAATCACCATTTTGAACCCAAACTTGTTCAATTGCCACCCCGACACAAGGTTCTTACGAATTTCTGGAACATACAACACATTGGACAATGTGAGCTCTTTTCCAGAAGTCATCTTCAAAACCACGTTACCCTCGCCTTTAATTTCTGCCGTGGCGGAGTTTCCCATAAAAACCTTTTCTCCATTAGTCACCTCCTTGAAGGTGTTGAAAAGGCTTTTGTCGGAACACACATGACGGGTAGCCCCCGTATCAACCCACCAATCCTTGTTATTTTGCCCAACCAAATTAACTTCGGTCACCAAAATCGAGAGATCCGTGACCATGGCAACAAGGTTGTCGACTTCATGAACTATGTTCACTTGTCGAGCATTTTCCTTCTTGGGAAGCTTGCATTCGCTGGCTTTGTGGTCTTGCTTATGACAATTATAACAAGCTCCTTGGAACTTCTTTTTCCCAACTCCTCCCTTAGGACCAAGGTTGGAGCGTTTCCCATGACTTTTCTTTCCACCCTTTCCACTGTTTTTTCCCTTTGAAGATTGGCCATGTTCAACAAGATTGGCCTTCACAGTTTCAGGGCCATCAATCTTTTTTAGGGCCACTTTGTTATCTTCTTCAATCCGAAGACGAACAACAAGATCTTCAATGGTCATCTCCTTTCGCTTATGCTTGAGATAGTTCTTGAAATCAACCCAACTTGGTGGCAGTTTTTCAATCATTGCAGCAACTTGGAATGTCTCGCTGAGCATCATTCCTTCCGCATGAATATCATGAAGGATAACCAGCAATTCTTGGACTTGGCTCATGACAGTTTTAGAGTCTATCATTTTAAAGTTAAAGAACTTAGCCACCACGAATTTCTTAGTGCCCGCATCTTCTGTTTTGTATTTGCGATCTAAAGACTCCCACAATTCTTTGGCATTCTTGGCTTTGCAATACACATTATACAATGTATCCACCAAACCATTCAAAATAAAGTTGCGGCACAGGAAATCCGAATGATTCCAAGCATGCATCGCGCTCACAGATTGAGCATACATATCCCCTTCATCAACATGGGGTTTAGGTTCAGTCAAGAACCTTGCCAGGTTCAGCGTGGTCAGATTAAAGAACATCTTTTGCTGCCACTGTTTGAAATTCACACCACTAAATTTCTCTGGTTTCTCAGCATGTGACACTGCATTAGGCAGTGGTGTCACTAGACCGGTAGTGACAGTAACAGCGGAAGTCATGACCCCAGAAACGACACTGGTCATGACAGTAGAAACAGCACTGTTTCCATAGGCTCCAGTGTGACAACCAGAGATCTCAAGGCCTTTCCTTTACGCATAACTTGTCTCACAATTTATTTTATGTTGTATTTTGTGCATGACATTGGAATGACTAAAGTATTGTTACGTTTAAATGTTACATGAAAACTTAAGAGTTTGTCATAACATGTTCGTGTTTAATTTTGGATTCCACAACACACTTGACGAAGGATCACCCTCGACGAAGAATGGATCTTCGTCACAACCCCCCCCCCCCCGAACGAAGAATAACTTCGTCACACTCATAACTTGCCGAAGAATCATTCTTCGCCAAGGGATACTTCGCCAAAAGGGGCTTCAGCCCAGGTTATTTGAGGCCCAATATATTACGCGTATAACTTCTAATAAACGTAACTGCAAATCACAAAACCCTAAGGTTCTCTCCTTCTCTCTTTCCTGTGCGGTGGTACCGAGGTCTCGAAGCTTTTTGTCTCCAAACAAACTAATCAATCCGGTATTTAGGTTAGTGTCTTGTTCTCGTTCATTGGATTAAAACCCGATACGTGGATTTTTGTTGTGATGATTTTGCATGAGTATGTAGGATCTTGTGTACATAATGTTCCATTGATTATCGGCCGTATTACATAGTTAGGGTTTGTATGATGAAGTGTTGAGGATTCTTGTGTGTTTCAATGATTATGGTCTGATTAGAATTGTATGTTAAATGGAAACTGTTACGTGTTGAGTAGTTGATGATCGTTCATAATTAAGGTGTATAATCATGGTTAAAAACTGTCGATTAATCTGATATGGGAAACTCTCAAACTTGTTAACAGTTGTTACGAAAGCAAATGAGTTGTAACTGTGTGATAAGGGGCGACGAAGACCTTTCTCCCTCCCCATGAAGAATCTAGCTCGACGAAGCTTCAAGTTCTTCGTCGACTGATTTGTGACGAACCATTGTGGTTCTTCGCCGACTCCTATCTCAACGAAGGTTAGACCTTCATCATGAGATTCTTCGCCAAACCCCAAGACGACGAAGAATAGTTCTTCGTCGCCAGATTCTTCGCCATAAGAGTAAATGGACAGAACTGTAACAGTTATGATGTTTATGATGTTGGACATTTATGTTGGTAAGATTGTATTTGTTGCATGATAACAATGTTAACTAGAAATGAGGGTCTTGACTTGACTTGTGTGGGTAACCAATTCATCTGTTAATGTATTATGAGACTTACACATAGGATGTGGACATACATGAGGACTGAGTACTTGATACGTGGTATATGTTGATCTTGTGATAAATGCAAACTGTGTAAAATACGTGACTTGATTGATTGTGAAACTGATTTTTATTGGTAAACACAGTAGGGTTTGGGTTGACCAACTTGGACGGGTAACTTAACATACCGAGCAAATCTAAGGTGAGTTCATTCCTCTTGAGCATGCATCCCGGTGGGTGGGACAATCATTGGGTATTCCTGAGAGGAATAAGTCTTTTGGGTAAAAATTGGAATGTTAGATAATACACTCATTTCCTATCACCTTAAGTCCCATCTTCTACCGAATAGTTACCTGAGAGGTAGTGGGGTATTAGTTGATAGCGCTATTAGGCTTGGCAACCTCACACCGTACCTGAGAGGATGGGCATGAACTAATGACCTTAAATCATGACCAATGCTTAGATAGGGGGCATTGGGGACGGGAAAAACAATCTGGAAGCCATCTTGTACGGTACTCGAGTTATTATCAACATTATAATCAATGAACTGAACTAAACACTTGGAAACTAACGTTTTCGTAAAACTATGAACTCACCAGCGTTGTCTGATACACTTGTTGCATGCACGCAGGTCATTAGGTACTATGGACAAGGAACTTGCTATCTGGGATTGCTGGAGTGGTCATGGGTCGCACTGCTTGGATATGCATGACTTGTTTACTGATTTCACATACATTTGGTTTTGAAACGTTTAACCGTGATTTTACTATTTTCTTTCGCTAAACATGTTAAACTTGGAATATGTTTATGAATGTTTTGTTATTATAAATGGAAACTTTGTTTAATAACTTGATATTAGTTCAATGTGATTGGTGGCTAGATCCTGGTACGTCACACGCCTAGCGGGGTCACCGCATGTGGTATTTTGGGGGTGTGACAGTTTGGTATCAGAGCCACTGGTTATAGTGAACTAGGTTTTAAAACATTTTTTTATATAAAACCAGACTATAATCAAACAGTTCAGAAATCAACCATGACACTCAGCTCCAGATTGCAAGGTTCGTCTCTCGTTTACTTATTGCACAGTATATCTACTGTACACTTATGTATGATATTACATGTGAATTGCGCACTTAGCACTACAGCATGAGTTCCTGTGTTACTTGCATACGTTATGTGTTTGATAGTATGACGTTCCTCTAAACCTTCATGATTTACGTTGTGGTGTTTTTGTCTTGCTACTCGAATTTGAGGAACCTTTTAAGCATGAGTTGGGAGGATCTGAGATAAACATGCAAATCACCTTGCTATTATGGTTGCACACATAATAACAATGTGGGGTGCATGTGAGTCCCAGTGAGGCCTAACGAGTGTGAAAGGGGTTCCGCTCTGTTGTATGACGTAATGATAGAACTTGATAATCTGTAGAGGTCATAGTGATGTATGACTCCCATCCAATCCTGACTTTTAACCTTTTCCCCTTTTCTTATTTAGAATCATGAGTGGACGTGGTGGACGTGGTGGAGGCCGCGGTGGAGGACGTGGAAACATTACTATGTCCCAAGCTGAATTAACTGACCTGATCAACACTCGAGTGGCTGAAGCCCTAGCGGCTTAGCAAATCTGTTTTTCACTTTCACGTGGGTCGAACAACGAATACACTCCCCATTCCCGAGACGAAGGTTAAGGTCCATTGTCATGCTAGAGTTCAAACTCTTTACATTTTTCAACATATTTAACGGTGAAGTGATTTCACATACAAAAATGGTTATCCAAGATTAACCCGCCCGTGAAACCAACAATTCATACACATCCCTCACAATGTTCTCTCCACCCGGTTCATAAATTGGCTAATGTTTATAATGTATTAGCACTTCAAAGAATATTCACTCAAAACCGATTAGAACACATACCCGCATAAGCTTGCAACTCAATCATTCTCCACCATCGATCACGAATACTAAGCACAAGTCATAAGGTCTTTGTAAGGGTTGTAACTGGGCTAGGCTAAGGGTAGGAAATAAGATATTTAAAGTGGCTAAGGCGATGAAAACTCGATTTTTATTACAAACCACTAAACTAAACAAAACTAAATATAAACATCACTTATGAGGCAACAACTTTCGCCTTTTATTCACCCACTACTAACACATCTTTTTGTGTTTTTCTCAACGATTTTCAATTCTTTTTCATAATATTTTTTTTTATTTTTCTCTTTTTTTTTACATATATGCAACCAATCAAGAACAACTATACAAATACGACTCCTATGATCGAATTTCCATCACACGGGTTTAAAAGAACAAGGTTTAAGGTTATAGGCTATAGGGTGATCAAACGAAAGGTTTAGGCTCAAAGTGGGCGACTAGGGGATTTATTTGGGTAAGGATGGATAAATGGTTTTAAGAGAAAAGGTTTACCTAATGCCTTAATCATTCTCGTGCTTGTATTCGGCCTATAGTCTCAAACGTATCAAAAGTTGCAAGTTCTACGATATATGACTAATGGTCCACTCAAACAAAGAAACATAGGTATGTAATCTATGATATAAAAGTGGCTCAAAACCTCACATATCTAAAAAGGTATGGTATGTGACATGCATAAAATACTAGTTTCTTAGGCGGATTATTCCCAAAAAACCACCCGCTAAATACTCGTCATGCTATTAACTTGAACTTGACCATGACAAAAGACCAAATGGGTTGTGGCATCCCTCGTTGACTTAGTTACTTGTGCTTTTAAGATCGCTTTTGAAACAAGATATTTTTGAAATGTTTTTGAAATTTTCCCCCATCCCCACACTTGAGGTAAACATTGTCCTCAATGTGTAGTGTTTAAATGGACGGGTCAAAAATCGAAAAACTTTTACTACTCCCCCATCCCCACACTTGAAGTACATATTGTCCTCAATGTGTAAGAACTAGAGTATTAAACGCACAAGGGATGTGACACGGCTAATTCTCCAACATTTCACCCCGGAAAATAATGTACAATTTACAATCCACTTATTTGCTAATCTAAAGATCAAAAGTAAAAAGAAACATATGCACCTGGTTTTTTTTAGCTCATTCCTCGTGTGCTCCTCTCCTCTTCATGAAAGCGGTTGTCCCACGAACCCAATGTACCTACAAATCTTAACCCTTGTGTAGAAGCATGCTTCTCACAACCATCAAAATTTGTTAGTTACCTAGTTCTACCACTTTTATGAAAATATTACCAAGCTATACGTTATTTCACTTTGATTTATGTGGAAAAACAATTTACAACAACAACAAACCTAACTCACTTTCGTAGGAATCACGGTTGCATTTAGCTTATGCAACAAGCCCTTTTAAACCCCCCAATAGCTTGGGAGGACGAGAGGTCTCGTGAGGGTTATATAGGGAACACACCCACAACGTTCATTTAACTAAGAAAATAAAATAAATGAATACTAGTACAAACTCTACAACAATCATACCTGATTTACCTCTCATGGTGATCGAAGTGCACATTTGCCTACCGAGTTTCCAACATACGCTCGGTAATTAGCATGCCGAATCCATACTCTTTTTATTATATTCAGCATACGCAATGTACAACTTCGGGGTCGTCTCTTAACAACATGGACAATGTCTTGCAACGCCACCCTTCGAATCCTTATGCCCGAACCCGCATCCCCAACTTTGTTGGTTGGAGTGATAAGTTTGGGAGAAGGATGAATATGAATGTGAGCTTCTTTCGAATCCGATTCGTCTTGCGGTGTCATGTTTTCCGCTCGGTTCAAACATTCAACTTCTTGCTCCGAAAGATCTCTAACCTCTTCCACCACATCACCATCCACCATTGCACCACTAGCCAACACCTCTTGGTCACGTCTAAGTTGAGCCAATTCTTCAACGAGTTGACCCACTTTCTTTGCCAAGGTTTCATTAGCTTTATCTTTCTCCTCAAGTTCCTTCTTCAGTTCCATCTTAATCTCTTGATTTGAAGTAATGATAGCATTCATGATTGCATCGAGCTTGGAACTTATTGAATCTTGAGGTTCTTCGGATGCCGGTTGAGGGTATTCATTATAATTATAATAATCATCATACTCCTCCCGGTAGCTTGAGAAATGTGGCAATTCGGGTTCATAATTGTTGTAATCCCGCTCTTGCTCATAGTGGCAATTCATCTCTAAATGGTAGTATTCTTGATATGAAGGTGGCTTGTAACCGGACTTTATTTTTCCTTTCCAAAACACTGGATCTTTCCAAAACACTGGATCTTTCCAAAACACTGGACAATCTTCATGTATGTGAACTTTTCCACAACAAGGGCATGACTGATAAGCGTCATTTTTTGCTCCGGTGGTGGAGGTGGTCTAGTGTATGGATAATGTGAGGATGGACCATTGAAATCTTCATAATCCGCCCTCCTATATTCAAACATTCCGCTGAGGTAGTCTTCCCGTTCCTTGTTGGCTTGAACTTTTTCGTAGAAAACAGAGCAATCCTCTAAATAGTGCTCTCCGCTTCCGCAACACTCACACGGATCATCATCTACCCAATTCATATTGAAAGATGGTACCTGCACAAACAAGCTCGACCACCCAAAGTAAAATCACAAAAATACAAGAAAGAAAAAAAACTAAACTAAAATCGAACAAGCAATGAAATACTAAGCGCACTAGCTCCCCGGCAACGGCGCCATTTTGACGTGACCGTGTCGTCCCGATCAGTCAAAAACCCAATTAAACCTAGGTAGCTAGGGTAAGTCAGGTATCGAATCCACGAAGAGCAGGTGGTTAGTATTGCACGACCCGTTCGATTAGTTTGACTATTTACAAACAATGTACAACGTGATTATGAAGTTTGCTAATTTTATTTGTTCAATTGATTTGAAAATAAATCGGAGTGAACCGACAATGGGTATTATCTAAAACACTTTTGATTAACTAAAATTGCAACTAAAATACTAACTAGAAAGTTGAAACAAGAAATTAGAATACGGATCACACCCGGTTCGATAATTGCAAGACCTAGGGTTCCTACATGTTTTAACTTGATTCAATTGCATATAGTGATTAACGGATTACTATCACGAAGCTTAGGTGCCAATTGCTATCAACGTCATAGACAACGGACCGTAATGCACTTCGTTGCCTCGGACATGTAAATCCTAACCTACGATAAGGCATAAGTGCACAAATTCATTTCGCAAAGTCATAACTTTATCATCGTTCGACAATTCACAAATTCAATTCAAATGCACGACAATTATCATAAGTTTCAAATACTAAACAATTTGTCACAAAACCAAATTAAAATACAAATGTATAAACCCTAGAAATCTTACAACATCTACACCGGGGTGAATCCGCAAAGACTAGCCGTTCATGATTGGGTGGACGCGATCACCGGCTTGAGATGAGATTGAAGGCATGATCGATCTGGTTGAGAGGTGGGAATGATGATGTTGATCAGTGATTAGAGCCCCCTCTTGAATTTCGTCCCAAAACAGCCAAAGGGCTACCCCCTTCTTTTCTGTCCGTTTCTTTTTTTTTTCTTTTTTTTCTCCCAATTCACCCCTTCCTCTTGATGGGCTCTTTAACTTAACCTCCTTAAGTTTCAATCTATCGGGTGAGCCCAAATGCAATTTAATTGGTTTTCCTTTTTACCTGCTTAGAAATTCAAACACATATAAATGCAATTGCAATATCGGTTACATTAATTTTCTTATTTATATATTTATTTTATTTTCTTATTCAACCACTTAATATTTTCTTATTGAAATACTTGGTTGAAATAAATACGCATGAAACCCAACGTCCGAATTGCAACATTCTCACATTTCTTTTTTATGTTACTATATATTGTTATATTTAATTATTCACAATTTTAACTCCTTTTGTTATTCAACCTACAAAATATAAAAACCAATCAAAGTGGTATCTTTTATAACAATATCGATGTATTTTTTTATAATTAAAATAAACTAGTGTGTACAAAAAAATACACCGATCAGCAGGCCAGTACGATATGTGCCAAATACCCTTTATCCTTGTGTCGCGTACTCGAATCTTACCTGTGTGTTGTATTTTCTTTCGTCTTTAGGTCAACACATGAATCAGAACAATCCTCCTGTGTGCACGTTTAAAACGTTCATGGATTGTAAGCTACAGACGTTCAGTGGGACTGAAGGAGCTGTGGGACTACTGCGCTGGTTTGAGAATGCGGAATCGGTGTTCGCAATGTGTAACTGTCCTGCTGGGGACAGAGTGAAGTATGCTTCAGGCACACTTGAGGATGGTGCCTTGAATTGGTGGAACGCCCAAGTCCAGGTGCTGGGTATTGAAATGACAAATGCAACCACTTGGGAGGATTTTAAAGAGCTGATGAGAGAGGAATACTGTCCTCGTGACGAAGTGCAGAAACTGGAGAATGAGTATTATGATCTGAAAAGGGTGGGGTCTGAGATTGAGGCATACACGAAACAGTCTCATGAATTAGCTAATATGTGCCCGAACTTATCACGACCTCCACACCGACGAATCAAACTGTACATCAAAGGATTAGCCCTGCAGGTTAAGGGCTTGGTTACTGCAGTGAACCTCAACAATTTACCTCAGATAATTCGACTGGCTCACAAAATCACAGATCAGGAGGTGGAGCATGGCTCGCTACCACCACGTATTTCTGCTACTGCTACTACTACTACTACTACTACTACTACTACTACTACTACTACTACTACTACTACTACTACTACTACTACTACTACAACTACTACTACTACTACTACTACTGCCACAGCTACTACTCCTGCCACTGACAGCAAACGTAAATGGAATGATGTGGACAAGGTGTCCAATCCGAATCTGTCACAGAAGAAGCCAGACACCAGCAACAATCGCAGTTTTAGCAAGTCACCCAAGTGTAATAAGTGCAACTTTCATCATCGTGGGCCGTGCACCCGAGTCTGTCACAGGTGCAACAAGGTGGGCCATATGGCTAGAGATTGCAGGCCCCACTCCCAAGACAGCAGCAACAGCAACCCCCACAGCAACAGCAGCCGCAACAATAGGAGAGGCAGCAGCCTCAGCAAAATCAGGGAAATCGCAAGGGTTGTTTTCAATGTGGGGACGAGGGTCACTTCAGGCGAGATTGCCCTCAACTGAATCAGAATGCTGGTAATAACAATAGCAACACTAGGAACAACAACAACGAAAACAACGGTAGGAGTGGTGCGCGTGGAAGAGTGTTTACCATTGGTGCTAGGGAAGCTAGGAATAATGGCAACGTTGTGACTGGTACGTTTTCCGTGAACAACCTATTTGCTTATGTTTTATTCAACTCTCGTGCCGATTGGATTTATGTGTCTTTGGGGTTCAGTCGTCAGTTAGGGTTAACTCCTACACCTCTTGTAACCAAACACGTAGTGGAATTAGCTGATGGTAAATCGATTGAAGCCTCGCATGTTCTTTTTGGGTGTAAACTCTATCTTATGGGTCAAGTGTTTGACATTGACCTACTCCCCGTTACTCTTGGAAGTTTTGATGTTGTCATTGGTCTGGATTAGATGTCTAAGCACCAAGCGGAAATTCTCTGTAAGGAGAAAATCGTGCGTATCCCTCTCCCCAGTGGAGAATCCTTGTCGGTCCAAGGTCATCGTAGTGGTGATGTGGTTGGCATCATCTCAGCCATGAAAGCTCAGAAGTGTCTACGAAAAGGCTACCCTGCTATTTTAGCGCTTATTAACGATACTCAGCCTGAAGAGAGGAAAATCGAAGACTTACCAGTTGTTCGTGAATTTTCTGACGTTTTTCCTGAAGAACTTCCTGGTTTACCTCCACATCGTCAGGTAGAATTTCAGATTGACCTTACACCAGGAGCAGCCCCGATTGCCCGTGCTCCTTATCGTCTTTTACCAGGAGAGTTGCAAGAGCTGTCAAATCAACTCCAAGAATTGTTGGATAGAGGTTTTATCCGACCCAGTTCTTCGCCTTGGGGAGCCCCAGTTCTGTTTGTGAAGAATAAAGAAGGGTCCTTTCGAATGTGTATAGATTACCGTGAACTTAACAAGGTGACCGTCAAGAACCGTTATCCTTTGCCACGTATCAACGATCTGTTTGACCAGTTGCAAGGGTCAAGTTTCTACTCGAAGATCGACTTAAGATCGGGCTATCATCAAGTGAGAGTCCGAGAGGAGGATGTTCCAAAAACATCTTTTCGAACGCGGTATGGCCATTATGAGCTTCTGGTTATGCCATTCGGGTTGACAAACGCATCAGTGGTTTTCATGGACCTCATGAATCGTGTGTGCAAACCGTATCTCGACGATTTCGTCATTGTGTTCATCGATGACATCTTGATCTACTCTAAGAGCAAGGAGGACCACGAGCGATACTTACGTCTTATCTTGGAACTCCTGAGGAAGGAGCAACTCTACGCGAAATTCTCTAAGTGTGACTTCTAGATTCAAGAGGTACACTTCCTCGGCCACATTGTTAACGAAATAGGGATACACGTGGATCCTGCTAAAATTGATGCTATCAGAAATTGGGCGGCACCGAAGAATCCTTCAGAGGTGCGGCAATTTCTTGGTCTCGCTGGGTACTATCGCATATTTATTAAAGACTTCTCGAAGATCGCTCAACCTCTCACCGCACTAACACAGAAAGGCTTCGTATATTCTTGGGGAATGAAGCAGAAGGATGCTTTCCAACTCTTGAAACAAAAACTCAGCAGTGCACCAATCTTGTCTTTACCTGAGGGTACCGAAGATTTTGAAGTGTACTATGATGCTTCTGTTCAGGGTCTCGGTTGTGTTTAAATGCAACGCGAGAAGGTGATAGCTTACGCTTCTCGGCAGTTGAAGGTTCATGAGAAGAATTACACGACTCACGACTTGGAGTTAGGGGCCGTGGTTTTCGCGCTAAATATTTGGAGGCATTATCTGTACGGTACCAAATGCAAGATTTATACCGATCATAGGAGCCTCCAGCATATTTTCGATCAGAAAGAGTTGAACATGCGACAGCGTCGGTGGGTAGAACTCTTAAATGATTATGACTGTGCAATCAAGTATCACCCAGGCAAAGCTAACATTGTAGCTGATGCCCTTAGTCGTAAGGAGGCAAAACCTAAGCGTGTGCAAGCCTTACAGCTCACTATTCACTCAAATCTCCCTGACCATATCCGTTCTGCTCAAACAGAAGCGCTGAAAGAAGAAAACCTTAAGGCTGAGTACTTACGGGGCATGGAAAAACGACTCGTGGCAAGATCTGACGGCATTTATTATTTTATGGAACGGATATGGATTCCTTTGTATGGTAATCTTAGGGAGCTTGTGATGGACGAAGCGCACAAGTCTCGATACTCTGTTCACCCGGGTTCGGATAAGATGTATCAGGACCTCAAAGTCTTGTATTGGTGGCTGAAGATGAAAGCTAACATCGCGACGTCTGTGAGTAAATGTTTGACTTGTGCGAAAGTCAAGGTAGATGATGCGTGTGAAGTGTACATATAAGTTTAAATACATTTTAAGCCCTTTTACATTTTTTAGTCAAGTTTTAAATTTATAAAACACGATATTTACTAACACTAAACACACATATGGGCAAGTGCACCCATCGTGAGCGTAGTATAGTGTTGGTAAGATACCGAGGTCGTCCAAGGACACAAGACCTTTTAGCACCGGTTTATCCTCAACGTTTAATCAAATCAAAAGTTTAGAAAAATGTTTTAAACTAAGAAAATAAAAATTAACTAAAATGCTGAAAAATAAATATAAAAATAAAAGAAAAACAGATAGACAAGATGAATCACTTGGTTCCGACTCGTGTTTAGTGTAACCTTTGATTATTTCCGCACTTGTGCACTTATTTAAGAGATTATCTTAGTTATTGTAGTAGGCCCCTCTTTTGGAGGTGACGTTACCCTCAACCCAGTAGTTTGAGTCAGCAAGGATACAATCCTAAAGGGTCGGATTATTGAAAGATAATTAATTAAGTTATTAATGCAAATTATGGTAGGCCCCTCTTTTGAAGGTGACGTTACCCTCGACTAAGTAGTCTGAGTCAGCAAGGATACAGTCCTAAGTAGCTGGGTTATAGTATTAATAGTAGTTAACTTATGAGGGGATCAAAGAGTTTGGACCCCCGCCATCCAATACCGTTAAGTATTGAAGGAGGTCCTACTAAATTTGACCCAGGTCCCTTGCAGGATCTCTAAACGCTGAACAACGGCAAGACTCTTACCAAACCGTTCCCTTAACCCCCGACCAGGTAGCCAACATACCTCCATATAGACCGTGGAGATATGAATGGTGAAAATCTTTTATTTTATATAGACAGTAAAATAATGCCAAGACACCACGGACAAACGATAAGGAAGAATCACCTTCAACATAAGAAACTAGTTATTAAAGTCATTAATACATAACCAATTAAAAAGTGCGAAAAGATTAAAAATAAAAAGTATTACACTAGACACTTTGTCTTCACCAAGTGATGTAAGAGACTTAGGCAAACATGGCCTTGATTGTCAAGAACTCTTACTATCAATCTTGGATCCCGAGACGACTCACACTCTCTACGATGGACAATGGATGATGGTGGTGGATGATGGTGTTATGGTGGTGGTGCGTGGTGGGTGAAGTGTGAGAGAGGTGGTGTGCCAAGGGATGGTTTGAGCTTGAGCCAAGCACTCCTATTTATAGGCTGAACAGAAGCTTCGGCACGGCCCCGTGTCCACATCCTTCTCTTTCTTCATTAATTGCTCTTGTCTTTATTAGTTGACCACGCCCCCGTGTCCGCTGAGCACGACCCCGTGTGCAGAAGCATATCTGTACTATGAAGATTTGCCTAGATTCTGCGAATCTTATAGTTGACCACGACCCCGTGCCCACTGAGCACGGCCCCGTGGTGGGCAATAGAAGCTTCTACCACTTTGTCTTTTCTGCTGACACTTGGGCACGCCCCCGTGCTGGCTGAGCACGGGGCGTGTTCAGTCTTCTGTCTTCTTGTTTTGCTTAGGAAGATGCTGTTGTGGGGTCGGGCATGTCACGTTTGTTCCTTTTCTTGTATTTATGTTAGATTTTGCTGTCTTTTTGCTTCTTTGTTAATTTAAGCTCATTTAATCCTGAAAATACAAAAGGAAGACAAAAGCACACTTTTTCCAATATTAGTACTAAAAAAGGGTTAGTTATATGCCACAATTGATGTAATTTATATGTTGCATTTTGCACACATCAAATACCCCCACACTTGAATCTTTGCTTGTCCTCAAGCAAAACTCTTTATAATGTGGCTTTACACTCCCAAATGGAATGGGTAGAAGAGAAAGTTTTTAGGCTTGTCGTAAAGTGTCGGGATTTCCAAGATTCTTTATTAAGTTTTATTTTTATTTATTTACAATCCTATTCGTCATGATTTATTTAAAACTTTTTCATAAGATAAACTACTTATTAGGGCATAACATGCCTCTTTAAAATTCTCTTTATATACAAGTTCACATACCTCACGGGGGATCACTCAACACTTGGCCGAAAATGTATTTTAGTGGATCACTCGAGAGCGGCATGGAACTTACTCCTACCATAGGCTTGCCAAGCAATCAATCCTCCTCCTTTTTAACTATATACCTTTGTAAATATCAAGAGGACTTTTTGGGTGAAGGGTTAGGCTTGGGTTAAAGGTAGGTGGTTGGGTTAGTGGTTAGTAGAAAGGGCGAAAAAGCGTAAAAAGCATCGGTTTTCGTAAGACTTTCTATTTTTCAACTTTTTATTTTGATGAAGCTATTATTCAAACAAAGTTGTTTTTGATGAACTTGTTTGTTTATTTTTTTTCTTTTGCTTCATCAACAACACTAAATATATATTTTTCTCTCTTTTTTTTTTTTTTGAAAAGTCATACGAAAAACCGAGCTAGTTACTAAAATAAAGGGTTAAAAATGAAAAAGGTTTTGGTGGGTGAAAGGGTGTTTGGTTTGGGTTATGAAATGAAAAGGTTTAGGCTCAAAGGGGCTAACTAGGGGGATTTTGGGTAGGTGGTAAAAAAAAGAAAAATAATGGTGTAGAAATAAAAAGGGTTAGTCCTAATGCCTCCATCATTTACTTACTCGGGTTTAAGTTGGTAAGGACCGGGAATGTATCGTCATGGCAAGTTCTAGAGTCGAAAGAACCAAGCGGCTATTCACACAAGAAAACGAAAAATGAGCATTTAATTTAAAGATATATATTTGTTTGCTCAATAAAGGCTCAAAACTCACTTTTGTGGGAATGGGTTTTTATGTGATCAAGTATATATAATTAAATTTTAACTAAGCTTGTTATGCCTTTTCATAATTTTCTTATGTTGGTTCTTTTTATCACGACGCTATCAGTTGTAAATTTGTAAAAATATAACCTTTTTAGAACTTTGAAATTCCCAAGTTAAACCTAGACAAGTAAAAAAAAATGAAAATTTTTGAAAAAATTTGGGGTGATTAGCGGTTCCAATAGAGTTTTGTGTAAGGCTTGTATTTAGAACTTGCAAGATTCAAGGTTTTAGCATCCCCCCCACACTTAAATTACACATTGTCCTCAATGTGTCCCAAAAATAAGTTTTTAGGTTGATTGAATGTGTAAAAGGTGTGATTTAAACAAAAATTTTGTGTTACTGGGCGCTGAACATGGCCCCGTGTTGTCCGGGCACGGCCCCGTGTTCAAGTGTCAGTAACAATATTAAATCAAGAGAAACAGAAGCCTGGACACGGGGGCGTGTTGGGTGAACACGGCCCGTGTCCAGTTACCTGAACTGGGTCTTTTCTGCAGACTGTGCAGCACGGGGCCGTGTTGGGCGGACACGGCCCGTGCCGAGCTTACTGTAAACGAAGAAAATCGTCGGATGGCCCTGTTTTCCTGCATGGGGTGCTGGTTCAAGCTTCCCTCGTTTCCTTTGCCATCTCAAGTGTGTTTTATTCTTGAAAATTAACTAGAAAACATAAAAACTAATCTATATTAAACTAAGGGTAGTTCCGCGGAATGCCTCCGTGGTGCGCCACGTTTATAAGGGTCCTTGGCTAGACCCAAAGCCTGGTCATATGTCACTCAAGTGGGACGTTTCGCATCCCATGTTACACCGTCGGAGAGCGTCATCCAAGCTTGAGTCTATGACTTTCATATAGTCGACCGGATCTTCGTCTTCTACTCTCTTTCCCACTCCAAACTTCACTTCCTCGTCCCCAAACTTCAATGTTAGTGTTCCGTCATTCATATCCACCACTGCTTGGGCAGTGGCTAGAAATGGCCTCCCGAGAATGAGAGGGACATCGGCGTCTTCTTCCATGTCTAGGATGACAAAGTCGGTTGGGAAAACGAAGTTGCCAACCTTGACCAATAGATTTTCAGCGACACCTTGTGGAAATTTGACGGATCTGTCGGCGAGTTGTATGCTCATCTTTGTAGGCATCGTTGTTCCTAGGCCGAGTCGTTTGAACATCGATGTGGGCATGAGGTTAATGCTAGCCCCAAGATCGGCTAATGCATTACGAACGGGGGATTCCCCAATCGAGCAAGGAATCGTGAAGCTTCCGGGATCAATTTTCTTTTGTGGGAGTTTGTTGAGTACTAAGGTGGAGCATTCTTCGCCTAAGTTAACTAATTGCAATGATTCAATTTTCCTTTTATGAGTGAGGAAGTCCCTCATAAATTTTGCATATTTAGGCATTTGCGTAAGGACCTCAATAAAAGGAATATTAACATGAAATTGTTTTAGTAAATTTTCGAACTTTGCGAATTGCTCATCGGTCTTTTAACGATTTAACCTACCGGGGTATGGAATTGGGGGAGTCTTGGTGGGCTCTTGATTTGGTAAAGAAGCCTTTTCTGGTTGGGGTGCGGGTGGAGTCGTGGTTTGGCTGGATTGGCTTCTTTCATCTAGCGATAATGGAGCCTCCTCGGGACCCACGGTTCGATTTCTCAATGTGATGAGATGTACTTGTGCTTTTGGGTTGGTTTCGGTATTGCTAGGTAACGCGCCTTGTGGTCTCTCGGAGAAATTCTGAGCTACTTGATTTAATTGTTTTTCAATATTTTGAATGCTAGCTTGTTGATTCCTAAAATTCGATTCCAATTGCTGAAATCGATCCGAGTTTTTCTTTTCGGTTTCGGAAATGAGGCGAGATACAGTATCTTCAAGCCTTTCTCGTCCACCTTGTTGTTGAGAAAAGTTTTGTGGTTGTTGAAAGTTAGTTCGTTGGTTTTGTTGGTTACTACTGTTGCCGGGATCTCTCTAACCAAGGTTTGGGTGGTTACGCCATCCTTGGTTGTAGGTACCCGTTGGAGGACCCGACGGCCTAGGTCTGTTATCAATGTAGTTTACCGTTTCCGTTTGTTCATCTAATTCTTTCATACAACTCCAATTTTCATGTGGCCCACCACACCCTTCACAAGCCTTAACCGAAACCGTTTTTGTCATTTCTAGCTTTTTGATTTTTGAAAAAACGGCTTCGATTTGGGCTTGTAAAGAAGTGCTTTCATCAACCTTATGGGCGCCCGGGGCAATAGATTTATTGCCTCGGGGAGTGTTCCATTGAAAATTGGTTTGAGCAATTTCCTCAATTTCATTTGGGCGACGATTACCTAAAAGTCCCCCGGAGCTAGAATCAAGTGTTTGTCTTGTGTGTGGCAACAACCCATTGTAGAAAGTGGATACTTGTTGCCATACCGCAAGACCATGATGCGGACACTTTCTTAGTAGCTCCTTGAACCTTTCCCAAGTTTCATATAAGGATTCCCCATCCTCTTGTGAATATGTATTAATTTCAGTCGTTTTAGCAGGAGGGAAATACTTATATAGAAACTTTTGGGCTAGTTCATCCCAGGTGTTTACCGAGCCAACTGGGAGGGTGTTAAGCCAAGCCTTAGCTCGGTCTTTTAGTGAAAATGGAAACATTCGAAGGCGAATGGCGTCGTTTGATGCTCCATTGATCCGAAAGGTATCACATATTTCTAAGAAATTAGTAATATGTAGATGGGGATCCTCATCCGCAAGCCCATGGAAGGTTACAGAGTTTTGAAGCATTTGTATCAAATGCGGCCGAAGTTCGAAGTTATTGGCCTCGACATTTGGTGCATTGATAGCGGTGCCGAGATTACCTACAGTGGGTCGTAGGTAATCCATGAGGGTACGTTGGTCCGCCATTGGAAGTGGGTCCCCCGAAACTTTCTCTTGGTTTTTAGCTTTAAGTCTTTTTCTGAGAAAGCGTTCGGGTTCTTCTAGAGGTTCTTTTATGTCTCTACTAGAACTGGAGCTCATGCACTATGTAGGAAGTTCAAATGTGGCGCCTAGGTTCCCAGTCCTGAAACAAAAACAGAAAAGAACGTTGGTCAGAAGGTTCACCACGGCCCCATGTTCAGTGAACACGGCCCGTGGTCGGAGTTACAGTGATTGTTTTCCGGATCCCTGTTACTGGGAGTTGGGCACGGCCCCGTGTTGCACCGACACGGCCCCGTGTTCAGCTCTCTGTAACTCGGAAAATAAAAACTGCCAGTAACAAGGCTGGACACGGCCCGTGTCCGACCAGGCACGGCCCGTGCTGAGCTCTGCAGAAGCTGAAAAACTAAGAAAAATCCGAAAAAAATGAAAAATAAGAAAAACGATTAGGCCGCTGATTCTTAACTTTCTTAAAATCCTTGTGTCCCCGGCAACGGTGCCAAAAACTTGATGCGTGTGAAGTGTATATATAAGTTTAAATATATTTTAAGCCCTTTTACACTTTTTAGTCAAGTTTTAAATTTATAAAACACGATATTTACTAACACTAAACACACATATGGGCAAGTGCACCCATCGTGAGCGTAGTATAGTGTTGGTAAGATACCGAGTTGGTCCAAGGACACAAGACCTTTTAGTACCGGTTTATCCTCAACGTCTAATCAAATCAAAAGTTTAGAAAAATGTTTTAAACTAAGAAAATAAAAATTAACTAAAATGCTGAAAAATAAAAATAAAAATAAAAGAAAAACAAATAGACAAGATGAATCACTTGGTTCCGACTAGTGTTGTAGTAGGCCCCTCTTTTGGAGGTGACGTTACCCTCAACCCAGTAGTTTGAGTCAGCAAGGATACAATCCTAAAGGGTTGGATTATTGAAAGATAATTAATTAAGTTATTAATGCAAATTATGGTAGGCCCCTCTTTTGAAGGTGACGTTACCCTCGACTAAGTAGTCTGAGTCAGCAAGGATACAGTCCTAAGTAGCTGGGTTATAGTATTAATAGTAGTTAACTTATGAGGGGATCAAAGAGTTTGGACCCCCGCCATCCAATACCGTTAAGTATTGAAGGAGGTCCTACTAAATTTGACCCAGGTCCCTTGCAGGATCTCTAAACGCTGAACAACGGCAAGACTCTTACCAAACCGTTCCCTTAACCCCCGACCAGGTAGCCAACATACCTCCATATAGACCGTGGAGATATGAATGGTGAAAATCTTTTATTTTATATAGACAGTAAAATAATGCCAAGACACCACGGACAAACGATAAGGAAGAATCACCTTCAACATAAGAAACTAGTTATTAAAGTCATTAATACATAACCAATTAAAAAGTGCGAAAAGATTAAAAATAAAAAGTATTACACTAGACACTTTGTCTTCACCAAGTGATGTAAGAGACTTAGGCAAACATGGCCTTGATTGTCAAGAACTCTTACTATCAATCTTGGATCCCGAGACGACTCACACTCTCTACGATGGACAATGGATGATGGTGGTGGATGATGGTGTTATGGTGGTGGTGCGTGGTGGGTGAAGTGTGAGAGAGGTGGTGTGCCAAGGGATGGTTTGAGCTTGAGCCAAGCACTCCTATTTATAGGCTGAACAGAAGCTTCGGCACGGCCCCGTGTCCAGTGGGCACGGCCCCGTGTCCACATCCTTCTCTTTCTTCATTAATTGCTCTTGTCTTTATTAGTTGACCACGCCCCCGTGTCCGCTGAGCACGACCCCGTGTGCAGAAGCATATCTGTACTATGAAGATTTGCCTAGATTCTGCGAATCTTATAGTTGACCACGACCCCGTGCCCGCTGAGCACGGCCCCGTGGTGGGCAATAGAAGCTTCTACCACTTTGTCTTTTCTGCTGACACTTGGGCACGCCCCCGTGCTGGCTGAGCACGGGGCGTGTTCAGTCTTCTGTCTTCTTGTTTTGCTTGGGAAGATGCTGTTGTGGGGTCGGGCATGTCACGTTTGTTCATTTTCTTGTATTTATGTTAGATTTTGCTGTCTTTTTGCTTCTTTTGTTAATTTGAGCTCATTTAATCCTGAAAATACAAAAGGAAGACAAAAGCACACTTTTTCCAACATTAGTACTAAAAAAGGGTTAGTTTTATGCCACAATTGATGTAATTTATATGTTGCATTTTGCACACATCAGTAGAGTATCAGACACCCTCAGGCCTGCTTCAGTAACCAGAAATACCCTTTTGGAAATGGGAGCAAATCGCTATGGATTTCGTCACAGGTTTGCCAAGAACTCAAAACGGAAACAATACCATCTGGGTGATCGTTGACCGTCTCACAAAGTCAGCACACTTTCTAGCAATCAAGGAAACGGATAAGTTCTCACAACTTGCTGCTGTTTACCTAAAGGAAGTGGTTTCTAGGCACGGGGTGCCAACCTCTATTATCTCTGATCGTCACCCGCGTTTCATATCGGATTTGTGGCAATCAATGCATAAATCATTCGGCTCACATCTCGACATGAGCACTGCTTACCACCCACAAAAGGATGGTCAAGTGAACGAACCATCCAGACGCTTGAAGACATGCTGCGAGCATGTGTGATCGATTTTGGTAAGGGGTGAGAGAAACACTTGCCGTTGATAGAGTTCTCTTACAACAACAACTACCATACCAGCATTCAGGCAGCACCGTTCGAAGCATTGTACGGACGGAAATGCCGTTCTCCTCTCTGTTGGGTTGAGGTGGGTGACAGCTAGATCACAGGTCCGGAACTTGTATTTGAAACTTTAGAAAAGATTGTCCAGATTAGAAATCCTATGGCGGCAGCGCGTGACCGGTAGAAAAGCTACGCTGACAAGCGTAGGAAACCCTTGGAGTTCGCTGTAGGCGATCGTGTTATGTTGAAAGTCTCACCCTAGAAGGGTGTGGTGTGCTTTGGGAAGCACGGAAAGATTAATCCACGTTATGTTGGGCCATTCAAAATTCTGGAGTGAATTGGTAAAGTGGCTTACAAGCTCGAGTTACCTACTGAGTTGGGTAACGTTCATGATGTCTTCCATGTTTCGCAACTAAAGAAGTGTTTGTCCGATGAAACACTTGTGGCACCACTCCAAGAACTAAAGATCGATGACAAATTGTAGTTTGTCGAAGAACCCATCGAAATTATGGATCGGGAAGTCAAGGTCCATAAGCATAGTCGAATCCCAATCGTGAGAGTCCGTTGGAACTCAAGACGTGGACCGGAGTTCACGTGGGAGCGCGAAGATCAGATGAAGCTCAAGTATCCTCAATTATTCCCAACTGACCAATCTAAACCTGATGCAACTGATGAATTTCGGGGCGAAATTCCCTTTCAAGTTAGGGATTATGTGACACCTGCGGAAAATGCACAGTCATCCTGATCTAACATCTTGTCGCTTTGGATTACTTGTCAAATTTCGGGACGAAATTTCTTTTAAGTTGGGGATGATGTGACAACCCGAGATCTCAAGGCCTTTCCTTTACACATAACTTGTCTCACAATTTATTTTATGTTGTATTTTATGCATGACATTGGAATGATTAAAGTATTGTTAGGTTTGAATGTTACATGAAAACTTAAGAGTTAGTCATAACATGTTCATGTTTAATTCTGGATTCCACAACACACTTAACGAAGGATCACCCTCAACGAAGAATGGATCTTCGTCATACCCCCCCCCCCCCCCCGACGAAGAATAGCTTCGTCACACTCACAACTTGGCGAAGAATCATTCTTCGCCAAGGGATACTTCGCCAAAAGGGGCTTCGGCCCAGGTTATTTGAGGCCCAGTATATTATGCGTATAACTTCTAATAAACGTAACTGCAAATCACAAAACCCTAAGGTTCTCTCATTCTCTCTTTCCTGTGCGACGGTACCGAGGTCTCGAAGCTTTTCGTCTCCAAACAAACAAATTAATCCGGTATTTAGGTTAGTGTCTTGTTCTCGTTCATTGGATTAAAACCCGATATGTGGATTCGTGTTGTGATGATTTTGCATGAGTATGTAGGATCTTGTGTACATAATGTTCCATTGATTACCGGTCGTATTACATAGTTAGGGTTTGTATGAGGAAGTGTTGAGGATTCTTGTGTGTTTCAATGATTATGGTCTGATTAGAATTGTATGTTAAATGGAAATTGTTACGTGTTGAGTAGTTGATGATTGTTCATAATTAAGGCGTATAATCATGGTTAAAAACTGTCGATTAATCTGATATGGGAAACTATCAAACTTGTTAACTGTTGTTACGAAAGCAAATGAGTTGTAACTGTGTGATAAGGGGCGACGAAGACCTTTCCCCCTCCCCACGAAGAATCTAGCTCGACGAAGCTTCAAGTTCTTCGTCGACTGATTTGTGACGAACCATTGTGGTTCTTCGCCGAATCCTATCTCGACGAAGGTTAGACCTTCGTCATGAGATTCTTCGCCAAACCCCAAGACTATGAAGAATAGTTCTTCGTCGCCAGATTCTTCGCCATAAGAGTAAATGGATAGAACTGTAACAATTATGATGTTTATGATGTTGGACATTTATGTTGGTAAGATTGTATTTGTTGCATGATAACAATGTTAACTAGAAATGAGGGTCTTGACTTGACTTGTGTGGGTAACCAATTCATCTGTTAATGTATTATGAGACTTACACATGGGATGTAGACATACATGAGGACTGAGTACTTGATACATGGTATATGGTATATGCTGATCTTGTGATAAATGCAAACTGTGTAAAATACGTGACTTGATTGATTGTGAAACTGATTTTTATTGGTAAACACGGTAGGGTTTGGGTTGACCAACTTGGACGGGTAACTTAACATACCGAGCAAATCTAAGGTGAGTTCATTCCTCTTGAGCATGCGTCCCGGTGGGTGGGACAATCATTGGGTATTCCTGAGAGGAATAAGTCTTTTGGGTAAAAACTGGAATGTTAGATAATACACTCATTTCCTATCACCTTAAGTCCCATCTTCTACCGAATAGTTACCTGAGAGGTAGCAGGGTATTAGTTGATAGCGCTATTAGGCTTGGAAACCTCACACCGTACCTGAGAGGACGGGCGTGAACTAATGACCTTAAATCATGACCAATGCTTAGATAGGGGGCATTGGGGACGGGCAAAACAATCTGGAAGCCATCTTGTACGGTACTCGAGTTATTATCAACATTATAATCAATGAACTGAACTAAACACTTGGTAACTAACGTTTTCGTAAAACTATGAACTCACCAGCGTTGTCTGATAGACTTGTTGCATGCTCGCGGGTCGTTAGGTACTATGGACAAGGAACTTGCTATCTAGGATTGCTGGAGTGGTCATGGGTCGCACTGCTTGGATATGCATGACTTGTTTACTGATTTCACATACATTTGGTTTTGAAACGTTTAACCGTGATTTTACTATTTGCTTCCGCTGAACATGTTAAACTTGGAATATGTTTATGAATGTTTTATTATTATAAATGGAAACTTTTTTTAATAACTTGATACTAGTTCAATGTGATTGGTGGCTAGATCCTGGTATGTCACACGCCTAGCGGGGTCACCGCATGTGGTATTTTGGGGGTGTGACATCCAGTATGAGATTAAAACAATGGCATGGACCATTTTCTTCATCGCAACCGAACCCTTAATATTCTGATGGGCCTGCAGTAGATCTTCGATTGTGAAGGCGTAGATAGAAGGTATTTTTAGCCAGCTGGACACCATCTGCCAAACTACGGAGCTTACAAGACATTCCACAAATAGGTGCTCGGCTGATTCTTCTGTATCGCTGAAGAGAGGACAGAGGGTAGCAGCTCTGGTTGGGAGTCGATCTAGAGCCATCCGCCACCCAAAGATGTTTACTTTACATGGAACCCATTTATTGTTAGTAAAACCGTATAAAAGAATTGAACAGAATTTGGAGAGAAAGTAATAAAATTGGAGAAACAGTAAACGAGTGAACTGGGCTTGTGTTTGATACAATTCCCTTAAACAAAATCGTCGTCTGTTCCCAGGGTACGCCGGTTCAAAGCAGCACCGCGCACTGCCGGACTTGAGCACTTGCCTGTAAAGAAACCAGAATGTTGCAGAGACCGAGAGAGAAGAAGAAAGGAGAAGTTGTGTTTTTCGGTGTGTCTCAACTGATCAGACTAGCCTCCGTTTTATAGTGCCAGAACCATAACCGAAATCCTTCTCTTGATTGCAGCGAATTAAAGACCAAATAATGGTCATTAGTATATCGGTTACGAAACTGATAATCATGACCAACACTGTTAGAATTTAAAAACGAAATAATGATCATTCATTTATTTCAGTTTCAAAAACAGAACAGTAGTCAAGAGTCCAAAAACCGCTCCACGCGGACCTGGGTTTTCGAAACTGCATTCGTGTGGGCACACACGAGTTCAACTAATTCCGGTTCCATTTTTTGCACCCCCCCTGCGCGCGCCCGGGTAGGAGTTGTGGTAAAACATGACATATAGATATATTAGTGAGGTAAACCTTTTACCTTATAAATAATCTATCCTTTTGTTCCCACACCTACGTGGGACAAGGAGTTTTACCAATTGAGACATTCATTCACACACCCAATTTCCAACATTTATTCCAATGGAAGTTGCTCACTACATTTTGTTGAGACGAGCCGATAAGTAGGCCTTTAACCGACTTAACCGAGAAAGCCCCAGTAGGATCCGATGTCCACGTCCATACATCCTTAGATTGTGACAAGGGGACCTGCATAACAATGCTTGTGAGTTCGTCGAGATCAGTCCGCTCCTGTTGTGAAAATGGCTCTCCAAACCAGCACCATGTGGTTGTGATTGTGTTACTGCTACCCAGGCGCTGAAGCCGATCCCGAATGCTGCAACCTTTAAATTATTCTAGCAAGTAAATAGCCGGGAAACCTGATTTAAAAGGAGTATCCAGTGCCTACGCATCAGTCCAAAACTGAACGTTGATCCCGTTCCCCACCTTGCATTTGAAGAGATGATTTAGATGGATATCTTTGTTCCGGAGAGTCTCGTCCATCTTGATGATATTATTCCATACTCCCGTTAAGCCCTTCTTTGAAGGGAGAAATTTACCATGCTTCGGATTGAAATGAAGACAAGTAATAATCATTCTCCACAACCTATTTGGTTCCGTTTTTTATCTCCACGCCCATTTTGACAACATGCTACAGTTAGGGCTGTAAACGAACCGAACGTTCAACGGACAGTTCGTGAACCGTTCGGCGGGAAGTTCGTTTATGTTCGTTCGTTTAATAAATGAACGAACATGAACAAGAAATTCCGTTCGATTACTTAAATGAACGAACATGAACAAAGGTCTCGTTCGTTCAATTATGTTCGTGAACGTTCGGTAAGGTGTTCGTGAACATTCGTTCATTTGCGTTCGTCTATGTTCGTATGTTCGTGTTTTAATTAAAGATTTTTTTACTTTCATATATTTTATCTATACTTTTTATACTATTAAACTTTTATTTATATCATTACCCTAACAATTAAACTAAGAAACCCTCTTTCACCTTGTTTATGCACCATTTCCCTTTCTTTTCTCATTATTTACATCGACGAGTATGATCTACCTCCATTCCACAATAAGGGATTTAAGTTCTAGTGCTACTCTCTGGGCCATCCACCTTTATCCTTCATCGCGTTCGCCAAATTTATTTGTGTTTGCTTGTGTTCGTGAACCGTTCGTGAACACGCTCATTTCCTTAATGAACGAACACGAACATAAAATCTCGTTCGGTAAGTGTTCATGAACCATTCATGAACACATTTATTTCCTTAACGAACGAACACGAACAAGGCCTCGTTCGTGTTCATTCGGTTCGTTTACAGCCCTAGCTACAGTTCATGTTATGCAATGAATCCAAGTCGAGCCCCCCCCCCCCCCCACTTTTTACCAGTTGTGTCATGCGATCCCAACGTACCCAGTGCATTCTTCTTCTTCCTTCCGTGTCTCCCCATAAGAAATTCCTTCTTATTTTTTCTAAAAGGTTTTTTACTCTTAGTCAGTTGTTTCCGATTAACTGGATTTTACCTCTTTCAATATAAAATCAACAGTTGTATTTAATATATTTATTCTAAGTTACAATTGGTAAGAATAAGTTTATAGAAACAAATACTTATAAATGAAAATGAATATATAGCAAGAATAAAAATATACGTTAAAAGTAACTTATCATAAATGTCTGATATGAAAAACTTGTAAAAATATATTTTTAACCCCATTATCAAAAGATAACTTTTACTTTCTATTTGTTTTTTTTTTTCACATCTCAAACGCTATCATCTGTATTTGTAGGTTTGATCATCTGTATTTGTAGGGGACTAACGGTGGTCTGGTACCCCTATCCGATTGGAAACACTGTTGCTGACGTTTCGGATAGGAGATGCATGTAGCGTATTCAGGTGATAGTTACCGAGTATCAATGTGATTTCCTAGAAAGTTACGGTATGATGTTGTTGAGATACTAATCAAATTCTTTTATCAAAATTAAAACCCTTTATATACCATCATTTTTACAAACTAAAAGTCTAGCACCAATCCTCTCTGAAAAACTTGTACACTTTTATCCAGGGGCGGAGACAGCATTGTGGCAGCCGTAGCACGGGCTACGGCTCAAAGTCGTGTTCGCATTGTTTCGCAGTGTTAATTTTTTGTTTTTTTTTCGATTTTATATAAAGGATACCCCTAAAAAAATACGAGGATACCCCTATAAAGGATTTTATATGAATACACCGTAATTTTTTTTTGGATACCCCTGGTGTTAAAGTCTAGCTCCGCCACTGCTTTTATCCTACCACAATTTTTATAAAACGTCTGATTTTAAAGAAGACGAGGTACTCATTCCACCGCTTAATATCAACAATGTATTATTATCACACGATAGTGGCCTACAATTTCTCATGGATATCGTCGAGAGAGTCGAATATTAAGACACGACAACATCTAAAAAAAGATATGTGCCATGTGATCGTGAAAATGTCACAAAGTTCTGATGGAATATTATTTTGCCGATACCCCCAAATACAACGAAGGCTTGTTTAGACAAAGGTGTCGTATGTCGAAACGTCTATTTTTAAAATTTGTAGGCGATTTAGAAGCAAATAATGAATAATTTCAAGAGGGCCTAGATGGGAGGATGAAAAACAGTTTTACGGTATTACAAAAATACACATATGCTATTAAACAACTTGTGTGTGGCAATCCTCTTGATGAATACGATAGTATTTATGTATGGCCGAGAGAGCGTCACGTGAATGTCTACAATATTTTTGTAATGCCGTAATTAACTTATATGTCGAAGAGTTTTTACGAAGACCGACAAGCCACGATCATGCTAGAAGCTGTTGCGAGAACAATACATAAGAGGTGATCACCAATACCCTACGATCATGCTAGAAATGGTTGTGTCACAAGATTTGTGGTTTTGGCATGGGTTTTTCGGTTCGCCCAGATCACTCAACGACATCAATGTTCTCCAACAATCTCCAATTTTTCTCACCCAACAAAATGGAATCGCGCCTAATTGTCCATTTCATTTAAACGGACGCTTATACAAACCTGGATATTATCTTACCAATGGGATCTTTCGTAGTTGGTCAACGTTTGTAAAAGCATTTCGATATCCAAATGGATCTGAAGGAAAAGAAATTCAAAAGGGCACAATAGTCGACAACAAAGGATGTGGAGGGATCTTTTGGTGTACTAAAGGGGAAATTGGGTATGTAAGATTAAATATATTATGTTTAATATTTAATCTATAGCCATTATAATCATTTACATAATAAAGATCAAAATATATAATAACCTATTATTTAAATTAGTTGGTAATTGTTGATGGACCATATTACCCTTAGTAACTAATTAGGTTTCCTCCTGGGTGCTTATATAAGGAGAATAAAGTGGAGGTTAAAGGGTTACTCAGTTTCACACCCCATAAGCCTAACATCACATTCGTCCTCCATCTCCTAACCGATATCCTTTTTCGGTTCTCTAAGTCCCCATCATCAGTCAGCACCCTAAGGAGGAACCAGATCAAGATGACAAGCATGTCGAACTCCATTACTGGATTCTCCACTGGACTTTCTGCTGTGACAGGTATGTGTTTTACCGTTTTCCCTCATGCTCAAACAGAACTGAAACAACATGTGGTATCAGAGCATATGTTGATTAGTCGGTTCTGTTTTCGTATCCATAATTCTGGGATTGAAACTTGGAAAACGGAATTTTTATAACTTAATGAATAAGACAGCCGTTTCGAGTCACATAAATCCACTCGAAATCCCTGTTTTCGGAAAAGGAATAATCATATGTTTACTCGAAATCAAATGGGTTTATGTTTTACAACCGAAATCTGTTTAGAAGTATTAAAAGTTTCAGGTTTCGGGTTCCAGAATTTTATTTTTATGTTTAGGGTTCATCACATGTTCTTAGGAAATTCGAAAATTCTGTTATGATTTGGAATATGATTTGGATTATGAAGTGTTTTTTCTGTTTTTGATCTGTTTTGTCCTCAATAGTTTTTCGAAAAACTGTTATTAGATAAACATATCATAATTTTCGAAATATGTTGATAAAATTAGATCATCTTAAAACAGGAAACAATATCTCATAATCCCTTAGATTTCGAATTTCAGTTATGTTATCACAAGAAACAGCTATCAACAGTGGACTCGAGACCATCAGGCTTCAACTCGAGACCAAGATCTCGACTCGAGACCACAAGGTCTCGACTCGAAATCATAAGGGCTCTCAAAAGTTTTCAACTCGAGACAAAGGTCTCGACTCGAGACCATAATGCATCAACTCGAGACCACTGAGGATTCGACTAAGGCCATTAAACCATTACAACTCGAGACAAAGGTCTCGACTCGAGACCATAACGTGACAAGGCGAGACCATTACGTATCAACTTGAGACAGAGGTCTCGACTCGAGATCATTAGATCTCGACTCGAGATCATTAGATCTCGACTCGAGACCATAACGTGTCAACTCGAGACAAAGGTCTCGACTCGGGACAACAAGGCTGTGACTCGAAACCTCATTATTTTTTAAGCTGTTTAATGTGAACTAAAAATTTTGTAATTTACTATTAAATAAATGGTTTTGTAATTTACTTAGTTAATTAATCAGAATCAGATAATGTTTTGCAAAACCAGAATAGCTTAACTTGAATGAGTTTTTGATATATCATTTCTGGCCAAAGCTGACTTGATACATCTACTTATCGTTCAAGTATTACGAAAGCTATGCTGTGTGTGCATCATAAGCATGAATGTCTTAATTTCTGGCCAAAGCTGATTTAATTCATTCATAGATGGCATACTCAACAAGTGCATAACTAAGGTGATTGTTTCAATTTCTGGCCAAAGCTGATTTGTTACAAACACTTTGCACATATGCTTAAAAGATTACACTTCTGGCCAAAGCTGTTTTGTTTTCGTTTAAGTAGAACTTTTTAGCTAAGTCTATTATTTTGATGTTAGTAATAGACAATATCACAGCTTCATAATGTAAAATGGTCATTATTTATGCCTGCCTTAGTTTAACGTGCCCTTAGATCACATTAGGACTTCTTCATTTGTATCATAACTTGCTCATCTTATTTCCACTATCAGCACCAAATTGCGGGATTCCACCTTTAACTGGTGACAACTTTGCTGCATGGAAGGATGCCCTCATGCTTACACTTGGAGTACTGGACTTTGATTATGCTCTAAGAGAGGATAAGCCAGCGGACCTTACTCCACAGAGTACTGCTCCTCAGCAGTTACTTCATGATAAGTGGACTAGAAGTAACTGCATGTCTCTCATGTTCATGAAGCAGTCCATTAATCACTCTATCAGAGGAGCTATTCCTGATTCTGACGATGCTAAAACCTACTTGGCTTCTGTGGAGGCTCAGTTCAAGGGGACGTCTAAAGCACACGCTAGTACTCTTATTCTCAAGCTGGTGACAACTAAGTATGATGGGAGGAGTGGCATTCGCGAGCACATCATGATGATGAATGACATGGCCAATAAGCTGAAGGGGCTGGAAATGGAAATCAGTGATGGTTTCCTTGTTCATTTCATCATTACTTCGCTTCCTTCGTCCTTTGAAGCATTCAAGATCAATTACAACACTCAGAAGGACAAATGGACGATGAGTGAGTTGGTCGCTATGTGCGTACAGGAGGAAGAGCGTATGAGGATGGATCGCCATACTGATGTTGCCAACTTCACTACCTCCAACTCTAAGAAGAGGAAGAACAATTATCAGAGGAAGGATGCTTCTAAAGTCCAAAGGCCTAATCCTAATCCTAATACAAGTGCACCTTCCAGCTCTAAGAACTCCTTAGGCAATATCCGCTGCAAGTTCTGTAAGAAGACAGGACACATGCAGAAGGAATGCCCTGACTTTAAGGAGTGGCTGGCTAAGAAAGGTAACGATTATTTTATGATACTTGAGTCCTATAATTTAAGTGTTCCTGCTAATTCTTGGTGGTTTGATTCTGGTTCTATGGTTCATGTTACCAATTCTACTCAGGGATTCCTTTCAATCTGGAAGCTGGAAAGAAACCAAAGAACGCTTAAGGTTGGGGATGATCGAGAATTAGAAGTGAAGGCCATTGGAACATTACAATTAGTTATGAAAACTGGTTTATGTATTAAACTTTATGATACCTTATATGTTCCTGAGGTAACTCGGAACCTTGTATCAGGACCAAAGTTAGACATGGACGGTTTTATTGTTTCCCATGGTCATCGCAAACTCTCTATCCTTTATGATTCTGTTCTTTATGGTACTGGTATTCTGGATGGTGGTCTCTATAGATTAGAACTAGAAGATAACTTTTCCAAATCTTTGTTGTCATATAACATTAATGAATCACTCACAAAGATGGAAGAGAAACGAGACTTAGAAACTTCATCCATGTTGTGGCATCAGCGTTTAGGCCACATTTCAAAAGAACGATTAAATCGTCTTGTAAAGGATGAAGTCTTACCTCCTCTCGATTTCTCTGATTTTGGAACATGTGTCAAATGTCTTAAAGGTAAAATGACATTAGCGAATAAGAAAGGTGCCACTAGGAGCTCTAATTTATTAGAACTCATTCATACTGACATTAGTGGTCCCTACCAAATCGCTGGCATAACAGGACATACTTCATTTATCACTTTTATTGATGATTATTCTCGTTACATGTACTTGTATCTAATTAAGGAAAAATCTGAATCTCTAACAACTTTTAAGGATTATAAGGCTGAAGTTGAAAAGCAATTAGATCGTCAGATTAAAGTTGTGAGATCAGATAGAGGCGGTGAATATTATGGAAGACATACTGATGTGGGCAAGCTCCTGGTCCATTTTATGAATTTTGTAAGGGCCAGGGGATTGTCAACCAATACACCATGCCTGGTACACCTCAGCAGAACGGTGTGGCTGAAAGAAGAAATCGTACCCTTATGAACATGGTGCGCAGTATGTTAGCCAACACTAATTTACCATTATTCCTCTGGACTGAAGCGTTAAAAGCAGCTGTTCATATACTCAATAGAGTTCCTTCTAAGTCTGTCCCTAAAACTCCTTATGAACTTTGGACAGGAAGGAAACCGAGTCTTAAATATATGAAAGTATGGGGCTGCATTGCTGAAGCAAAACTTTACAATCCTTTCCTAAGGAAACTTGACCCTAAAATAGTTACCTGTTTCTTTATCGGGTATCCTGAGAACTCTAAGGGTTATCGTTTCTATTGTCCTTCCCATGTCACCCGTATTGTTGAAACCAAGCGTGCCGCGTTCCTGGAGGATTTCAAGGTCAGTGGGAGCAGTACCAACCCTTACGAAGAATTGCAAGAAGTACAAGACGCGGGGGGGAGAGACTCGTCGCTTACCATTACTCCGATTACTCCTCTTGTACCCAATGCAACTACTGTACCTGAAGCTACTGCACCAACTCCAAATTTACCTCTACAATCAGAACCCATTATACCTCATGACGAAGGCACATCAAACGCTCAACACCAAGACAACGCTGAACCCGATAATCCACTCAGGAGGTCATCTAGGCAAAGAAGGCCTACTAATTGGGATGATTATGTTACCTACCTGACTGAAATGGATGCTGGAAAGCTCAATGATCCTATCTCTTACAATGAAGCCATTAGCAGTGATCAGTCTTCTGAATGGAATAAAGCGATGATTGATGAGCTTGAATCCATGAAGAAAAATGACGTTTGGGATTTGGTAGAATTACCCAACGGAACCAAACCCGTAGGATGTAAATGGGTATTCAAAACAAAACTGGATCCGAATGGGAACATTGAACGCTACAAAGCGAGATTGGTTGCAAAGGGCTACACTCAGAAAGAGGGAATTGATTATCAAGAGACGTTTTCACCTGTCTCTCATAAAGATTCATTAAGGATCGTCATGGCCCTAGTAGCTCATTTTGATTTGGAGCTGCATCAGATGGACGTTAAAACCGCTTTCCTTAACGGAGATTTGGACGAAGATGTTTACATGAAACAACCTGAAGGCTTTAAACCTGAAGGTGAGGAGCATCTAGTCTGTAAGTTGAAGAAATCCATTTACGGGTTAAAACAAGCATCACGTCAATGGTACCTCAAGTTTGATGAAGTCATGAAGAAGCAAGGTTTTATGAAGAATCAAGTGGATCAATGCACCTACCTCAAGATGAGTGGGAGCAACTTTACTATACTTGTCCTTTACGTAGATGATATTCTATTGGCAAGTAATAGTTTAGACATGTTGCATGAGTCGAAGCGGTTACTCTCGCATAACTTCGACATGAAGGATCTCGGAGAGGCTTCTTACGTCATTGGCATCGAAATTCACCGAGATAGACACAAAGGGATCTTAGGATTGTCCCAGAAGGCTTACATAGATCGTGTCCTTACACGATATAACATGCAACAGTGCAAACCCTCCGTCGCTCCAGTAGTTAAGGGAGTTGTTTTCGGTTCATTCCAGTGTCCGACAACAGAGGTTGAGAAGGAGCAAATGAGCCAGATACCTTACGCGTCAGTAGTAGGGAGCTTGATGTATGCTCAAGTCTGTACTCGTCCAGATATCGCTTATATTGCTGGAATGTTAGGCCGTTATCAGACTAATCCTGGCCTAGATCACTGGAAAGCAGCTAAGAAGGTACTTCGATATCTGCAAGGGACGAAAGACTACAAACTGACTTATAGAAGAAGTGATCATTTAGAAGTGGTGGGCTATTCTGATTCTGACTTTGCAAAGTGCAAAGATGACAAGAAATCCACTTCGGGCTATATCTTTATGTTAGCAGGCGGCCCTATCTCATGGAAGAGTCATAAACAACAGTTGACCACAACTTCCACAATGATGGCAGAGTACATTGCTGTTTATAACGCAACCTGTCATGGAATGTTGCTTAGAAATCTGATCACTGGACTCAAAATCGTTAATTCCATTTCTAGACCATTGAAGCTTTACTGTGATAATTCAGCTGCCGTTAGTTTCTCGAACAGTAACAGTTCGACTGGAGCTGGTTTATATCTCGATACAAAATATCTGTTCGTACGAGAACGAGTTGAGGAAAATAATCTTTGTATCGAGTATATTAGTACTAAGGATATGCTTGCGGATCCGATGACTAAAGGTCTCCCTCCTAAGGTTTATGAAGAACATGTTCGTAATATGGGATTTTGTAAAGACCTTATTTGAGCATATTGTACTAGCTTATGTTTTATGTTAATGAAATTTCCTCAGTTTGATTTTGTATGTCTCTTAGAATATGTTCAACCGGTATAATGGCATATTGACAAATGAAGTTACAAATCAAACAAAGGGCTTACGCGTATTTTGATCATGACGATTAGGTTTTAAATTAAGGCTATAGTATGATTAATGGGGTCCTGAGTCGCATAATGATTCAACGGCTGTATTTCTCTGCTATAGTACTTGTTTAAGGCTAAAATGAGTGTTAACTCCTGATCAGGCTTATCTAATACTCATAGTAAATGATTACTCGGCTAAGTGGGAGAATGTAAGATTAAATATATTATGTTTAATATTTAATCTATAGCCATTATAATCATTTACATAATAAAGATCAAAATATATAATAACCTATTATTTAAATTAGTTGGTAATTGTTGATGGACCATATTACCCTTAGTAACTAATTAGGTTTCCTCCTGGGTGCTTATATAAGGAGAATAAAGTGGAGGTTAAAGGGTTACTCAGTTTCACACCCCATAAGCCTAACATCACATTCGTCCTCCATCTCCTAACCGATATCCTTTTTCGGTTCTCTAAGTCCCCATCATCAGTCAGCACCCTAAGGAGGAACCAGATCAAGATGACAAGCATGTCGAACTCCATTACTGGATTCTCCACTGGACTTTCTGCTGTGACAGGTATGTGTTTTACCGTTTTCCCTCATGCTCAAACAGAACTGAAACAACATGTGGTATCAGAGCATATGTTGATTAGTCGGTTCTGTTTTCGTATCCATAATTCTGGGATTGAAACTTGGAAAACGGAATTTTTATAACTTAATGAATAAGACAGCCGTTTCGAGTCACATAAATCCACTCGAAATCCCTGTTTTCGGAAAAGGAATAATCATATGTTTACTCGAAATCAAATGGGTTTATGTTTTACAACCGAAATCTGTTTAGAAGTATTAAAAGTTTCAGGTTTCGGGTTCCAGAATTTTATTTTTATGTTTAGGGTTCATCACATGTTCTTAGGAAATTCGAAAATTCTGTTATGATTTGGAATATGATTTGGATTATGAAGTGTTTTTTCTGTTTTTGATCTGTTTTGTCCTCAATAGTTTTTCGAAAAACTGTTATTAGATAAACATATCATAATTTTTTAAATATGTTGATAAAATTAGATCATCTTAAAACAGGAAACAATATCTCATAATCCCTTAGATTTCGAATTTCAGTTATGTTATCACAAGAAACAGCTATCAACAGTGGACTCGAGACCATCAGGCTTCAACTCGAGACCAAGATCTCGACTCGAGACCACAAGGTCTCGACTCGAAATCATAAGGGCTCTCAAAAGTTTTCAACTCGAGACAAAGGTCTCGACTCGAGACCATAATGCATCAACTCGAGACCACTGAGGATTCGACTAAGGCCATTAAACCATTACAACTCGAGACAAAGGTCTCGACTCGAGACCATAACGTGACAAGGCGAGACCATTACGTATCAACTTGAGACAGAGGTCTCGACTCGAGATCATTAGATCTCGACTCGAGACCATAACGTGTCAACTCGAGACAAAGGTCTCGACTCGGGACAACAAGGCTGTGACTCGAAACCTCATTATTTTTTAAGCTGTTTAATGTGAACTAAAAATTTTGTAATTTACTATTAAATAAATGGTTTTGTAATTTACTTAGTTAATTAATCAGAATCAGATAATGTTTTGCAAAACCAGAATAGCTTAACTTGAATGAGTTTTTGATATATCATTTCTGGCCAAAGCTGACTTGATACATCTACTTATCGTTCAAGTATTACGAAAGCTATGCTGTGTGTGCATCATAAGCATGAATGTCTTAATTTCTGGCCAAAGCTGATTTAATTCATTCATAGATGGCATACTCAACAAGTGCATAACTAAGGTGATTGTTTCAATTTCTGGCCAAAGCTGATTTGTTACAAACACTTTGCACATATGCTTAAAAGATTACACTTCTGGCCAAAGCTGTTTTGTTTTCGTTTAAGTAGAACTTTTTAGCTAAGTCTATTATTTTGATGTTAGTAATAGACAATATCACAGCTTCATAATGTAAAATGGTCATTATTTATGCCTGCCTTAGTTTAACGTGCCCTTAGATCACATTAGGACTTCTTCATTTGTATCATAACTTGCTCATCTTATTTCCACTATCAGCACCAAATTGCGGGATTCCACCTTTAACTGGTGACAACTTTGCTGCATGGAAGGATGCCCTCATGCTTACACTTGGAGTACTGGACTTTGATTATGCTCTAAGAGAGGATAAGCCAGCGGACCTTACTCCACAGAGTACTGCTCCTCAGCAGTTACTTCATGATAAGTGGACTAGAAGTAACCGCATGTCTCTCATGTTCATGAAGCAGTCCATTAATCACTCTATCAGAGGAGCTATTCCTGATTCTGACGATGCTAAAACCTACTTGGCTTCTGTGGAGGCTCAGTTCAAGGGGACGTCTAAAGCACACGCTAGTACTCTTATTCTCAAGCTGGTGACAACTAAGTATGATGGGAGGAGTGGCATTCGCGAGCACATCATGATGATGAATGACATGGCCAATAAGCTGAAGGGGCTGGAAATGGAAATCAGTGATGGTTTCCTTGTTCATTTCATCATTACTTCGCTTCCTTCGTCCTTTGAAGCATTCAAGATCAATTACAACACTCAGAAGGACAAATGGACGATGAGTGAGTTGGTCGCTATGTGCGTACAGGAGGAAGAGCGTATGAGGATGGATCGCCATACTGATGTTGCCAACTTCACTACCTCCAACTCTAAGAAGAGGAAGAACAATTATCAGAGGAAGGATGCTTCTAAAGTCCAAAGGCCTAATCCTAATCCTAATACAAGTGCACCTTCCAGCTCTAAGAACTCCTTAGGCAATATCCGCTGCAAGTTCTGTAAGAAGACAGGACACATGCAGAAGGAATGCCCTGACTTTAAGGAGTGGCTGGCTAAGAAAGGTAACGATTATTTTATGATACTTGAGTCCTATAATTTAAGTGTTCCTGCTAATTCTTGGTGGTTTGATTCTGGTTCTATGGTTCATGTTACCAATTCTACTCAGGGATTCCTTTCAATCTGGAAGCTGGAAAGAAACCAAAGAACGCTTAAGGTTGGGGATGATCGAGAATTAGAAGTGAAGGCCATTGGAACATTACAATTAGTTATGAAAACTGGTTTATGTATTAAACTTTATGATACCTTATATGTTCCTGAGGTAACTCGGAACCTTGTATCAGGACCAAAGTTAGACATGGACGGTTTTATTGTTTCCCATGGTCATCGCAAACTCTCTATCCTTTATGATTCTGTTCTTTATGGTACTGGTATTCTGGATGGTGGTCTCTATAGATTAGAACTAGAAGATAACTTTTCCAAATCTTTGTTGTCATATAACATTAATGAATCACTCACAAAGATGGAAGAGAAACGAGACTTAGAAACTTCATCCATGTTGTGGCATCAGCGTTTAGGCCACATTTCAAAAGAACGATTAAATCGTCTTGTAAAGGATGAAGTCTTACCTCCTCTCGATTTCTCTGATTTTGGAACATGTGTCAAATGTCTTAAAGGTAAAATGACATTAGCGAATAAGAAAGGTGCCACTAGGAGCTCTAATTTATTAGAACTCATTCATACTGACATTAGTGGTCCCTACCAAATCGCTGGCATAACAGGACATACTTCATTTATCACTTTTATTGATGATTATTCTCGTTACATGTACTTGTATCTAATTAAGGAAAAATCTGAATCTCTAACAACTTTTAAGGATTATAAGGCTGAAGTTGAAAAGCAATTAGATCGTCAGATTAAAGTTGTGAGATCAGATAGAGGCGGTGAATATTATGGAAGACATACTGATGTGGGCAAGCTCCTGGTCCATTTTATGAATTTTGTAAGGGCCAGGGGATTGTCAACCAATACACCATGCCTGGTACACCTCAGCAGAACGGTGTGGCTGAAAGAAGAAATCGTACCCTTATGAACATGGTGCGCAGTATGTTAGCCAACACTAATTTACCATTATTCCTCTGGACTGAAGCGTTAAAAGCAGCTGTTCATATACTCAATAGAGTTCCTTCTAAGTCTGTCCCTAAAACTCCTTATGAACTTTGGACAGGAAGGAAACCGAGTCTTAAATATATGAAAGTATGGGGCTGCATTGCTGAAGCAAAACTTTACAATCCTTTCCTAAGGAAACTTGACCCTAAAATAGTTACCTGTTTCTTTATCGGGTATCCTGAGAACTCTAAGGGTTATCGTTTCTATTGTCCTTCCCATGTCACCCGTATTGTTGAAACCAAGCGTGCCGCGTTCCTGGAGGATTTCAAGGTCAGTGGGAGCAGTACCAACCCTTACGAAGAATTGCAAGAAGTACAAGACGCGGGGGGGAGAGACTCGTCGCTTACCATTACTCCGATTACTCCTCTTGTACCCAATGCAACTACTGTACCTGAAGCTACTGCACCAACTCCAAATTTACCTCTACAATCAGAACCCATTATACCTCATGACGAAGGCACATCAAACGCTCAACACCAAGACAACGCTGAACCCGATAATCCACTCAGGAGGTCATCTAGGCAAAGAAGGCCTACTAATTGGGATGATTATGTTACCTACCTGACTGAAATGGATGCTGGAAAGCTCAATGATCCTATCTCTTACAATGAAGCCATTAGCAGTGATCAGTCTTCTGAATGGAATAAAGCGATGATTGATGAGCTTGAATCCATGAAGAAAAATGACGTTTGGGATTTGGTAGAATTACCCAACGGAACCAAACCCGTAGGATGTAAATGGGTATTCAAAACAAAACTGGATCCGAATGGGAACATTGAACGCTACAAAGCGAGATTGGTTGCAAAGGGCTACACTCAGAAAGAGGGAATTGATTATCAAGAGACGTTTTCACCTGTCTCTCATAAAGATTCATTAAGGATCGTCATGGCCCTAGTAGCTCATTTTGATTTGGAGCTGCATCAGATGGACGTTAAAACCGCTTTCCTTAACGGAGATTTGGACGAAGATGTTTACATGAAACAACCTGAAGGCTTTAAACCTGAAGGTGAGGAGCATCTAGTCTGTAAGTTGAAGAAATCCATTTACGGGTTAAAACAAGCATCACGTCAATGGTACCTCAAGTTTGATGAAGTCATGAAGAAGCAAGGTTTTATGAAGAATCAAGTGGATCAATGCACCTACCTCAAGATGAGTGGGAGCAACTTTACTATACTTGTCCTTTACGTAGATGATATTCTATTGGCAAGTAATAGTTTAGACATGTTGCATGAGTCGAAGCGGTTACTCTCGCATAACTTCGACATGAAGGATCTCGGAGAGGCTTCTTACGTCATTGGCATCGAAATTCACCGAGATAGACACAAAGGGATCTTAGGATTGTCCCAGAAGGCTTACATAGATCGTGTCCTTACACGATATAACATGCAACAGTGCAAACCCTCCGTCGCTCCAGTAGTTAAGGGAGTTGTTTTCGGTTCATTCCAGTGTCCGACAACAGAGGTTGAGAAGGAGCAAATGAGCCAGATACCTTACGCGTCAGTAGTAGGGAGCTTGATGTATGCTCAAGTCTGTACTCGTCCAGATATCGCTTATATTGCTGGAATGTTAGGCCGTTATCAGACTAATCCTGGCCTAGATCACTGGAAAGCAGCTAAGAAGGTACTTCGATATCTGCAAGGGACGAAAGACTACAAACTGACTTATAGAAGAAGTGATCATTTAGAAGTGGTGGGCTATTCTGATTCTGACTTTGCAAAGTGCAAAGATGACAAGAAATCCACTTCGGGCTATATCTTTATGTTAGCAGGCGGCCCTATCTCATGGAAGAGTCATAAACAACAGTTGACCACAACTTCCACAATGATGGCAGAGTACATTGCTGTTTATAACGCAACCTGTCATGGAATGTTGCTTAGAAATCTGATCACTGGACTCAAAATCGTTAATTCCATTTCTAGACCATTGAAGCTTTACTGTGATAATTCAGCTGCCGTTAGTTTCTCGAACAGTAACAGTTCGACTGGAGCTGGTTTATATCTCGATACAAAATATCTGTTCGTACGAGAACGAGTTGAGGAAAATAATCTTTGTATCGAGTATATTAGTACTAAGGATATGCTTGCGGATCCGATGACTAAAGGTCTCCCTCCTAAGGTTTATGAAGAACATGTTCGTAATATGGGATTTTGTAAAGACCTTATTTGAGCATATTGTACTAGCTTATGTTTTATGTTAATGAAATTTCCTCAGTTTGATTTTGTATGTCTCTTAGAATATGTTCAACCGGTATAATGGCATATTGACAAATGAAGTTACAAATCAAACAAAGGGCTTACGCGTATTTTGATCATGACGATTAGGTTTTAAATTAAGGCTATAGTATGATTAATGGGGTCCTGAGTCGCATAATGATTCAACGGCTGTATTTCTCTGCTATAGTACTTGTTTAAGGCTAAAATGAGTGTTAACTCCTGATCAGGCTTATCTAATACTCATAGTAAATGATTACTCGGCTAAGTGGGAGAATGTAAGATTAAATATATTATGTTTAATATTTAATCTATAGCCATTATAATCATTTACATAATAAAGATCAAAATATATAATAACCTATTATTTAAATTAGTTGGTAATTGTTGATGGACCATATTACCCTTAGTAACTAATTAGGTTTCCTCCTGGGTGCTTATATAAGGAGAATAAAGTGGAGGTTAAAGGGTTACTCAGTTTCACACCCCATAAGCCTAACATCACATTCGTCCTCCATCTCCTAACCGATATCCTTTTTCGGTTCTCTAAGTCCCCATCATCAGTCAGCACCCTAAGGAGGAACCAGATCAAGATGACAAGCATGTCGAACTCCATTACTGGATTCTCCACTGGACTTTCTGCTGTGACAGGTATGTGTTTTACCGTTTTCCCTCATGCTCAAACAGAACTGAAACAACAGGGTATACTTAAGCGACCATTGTGGGCTACAACCGTAGAAAGGATTAGGACTATTGACTATACGTGCATGATATTGCATAATATGATAGTGAATGATGATGGAAATGCAATATCACTTGTCCACATAGGTGATCCCCACGTCGAGCCAGTTTTTGACGATGATGTCATTGTGGAGTTGCAATTCTGGACCAATACCTAGCTTTGTTCTCACTCATGGAGCTGAATGGTATCAATGCAATTCTGCACAGATTAGCATCACCAACCGTGATGATTGTTGGGTGTGGCAGGCCGATGACTTGAGGGCCTTAACTGTCAAATCACTTAGGAAGATCATTACATGTATTAATCTAACACCAAGTGATTTTGTCTTTGAATAGAACATGTGGATACCTCGAAAGGTGAATATATTCGGCTGGAGAATGAGTCTAGAACGTCTCTCTACAAGAACAGCGCTGGAAAAAAGACACATATCTATGCCCACGACTCTATGCCCCTTATGCGACGAAATGACTGAGACAGTCGATCATCTTGTCTTGTTAGCTCAGTGGTTTTGTAGATGATCTCGGCATGGCTTTCAGTCTCACCCATACATGCTTTCACCACATGGGATCTACTAGGGTTGCATAATACGCTACCAGGACCAGAATCGGAGAAGAAGATTATTCATGCCATCTTGTTGATAGCATGCTGGAACATTTGGAAACTTTGCAACGAGACTGTCTTCTCTAGCAAAAGGATCGACATCGCGAGGCTTTTGGCGGATATAAAGGCTACCAGTTTTCTATGGGTGAAAAATATAGCAAAATTGTATTTGGTAGAATGGGCCAATTGGCTTGCGTTTGACTTTTGTAAGCTTGTTGTATGTTGGTTGTATAGTCTCCTCTCTAATAAAATTTACCGTTAAAAAAAATACGCATTTCCGACTTCAATAAGATCTTGTCAAACATCTTGCAACTCTAGATCTGTCTTACCTTGAGGAGTCGGATGAGAAATAGTTTAATTATATTTTTTTAGTATTTTTATGTTTAACTTACGTTTTTTTCTCATTTTTACATTTTTAGTTTGAATTCATGTAACTTTTTGTTTTATTTAGTTATATATATTATTTAATTTAAACTAGGGTTAAGACCCGTCGCGTTGCGGCGCGGGTACATCGTAAACATTGAATGGATTAGTCCAAACGTTATATGATGCATTAATCATATGAAAACACACATTTCGACGTATCCAGTTGAACTCAATGTAACCTGTATAAGCATTGTGATTGGATCAAACGTAAAGTAAATCAAATTCATATCGAACAACCATAACATATTATATGTGACCCAACTCATATATAGAAAACGTAACGGGTATGAAAGAAAATATGCACCTGTAATCGAAATGGATTAATTTCGATAAAAGAGGAGAAAATGAAACCATAATTTGACTCCACTCGGTTCGAAACAAACTTTACGAAACATACATAAAATAAACAGGAAAACATATTATATTTGACCTGAATCATTTCTCAAAAAAGTTTACGTCGAAACGTAGAACAACTTGAATTTATACCAAAACGTACATAAAAATATACACGTAAAAATGGTTTCTTTATTATATTTGACCTCGTCTATAAAAAAAGTTTACGTCGGAATGTAGAACAAATCTATTTATACACACCCGTACATAAAATATGCACGTAAAAAAATAGTATTTAAGTAAAGGAAGTATAGAGGTAAATCGAAACAAAATATTAGTAAAAAAATTAATAGGTTAAAAACGTTCGTAAAACCGTGCCAAATAGCACCAATGCTACAACGACATCGACTCTCAACATCGTAAAAATAAAATAGATAAAATGGTAAAAATTACACTAAACAAGAAGCAGACTAAAATCGTTGAACCATGCACACCCGTTACAGTGTGTTAATGCGAAGAAATTAACAAGAAATGTAAAACGTAGAAAATAATAACTTAGTCGATCTAGGACCCGCCCGTTGCGGCGAACTTTTCAAAAGGGAAAAATGGACGCGTTGCGACATGTCTGTCAAATATGAAAAAAATAGAGGAAAAGACGTTGAACCTCACATACACGCTACGACATGTTAACTCGCAAAATTTAGAACGAAACGTAAAACGAAAAACTTTCGAAAGATAAAAAGTACGGGGGACCAAAGTTGTAAATAATAAAATGTTGTGTTAAATTATAAAAGATGGAAAACTTTGGGTTAAAAGTAAAAAAATTAAAAAGGATTAAAATACAAAATATGAAATGTTTGGGTTAAAAGTGAAAATCAAGTTTTTGTTTTTTGAAAAACTCCCTAATCTTGGGGTACAACTCCTAATGCAAATTAACCAGAAACGTAAAACGTAGAAAATAATAACTTAGTCGATCTAGGACCCGCCCATTGCGGTGAATTTTTCAAAAGAGAAAAAATGGACGTGTTGCGACGGGTCTGTCAAATACGGAAAAATAGAGTAAAAAACGTTGAACCTCACATGCACACTACGACATGTTAACTCGCAAATTTTAGAACGTAAAACAAAAAACTTGCGAAAGATAAAAATTATGAGGGAACAAAGTTGTAAATAATAAAGTGTTATGTTAAATTATAAAAGATGGAAAATTTTGGGTTAAAAGTAAAAAAAAATAAAAGAGGTTAAAATACGAAATATGAAATGTTTGGGTTAAAAGTGAAAAATCAAGGGTTTCTTTTTCTTTTTTTTTGAAAAAACTCCCCAAGTTTGGGGTAAAACTCCTAATGCACAAAAAAGTTGTTTTTTTTTATAGTGTAATAATAATTATAATGCTAAATTTATTTTTAAATAAAAACAAAAAAAGAAAAAATGTTTTAGACCATCCGTAGTGGGGGTGATTTTTTCAAAAAAAGCCCCCAAACACGCCTAATCATGCCCCACCCCCACCCAGGGGCGTTTTTGGGCGTTATTTTCGAAAAAAAGCTCCGAAGCGTGTTTTAAATCACGCCAAAATGGAAAACTGTTGGCCAATCACATGCATCCCTCTGTTTCTTGGCCAACCCCCCTTTTTTGATTAGTTTTTTTTTTATTTAGTTCTTTACACCCATTTTTAACATAATACCCACATTTCCACTACACCCATTTTAGAAAAACATTCAATAATGTCCCTTGCTGACTGGACTGTCACATGGCGTAAAACGCCCAAGGATGGGGGCATTATTCACCCTTACCACTACGCATGGTCTTAGGATAATACTGTCATCAAATAACATGTTTTAGGGAAAGACATGGTGTTCTTGTGATCTAGGTTCGACTCTTACTTTCCCCATTATTTTCTGCGGCATCCAGATGAAGGATGAATACGGGTGGCACCGGTTGGTCTTGGATGAGAGACAAGATTTTACCGATTATTCCACTGTCATGCCTTTGGGCGGGTGGAGGTCGGGTTTCCACACATCTAGGAGAGCCAATGGGCTGACGACAGTCGAGTAGTCGACATTGGCCACAGCGCCGATGTCGTTGTAGTTGATACGTCGTTCCTTACCGTTAAAAAACTATGTTTTAGAGTTGTGCTGCCATCAAATGAAATGTTTTAAGATAGTGGATGAAGGAAGTGAAATAAGATTGAAGTTTCTAGGATACTCTTCCAATGAGCCACTTTCCCCTAATTAGTGGTGTGAATTTCTGACATGACCCGAAAACACGACACGAACCTAATACGAAATTCGTGGGTTTAGGTTTAGTCTAAACGGGTTCGAGTTAGTTTCAGGTTGAACTCGTGAACCCGTTTAGGTTAACGGGTCGGGTTCGGGTTAACCTGGTCGGGTTGGCGGGTTGACCCATTTAACCCATTTATATTATATTATAATTTTTTTATAATATATTTTATGTCATAAATTAAACTAGGATTACGACCCGCCACAATGCGGCGGGGATTCTTTATTTATAACTAAGTCGATCTACGACCCACACGTTATGTTAAACCTGTCAAACGGGGTAAAAATAGACGATGTAAAAACGTTCACCCACACACGCACGTTGCGTCGTGTTAACTCGCAAAATTTAGAACGAAACGTAAAAACGTTAAGCCAAAGACACAACTGTGATGTGTTAAGTCACAAAATTTAGAACCAAGCATAGAGCGAAAAATTTGCGAAAAATGGAAACTATAAATGACCAAAGTTGAAAGTAAAAAAAGTTATGAGGATAGATTGCAAAAGATAAAAAGTTTTGGGTTAAAAGTAAAAAAAAAAACGAATAGTTTTGGGTAAAAGTAATTTATGAAATACTTTTGGGTGAAAAGTAAAAAAAAAAAACTTTTTTTTTGAAACCCCCCAAAGCCAACGTTACGACAACAATATGCATAACAATTTTTTCTTTAAAAACCCCCAAAGCACACCCCGCGTTGCGACGGGGTGTAAAACGGTGTCAAATAGTACTAATGTCACACAACCGTCATCGACAACCAACACTGACTTGACCTATAATATGCGTATTGCGACGAACCTGTCAAACATGGAAAAATAGAGGTAAAAACGTTGAACCACACATGCACGTTGCGTCGTATTAACTCAAAAAAATTAGAACTATACGTAAAACGAAAATTTGCAAAAGATGAAAAGTATAAGTGACAAAAGCTGTGAAGTTAAATTGCAAATAATGAAAAGTTTTGGGTTAAAGTTAACAAAACAAATTATGTAGGGTTAAAATTAGAAAAGGTACAAACCTTTTGGTTAAAACTAAAAAATCAAGTTTTTTTTTTTTAAACTCATAAAGCACAACTTACAACTAATAATGCACAAAAAGTTTGCAAACTTATATAGGTTTTAATAAGGTGTGTATTTTATACGATAATTATAACTTAAAAAGAGAAATTAAAATAACATTTTATAATTTAAATATAATATTATTATATATATTTATGTTTTTAAGTAAATTTTTAATTTTAATAAATTAATTTCAGAAAAAAAAAAAAAAAATTCGGGTTGAAAGGGTCGTGTTCGGGTCAAGCCATAAAACTTCAGGTCGTGTTCGGGTTCATATGCATGATACGGTTTTCGGGTTCGGTTTCGTGTAAAATTTTCGAGTTCGGGTCGGGTTGAACCCGTCAACCCGCGAACACGACCCGTTTAACACCCCTACCCCTAATATTTCATGATCATATTAACGTCTTTTGTTAATCGCACTTATCAAAAATGTTCACTTTCCAATAAATGACCCCGGTGATTGTCACCGATCACCATGACCTTTGACACAAAGATTCGTCGGAAATAACATATTAAAACTACTATATTTTTGTTTTTTGTTTTTATGCAACCTATTTGGAGTCTAACTGTTGTTTAAAAGTGAGATTATTGTCGGAATATGGCTAATGACATTCACAAGAAGACAAATAGTACATACTTGGTAATCCAAATTGAAACTCGGGATTCCGAATAACCCATTATGCTCGGTTCCTATACACATCGATATGAGTTGGGTTCAACAAATTTGATATGTGCATGGCTCATATCACTCCAAATTTACTTAAATACGTGGTATGGAAGAGTGTTTTGATATGTTGATACAATACAATATGGTTTGTATAAAATAGATTACCACAATATTTAAAATACATATAACATAAACATGACACAGTCACACCAATATTTGCATTTGTTATAATCGATCAAAATAAGAATCGTACTTTGTTGAGGTCTTGGTATAACACGACTCCTTTAAAACAGTTTTGGTGACGATTTGTGTATATCTTTCATAGTACAACAATCGGAGTAATATTTGTAGTATTGGAGATAAACTTCACTGGTTCGGGATAGTACATTTTGTCTTTTATATTTTGAGGGGGAAATAAGATAAGTTAGGTGCTTACTAGCGAACAAGAGACGATTTTTATAAACTTCTAAAGCTATTTTAAATCGTTCGTGTAATGTCTAATAGCCAAAGAAAAAGAAGAGATGTATCTGAGCAAACAACTTCAACTTCTTTTACTTTATCGTTGGTTTATTTTAGACACAAGAGTGAATTGCAAGTTTTGTCCTTTATCTTTAGGTCTCTTTGCAGGCGGTGTCCTTTATGTTTAAAGTTGACGAGTTTTGTCCTTTATGTTTAAAAATCAAGCACGTTTTACCCTTTGGGCCTAACCCAGTCTGTTTTCCCAGTTAAATTTGATCACGTGCATGTCACGTGAGGGTAGTTGTGTCATTTAATGTGCACCCTGAGCATACCCCTAATTTAAATAACCCCAAACCCTAATTCTTCCCATTCCTCCAAATCGTTCATCATCAAGAACTGCATGCATCGATCTTTCCCCAAATTGAAGATGGTGATGTACCGATGTGGTAAAGAAGCAATAATCTTGACTTCTTGGACCGACAATAACCCTGGTCGCAGATTCTATGGTTGTCTAGATCAAGGTTCAACATGTGGATTCTTAGGCAGGTATGATCTTACAAGGTGTCAACGATGCGTGGACATTATCCCAGGTTTGCTTAGAGCAAGGAAAAACCTTGAAGCTGCTAACAGAGTTCTTGTAGACAGAATTAAAGTCACTGAAGATGCTAACAGAGTTCTTGAAGAAAAAATCTGTCATAGTGAAAGCAATTCTAGGAAATTGAAGAAGATGTTGGTTTATAGTTGGATAGGGTTTATGTTGTTTGTTCTTTTTTGGATGTACTGATTGTATGCACTATGCACTGATGGTTTTGGTTCTAGGATTATGCAAGGCTATTGTAGTGCAAATATGCACAGTTTTTTGTAAACTGGTGTTTATGAACATATGTGTTAATGAATGTTGGATGTGTTTATGATATGAATATTGAATGTGTTTATGAATATTGTGGACATGAAAGTGGCCATTTAAATGTGCAAAAACCTGGCCATTTAGATGTGCAAAAAAAGTGGCCATTTAGATTGAATTAAACCTGTCCATTTAGATGTGCAAAAACCTTGTTATTTGACCCATTTCAATACAAAGTGACTGACCATAAAATTGGCCATTTAGATGTGCAAAAACCTGGCCGTTTGACCACATTAAAACCTGCACAAAGGCTGGCCATTTGACCACATTAACACCTGCACAAAGGCTGGCCATTTGACCACATTAAGTCCTGAACAAAACCTGGCTATTTGACCCATTTCAGCAAGCAAAAGACTGACCATGAAACCTGCGTAATACCTGATCAGAAATTATGGCCATTTGACCCATTACAAAAGCACAAAACTGACCCATTTAGACATTTACGTACAACTAACCCATTTAGACATAAACTAAACTTCCCATTGCCAACATTTGGCCAAAATGCAGTACATATGCTGCTGATACAAAGTGCAAGTTACAAAATACCATAACCTAAGTAGCAAAAGACAACACAGTTTTTAAAGTAGCTTACATACATAAACTTTAAACCTAACAATCATCCTACTAAGCTTGTGCACCCCTTCCACTTTTCTCACCCTTGCATGTCCTGATATTATGCCCCTTGGCCCCACACTTGGTACATTTTCCTTTTGTGTTTTTCCTTGTGAGCCTTCCAGTAAGTGCCAAGTCCTCCATTTCAACGGCTGACCTCTTCCTTGCCTTCTTGGGCCTGCCAATTGGGGTGTGATGCTTGGGTGGTGTGATGGTTATGGGACACTGAACTTTAGCCCACATAGTTCTTCCATTGATTGGGTTAATCTTGTGTGAATAAACCAACTTCCACCTTTCCATTGTGTACACAGGATGCACCAAACTCTCCAAAGCCCCCACCCTTCCACCAGTAGCTCCCATTTCCCACAATGCAGCCACTGCATGTCTGCAGGGCATACCTGTAAACCATCATACATAATTGTTAACCCTAACAACTACTAAAAACATATTTCCAATAACTAAAACAAATTGTAAACCATCATACAACATTGTATACCTGTTATTTCCCACCTTCTGCAACTACAAGTCCTCTTCTCCAAGTTCACCACACGTGCATGATTAGGTTTACCACTAACCTCATAAAATTCCCCTCCATTCCACTGAACATGGTAAAATGTTGCTTCCTTCTTGATAATCTCAAACTGCTCAGTTGCCCAAGGTGTCAACAATCCTTCACTTTTGTCAATTACATTTAGCACAGTGACAATCCTTTTCATTAAGTATTCTCTTATATACTCCAAGGCAGATATGATGGGTCTGTCTCTTCCTTCCACTATCTTTGCATTGTACACCTCACACATATTATTCAACAGCATATCAGAAACTGCCCTACCTATAATAAAATACCACACTCACTAGTTATAAACTGTTAAGTGCACATGCCAGAGAAATATGATAAGTTATAACCTGTTAAGTGCACATACCAGAGAAATATGATCTACACTAGTCTAAAGGTGTGATCTTTGCCAACCACATGTGGGCTTTCTTGTTGAATTCCTTTAGTTCGTCCATTGCAGTTGTAAATTATGGAATAGTTGTGGCTGTTGCACACTTCCATAATTTGTCCTTGTATAACTTTCCTTAAAACTGCAGCTTCATATTTTCATGAATGTGTGATGTGTGCTAAACAGACTATAAAAACAAACTAAATTAGACTCTCTAATCTAGACACTATAAGTTTTAAATTTATAGACTAGGACTCTCTAAAACCTAAACCACACTACCGTCAAGTGTACCGGTCAATGTAGTATAGCCTAAGCAAGTCCGAGTATCGAACCCTGAGACTCTATGTATTACGTAAGCTAGACTCTAATAGACACTGACAGACGCGACTTAAACTTGTTTAACTGTTTGGGGGGGGGGGGTTACTGAAAAACTAGGAAATCTATATTAACCTAATTAATTAACTAGACTTAGACTAAGACTCGAACGAAAACTAGGATTGTATTCAGATGAGATTAACGACTACCTAAACTCGAATCCAGTTTGAATGGGAATAGACTTCTAATGGTATTATTGTTGTATGGAGCCGGGATCGTAAAATACTAAACCTTAAGGTATTTCAATGCTAAGACTTCCCGACCCTTCTCAGGAAGAAACCTAGGAAACCCTACAAGGCTGTTGTGATTACCGACTGTTAGACTTCCTCTCAGTCCTCTAACGATTCTAAAAGTGCCCTAATATGACTATCTACCTCTCAGCGCGATAATCTAAGGCAATTCTAGGTTCTGACTTGGTTTACTAGACACAAATGCACTTAGGGAAATAAGACCGATTTCTCTCAAAACCTATCTTAAATATATACTGCACCGCGACCTAATAACTAACTCGAGCCTCTCAGCGACAAGTTAAGCAGAACACTTGATTTTATTAAATTACCGAATATTACTTCTAAGGTTACTTACTAGATTTTCACCCTAAAGGATTAATGATCTATTACGTGATATAGACAGTCACCTAAATCAAGAACCCTAATATAACCCTATTATGTGATAAAGACCGTCACCAAGGATCATATGAAGCAACAAACAATAATAAAATAAATGTCAAGCATGCATGTGCACCAAATCAGAAATTCTAGAATACTTTACTTTCAAGAATCAATCCATAATTAAACAATAAAAACCATTAAAAATCCAAACTTTAATCAAACTATCATCTTGTCTAGGTAGTATCTAGGGTTTAGCCAAGAAACATATTGTCTAACATAAACAAATCAAGTTCAAAACAAGAATTCATGGAAAAAGATTGAAAACACGAAATTAAAGAGAACCGGGAGATAGAACCCGAACAATCTTCACTTCCACGCTTCCTAGCTTCAACCTTATGATTCCCGCAAACTCCAACTCTTCGTAATGCTCGAAAACTGCTCCAGACGTCGCCTAGGGTTGTGTTGGTTCGTAACCTCCTTTATGATCATTAAAAAATCCTTTTAATCGTAAACCCTAGGCTCAACACAAGTAATTCGCGATACACATACCCGTCGCGTAGCGCGACTGATACTCTCTTATTGCTAGCGCTACGCGACTGCCTCTAATGTCAGCATTTTCTTGTTTGTTGGTAGCGTAGCGCGACTGATATGACTCCTAGCCGTAGCGCTACGCGACTGGCCATTTTAAACATAATGTTGTCTCTGAAATTCAGCTTTAACACCCCAAATTTCTTAAAAATAATTCTAACTCTTTGTGACTTGTTCAAGGATGTAATGCTTCAACATTATAGCTCGTTTCCACTCAATTTACAGCCACTTAACGTATAAAGACCTGGAAAGACGAACTTTGATCAATAGCACATAATTCTAAATAAAACTAAACTAGAATTAACGATAAAATGTACAAACTATACACGATATAAGTATGTATTTTGCAATACATCAAACATCCCCACACTTACACTTTTTTCGTCCCCGAAAAAGAATTGTGCAACGTAATCAGAGACAAATCATTACTTGGATCAAAAATTATTTATATCTTGTTAAAACCAAAGCTTGCATTAGCTGCGATTGCGAATATACTGATCCTCTTAAACCCGAATCTAATCCTAAGCCCTTATCATGTGAATTTAATTTAAGTGCGGTCAATCCACCTAGGGTCTCACACTAGAATTTACGGTCCATCTACTCCCACCTCAAGCTTATAGGACTAAAAGAACGATCACTGGATCAATTCCTAACCGTCTTTATATCAAAACCAAGAGAGTTAACAATCAATTTTTTTTTATATATTTTTTTTTCTTTGCTTTTTGCTCTCTTTTTTTTTCTTCGTGAGTCTAGACGATGCTTTCCCTAACCAAGAGGTAATCCGACTGTAGAGTCGCTATCCCCAATCACAGACTACATAGGTTTCGGTACTTTTATTCGGCAAATCGATTTCACACATCCCAGAGGCATTCCGGCTGTAGAGTCGCTATCCCCAACTCGGATTACATAGGCCTGTGTTACTTTCATTTAGTTTCTAGCTCACTTTTTATTCTATTTTTTTTCGCATGACCACAAACTCTAACGGTTTTAACTTATAACGGTGCCCCTTATACTAATTTTGGCAGTTTTGATTTCCCATATTTCCCAGGCGAAAACCCACTAGCAGACCGACAATTTAAGGTATATTAAATCAAAGGGACTTAAAACCAAACCCGGGCCTATCCACATATCCCTAACTAGACGCAAGCTCGATTTATTATAAACTCATATTATTATTATTCAACCCAAGCAACAATTCACCTTTTCTATCATTTTCCGTTTTATTTTTGCAAACTTCTCATATCGAAAGACATTTTCTGATTTTTTCAATTTTTTTTTTGATTTTCAATTTTTTAATTTTTTTTTTGTTTTTCAAATTTATGACTCAAATATTTACAAGCATCCCATCCCCACACTTAGAGATTGCATTGTCCCTAATGCAAGAACGAAAATACGACTCAATACTACCTAAAAAAATAAAAATTTCAAACGAAATAAATAAAAAATATACAACAACAACAAAAAGGGAAACGACTTAGCTGGTTAGGACAAAAGTCAGTGCCAACCGTACGAGTCTTGAATCCCATGAACGATCGTATAGCATTCCATTCGCGATCGTTGCCTAATCTACTTGAGTTTATCTAAATGGCAGTTCCGAAATCACCCGAATGGAAATTGAGTACGGGTGGTACAATCCAAAACCTGCACAATCAAAGCAAAGCAAAACCCAACGCAGTACCAACTCTAAAAAAAACGACTCAAAAACTACTAATCTAGACTCATGGTACAAAATAAAAGACTCAAAATACAAACTCTACAAACGAGTAATAACTTCTCACATACTTACGGAGGATCATGGAGATGCAGCTCACCTCCAAAAACAAACTCACGGGCCGCAGCACCATTATACCTATTATTGCCCAAATCACCCCAAGCACTCTTATCTTTCTCACAACCTCGTAACGCTTCACCTGGTGGTTTGAATCGATACTCTTCATAATGAATTCTATCCCCACACTGAGCTTTGCTCAGTGTCTCTATCTTAGACTCTAAACACACCACCCTTTCCTCTAATTCCTCTAATTTCCTATCCGGTGGATCCCCACGCTTGAGTCCTATGACCTTCTCTAGACTCGGATCACTCACTAACCTCTCCTCATCTCTCTCGTCCTTCTCACACTCCCCTACTAGCGATACCTCATGCACTCTATCACTAGGCCCTTTCGAATTCATAACCTTAAAAACTACCGATTCCTCACCCGCTCTAAGTGTAATGGTGCCTAAAAAGACATCTATAAAAGCTTTTGCGGTGTTTAAGAACGGGCGTCCTAAAATTAATGGTACGTTTTCATCGGCTTCCATGTCAAGAATGACGAAATCGGCCGGAAAAACAAACTTATCCACCTTAACAAGCAAATTCTCAACTATTCCCCTCGGGTGTTTCACGGACCTATCAGCTAAGGATAATGTCATTCGGGTAGGTGAAAGCTCGCCTAAGTCTAGCTTCTCGTAAAGAGAAAAAGGCATCAAATTAATGCTAGCTCCTAGGTCGGCTAAAGCTCTAGTGTTTGTGTTACTACCGAAAAGACAAGGAATAGTGAAAACACCGGGATCGGTAAGCTTTTCGGGAAGCTGATTTGAGACAACGGCCGAACACCCTCCGTGCAATGGAACATTTGACAACTCCCCTAATTTCTCCTTATTCCTAAGAAGGTCCTTTAAAAATTTTGCATATTTTGGCATGGACTGGAGTGCCTCTATAAACGGAAGATTAATCTTCAATTGCTTGAAGATATCTAAGAATTGTCCGTATTCCTTTGAATATTTTTGATTCCTAAGACGTGAAGGAAACGGAGCATACGCATGGTTTACTAAAGGTGAAGATCTAACATCTATGGGCTTTTTCTCAACTTTCTTCTCACCTTGAGACTCACCGGGCTGTGCGGTACTTGCTGGGACTAGCCTCTTTTGCACTTTGCCGGGAGCCTCCATTTCGATCACTTCATCAATAATATCTCCATCCTCATCGACTACTCTCTCCTCTACACTCGGGTTTCCTACGGTCTTGCCACTACGGGTGGTAATGGCTTTAACATGGGCATTCGGGTTCTTTAAGGTGTTACCCGCAAATTGACCGGGTAGCCTCTCTTCTAATTTTCTCGACATATCACCTACAACCCTTTGAAGGTCCTGAAATGAGGCTTGGTGGTTCTTAAGCATGAGATCGTGTTCACTAAGTTTCTTTTGGGTGTTTTGATCCCTAGCAATGAGCTGACTCATCATGGACTCCATTCTTTCCATGCTACCCCCTAAATCGAAACTTGGACCTTGACCTGTTTGACCTTGGTTATTCGACCCCCCATTCTGAACCTGTTCATTTGAACCCCCACCAAAGAGTGAACCTAGACCTCTATTTGGATTTTGAGCTATTTGAAAACCAGGAGGTCCATTTGAGCGAAAATTGTTATTAGAAGCAAAATTATTATTATTATTAGAACGCCAACCTGAACCAAAGTTATTATTACCAAAACCGCTCGACTGACTTCTACCAAACCCTCCTCCTAAATAATCACATTGCTCCTCACCAACTAGCAAAGGACACGCACTCGTATCGTGACCCCCTCAGCAAAACTCACACTTATCAACCTTAGCTCTAATCTCCTTAAGCTCTCGAGTGATGTTTTCCAAAACAGAGGCTAAACTAGGGTCCATGGTGACATGGTTCACCCCTCGGGCGGGTGCACTAGTAGTGGTATTTGAATTACCACTTTGAGACCTCTGATCGGAACGTGATTGGGATTGAGACTGAGCAAATGCCTCAAAACGCTCTAAACACTCGACAACTGTAAGAATACCCATCATATGCCCCCCCGCATTAGTATCGAACCTATCTCTAGTCTCTTGGGTAAGACCGTTATAAAATTTCTCACATAAAGCCCAATCAGAAAGACCATGCTGGGAGCAACGAGCACAAAGGTTTTGGAAACGCTCCCAAGCAAGGTAATAAGGCTCGTCGGGCTCCATGCGGAAGGAGTGGATTTGGTCTCTAAGCCGTGAGGCTTTTGCGGGCGGGAAATACTTATTCAAAAAGGCTTGACGAAGCCCCGCCCACGTGGTAAAAGTACCGGTTGGTTGAGAGTCCAACCAAGTAGCCGCACGGCCGTGTAACACCCAAATTTTTTTTTTCTAAGTTACTTTAAAGATACGGAAATACGGTCCCAATCTTTTTTTTATCAACATTTTTTTTTACGTATTTAATCGACATAAAACTTGGTTTCAACATCCAAATGTCAAACAAACTTGTCTACAAATACTGAAGTCCAAATTTCAAAATCATCAATTAACAAAACATCCCTTGACACTATACAAAAGAGCATAATCCGATTTCACGATGTGTGTTTGTGTCTATACCGAGCACTTGATCACCATCCACCATCTTATACGTGAACTTTACCTGTGGCATTCCAACACCATAACTAGTATTAGTTGCATATATAAGATCATAGTTAGAAAATACATAAGAAAACCGAGCTAAAACGTCAACATGATGCTCAACACGGTGAACCCGACGTGTGGTATGTCGGGTTGGGCGTACCATAAGTCCCCCGACCATTTTGGGCGTATTGTCAGCATACCACTAAATACATTGTACCATACGCCAATACAATACCAAACTTCCATTTATTTTATTTTATATTTATATCTATTTGACATGTTTCTTTTCCCATAACTTCTAAACACGTCAACATGCTAAATTTGTAATAAAACAATAATTGCAACAAACTTATTAGCCTTGATTACTTACCTTGCACCTCCATTAACATGTGAATCTTTTCCATCATAAAAATCTAATAAACTGAGAAGACACACCACATAACAATTCATTAGTCCTCACATTTGAAATGTTTCTCAATTGGGTAGCATAGATCTCACATTCCAACCTATTAATAAACTCTTGTATTTCAACCTCATTTCCTTGTTACATGATACTCAATCAAAGATACAGTCTTGACCCATTAAAATATATATACACACATAACTCTATGTTAGTTCCCTAGTGATTATGTAACAACATGATCACTTCCCACTTTTTGATCCAATAATCAACTTAACAGACACTACATAAAAGACCTGAAACATTCTTTGTGTTAATAATATATAACTGAATAGTTAAAATTAAATAAATGGAATCCTTTTTATTGAAAGGATGTTTGCATATACTTTCCTATTCATGGACATGTAAACTGACCTTTGCCCGTAGGAGATTTAACCTTGAGTTATTCCATCGACCTGTAAGCTCATTACGCGCTCGCGCTCGTTTGCCTTCGCAATGTATTAACCAGCAAAACCGGCACCACTTCTCTCCATATCACCACCAGCCGCCACCACAGTCTTGGCAGTCCCAAATCAGCCTCCACACATCCACTTCAGCCCTTGGTTCGGTCCAACGCTTGTACCCATGATGATCTTGTATAAAACACCCTAGATCCAAACCAACGGACCCGTTTCTAAACTGTCCACTGGAACTCAACCCTAAACAGCCCCATGTCCAACTTCATCGGCCTTGACCATCTTTCATCAGTCCCCAACTCGTGCTCCTCAGCCCTTGCGATCTTCACCACATCCTAACCCGTTCTTAATGAAATCGACTCAGCCATGTTTGTTTTCGTCCATCAAGTTCAACCTCAGTCTTGACCAGCCCCATGGCTGATTTACACAGCCCCTAACAACCCTTTGGAGACTTATTCAACCCTTGAATCAATCACAATAGCCATGGTGTTGATTGCTTGCTACCCGATTGCTTGATTCTTTCATTTTGACATCCATTTATCTTATTTCTTCTAAACAAATCACCCTCTTTTCTCTCTTTTAATTTTTTTTTTTGTGTGTAGTGCATCCCCAAATGAGCAGCCTTTTATTTCAAGATTCTTTCTAGATCCATCCACATCTTTCTACGTTTATTTATTTATTCATTTATTTTCATTATCTTCTTAGTTTCACCCATTTCTACCTTTGGCCCCTCCAATATCCACATGTGACAAGTTTTGATAGTAAAATAAACCATTTGAGAATTTCAAAGTACGAGAATTTAGTCACCATAGTTTAATGGTTTATAACACCACTTGTAACTTTGTAGAGTTTATAAACTATAAAAATGATGAAATTATGTTACTTTTCATAAAAGTCGTATATGTGTCTTACATATAATAACATACCCAAAATTTGGGATGTTACAGGCCGGCTAAGGAGAATGGGAAAAGCTGTAGGTAGGTGGCATCGTTGGGTGCACCGTGAAGGTTAAAGGTAGCTAGCATACGAGAGAAACGGTTTATGTGGGCCGGGGCGTCCTCATCGTCTCGGCCATGGAATTGGATGGTATTGGTGATAGCCTGCATGGCATACGATGGAATCTGCCATGAATTGTCATTGACTATGGGTGGGACGGTAATGGGTGAAGCAAGGCCGGTGAAATCCTGAGTAGCCTGCTGATGGACGGTTTGCCTAGGGTTGGCCATGTGTTCTAAGTTTTCTAGATTACTAGAGGTACTAGAAGTGGGACTACTGGGTGGGGTATTCTTAGGCGAATGGTTTGGTGAAGGTGGTGGGACGGGAATTGGATTGGTGTCGAAATCTGGAAAAACAGGCGAAGATGAAGAACTAACCTCTGGGCCTTCGCCCAGTTGAGATGATGACTGCTTGACTGGTGGTGGTGGTCCGTGCGAGCACAAATGTGGCATCCACTACTAGCAAAAACCTGAACACAAGAAAAGCAAACACTAGTTACCGAGACACAAGAGAAGACAAAGACTCAACAAAACAAAGAAAACACGTAGCACGTATATATCAATTAGGTCTATCAAAGCTAATAAACGCAATTGCCAAGAGTCCCCGGCAACGGCGCCAAAAACTTGATGTGTGCTAAACAGACTATAAAAACAAACTAAATTAGACTCTCTAATCTAGACACTATAAGTTTTAAATTTATAGACTAGGACTCTCTAAAACCTAAACCACACTACCGGCAAGTGTACCGGTCAATGTAGTATAGCCTAAGCAAGTCCGAGTATCGAACCCTGAGACTCTATGTATTACGTAAGCTAGACTCTAATAGACACTGACAGACGCGACTTAAACTTGTTTAACTGTTTTGGGGGGGGGGGTTACTGAAAAACTAGGAAATCTATATTAACCTAATTAATTAACTAGACTTAGACTAAGACTCGAACGAAAACTAGGATTGTTTTCAGATGAGATTAACGACTACCTAAACTCGAATCCAGTTTGAATGGGAATAGACTTCTAATGGTATTATTGTTGTATGGAGCCGGGATCGTAAAATACTAAACCTTAAGGTATTTCAATGCTAAGACTTCCCGACCCTTCTCAGGAAGAAACCTAGGAAACCCTACAAGGCTGTTGTGATTACCGACTGTTAGACTTCCTCTCAGTCCTCTAACGATTCTAAAAGTGCCCTAATATGACTATCTACCTCTCAGCGCGATAATCTAAGGCAATTCTAGGTTCTGACTTGGTTTACTAGACACAAATGCACTTAGGGAAATAAGACCGATTTCTCTCAAAACCTATCTTAAATATATACTGCACCGCGACCTAATAACTAACTCGAGCCTCTCAGCGACAAGTTAAGCAGAACACTTGATTTTATTAAATTACCGAATATTACTTCTAAGGTTACTTACTAGATTTTCACCCTAAAGGATTAATGATCTATTACGTGATATAGACAGTCACCTAAATCAAGAACCCTAATATAACCCTATTATGTGATAAAGACCGTCACCAAGGATCATATGAAGCAACAAACAATAATAAAATAAATGTCAAGCATGCATGTGCACCAAATCAGAAATTCTAGAATACTTTACTTTCAAGAATCAATCCATAATTAAACAATAAAAACCATTAAAAATCCAAACTTTAATCAAACTATCATCTTGTCTAGGTAGTATCTAGGGTTTAGCCAAGAAACATATTGTCTAACATAAACAAATCAAGTTCAAAACAAGAATTCATGGAAAAAGATTGAAAATACGAAATTAAAGAGAACCGGGAGATAGAACCCGAACAATCTTCACTTCCACGCTTCCTAGCTTCAACCTTATGATTCCCGCAAACTCCAACTCTTCGTAATGCTCGAAAACTACTCCAGACGTCGCCTAGGGTTGTGTTGGTTCGTAACCTCCTTTATGATCAGTAAAAAAATCCTTTTAATCGTAAACCCTAGGCTCAACACAAGTAATTCGCGATACACATACCCGTCGCATAGCGCGACTGATACTCTCTTATTGCTAGCGCTACGCGACTGCCTCTAATGTCAGCATTTTCTTGTTTGTTGGTAGCGTAGCGCGACTGATATGACTCCTAGCCGTAGCGCTACGCGACTGGCCATTTTAAACAGAATGTTGTCTCCGAAATTCAGCTTTAACACCCCAAAATTCTTAAAAATAATTCTAACTCTTTGTGACTTGTTCAAGGATGTAATGCTTCAACATTATAGCTCGTTTCCACTCAATTTACAGCCACTTAACGTATAAAGACCTGGAAAGACGAACTTTGATCAATAGCACATAATTCTAAATAAAACTAAACTAGAATTAACGATAAAATGTACAAACTATACACGATATAAGTATGTATTTTGCAATACATCAATGTGCCTGAGACAGTATCTGTGCTCAGCACATGGAAACAACTTTGTGATAGCTGGTAGAAGTCCCTGGTCATGTGACAAAATATTAGCATATTTAATGTGTAATGATGTGATTAAAGTAACATATGAGGGTACCTTTTGTCTATCAGTGATGAAGGTAAAGTTTGAGTTACAATGAAGATCAAGGTCATCAGCCATGAGTTCCAAAAAGCATGTCCATGAACTAAGGCTTTCTGACTCAACAATTGCATAACAAACAGGATAGAGTCCATTGTTACAGTCTACCCCAACTGCAGTTAGGATTTTCCATGGGAATGGGCCTTTCATAAAAGCCCCATCCAGCCCTAAGAAATCTCTGCCCAATGCCTTGAAACCATGTCTTAATGCTACCAAACACACATAAATTCTTTTAAACTGTCTTGTTGGACACCTTGGATTAACAGTTTCCAACTCAATCTTAACAGTGCTTCCCGGATTCTTATCCAGCAATTCATTGGCATAATCCCTGAGCAAGGAATACTGTTCTGTGTAGTCCCCTTTTTCCTGTTTCTTAGCTTTAACTTTTGCCCTGTATGCCTTAAATCTTGAGATCCCAATTGAATATTTCCTTTGAAACTGCTCCTGAACTACTCTCACAGGGACATCTGGGTTCTCATCGATCTGTTCTAACATTTCTCTAGAGAGAAAAGCAGATGTACAAGCATAATGTTTCCTACTTTGAATGCAAGTATGGTTGGTATTTAAAGTCTTTACCAACCAGGTTTCAGCCTCTTGAACTTTAGAAATTAAAATTACCCAAGGACATTGATATTGATGGGGGTTTGTCCTTTTGCCCCTTCCACCCACATTTATGTTCCCTGCTTCCCGGATTCTTATCCAGCAATTCATTGGCATAATCCCTGAGCAAGGAAAACTGTTCTGTGTAGTCCCCTTCTGCCTGTTTCTTAGCTTTAACTTTTGCCCTGTATGTCTTAAATCTTGAGATCCCAATTGAATATTTCCTTTGAAACTGCTCCTGAACTGCTCTCACAGGGACATCTGGGTTCTCATCGATCTGTTCTAACATTTCTCTAGAGAGAAAAGCAGATGTACAAGCATAATGTTTCCTACTTTGAATGCAAGTATGGCTGCTATTTAAAGTCTTTACCAACCAGGTTTCAGCCTCTTGAACTTTAGAAATTAAATTTACCCAAGGACATTGATATTGATGGGGGTTTGTCCTTTTGCCCCTTCCACCCACATTTATGTTCCCTGCTTTTTCACTAGATTCCTTTTCTTTGCCCTTTGACTTATCAGCCCCTATAGATTTACCTTTTTCTAAAACTGCCCCTTTACCCTTAACTTTTTCTAAAACTGCCCCTTTACCCTTACGGTTAGCTCTTTTAGCTATGGGTTGGCTATCTACATGTACCCCATTATCATCCACTTCAAAATCAGGCCTACAACCTTGGCAAACTGCACGTACCATTGAATGATCATCTTTGAATATTTTTATCAACCTCCTAGTTTCAACAGCATGCTTCTTTATCAACTTCTTGGCTTCCTGTTTACTTCCAAATAACTGCCCTAGGTGGAAGTTACCCATGTTTTCATTTTCCCTCCTAAGTCTGTGTAAATTCTGTGTCCTTTTGCTGGTATCATATTCATCAGACTCTAACCCACTAACAAACAACTCATTATCTAACACACCCCCTTGCAAATCTGGATGAACAATAGGGTCATCATTAATATTGTCCTCTACATCTAAATCCACATGCATCCTATAATCAGATATGTCAACTTCATGGTATGTTATATCGTTAGCCTCATCAACAATATATTCACTTTCATCCTCACTAGCCTGATAATTTTCACTTGAACCATCTACCTCATTATCCTGATCCACCTCATTATCATCATTTTTCACTTGAACCGTCTACCTCATTAGCCTGATCCACTTCATTATCATCATTTTCTACACTGTCCTCATTATCATCATTTTCTACACTACATTGGCCAACATCTAAACCTGCAGTGTCATCATTAACCTCCTGCCTAGACCCACTACCTTGATCAACTTCTAAACCTGCAGTATCATCATTAACCTCCTGCCTAGACCCACTACCTTGGCCAACTTCTAAACCTGCAGTATCACCATTAACCTCCTGCCTAAGCCCACTACCTTGGCCAACATCTAAACCTGTAGTGTCATGACCAACCTCATGCCAAACATCAAAGTTTAATTTAAAAGGAACAACTAAAAATGGTCCAGGTTCATCAATCTCCTCTACGGTAACAGGTGGCTTAGCTTTAACTGGTGAAAAAATCTTTTTAATGTTTTCAACCCATGTGATATGTAGACATTAATTATCTTGTGCTCTTCCACATGTGTACCCAAGTTAAGGCAATCTTTGTCACAGCTCAAGTGTTCAAGACCATGGTCTAAATTTTTTTTAGGATGTAAAAACATGTAACACATTGGTTCTAAAGCATTATACCCTAAATTATCAAGCAAAAGATCAACCTCATGTACAGAGAACTTGTCGATGTCAATCAAGTCCACATGATCGATCTTACCTCCAACATACATACGACCTGGAGGTGGTATTAATCGACCACCATGATGAATACGTAGAGTGAATAGATGAGGAAAACCATCTGCAAGATGATTTCAACATTATCAGAGTTAATCGACATGGATGAACAAGAAATTAGGGTTTATAATCACATAAACCTTACCATATAATTCAACAACTTCGGAATCTTGCAGCGTTGTTTCTGTGACGTACCAGCCATCTTCATCGGACATCTTTGTGGCTAAACCCTAAATTTCGAAAGCTAAAGGGGGAAGGAGATGAACCAGAGAAGAGTGGAGGATCAAAGTGGTGGTTTACTGAAGAGCTAGGGTTTATATTTGGGGGAATCTTCTGCATTTGTGAATGTGCACATTAAATGACACAACTACCCTCACGTGACATGCATGTGATCAAATTTAACTGGGAAAACAGACTGGGTTAGGCTCAAAGGGTAAAATGTGCTTGATTTTTAAACATAAAGGACAAAACTCGTCAACTTTAAACAGAAAGGACACCGCCTGCAAAGAGACCTAAAGATAAAGGACAAAACTTGCAATTCACTCTAGACACAATTTAGGTTATCGTAAAACTCTTTGTAAGAGGAAGCAAACCCATAAAATATTAATTATGTGTTATTTATGAAATGCTTATTTGGTTCACATTGGTGAAATTTTTTTTTTCAAACTAAAATAACGCTTGTTATCATACAAATTCTTTTATAAATTGAAATATTAAATTTAAATAAATAAATAAACAATATTAAGGAGGAGGTGTGAGCCCATAGCTTTGAAGTAAGATTCAATACAAATATCTTACACTCTCTAATCCTTTTTCATAGTCCTTGTACCTTAATATTGAGGTAAAGGTTGATCTTGACAGGACAAAGAAAGAATGATAAATGTCAAATAATATTCTACATAATTTAGACAAATTTATATCTTTATCAATAAACTTTTTTTAATGACAAATTTGGATCACTGGAGTATTATCGTAAGTTCGTAACACCAGCAGAATCTCCCGGTTATATCCCTCTCAACTATGTATAATGTCTATACACTAATTCAATGGGAAACCCAATAAATATGAGAAAAAAATCCCCTTATAAGAATCGAACCCAAGACCTATTGATCACACAGTCTGATCTCGCCCCAAAATATCACTATGCTATAAAGCCATGCACATCAATAAACTTTATTTCACATATGAAATTTTCTAACTTTCTAATAGTTTTATGGGGTAACTTTGTAGAATAGTAACCAAGTTTTAAAAGTGTTCCAATCAGGTTACTCAACATTGATTATTCATTAAAATAAAAAGGTTTTTTCATCCATTTCATAGATAACCATGGTGATGTGGATTTTTCTTTCTTTTTTCTCTTTTATTTGATGCTAACGTCGAGTGATGACGTGGATTGTAACTTGTTTTTTTTTTAATTTTTAATGTAATTAAATGGTTTTTATTTTTAATAAAAATCTAATTTCATATATTAAAATAATTTGACCCCAGCATCTTATGCTCCATTTTTTTCTTGACACATGGAAAAAATAACATGACTCGATTTGAATGTTAAGTTATCTAATTGGGACAAAAACGGCACGAGTGACCTAATTAGAACACTTTTAAAACTTGGTTACTATTATGTGAAATTTTCCATAGTTTTATTTATGGTAAGTTGATCAATTTTCAGAATTCATATCAACGTCACATTGGAAAAATCAACATGATCAAACTAAGTTACTAACACAATAGTGGAGTATTATCGTATCGACCGAGTAAGGTGATTGAATTATGATATAGACAACCATTTATTACAATAACTGATTTTATTAATAAAATTGTGAGAATCGGATAATCATATTTACATATTGTTTTAAGTTTTGTATCAAGACGGTTATTTAACTACAAACTGCTAGGTTAATGATCTCTAGATCAAGTGGTGGAGGGCTTGCATTTTTTTTAGAGATGCATGTTCGACTCTCACTTGGTGCAGAGTGAGGCACTGGTGGGCAATGATAGGAGACCCAGGAAAACCTGGGTTGGATCCTTGAGCCAAACGGGTTTTACCGGTAATTTCACTGTCGTGCCTACGGGCGGGTGGGTTACCGGGTTTTCCCCGGAATTGGTGGTGGACTCGGGTTACTCTCAGATTACTCCGTTTGTCCAGTGGGTGCCCCGAAAGTGCTCGGGATTGATTCTGTTGGCCGTTCAAAAAAAAAAAAAAAAACTGTTAGGATTCTCTCTCCCAATAAATCTGATATGCGCCACGTACAAATATTTATAATGTTTTACATTTAAAGGGTTAGGATATAATAGAAAGTTTATTTGGCTAGGAAGGCTAGGAAGTAATCTTGACCATCAATTGATTTAATCAAGTGCTAAGATTAAATGAGGGAAACTGAAGGGAAGAAAAGAGGCGCGTGGGTTTGTGTAAGGGCATTCTAGTCATTACAGGACAATAGTTTCTCTCTCCTCCAGTCCCCCCAATTTTTTAAACGTTAATAACTTTTTCATACGACATTATTTTTTTTATAAAAATTGCACCAAAAAACGAGCGTTTTTTTATTTTTAAAACGAGTATACTATTGCTATATTTTCGAAAAAAAATTTCGAAAACCCAGTTGCGTAAAACGCAATAGACAAAAAACGCAAAAAAATGACTTTTTTTTTAAAACGCAATGCACCAAAAAACACAAAAAAATGTCTTATTTGTAAAATGCAATGGCCAGAAAACATTTAAAAATGTCTTATTTCTAAAACGCAATGGCCTAAAAACACAAAAGAAAGTGTATTTTTAAAACGCAATGGACTGAAAACACAAAAAAATGTGTTTACCTAAAACGCAATGGACTAAAACACTTCAAAAATGTGTTTTTCTAAAACGCAATGGCCAGAAAACACTTAAAAATGTCTTATTTCTAAAACGCAATGGACTGAAAAAGCATAAAAATGTGTTTTACCTAAAACGCAATGGACTAAAAACACTTCAAAATGTGTTTATCTAAAACGCAATGCTAGAAAACACTTAAAATGTTTTTTTCTTAAGCGCAATGGACACATAAAACTATATGTGAATTGTCTGAACCAGGGAGTAGGAAATCAAAAAAACTGTCTATGAATTGTCTTCGAAATGAGGCGATTTCTGGAAAATTAAAATTTTCTAATGCATTTTTTTGATCAAATTGTTTTAATAAAACTGCATCAGAAAATTTAATTTTCTGGAAATTGGCTCATTTTTGTAGACAGTTTTTGTTCTCTACTTCCTGGTTCAGACATTTTTTGAAGTGTTTTTAGTGCATTGCGTTTTAGGTAAAACACATTTTTATGTGTTTTTAGTCCATTGCGTTTTAGAGAGAACACTTTCTTTTCTGTTTTTAGGCCATTGCGTTTTAGAAATAAGACATTTTTAAATGTTTTCTAGCCATTGCGTTTTAGAAAAATACATTTTTGAAGCGTTTCTAATCCATTGCGTTTTAGGTAAAACATATTTTTATGTGTTTTCAGTCCATTGTGTTTTAGAAAAAAAGACATTTTTAAGTGTTTTCTGGGCATTGCATTTTAGAAATAAGACATTTCTTTGTGTTTTTTGTGCATTGCGTTTTAGGTAAGACACATTTTATGTGTTTCCAGTCCATTACGTTTTAGAAAAAAGATATTTTAAGTGTTTTATGGCCATTGCGTTTTTGAAATAAGACATTTCTTTGTGTTTTTTGTGCACTGCGTTTTAGGTAAACACATTTTTATGTGTTTTCAGTCCATTACGTTTTAGAAAAAATTTAAGTGTTTTCTGGCCATTGCGTTTTACAAATAAGACATTTCTTTGTGTTTTTTGTGCATCGCGTTTTAAAAAAAAATGTTTTTTTACGTTTTTTTTTTCATTGCGTTTTACGCAACTGGGTTTTTTCCATTGCGTTTTACGCAACTAGGTTTTCAAAAAAAATTCGAAAATATAGCAATAGTATACTCGTTTTAAAGATAAAAAAACACTCGTTTTTTTATGCAATTTTTATAAAAAAAAAAAATTAATGTCGTATGAAAAAGTTATTAACATTTAAAAAATAGGGGTATTGGAGGAGGGAGAAACTATTGTCCTAGATTGACTACAATGTCCTTACACAAAAACCCATGCGTCTCTTTTCTTTTCTTCAATTTCCCTCATTTAATCTTAGCCCTTGATTAAATCAATTGATGGTCAAGATTACTTCTTAGCCTTCCTAGCCAAATAAACTTCCTATTGTACATGTATTTATCTTTCATACACGACGTATAAACGGTTATACAAATTTTTAACTAAAATTGGTTTGGTATTGAATGCGGCCCCGGATTCTGTATAACTACTATAAGAATACTTTTCATCGATTTGTCTGTATTAAATTTTCTATTAGGAAAAGTCGATTTTAATAATCCAAATTATGACTCACTGACCGATAATAAATCATGCTTTGTAATTTGATCTATGACACTCCCAACCTTTACTTTCGTTGCCAAAAGTCATTCCAGTAGCATAATGATCATAGATTTATACCTGATTTCCACACGATTTCTCTCAAATGATGATTATCAATGAACCAGAGAAAGCACAAGCAATAGCAAGTATAAAACAAGTGTAAATCGAGTATGAATTTACGATGATTATACTATTAGGATTGACCAATAAATGAAAGTTTAAAGTGTTATTGATTAAATTGAAAGTATGAATAATTATCAGCTAGTTGATCATATAGTTTTAACTAGTTGTAGGACCCGTGTGAACGCACGGGTAGGTTTAATAACCATCGAAATCAAATATTAAAAAATAGATTATAATACATCATTTAAATTATTTGTGTTTAGTTACATTTCTTTATAAAACATTGTTAAAAACAATGTGTGTTAGGACATAAAATTGAAGACTGTTATTTGATATGGACCTTGGATAATTAATGTGATTCTTTTAGCTTATGTCTACATTAAATAACAGAAACAGAGTAAATTATATGTAACTTTGGTTATTGATCTTCAGTTTTGTTAAATTAATAATAAACACTTAAACTACAATACATTCAGAAACAAAGGTCCTCTGTCTCTATTTCAAGCCAATAATTTACCTTAAAACCATAACTGCAAGTGGCGCTGAATTTCTTGGTCTCAATACCCAACCTACCTGAAATTGACAATTACTATCCAGTAAGTTTCAAAACCACATTGAAAAAATCATACATAGCAACCTAATTTTCGAGATATATTAAGGAAAACCGTTACCTGATATGTAAACGGAAAGAATGTGATGGCTCAATGATGGTTGCTGTCATTAGGTGCATTGAGACCTAACGAAAAGAATGTGATGGCTTATGTATAATTATAAGCTTATTAACGAATGAAACCATATTAATTTAAAATTTAACCTTATGATAACCAAGAAGCAATCTTTGTATAGTCTGAAACATAAGTTATCCTTGAACATGGGTCATCGGCCAAATCAAATACTAAAAAACAGATTATGTCCCTGCATGAAAAACAAAATCGATAAATTTAGGGAAAACGAGTTTGAAAGATGATAACCCAACAGTAGAGTATCTCATTCTACAGCTCCGATAAATGCAGGGGTGTTCTCAAATAATGGTTCCTAGATGTTTGAAAACCGACAAAGAACGACAAATGTCCACAGTGCTGCTTCTTTGGACATTTGTCAATCTTTAAACATCTAGGAAGCATTATTTGAAAACATCCCTGAATTTATCGAGGCTATAGAATGAGATCCTCAAATACTGGGTTATCATCTTTCAATCACATTTTCCCTAAATTTATCAATTCTGTTTTTCATACCTCCCAAAGCCACCTATCCGCCTGCAAAGAGATCGAAAAAGCTTGAAGTATAACCTGTACTTAATTATATGGCACCAGATTTTCACTGATTCAAGAATCTCAACATCAGCTAACAACAAAGAACCAATTTACAAACATCTTAATAGCAATCCATAATTCACATTATTAACTTCTGAATGCACTAACCGGTTTTTCCTGAAAAATTGTTGTCCATTCTGTGTGATGTGGTGTCAATTGTACTGTTATTCCGCTTCTTCGCTGTATTAACACATTAAAATCTTAAAACATAAAAACAAACAAAATGTTCCCAAAAAAATACAAGTAGTTAGTTATATGCTACCAACCTTGAAGTGTTGCACCGCAGCCTCCACATGTGTACACCGGTTTGCTGCTTATCAAAGTAACCGTCATCGTAATCAGCAAATTGCTATTATCATCAAAACACGTTTAAGAGAAAAGTAAACTAAATGAAAAACAAACAAACATTGAATCTATAAACATCATCCAAATATACACGTGTCATTGAATCTATAAACATCATCTACAACAAAACAAAAATCATCACCACAACCAAATTATTAATGCCGTCATTGAAAGACATGTGTCCCAAATCAGGTTTCTTTTATTATATAGTATAGATTATTAAAATCCCATTTTTCTTCTCCTCGAATAATCTTCTTTTATCGTTTTGTTTATGTGGATTTAATCTATATTTAAAGGTGTAAGTATTTAATGGCAATTATTTTTTGATTAACCAAAAAAAAAACGGACCTCCACTTTTTTTTTTTTTCGATTTAAATAACTTTTTTTCTTAATCTTGCAAAAACTCCACATTCCTTGTTATGAATAATAATAATAATAATAATAATAATAATAATAATAATAATAATAATAATAATAATAATCCAAAATTGTTATGGTGTGTCATTGCATTAAAAGTACACCCGAGTATATAATTAAGTTTAAGTAAAGAAATATTAAAACTTATATGTTCTCTTTTAAGTATGATACACAAGATGATTATATTTTTTTTTTTTACCTTAGTCTCTATCTAATTTCCACTGTATTCACCAAGGCCCGTTTAACTATGATACACAAGACGATTGTATTATTTTTTTACATCATTCTCTATATAACTCCTACTATATCCACCAAGGCCCGTATACAAATATATAACATAGTTTTATATTTAAAATTAGTTTTTTATTAAACACGATCATGTAAGTATAATAATAAGCGTCTAAGAATATTGTAATTGTATTGTTTTTGGGACAAGTCCGGCTTTGATTTAAATATTCTTGGATGCCCGGAAAATAATTTAGAAACTAATTTTCTATTGTTGTCGTTATGACAAATGTTGTTATCAATGTATTGGTGAGCTAAACACTACGTACCCTCTAAGCATAATTCATAATTATATCATCAAATAATAGATAACTTTTAGTTTAAAATAATAGAAAATGATATGGACCAACTATGTCATACATTTAAGTTAAATAATAGAAAATGATATGGACCAACTATATCATACATTTATTTTTATGATTTCTTAAGAATCAACAATCATATCATCTACGGATTGTAAGATATCATCTATGATTTCTTCCAAACTATTCAGGCCTAGTGTTTACCTATTGGATCAGATGTGAGAAAGGTTAATAATATTTTCGGGGTCTTGAGACGATTATAGTAATAGGTGATACCTGACCTAATCACCCAGCCGTACATATAAACATTTTCCTTTCTTTTGTCCTTGATAGTAGAATAATTTACTAAGATTTAGTTTTTATATTTCTAATTCCCTTAGTTAATAAAACTATATATAATTTAGTAAAAATGTACTTAGAAATCACAACGAGTAATTTATTACAAACTAATAGATATACATGATATTTGGCATACAACTACCTGACACATACCCCACAATTTTTTTTTTGAACGGTAACTTTCTTAAGATATTTACATCCCCAAGACGGGGACCCTAACCAAGTCTGTCCCAGACATACCCCACAAATATTGAGCCTAGTGGTAGTATATGCCACTATATGATACTGGATTACCAATACATATTTCATCACAATCCTGTCCTCGTTTATCATCAATTTCTATAAATATATTATAAACGTGATAAATGAATAGCGTCTTTAGACGTAAATGAATAGTAGATGGTTATATAAATTCACCAAAAGGGGCTTTTATTGATTTCATATGTCATTACTAGTTTAGTCATGCTTCTTTTTTTTTTCCATTTTTTTTTGAAAGGCAACACAAACTCTTATACACAAAAGGCTCATAGGCAGCTGCTACCGACCAGATTATAGATTACATCACTTTACTCCAAAAAGAGACTACTCTACGCATTTTCTATTACATTTGTATATTAAACCTGCGCCATTCCTCCCATGATATTACTTTAAACTTTGACCGGTTAACCATGCAATCGAAAGCCATCTGTTTGATCTCCTCCACGAGCTTGTGCTTGTTTACATTTACACCTTCAGATCTCTTCCTATTTCTTGCTTTTCCACACATTCCACATAGTCAAAATGTATAAAGCATGAATAATCCTCTTCCTGTACGTTGACACATTCAACCCATTGACGTTCTGCAACATATCTTCGACTAAAAGACATGGCTGGCCCGCAGGGACGTTCATCCATAATAACAACTGCTACCATACTTCCACCGCAACTCTGCAATTCAGAAGAACATGATCTGCTGACTCAGGGTCGTGCTAACATATAATACACCTGTTATTTTGTACATGTATCCCTTTGATTCCGATGCATCTGTTTCGGTATGCGGCGCGCTGCGGCTCTCCAAACAAATAAATTCGCTTTTTGTGTTCCAATCCTGTTCCAAAAAAATGTACTACCTGCTACGTTTAAGTCCAAATAACAATCAACGTTTAAGTCCAAACGTTTAGTCATATCTAGCTGATTTGTACACCTAAATATCTCACTTACCTTTGTATCTATAAGGATTTGAATTCATATCGATTTTATAGGGGGTAATTACCATATTACTAAACCACTAGTCATGTTTTTTTTTTGTTTTAGTAATGGCAGATTGAGTGAGCGACTATTTTAAGATGTGGTCTTGTAACTATTAGTTTAATATACATTTTTTAAGAAATTGTTGTAACAACCACCTAACAACAATGAACAAAATAAAATTATATTGATTGACAATATATTGTTAACAAAAAAAACCAAGTTACTGATTGACAATATATTGTTAGCAAAAAAATCAAGTTACATATTCTTGCGTGTTCTTCATTTATATATATTTAAAAAGCATTTCTATTTAGTCTAATCGGTTGTTATAAATTAAATGATTCTTACTTGTTCTCACCATTATACACATTAGAGTTGACTTCTGATTTGGTCATTTTAATAGTTTTTGTCTTAATCCTTTAAAAATAGTCATTTTACTCCCTGATGTTATATCTTTTTCTCTAATTTACTCCATGACTCTAACTCCATTAGAATTGTCTGTTACATTGGAGGGTATTTTGGTAATTTATTATATTTTTTTTGTTTTTGTATCAAAAAAATCTAATAATATCTCTATCATATATATATAGGTAGGGCTGGCAATTTTACACGAATACACGACACGAACCTACACGAAGTTAACATGTATCGTGTATGGCTTTAACATGTATCGTATACCAAAAAGGTAGACACGAGATTACCTGTTAATTTTCGTGTATAAACAGGTTAAATACTTGTTTACCTGTTAGTACCTGTTAGTACACGATAAGAAATTAAATTAAATAAAACTCATCAGCCATGTGCGTGTGTGTGGGTTCCTTAATTCCTTTCTATTTTCATTTCTCATTCAATTCAAAAAAATAAAACCCTAAACTCCAGTTGTAACTATCAGATAGCATGTCGTGTTCGTGTTTTTGTTCGTGTTAATAGGTATTAACAAGTAATTTCCGTGTATAACAGTCGATCAGTTGTGTTAACAGGTCTTAACAGGTAATTTTCGTGTATATCGTGTCGTGTTCGTGTTTGAAAAAAAGGACACGATAAGTTATCGTGTCGTGTTCGTGTATGGGATTTCGTGTATCATGTCTTATCGCGTCTTGTCTTATCGTGTACGGGTATACACGATATGCCAGCCCTATATATAGGGTAAGGTTCATTTGAGAACCACCCTTATTGCGAGAACCGCGAGAACCAATGTGAACACAAAAAAATACCTAAAAAATCCAAAAAACCCACAATTTTTTTAAATATTTTTCTAATAAAAATCGCTATATTTTGTTACAAAAAAAAAAACGTTTTTTTTTCGAGTAACAGTTATGGATGCACATGTAGCATATGTATTATTTCTTGCACAAATTCCATAATATATTACAAGTAGTAGAAAAATGCACTTTCATTTACACTACCATATGTAGTACACTACTTTTTACATTACCAAATATTAGAAATGCACATGTGCATCTATATGTATGAACATGAAATAAGGTGTTTTGGTACAAAAAGTTTTTGATTTTAAATGATGAAGTAGGCCCATATACATGTGTTTTGGTTAGTTATATCTAGTGGTTAATAGTTTGATTATATTTGTTACTTTATGATGTAATATGTTATTTGGATGGTATAAAGGGTGTTGATGTACATATAATAAAATGAAATATTGGTAATAATATTGTAGTATGGATGGTATGATAGATGAAAGGGAATGTGTATTCAAAATGGTGTACTAAAACACGTTATAACATGTTCATATATATAAATGCACATGTGCATTTCTAGTGTTAATGTTATAACAAGTTCATACATGTAGATGCACATGTGTATTTCTATTATTGTTAATGTAAAAAGTAGTGTATTATGAATGGTACTGTAAATGAAAGTGCAATTGTCTGATATTTGTAATAAATTATGGAATTTGTCAAAGAAATGATACAAATGCACATGTGCATGGATAACTGTTACTCGAAAAAAAAAATTTGAAATTTTTTTTATTGTTGACGAAATATAGCGATTTTTCCAAAAAAATAGTAAATTTTTTTTGGTGTTTTTTAGATTTTTTAGGTGTTTTTTGGTTGTGTTCACATTAGTTCTCGCGGTTCTCGCAATAAAGGGTGGTTCCTAACGGATTCTTCTCCTATATATATATATATATATATATATATATATATATATATATATAGAAAAAGTGTAACGTACAATAGGGCTTATCATACGTTCGTACGCGATTGTGAAATCGCATGTTCTAAAAAAGCATGTTGGAAATCATATATTGGTATTTTTGATGAAATCGCATGTTGGTTTTTTTGTAGCAATTTCGCATGTTGGCAAAGATGATGAAATCGCATGTTGGTATATAAAGAAATTTCGCATGTTGGTTTTTTTAGCACAAATCGCATATTCAGGAGTGAATTCGCACCAGATCGTACGGCTGGAATGATCGTGTACATTTTGTACGTTAAGAGCCATTGTACGTTAACCTGCCTCTATATGTATATATATATATACATATACATATATATATATATATATACATATACATATATATATATATATATATATATACATATATATATATATATCTTGACTTCTGAACAAAACTCAAACCTACACACACCCCAACCACCTACCACCACTCAACCACAACCATGAAACCAACACCATCACACCCACAGTCACCAAATCATCCCGTAACCCCCAAAATTGTCCCAAGCCTTGCCTCGCCTGAACCCTAGCTACCAAATCAACTAGTTTAGCGGCGGTTAGGATTCAAGCATTAGAATAGTCCTCGTCTGAATGCTAGCTTCCAAATTGGTACGATTAGCGCTTTGACTAGGGGTTCGATTAGGGATGTGGATGTGGGAGACGGAGAAACATGGAGATGGTGGTGGCATGTTCAGATCTGCTAGTTTGAGACGATGGAGAGAGGGAGTTGCGGCAGTACTGAGTGGATGAGGGTGGTGGTGATGGGTAGTGGGTGGTGGTGGGTGTTGAAGTGAGTAGTTGTGTTCAGATCTAATGTGTTGTGATCTATTGGTGGTATGGAATGGGTGGGGCTAATGGTGGTGATGGCCGGTGGTGTGTGAGGAGTGACCGAGTGTGTTAAGGTTAGTGGTGAGAATTGGGTGGTGGTTGATGGTGGTGATGGCTGGTGGTAGGTGATGGAGAAGAGATGATGGCTGGTGGTGGGTTATGAAGAAGGGAGAGAGAGCATTTGCAGAGAGAAGAAAGAGAATGTGTGTGTGTGTGTTTATATAAATATCTTATAGTTACATGTAGAATTACCAAATTATTCTTACTTTTTGTATGTAAAATTACCAAAATACCCTCCAATTTAATAGACATTTCTAATGGAGTTAGGGTCATGGAGTAAATTAGAGAAAAAGGCATAACATCAGGGAGTAAAATGACCATTTTTAAAGAATTAAGGTAAAACCGTTAAAACGAACAAATCACAGAAAGCAAAACTGAAGTTAACTCTACACATTATTAGTTATTACATCTATTATAGCCAAAAACCATAACCTTTTTATTTACATCTATTATAGCCAAAAACCATAACCTTTTTATTATTTATCTTCCCAGCTTAAGCACCTACTTTCTAGGTTAAAGCTAAAGTATCTACTTAAGATGAAATTATGTAAGAGAAGAAACAAACTAACATCAAGAGCATAAAACCATAAATTAAAAACACAATGAGATTGATATTTTATTTGTTTAAGAAAGTGTGATGATCCAACTTTGTGCTTCATATTCCATCAAGCTCGGTAACCTTTTCATCTTCAAAAAGTCCCGTCTACTTCGTTTTTAACTAGGGCTGGTAATTCTGACACCAACATGATAACATGACACTAACCTACACGAATTTAACAGGTTCTGTGTCTATAATAGGTCGACACAACAAGACATGTTTAATTTCATGTAATGTTCGTGTTTACCTATTTCGTGTTCGTGTTTGATCGTGTTCGTGTCTTAACAGGTCGTGTTCATGTCTTAACAGGTCATGTCAGACCGATATGACCTGTTAAGACTTAAAACCATTATACAATACCTGTTAAGACCTGTTAATGGCTAAATACTAAGCATGCAGTAACAGGTCATGTTTATATCTTAAAATGTCGTGTTCGTGTCTTAACAGGTTGTATGATACGTTGGTAAATTTTTCTTGTCTTAACAGGTCGTTTTGTGTAACCTGTTTATTATCAGGTTTGTGTTCGTGTTTGGAAAATATGACACGATAAAATTTTGTGTCGTGTTCGTGTTTACTTGTTTCGAGTTCGGGTCTTAACAGGTCGGGTTGACACGATATGTCAGCCCTACTTTTAACTAGCTAGGTTTGCTTCTGTGTAGTTTGAATATTCAAACTTTTTATTGTTAAAATCGTAGAAGTGTAATATAAAATTAGGTAGAGGATCAAATAGGAAGTTTATTTTGGCTAGGAAGGATATGAAACAATAAAATTATGACATGTGGCAAAATTTAAAATAAAGAGAAAGAGTATTTTAGCCAATTTTATCCAATCTTCTCCCTTCTTCTCTCGGTAACTTAAAGACCCACCATTTTCAAAACCCACCATCTTCAACATTTTCTTCACTTTCTATCTCAATAATCACTACATTATAGTGCGATTTTGTCACCAATCAATGATTCAAACATCCAATCAACGTGTTCTTCAACTTTTTTGAAGAAACCCAGTTTAATTTCATACAATATCTCATTTCCTGTGATTTTGAAGCGAATCACTCGATTCGTTCGATTCGATCGCTGATAAGTGTTTCTAACATTTAGATTTCGTCAATCGGTGAAGAAATCAGCTTCGATCTATGTAATAAATTTTTGAATTGCATTTTTACGATCTGGATTTTTGAATTGAGTCATTGCGTTTTACAAAGTAATCTTGGCGGGGGTCCGGGGACAGCGCGCCTGGGAGTAGGGTCCAAGGGGCAGAGCCCCTAGCTTGGAAATTTTTTTGATTAAATTGCTTTAATAAAACTGTATCAGAAAATTTAATTTTCTGGAAATTGCCTCATTTCGTAGACAAAAATTCGTAGACGGTTTTTGATCTTCTACTTCCTGGTTCAGACAATTCACAGACAAAACATACCTGGCTCAATGCGTTTTAGAGAGAACACTTTCTTTTGAGTTTTTAGGCCATTGCGTTTTTGAAAAAAAGACATTTTTATGTGTTTTTTGTTCCATTGCGTTATAGAAAAACACATTTTGAAGTGTTTTTAGTCCATTGCATTTTAGGTAAAACGTATTTTTATGTGTTTTCAGTCCATTGCGTTTTAGAAAAAACACTTTCTTTTGTGTTTTTAGGACATTGCGTTTTAGAAATCAGACATTTTTATGTGTTTTCTGGCCATTGCGTTTTAGAAAAACACACTGTTTTTAGTCCATTGCGTTTTAGGTAAAACACATTTTTATGTGTTTTCAGTCCATTGCGTTTTAGAAAGAACATTTTTTTTGTGTTTTTAGGCCATTGCGTTTTAGAAATAAGGCATTTCTTTGTGTTTTCTGGCCATTGCGTTTTAGAAATAAGACATTTCTTTGTGTTTTTGGTGTATTGTGTTTTAGAAAAAAATCATTTTTTATTTTTTTTTGTCCATTGCGTTTTACGCCACTAGGTTTTCAAAAAAAATCGAAAATATAGCAATAGTATACTCGTTTTAAAGATTAAAAAACGCTCGTTTTTTGGTGCAATTTTTATAAAAAAACTAATGTTATGAATAAGTTATTAACGTTTAAAAAATGGGGGGAATTGGAGGAGAGAGAAACTATTATCCTGGATTGACTGGAATGTCCTTACACAAACCCACGCGCCTATTTTTTTCTCTTCAATTTCACTCGTTTAATATTAGCCCTTGATTAAATCAATTGATAGTCAAGATTACTTTCTAACCTTCCTAGCCAAAAAAACTTCCTATAATATCCTAACCCTATAAAATTATATAAATATGTTTAATCATATGTCAGGTCGTCCCTGAGATTTTGTAGGGTCATGTGCGACAAATAAAAATAGGGCTCATAATAAAAAAATGAAAGTATTGTAATGTATTGGTAACTTAAAAACATATTGATTATATATTTTAATCAACCTTAGGCACATAAACCAGAAAATAAAAACTTTTTAGATTATGGGTGTAACGCCCTGCTTTTTCGTACTTTCCTTAATTAGAAAGATCGGCTTGTATTTATATTTTTGGAATCTTGTATTCTTGTATTTCGTCATTTCGTTGTATCGTTGTAAAATCTGAGATTTGGATCATGAATAAAATTCGTATTTCTTTAAATTCATGTTTTACATAGTCATACTTATTGTCACGACCCCCGACCCCACCCTGGACGGAATCGAGAGCCGCGAGCAGCCAAGTGGTACCGGTGGTTATTTAAAAACATTGCAGCAGAAATTTTATCAGGACCGTGAGTTAGGAAAAATATCCGAGTTTAGAAACACCGGATTTTATTTATTAAATAGATGGGATAAAACCCATGTTTTTACAAAGGTAGCTTTAATATACATAAAACAACTTTTCTTAATTTAATTTAATTGATAAAATAAGCCACTTCTGTAAGCCTTGTTGGTGCCATATCCATCTCTTATTCCGATCTACTGTAATTACCTGAAACGCGTTTTAAAAAGGTTTTGTCAGCAGGAAATACTGGTGAGTTCATTCATTTTTGATAAAACATATTTGTTATAATTCACAGCATTAAGAGTTTTTACATTTGCTTCTTTAAGATTGGCAAAGACTTAATCACTGCAAAGTATAACTAGAAAACATTGTTATAAGTTACAGTATTAAGAGCGATTAAAATGTTTATACATATCAACCATCTACCCACGATATTTATCACTCGACCACCTATTGGCTATCTCGTTGTCCAATGGTGACGGTTATCAAGTAATGTATACAAAACCCCACATACCGGCTGTAATATGGAGATTACAAAGACTTAATCCCTGTAATTATAACTTTGAAAATAACATGATTTTGAATCAAAGTTTGATAAAAAGAGAATGACTCACATTATAAGCATGCAGATTTATACGGGCAGAGTTTAGCTTACTGGTTAGCCTTGATATTGCAGATTTATACAGGCAGAGTTTAGCCTATTGATTAGTCTTGTAACCTAGTGCACACGAACTCGGTAAGTAACTAATACAACATTTACGACAACTCATGAAATTAAAACCCTCACAACAAATGACAAAGTGCAATACTTAAACATCCATCGAATTAACGATGAATGACAAAGCATAACCCAAGTTTGAGCAGCACTTAAACATTCATTGGATAGTTTAAATCGATCGGATATTGAATCGTAGCAGCGATCGAGTTATTACCCTGTTATCGCGGCAGCGTTTCATGTCTGTGTGTGTTTTTATAGTATTTGGACGATATCTCAGTGCCTGAATCGAATTTTAACGTCGAACGAACGCCAGAAATCAAGTCCCACACCCCTCTATTTATATCTGAAAAACAGCTCCCTCGCGTGGAGCGAGGGGCTGTCGCGTGGCGCGAGGGGTGCCAACCTATCATAGGGTAGCCCCGTGTCCTGGTAGCTTTGCTGAGTTGGTCGTTCGTCGAATTTCAATTTCCACGTAAAACTGTCTTGATAATACCGAATAGGAAATGCCCCCTCTGAGTTTTAGGGGCCCTGATCCTGATTCCGATTGTTCTGAAAATTTTAGGGTTTGTGCAGGATTACTTGGGGGTCTCAATTAGGGTTTCAGGGGTCCGGGTTTTCACTTACGGGTAAAATTGGAACATTTTTGAGAGTGCTTACATCCTCCCCACCTTATTTAAAATCTCGTCCTCGAGATTCACTAAATAAGTGAGGATACTTTCGCTTCATTTCCAATTCCAGCTCCCATGTGTATTCAGATCCTTTTTTCGAATCCCACTTGACTTTGACTAGAACTAGTCGCCTGTGCTTGAGAAACTTAATCTTTCTGTCTTCTATCTGCAGTGGTTTCTCCACAAATTTTAGTTTTTCGTTTACCTCTATATCTTGAAGAGGTACTATCAGGGACTCGTCAGATAGACATTTCTTGAGATTGGATACATGAAATACGTCATGTACTCCAGCTAACTCTTCTGGAAGTTGTAAGCGATAGGCAACTGGTCCTGTTCGTTGGATGACTGGAAATGGTCCTACATATCTTGGACTCAGCTTTCCTTTTTACCGAACCGCACTACTCCTTTCCAAGGAGAAACTTTTAAGAGTACTTTGTCTCCTACTTGAAATTCCAACGGCTTTCTTCTATTGTTTGCATAACTCTTCTGGCGATCTCGAGCCATCTTTAGCCTTTCCTTGATTTGAGTGATCTTATCAGTGGTTTCTTGTACTATTTCAGGATCTGATAATTGACTTTCTCCTATTTCTGCCCAACAAATCGGAGTTCTGCACTTCCTTCCATACAGTGCTTCAAATGGGGCAGCTTCGATGCTTGCATGATAACTATTGTTATAGGAGAATTCAATTAAGGGTAGGTGATCATCCCAGTTTCCACCAAAATCTATCACACATGCTCGGAGCATGTCTTCTAGGGTTTGTATTGTCCTTTCACTTTGCCCGTCTGTTTGTGGATGATATGCAGTACTCAAATTTAGTCGAGTTCCCATTGCTTCCTGGAAACTAGTCCAGAAATGGGAAGTGAAACGACTATCCCTATCCGATATAATGGAGAGTGGAACTCCATGTAAGGATACTACTTCATCTACATACAACTTTGCTAATCTTTCCATGCTAAAGGTTTCCTTCATGGGTAGAAAATGAGCTGACTTGGTTAATCGATCTACAATTACCCAAATCGCATCATTACCTTTTCTAGTTTTGGGTAACTTAGTAACAAAGTCCATTGTTATGAGTTCCCATTTCCATACAGGCATTTCTAATTGTTGAAGTAGACCTGAGGGTTTCTGGTGTTCCGCCTTAACTTGTGAACAAGTAAGACACTTAGAAACATATCTAGCTATTTCTTTTTTCATTCCTATCCACCAGAAGTTATTTCTTAAATCTTGGTACATTTTATTGTTACCAGGATGCATGGTATACCTAGATTTATGAGCTTCTTCTAAAATCTTATCTCTTAAATCTCCTTGCTTAGGTACCCAAATTCTTTTCTTATGGAATCTCCAAATTCCATCACTTCCTTGCTCTAATTCCTTTATTCGTCCTTTCATTCCTTCAGCATCGTCCTTGATTGCTGTTTCTTGAACATTCTTTAGTTGTTCCATTAAATCTAACTGTAGATTTAATCTAAGAGCACGAACTCGTCTTTGTTTTTCCTGATATTTACGACTTAAAGCATTTGCAACTACATTTGCCTTTCCTTCATGATATTGGATATCACAGTCGTAGTCATTTAGGATCTCCATCCATCTCCTTTGTCTCATGTTTAACTCTTTTTGCCCAAATATGTACTTTAAACTTTTATGATCTGTATAGACAGTAAACTTACTTTCGTACAGATAATGTCTCCAAATCTTAAGGGCAAAAATTATGGCTCCTAATTCTAAATCATGAGTCGTATAGTTTTCCTCGTGCTTTTTCGATTGCCTTGATGCATACGCAATTACCTTCTTGCGTTGCATTAACACACATCCTAATCCTAGCTTTGAAGCATCACAATATACTTCAAAATCTTCTGCTCCTTCTGGTAAAGCTAGAATTGGAGCATTTGTTAACTTTTGCTTCAAAATCCTAAAGGCTTCTTCTTGTTTAGGTCCCCATTCAAACTTAACTGATTTACAGGTTAGCTTAGTTAATGGTACAACTATCTTGGAAAAATCCTTAATAAACCGTCTATAATATGTGACATCCCAGGAAAACCAGGAAAACCATGCAACTTAACTAGCTTCCTCAGTGAGTACGTGCTAAATTTCGGGACGAAATTTCTTTCAACTTGGGGATAATGTGACAACTCGTATTTAAAACCTTCTCTTTGTGTTAATGTAACGTATGTAGACCTTATGTGATTACATGAACCATGTTGAGTATTGAATGCTATGAATGATTTTATGTTATGTGAATGTATGTATTATGTAATCGCATAACACAACCCAATCGCACAAGCCATTCAGGCTACACTCTTTGTATCCGAGAACTTAAGGGCAGCCCACTAGAAGGGTTCGGCCCACTCCATCAATCGCACAACACCTAGAGTGTTGGTATAAATTCCACACTTTACCTAATCACACAAGTTTACAAACCCTACTCTCTCTTTCTCTCTTCTCAAACTCGACGACAACAACCTTCCATCTCTCTCGAAGCTTTATCTTTCGGATCAACTCTCGTTCCATTCCTTAGCCGGTTAGTGTTATGTTATTGTTTGATTTCAGTTTGGTTGATGTTGTTATATGATTGATGATGATGTAAACTGTTAGTATTGATGTCTTTAAAATCGGCTCACATGTGTATGATTAGATCGAGATGTGTATTAGTAATCGGATGTGTGTGATGATGTTAATCGACTATCATGTCTTGTTTTCGGATTAGGTTGCATGATGATTTAGGATCAAATGTGTGTAATCGGTTGTATGTTCATGTAATCAGATCAAATGATATGATGTGATAAGTTATTGTTATGCTTGAAACATGATTAGGGTTCATAGAGATTTGATACTAAAAACCTTTGTTTGATCGATTTTGGTTGGGTTTAGAAACTGTTAGTATTAATTGATTGAACGGAAATTTGGAAACTGTTGAATGATTGTAACCGAATAGCATAATATCCGGATAGTAAAACGAATCGCACAATTCCCTCTCGGTCTCACAAGATCAGGTCACACAAGACCTGATCTGATCGCACAAGTGCATCGCACAGGACGGGGTACAAACACATAAGGCACATAGTACTGTTTATTTATGCATGATCGTACAAGATCTGGTGGATCGCACAAGATGGTGCTGATCGCACAAGATCTTGGGCCTTACACTATATTTGGACTTAACATATTATTGGACCGAATGGCCCAAATCTCGGTCGCACAAGAGGTCCAGTCGTACAAGAGGTCCAGTCGCACAAGATGTTTTGAATCGCACAAGATTGTTATCTGTTTATTGTATTGGGCCGTATGTATATCTGTTGGGCTTCTAATCTTTGGGCCGGGTATATGATGGATCGCACAACATGATGTGGGTCGCACAAGGCTGTGCTGACCGCACAACATGTTGGGCTGGGGGTTTAAATGGGTTATGTTAGTATATCGCATAAATGGTTCGGCCCAATCTTTTGATCGCACATGTTCGGATAGGTTATGACTGTTAAACGTGATGATATGTGTTTGCCATGATCTGTATATGTTCGTAACTTGCTATCTCTGTGTAAACATACGTGCACTATTTGAACCTAGACCTGACTTGTATGGTAACCATGTTAGGACATGGTTGACCTCTAGCAGCTCGATTGGCCTTTCATTTATCTGCCGAGCTAACCTAAGGTGAGTTCACACATTCTACAAAGCATGGGATTCCCAGGGGTTGGGAATGGGGTTAAGGAACATGGATTCCTCGTCCTTTCTTGGGTAGGACAGTACTGGTTCAGGAATATAATTCCTCGTCCTCATGGACAGTTAACTTTTACTAGACCAAAACTCTATCACGAAGGTCCTCATGGGCGTGAACTAATGGATCTGGGCACGTCAATGATGATAGACATTGATAGTTCAGGGCACATAAACATGACTACAGTCAGCAGTCGATATGGTAACGAGTCTAGTAGTATACATGGGGTAGCCCCCACGGCCGAAAAGCCAGATAACTAAACATGGGGTAGCCCCCACGGGTGGATTGCCAGAGTAAATGGGTTAAACAAAATCACGTTTTCAACTATGGGGTAACCCCCACGGCAGGGATGCCAGTTAAAGGAAACTGTTTTCGAAACAACTTAAAATAAACACCCAACTATAAACTCGCTCAACATTATTGTTGACTCGTTACTACATGCTTTGCAGGTCAATATGTACTTAGCAGGAGCTTGCACAAGGAAGAGTCGTTGTGGGACATGGACAGCTGTGTGCCATGTTATACTTTGAAACATTTAAACTTATGTTTTGGTTTTAAACATTATGCTTCCGCTTGCAACTTAAATTATGTTTGTTTTGGACACCAATTGTATTGGTTGGACTTTTATAATTATTTACTTGCTTGTTCAATATGATTGGTGGCTTGATCCTGGTCAGTCACGCCTCCAAGCGGTGATACTCCGCGTGTGGATTTTGGGGGTGTGACATAATATCCAGCTAATCCTATAAAACTTCTAATTTCCATTGCTGAGTGCGGAACCTTCCATTTGGTGATTGCTTCAATCTTAGCAGGATCTACGTAAATGCCTTCGTGATTCATCATGTGTCCTAAGAATTGCACTTCTTGTAACCAAAATTCACACTTCGAGAATTTAGCATAAAGCTTTTCTTTTCTTAACAAAGTTAAGATTGCATGCAAGTGCTGACAGTGTTCTTCCTGAATTTTGGAATAAATAAGTATATCGTCGATGAAGACAATTACAAACTTATCCAAATACGGTTTACAGATTCTATTCATCATGTCCATGAATGCTGCAGGTGCATTTGTTAGTCCGAAGGGCATGACTGTAAACTCGTAATGACCATACCTAGTTCTGAAAGCAGTTTTAGGTATGTCTTCTTCTTGTACTTTTAATTGATGATATCCGGAGCGTAAATCCATCTTAGAAAAGTATCTAGCTCCTTGAAGTTGATCAAAAAGATCATCAATCCTGGGTAATGGGTATCTATTCTTAATTGTAACCTTATTTAATTCCCTATAATCGATACACATTCGCATCGAACCGTCCTTTTTCTTTACGAACAACACTGGTGCTCCCCAAGGGGATGAACTAGGTTGTATGAATCCTTTACTTAGTAATTCATCTAATTGCTTTTTCAATTCTAGCATTTCAGTTGGTGCTAACCGATAAGGTGCCTTGGCTATCGGTGTAGTTCCAGGAATTAGATGGATTCTAAATTCTACTTCCCTGTGAGGTGGTAACCCCGGGAGTTCTTCCGGAAATACATCTGGGTATTCTGAGACTATAGGAATCTCCTTAAGTTCTTTATTCTTAGTACTAATAATTACTGAAATCATATACACTATTCCTTGCTTTCGTTCATAACTAGCAACTTTCATTACTGAAATGAACTTCATGGGTTTACGTGGCTTATCTCATGTAATCATAAGTACTTCTCCGGTGGGTGCATGAATTTCTATGGAGTTCTTATAAAAAAGGATTCGAGCATGGTTGGCTACTAACCAATCCATTCCTAACACAACATCGAACCCAGCTAAATTCATTGGTAATAGGTTTGCATGAAATTTATGACCTGAAAGTTCTATATTTTCTTTTTGCAAAACCTTATCTATGTTAACTGAATTCCCATCTGCCATTTCGATTGTAAAAATCTGCCTAAGGTTGGTTAAGGGTAAATTAAGAGCTTGACAGAAAGAAGTACTGATAAAACTTTGGTTTGCACCAGAGTCAAATAATACTTTTGCGTACACGTTGTGGACTAAGAACGTACCAGCTATCACATCTGGAATGAGTTCTGCTTCTTGAGTGGTTAGTTGGAATGCTCTGGCATTCTTCTTAGTAGCTCCGTCAGCTGTCTTGGTTTTGTGGTCTGTTGGTTTGACCAATTTAGGACATTCTGTTTTGAAATGCCCAGCTTCTCCACAGTTATAACAGATCATGGTTTTCTTTCTGCAGTCTTCTTCACGATGTCCTACAACTTTGCAAAAGTTGCAGGTTACATTACATCTTCCATAATGTTTCTTTCTGCAATTCCTGCAGAACGGCGGAGTTGAGGATTGTCCTGTTCCTCTTTTCTTGAAGTTGCTACTATTACCCACATGAAATCCTTGGGTAATTTTCTGAGCCAATTCCTTTTTCCTAATTTCATCTCTTGTGCATACCAGCTCGTCAGTTAGGGTGTTTGCTAATTCTACCACATCGTTATCGTCAATAGTGCGAGGTCTTGCAGCTTTAACGATATTATGGATTTCGCCAATTAATCCCCAAATATAGCGGGAAATGAGCACCGGCTCTGGCGAAGCCAGGGTTGGTACTACTCTCGCATATTCGAAGAATGTCGAAGTATATCCTCGAAAGTCTATACCCATCATTCGATGGTTCAGGAATTTATTTGCCATTTGTTCCTTTTCATACTCGGGACAGAATTTTCTTTCCATCAGACTTTTAAATTCTTCCCAATTCATGGCATAGGCCACATTTCTTCCTTTGGCTTGAAGTACCGTATTCCACCATTCTAACGCCCCTTCTTTAAATAGATGTGATGTGTACATTACTTTATCTTCCTCGGCACATTTACTTATTGCAATTACTGCCTTGGTTTTCTCTAACCAATGTAGTGCAGCAGTCGCCCCTTCGTTACCTGCAAACTCAGTTGGTTTACAGGCAAGAAAATCCTTGTAAGTGCAACCAGGTGTTGCAGCTTTCATTTTCTTAAGGAGTGGTGCTTGCATCCCATCATTGTTGTTATTCGTATGGTTGCCGCCTCCGTTTACACTATTACTAAAATTGTCGTCTTGTGTGCGTTTACTAGGAATAATTTGTTGAAGTTCAACAGGTTTCTGGGCAGCAGCAAGGATTGCTGGAATAGCTTTGGCTATTCCTTGAGTAACGATATTTTCTATATCTTGCCTAGACATAAATTGATCCTCCGGTTGTTGCACAGATTGGTTAACCTCGTTAACTGGTTCATTATTAGCGTTTTCCATCTGATAATAAATAAATATAATTTATTAGTATAGAATAAATAACAATTATACACAAAACAATCATACAATTTTCTCAACACACATATAGCCAAAATTATCGATTTCTCGATTCCCATTTTATATATATTATGCATCATTACACACCGTTATCTTACAAAGGTTTTATTGGTAGGTTATTTTACAGACTTATTGTCACACCCCCAAAAATCCACACGCGGAGCGTCACCGCTTGGAGGCGTGACTTGACCAGGATCGGGCCACCAATCATATTGAACAAGCATGTGAATAGTATATAAAGATCCAACACAATACAATTGGTGTCTAAACAAAACAATAGTTTAAGTTGCTAGCGGAAGCATAATATTTAAAACCAAGTCATAAGTTTAAACGTTTCAAAAGTTTAGCATGGCACACAGCTGTCCATGCCCCACAACGACTCTTCCCACTCCAATGCAAGCTCCATGAGTACCTAACGACCTGCAAGGCATGTAACAACAAATCAACAACAAAGTTGAGCGAGTTCACAGTTGGTTGTTCAGTTAATAGGTTCGTATCAGAATCGTAAGTTCGTTTCATCACCATGTATTACCCATTATCCTTGATTCCCAACCTTTACGATATTTAGTGGGGTATTCCCATTTTGTATGTACTAGACTAGTTGTATCCATAAGTGTCCTTCCTAATCCGAGGACAGTGGTAAGTGTGAGTTTACGTAGGTTTTACGTAAGTGCCATTCCCAATCCGAGGACAGTAGTACGTATGAATTTACGTAGGTTTTACGTAAGTGCCCTTCCCAATCCGAGGACAGTGGTAAGTATGAGTTTACGTAGGTTTTACGTAAGTGCCCTTCCCAATCCGAGGACAGTAGTAAGTAGTCTAGTAGTGTTGATAGTATAAGTAGTTATTCAATCCCATTCCCAACCAACGGGAATCCTATGCCTTAGTAAGGGTGTGAACTCACCTCGGTTGCTCGGTTTGACTCTCAAATATAGCTAACAGTCAAGGTCGGTCAATCACGTCCTAGTATAATTACCACTTAGTTTATTAGTGACTTCAAATAGAGCATAAAGTTTCTACACGTATCTATCACATAACATGCATCACTTTAACGGTTCATGCCCATGTAACTTCCATCCATTCCCATTCATAAGCAAGCATACGACATTGCACATAACACATATAACATATTACATCATTCACAGATAACATACCCGGCATTTAGACATGCAAATTACAACTTATGTCATTTCAGTATTAATATTCAAAACCGGGCTGTTTTCGGACATTTTAATAAAATAGTTAACTTATTCCAAAAATTTCCAAATTTTTACAGAATGTCTTAAACGATCCAAATATTATTGTATAAAAATTTCGGGGTCCAGTTCATTACCAATTTTTTTATAAAAATTCATTTTCCGGACTGAACTCAGATTTATCTTTTTCTGACCACAGTCCACCGAATAATTTATTTAAAATTCATCGAGAGTCTGATTTACGAAATTCTAGTGGGGTAGTTACAAATACATCAGTTGCCATCTACTGTACAAATTTCATGAGCTGATTCATTATAGATTTCCAGTTATGACTAAAAAAATAACACCTATTTTCAGCAGCAAAAATGCAGCTTGAGCTGCTGTTACAAAATGACCCTTTAAAAATAGTAAACGAAGTCCAAAAATTATGATTCCAGTGCCATTAGAACCGTATTTCATAATACATAAATCTAGAGTTCAGAAAATACATTTTCTGCTTTGTTAAGGTTAGGTTACAGCCAACTGAAGTGGGCTGTAATCGCTAAACAACTTTCTGTTTTTCAGCTTTTACATTCTAATGCGAGTTACATTGGTTCCGTTAACATGCAATATGATCAACAACATTTCTAGTAATCAAAATTAGCAAGTAATCAGCAAGACATCAGTAACATCCCAAGACAACATCATACTAACGTAATTACATCATGTTTCATCTTCTTGTTTAAACCCTTTGTAGGACCGGTTTTCACTCCGTTTTGATTGCGTAACTGACCGTGCGACGTGCGGAATCCGTGCACGATCGTGACCGAACACACGAACGTAATAATAACCGTGATTCTATTGAAAGATCTGATAACGTACAGCACCTGAATCACGTACAAAGAAATTTCTCTCTCTAAGCTTTCTCTCTCTAGATCTTAGCTCTCCAAAGCTCCAAGTCTCAAATGTGGCAAAAGTTCTAAATCCTAACCCTAAGGATCCTATTTATAGGCCAAGGCTTTAATGAGAAAACTCATTAATTACAATATTGCCACCTTGCCTTTCTTAACTAGATATTACAATATAAGCTAGAAATAAACTGTTTCTGCTACGGTCTTGAGATGACGGAGGCGATAGACATACTGCACTAACAGACTCCCCCTTGGATATTTCCGTAGTCAATCTCAAACATTTAGTCAAACTCGTAGCTTTTGATTTTTCTCTCTCTCACTTGAACAGAATCCCCGTGGATCTGTCTTCAGCTTCAGCTTCTTCCTTTCAGTAGACTCTTTAGGCTCCCCCTTTCGACAAGCTTCCGTGCTTTGGGATCGACACCTGGCTTTCCGGTTACAAGCTCCTCTGGGATAGTTACGTGGCTCCTTGAACGCACGCTCCCCCTTGCGTTGAGCCCGTCTTCAGACTCCCCCTTAGACTCTGCTATCGGGATCGTAGTCTGGAATACCATCTGCAAATCTTAAACATTTATAAGTAACAACGTTTTGAACTTCCAGGATTGAAAACCTGGCTCTCTCAGCTTATGCTAAAATATTTTTATAATGAAAGCATTTACGGTTTTCCAGGAATCGTATCCTGGCTCTATAAAACTCTCTAAAACAAGATCCTGGCTCTAAGATTTAATAATATGAATATATCCAGGATTACTTGATTCTCTCCCCATCAATCAAACTTCATTGATTTGGCAGTTTCAGCGAACCGGATCGGAAACTGGCTCTTTTACATATTTTAACAGTATAAGCATCCAAATCCCTCATAGTTAATCATCCAAGTCCAAATTAATGACCTTGGAGATATCACAAACTGTTTTTGATTTTTGATTTTAAAACATCAAGTTTCAAATTAATGAACTTGTTTTATTTTCAGAAACACAATCAGCATACTTAGATTTTGAAACTCAGCTTCCCAGACATCGGTTGTCGAAAATAAAGCGGAATCAAAAATCTTTTTGTATTTTTTCTGAAAATATAAAGCAGTAAAGAAATATTTACAAACATATATACAAACACTATTTTTGTTTGAGTATGCGTCAGAGGATCATATCAGTTTTTGACAAGTCACAAGTACCGTTGAGCTTAGTTACACATTAAGAATTAAACAATTCACTTAGATTGTCGATATACTAATCCACTTAAATTTTCACACAAATTTCAACTGATTCAGGATACGAATTAGGTGTTTTAAGAACTTAAACTCATTCATGTGTCCCACCTCTTGAATATACTCCCGTATCCAGATCCCAATATTCAGTCTTACAGGTGAGTATACCTAGATGATATCTGTAAGGGGAATAAATTACGAAGCAGTACGAAACCGTGAGAGCTCAGGTCAGAACTTCCGTCCAGCAGAGAGATGACGGTTCGACTTGGGTGGGTCCCCTTTAGAGGATCTTTTGTATTACAACAACAATGACTATCAATTTTATTGTTTCATCAATTTGCTGAGGGCGGCGCTATATTTCAAGCAATGCAGAAAGTATTCTCCGGGGACTAGGCCATTGCTTCCGCAAAATCAGAAGTCCCGGGATAATACCCCAGATATCACTAAGCATAAAGACCTAGTATCTCAGAAAGAGGGACCTTTCAAACGAGATTTCAGGGGTTATCTATATATCCAAGTAGTGTTTCCCACGAAATAAGCAAGTTTGAATTTAGGTTTATATCCCGAAAAAGTTTACTAAATGTATAAAAATCTACCGGCATATCATCAGTGAGACTGTTTAACGCTATTTAATCATTACAAATCTTTAGCATACTGTAACTGTCTACTGATGTATTATCATTTCCTCTTTTTACACAAAAAACTCAATTTTTGAATTTTATCATGTTTTTGGCTTTTTCAAATTTTCTAATGTTTTTGGATTTTCTGACAATTTCTTACTCCCCCTAAAATGCAAAACCATTTAAAGAAAATTTGATAACCGATGTAGATAGCTTTGTCTCACCATCTATTTTCTGCATTTCATGCTCTGTTTTGCAGAAAATATAACGTACCCCCATGATTTACAACACATTGATATTTTACAGTTTGAAAACCGTTTTTCAATCTTGTGAAATTAATCATGTTTGTTCAGCCGTGAGGGTTTCGGCGTATTCAAGCAACACATATTTTTGTAATTTTCTATTTTTAACAAAAATTAAAACAAACATATTTTTGGTTTTTAAGTTTTTCAATTTTTAGGGTTTTTGAAATATTGTTTATTTATTTACAGAAAATGTGAAACTCCCTGTTCAACCAAACCAGGGTTCTGCAGCCTTCTCCTCCTGTGCCAGGCTGCTCCAACTTCCAATCTCACAATCTTTAGTTTTCTTGAGCACCTGCACATTCAACTATTCAATCACTTGAACAATTTAGCCCAGGTCTGTTTGACCTTAGGCATTTCAACACAATATATATCATTCAGTTTCGAAAAATCTTTCTCATCAAAAACTTTTTCAACTTTAACTTCAACTTTTTCATCTTTTACCAAAATTACTTGTTTCTTAGCACTCCATTTTTGACCTTTCGGAGTACCTCTTTTGTAAAAATGTGATTCTTTTTGAACATTTTGTTTTTGAACAACAACTTTTGGTTTCCAAAACTCTTGGGGTTTTGTCATATCAACAGATGTTTTCCAACTTTGTGTTGTTCTAACTCTGGGTGTGTGAGAATTCTGGGTTTGTCTTGAATCAGACCTGGTCTGTTTTGGTTTCCAAGTTTGATTCGAAGCAAACTTGTTTGTGTTGTACCTCCAAGTTTGTTTTGAATCAAATCTGGTTGACCTTTGTTTCACATCCTCAGATTTTTGTTTCTCAACATTTTCAGGCTTCTTTTTGTCAACATCCACAGGTTTCAGATTTGGACACTTTCGTGCAAGATGTCCTAATTGATCACACTTAAAACATGTTCTTTTTGAAACATCTTTAACCTGTGGTTGTTGCTTTTTCTTCTGAGCACAAAACTCTTCATTAGACTGTTGTCTAAATTTGAGTTTTTCCTCTTCTTCAAAACTTTTTCCTTGAACAAAACTCATCTTTGCCTGAGAATTTGGAGTTTCATTTCTTCTCCAACTTTGTTTCTTCTTATAACCCAAACCAGCCTTCATGTTTTTCTTTTTAAAACCAGGTTTGTTATAAAAAGTTTTACGACCTTTACCAGCAAACTTTGAAATTTCTGACTTTTCAATTTCAACCATCTTAAAAACTTTATCAATTTTCTCTGAAATCACATTCTGAATCGGGAATACAACATCTAAGAATAATTTGTCCGATCCAATCATGGTATAAACCAATACTTTTGAATCATCATTCAAATTTTTCTCGGATTTTGTGTTTTTCATATAACCATCATAAAGATTTCCTTCATCTTCATCCTGTGATTCAGACTTACCTTTTGTAGACCCATCTTTCAAAACACTATCAACAACCTTACTTACCACCTCTGAATCATCAGCTTCATCAGATTTGGTGTAAGTCACATCGATACCACCTGTAGGATGGGTTTTGACTCCGTTTCGATTGCGAATCGATCGTGTGACGTGCGGAATCCGTGCACGAACGTGATCGAACACACGAACGTAATAATAACCGTGATTCTATTGAAAGATCTGATAACGTACAGCACCTGAATCACGCACAAAGAACTTTCTCTCTCTAAGCTTTCTCTCTCTAGATCTTAGTTCTCCAAAGCTCCAAGTCTCAAATGTGGCAAAAGTTCTAAATCCTAACCCTAAGGATCCTATTTATAGGCCAAGTCTTTAATGAGAAAACTCATTAATTACAATATTGCCACCTTGCCTTTGTTAACTAGATATTACAATATAAGCTAGAAATAAACTGTTTCTGCTACGGTCTTGAGATGACGGAGGCGATAGACATACTGCACTAACACCCTTTTTAGTGTTCGCGTAGATCTAACATATTACATCTTTTAATCATGAAACAAGATGAACAAAGGTGACATAAGGAACTTACTACTAGCTTAAAGCTAGGGATGATTCTTAGTGAAGAAGATGGTAAGGAATGATGATGAACAAGCAAGGACAAAGGCCCTTTTGAAGCTTCCACAAGTTGCAACCTTCTTGTATCACCTTTGAAGCTTAAATGGAACTTGATGATGGATGTTTATGGTTGTGAAGTGGTGGTGATGGTGGCTGCTATGGAGGGCCGAGAATGAGAGAGAGAGAAGTGAGGTGAGAGAGTGATCTTTGGGGAGATGGTGGAGATATGAAATGATTGTATGCCTTGGAACTCCAAACTTATAAGATCATGCACATAATATGGATACTTACACAAGCAAAGATCTCATAAAATATTGAATAAATCTTGGTGGGGTCCCACATGCTCATGACCGATTTGGGCACGTAGGCTGACTTGTTCCCACGTTTGTTTCGCTCGGCTATCCACCAGTCGAGGGCTCTTGATTGAAATACTCCTGTAGCGCATGTGGCATGAAAATGCTCGGGGCACCCACTCTGACGAAGGGTTACCTCAATGGCATCAAACCACTGAAGCAACTAAGATACACCTCCTTCTCCTGTGAAGACCATCGGATCACAGGATTTGAAGTGTTTGTAGGAGAATGTAGACTTTGGCGCATAGGTCTTAGAGTCTTCTGAGGTTTGAGAGTTGCTGAGAGATTGAACCTGTGCGACGATTTGAGGAATAACCCTAGCCACTTCCTTGGCCACGAGTGAGGTGATCCTCTTATCGGTGTTTCGTCTAGCTCTTCTTCTGGCCGTGCGTCGCGAGGTAGAAGCGTTCGAAGGCATCTAGACAAAAGATTTGGAATAAGATTCGATCATAATGATTTTGTGATTTGCGATGCGATTGAGCGCGTTAAAACTCGGTGCAGTTGATATAGTAATACGTATTCACATAGGAGCCACATAGGAGACACGAAATTCCTAGGTTTTCACGTATTCACATAAGCGTGTGTGATAGTACATCGTGTATTAGATACGCATATACTTATATACTTGTATAGATAGCGTGAGGACGCGATTAAGAGAGAGAGAGAGTTGTTAGACTTTAGTTTTGCTACGAACATTAGCTATTATTCTAGATTGCGAGGGTTGTGCGAGTTGTGCATTCGTAAAGCGGGGAAGCGAAAATCGCTAAATTGAGAAATCGATAAAGCATAAAACTTTCAATAGAAAACGTAATAATTTCGATGACGCGTAAAATAGGCGATTGCAGGCTAGAAAATAGATAGAGTGCCTTGGATTTTAGACATCAACTACCCAAAGTAGTTCAACTATTCTTAACATGCTCGAGCACATGATTTTCCCTAACAGACTATGCTCTCACCGGGATGCGGCTACGACATTCGTCCTTCCAGTTACTACGCGGCTCGAGTCGTTGATACAGTCGGGACTTTGGTGAGAACTTTTGAAAACCATTTTAGGGAGTGGAACGAGTCATTAAGATGCGAGTTTCACCCCTAACTTAACAACTTCGCTCCTAGCTGTGGTTGTGCTCACCGAAAAATTCCGGAAGTTCCACTAGATAGAAATGGAGATTTCCGTTGAGAGGTGGGTATCACTCCTAACTCAACGAAAAGTTCTCGTGCTAAGAGTAATGCGCTGAGTGAGTGATTTTATCGAGAGTTCTTGGTTTTCACACCTAATCTCGACACAATCACTCGGTTGTGTTATGCGAGTGTTTTCGAAAACGTGTGTATTATGTTAGCCTTAGGAAAGGCAAAGGTAAGTTTTCAGCCTTAGGAAAGGTTGTCTTCGTATGAAGCTGTAGTGCGCGGGTTCGCACGAAGATGTAGTTTTGCAAGTTCGAACGAGAGTATAACATCATGTAGGTTCGCACAAGCTCCAAGTGGGTTCATACGATGGGTCTGTTGGTACTTAGACTATAGAATAGGTATGTTTAACACGACAAGACCTAATTCCCTATAGTTATGGCTCTGATACCAATCTGTCACACCCCAACCGATGGCGGAATCATCGGGGCGCGACACTAGGCAAATCAGATTGCTCAAGAGAATCCATAACATCTATTTTGTGACAATATTTAATGCGTTCATTATCCCATACTAATAAACAATATCTCAACAAATAGTCATACAGATTTCATGTCTCACAAACAATACAAATCTGACAACCTAGATTTTAGGTGTGTTTTCTAGACTTCCTAATCTTGTTTCATGATAACCTGCGATTAACCTGCAACATACGTTAAAATAAAGTCAATACAAAAGTATTGGTGAGTATACAAGTTTGATATAATAGTAAAGTAGATATAAGTGTTGTGAATTTCCACATACATAAACGAGATGCACAACATATATACTACAAGACATAGACTGGCAGCTTGGTTCCGAGTTGACTGCAATGGAGCGGTGCATTTCTATCTTAACTAGACCCCGTTGGGTGTGAGTCGAACTATAGTACTATACTAGCTAAGGTGGAACGTCACGAGTAAGAGTCCTAGCACATATGTATCAAGCATCACGTGTAAATATGTACGTAAGTCATTCGCATGAGATAATAGTTTAGAATGTGTACTGCGTTTTGTTGAGTGCGTTTTAGATATGTACGTATGTTACACCCCAAAAGTGTGTGTTAAAGTGTAAAAAAAGGTTCAAGTATACTCACAGTGAGTTCGTAGCTGCTAAACACACACTGTATTGGATTGAAGGGAGCGCTTTGGGTTAGTCTGAGCATGGAAACAGTAGCATAAGTCGTTAGACAGAGTGTAAATGGAATGTCGATTAGTTGGGTGTTCGGAAGGTGATCCGAATGGATGAACCTCCATTATAGGCGGATGGTCATCCGGACGGATGGTCATCCGAGCGGATGACCATTCGAACGGATGGCCATTCGAATGAGGTGTGTTTGTTTGTAAAATTGTTTGCGTAGAAGAGTGAGGAAAAGTTTGATAATAGATGAAAAGTGTTGAAATATTCTATTGTTAAGTTGAAAAGTGTGAAATCTCTTCAAATCTGGAATGACTCTTGATTAAATGATGCTCCACAACAGTTGCCTAAGCAAACCAAGTGGAACCCACCTTCAAGAGGTCCAAACCAGGCGATTTCGAGAGAAAAATTAGTGTTTGTGTGTGATTTTGATGAAGAAGATGATGTGGAAGAGATTAGAGATGAAGGTTTACAAGATTTAAGAAGAAATGCCTATAAAATAGCCTTGAATCGTGATTGAAAGCGTCTGAGAGTGACCGAGTGCGTGTGAGCGGATGGGAGTGTCAAATCGGAGAAATGAGGGCGTACGACTAGTATTTATAGGGTGAGATTGAGAGTTAAGACGGAGCGCGAGAGTGTGTTCGGTCGGATGGCCATCTGGTCGAATGGCCATCCGATCAGATGGTCATCCGGGCGGAAGTCCATTCGATCGGATGTCCATTCGGACAGCCGGATTTCTTTTGTTAGTTTTCCAACTTTCGTTTCGTGTTGTAAGGGTTGCGTTAAACATTGTGGGTAATTTAAATGTTTTAGCGAGATAAGTAGTATCACGTTATATTGCGTTTCAGTGCAATAGATTGAGTTGCGCGTGCCAGCGAATGCGCGCTTAAACAAGTTCTTAATACTTAGATATATATATATATATATATATATCTAATTAGTATAACAATAGGTCATAGCATAAGTGATGGCGTTTCGAGTCTGCGTTTGCGTTTGCGAGTAGCGATAGCGTAATAGCATATGCGAAAAGCGTAAGCGTTGTGATATAGCGTGTTGAAATAAGCGATGTGTTTGCGAAAATATGCTGTAAGCGTTATAGTTTACATTATGATCCGAATCTCTGGTGCTAGGAGTAACGAGAGTAACAAGAGCGAAAGTGCGGGTTGTTACAGATGACTTGTCTCGCGAGCCACAACCTACACATACTTCCCTCTCGCGCCCCGCAAGAGAGTCCAATCCGCAGAATTGTTAATCAGCTTCGTTTATTGGACATTTTTGGGTTTGTTTAGGTGTGTTTCTTGCATTAAACACCACCTAACTAACCCTAATCAATTCCTATAAAACCCAACTTATTTTCACACTTCTCCAACTTTACAAACACCTCATTTTCACTCTCTAATCACTCCAAATCAATTGTAAAACAGCAGCAAAAGGCAGACTCGTATCAAGTTGCAAAAGTGAGTTTAAACTCACTTATCTTCCATCTTTTTCACTTCTTCTTGCTTCTTAGCTCTTGGAGCACCTCTAGGAATGTTTCCATACGTTTTCCATGGAAAACCAAGGATGGAACATCACCACATTGAGGTTAAAAGTGCAAGAACTTTCTGTTTTGAACAAAAACTTTGTTAAACAGTCTTAAACTCATGTTTTAACCATACATTCCTATGTCCTTATGCCACTAATCAAGACTATGATTATGTGTGCTTAAAAACAAGGTTGTAATATACAAATTCAGATGTTTTACTCCTCTAAACTTTCTATTTTAAAAGGGTTTTAACCCACAAGTGTTGAACAAGGCTTGAACTTTTGTATGTGTGATTACTTGGAAAGCTTTGGCTATCCTACTAACAATCCACACCTCACTTGATGTTTTCTTCTTAGTTAGTATGTATGTATGTATCATTTCCATATTAATTCATTCATGACCATCCTTGTTGTCTTATGACAACTTGTGCATTGGTGAATATACAAAAGAGGTTTTAAAATGGAAGATTATCCTCCTACCTCTATGCATGACTTCTATGATAATACTTGTAATATTTTTTGGACTATAATCATACTATATACTATATATAACATATATAAAATATACTAACCGAACCTTTGATGATAATCAAGTGATTATTCGTCATGGAACTAGGTTATATCATCCAAGAACTTAGTTTTCTCGTCATGATTCTAATGGGTGTTACACCCATGAAATCATTCTAAACCCTATGGGTTTCTGTAGTGTCAAGAACGAGCACTAAGCCTAGATGATTATTTTGTTGTATATGTACTTTTGCTATACTTTTCATTCCAAATTCCTAATCCTCCATTATCATCCAAATACTCATACACCAATGTTTCCTCGTGTAGAAGGACTTGGTGTTCCATCCTCAAACAACGAACAAACTCTTCACGGATTAACAAGTGGAAGCTTGCAAAACCGTGAATACACTTGACCCGTTTTACTTTTGAAACACTTTGGGTTGTGACATGTTAATATACAAACTTCACTATCACACACTTAAACATGCTTTATATACTCAATCCTATATACATGCTACTTGTTTACTTAGGTTCATGCTAGATTATACATGCTTTATGTCATTAACTTTGCTAAGCCACAACTTAACATATATAGCGCTATAGGAGTAGCACGCCGCCTGTCGGGGTCTTTTAGGTCTTTATTTATTCTTGAATGGTCTCTTCACTTTTGTGGTGTGGGATGCTAAATACTAGTGGACACTTGGGTTTGACATATTGTGATGCATGCTCGTTACCTTGTTTACAAATTGCCATGTGGATTCGAGAAAATGTTTTATACTTATGCTATATTTATACAAACCTTGTGTACTCGCCATTGCTTTCGCATTGACACTTTATTTTAAACATGTTACAGGTTGATGATGATGATCGTATGAATCTAGTAGGATGTCTAGAAACACGCTCAAGAAATTACTAGATTTGATTTATTATGTTATGTTGAACTCGTTGTATTATGTTTTGTTTGTTGTAATTTGGATTTCATGTAATGTATTTGATAATTTGAGTTATGCAATGAAAACGGTTTTGATTTAAATATTATCACAATTAGCGTTATGTGTGATGAGCAATCTATCTTCGTCCCACTCCGATGATTCCGCCATTGGTTGGGGTGTGACAGATTGGTATCAGAGCCATAACTATAGGGAATTAGGTAGAATTGCCATGTTCGACCTAGTCTATAGTAGGTACCTTATTTCTATAACAACTCCCCCAAAACCATTTAAAATACTCCTATACGTCCTAACTTAAACCTCGTATACGAAAAACGAGCCTAAATAACCTTTATATTTATAAAAATCAAATAAAAACAAAAATTTAAGGCTCTCGCGGGGCGCGACCCGGTTAAGCCAAGGAGTCGCGAGCCGTGACCCAGTGACACCAGGCCACACCTGGTTCAGCCACGTGTCCCTGTGCGTGGTGAAGCAAGGTCATGAGTCGCCAAGGCTAGAGCCTAGCCTAGCTCCCTCACGGGCCACGAGGGAGATAACAGAGTTTGTCGCGGGGTGCGACGCCCCCAGGTTCCAGCATATAAATTGAACTTCTCAGCGTCAGTTTCATCGTTCAATTCTTTTCTCTCTCAAAAGCCCCTATAATAGAAATAGTGTTGCTCGATATAATACCCCTAAAAAGCGAAGCTCTGCCTCGTTGTAAGTATTATAACCCCTGTTACATATTAGTTACTCTGCCCGATTGATCTAGAGCTTCGTAACGCATGTCAAGGCTCTGCCTGACTCAGTCGTTGGAGTTCTGTCTCGGGGGTATAGCTAATGTAAATTGGGTTATCTTACTAGCACGTGTGCATTGTTTAATTTTAATGGATTATAACCAGGAAGTCATCAGAAAGCAGTAGTATTATCTAAAACAACAAAGTGAGTCATTCTCTTTTTCTACCAAACTGTTTTACCAAAACCTCAATTGTTTTAAAGTATGATAACAGTGATTGAGTCTATGTATTCTACAATTACTGCCGGTATGTTAGGGTTTTGTATACATTACTTGTTACTACACTATGATTAGTAGCATGACCACAAGTCAGGATTGGCAGTACTGTGGGTGGTAATTGGATAGATATAAACATTGTAATCGCTCTCAATACTGTAAATTGATAAAATCTTGTTTTGATTAAACTGGGATGCATTCGCCAGTATTTCTTGCTGATAAAACTTTTTAAAACGCGCTTCAGGTAACAAAATGTGAAAGCCAAATAGAAGCCAGCTGGAGAGCACTGAAGGCTTGGAAAAGTGGCTATAAAAGTTACCTAAATAAGAAAGAAGTTTTATTTCAATAAATTAGAGTTTATCCCTATAAATATAATGGAAACGTGGGTTTTTCCCATGTATTTTGTATTTATAAAAGTATGGTGTTTTACTCTGATAAACTATTTCCTAACTACGGTCCTGATGTTAATTTCCGCTACCAAATTAATAAACACTGATACCACTAATCTGGATCTCGCGACCGCCCGCTCCCGGGGTAGGGGTTGGGGGTTGCGACAGAGAGTGGTATCAGAGCTACAACCATTGGTTTAAGCCACTGAAGTGTTCTGCTGACACCAAGATTTTATCAATTATGTTAGGAAATAATCTATGTGATAATGTGTATATATGTATATTATTGTTTTGTGTTATTTGACAATATGTTAATTTACAGTATGAGTGAGCAAGGTACGTCTGACGCCTATCGTCACCTAGCTAGTTCTCCCAAGAGTGAAGGAACTTCATCACAGCCTACTCCTTCGGGGTATTCTGCTAACACTGAAGAAGGAATCTTCATTTTTAAGGCGCAATCCGAGGAACCATTCCTTTCGAAAAAGAGAGGATATTTTAGCAGGGGAGCACATGAGAGGAGAAAGCGAATGAGAAAGTTACAACAACAAAGAGCGTTAGCAGCAGCCAATAGGAAAGTAAATGCCCAAACACAAGAAGTAGTTAATAGACGATTGGCAAACTTTCATATACTAGCCACCACTGTAGCAGATCCAAACCTTGATCAGATAATTGCACCACAACCATTGCCTTTATTTCCAACCCAACCAATGGAGATAGAACTTAACCAAGGAAACCAATCTCCCATACCAGCATTTGACCCAAACGAGATACCTAGAATCCCAACACCTAATCCTCTAGCTTATGATCCTTGGGAGGATGACCATAGGGAATATCAGGAACTTTATCCACAGGGAGAACCGATACCAAATCCTATAGCACAATATACCAACCTTAATCCTTTAGATCCATATTGGAATGCCGATCAGTATGTTTAGAAATATTAAACAGCCCATACCCATATGGCGATCTGTTACCTCAATTCCCTGACCTAGTACCCGCACCACTGCCATCCATGAGTGAAGAGAATGTGCAGGAACTCCGCACATTTGGTGAGGAATTAGTGGAAGAAGGAGAGAGAATACGACAAATAGGAGAAAAGCTCGTGTGGAAATACGACAAGCGAGAAATGCAATTCTGGATGAATAACCCATAATATATATATATATATATCAACTAAAATAGATAACCTAATACATATCGATGCATAATGAATAGTGTGTTTCAATTTCAGTTGTAGATTGTAACAGATATATATAGGGTCAGGATTTAGAGAAAACGGTAGAAAGTGTGAGAACGGTGAGAACGCTTATTGATCGTCTGATCAAAACAATCTATGGACTAGATTGGCGCGGTGGCATTTTTGTAAATAACATCAATTTTATTAAGTGGACGCGCTTCATTAAGGGTAAAAAGGTCTTTACACTTCGATACCAAAACGCCAAACTAATGAATAAAACGCCATTACGGACCAAAACACATCACTATATAAACAAAAACATCCCAGACATAAAAACACACCCCCAGAACCTAAAACACTATATTTTCTACTATATACCATTCATCTTACAAACGCCAAAATCCCCAAAACATCAAACACACCTTCTCAAAAAACGTCATATTTTACTATATACCAATCATCTTAGAAAACGCCAAAAACACTCAAACACCAAAGATTCCAAAAAATCAACGTTTCTTTCAGATACACTATTTCCCCAGTAAAACGCCAAAAATGGCAAATATCATTTCTTGTATATTCAATATTTTGCTACGCCAAGTTTCGGAGAATGCATTCTTCCCTGAGGTGCTGCGACTCAAATAACATTTTGCTACATGAGATGGACAAATCATAAACAAAAAGATGTTGGGGTTAGACTTATATCATTGTTTATGTTTTGTTATTGATGAATATTATAATCGCATGAAAAGATGAATGACACTGATGAGTTGTTTGAAGATACATATTCAGAAAAAAAACTCATGTCATTTTGTCTTTCCAAACGGCCACAAAAACACAAGCATGACAAAGCAAAAAACGCCAGTGAACATGTTTCAAAGAAGAAAGAGACTGATGACAGTGAAGATTTGGAATATGAATTGTTTCTAATTTAATTTTTGTAATTTTATTTTTCTGTTGTTTGTTATTGTATTTTTCAACTTAGAATAAAAAAATACATTATATTAATAAAACGCCAAACAGTCATAATGCATGTGAAAGGCCATAATGCAGTAAAACGCCAAAAACTCCCAAACTATAATAATAGTAACTTGCAGAAGTATTATTAAAAGCTAAAAATGAAAAAAAACGCCAAAAACCACTTAAAGCCATTAAAAAACGCCAAACTTGGGAGATGGAAAGTCTATGACCCTAAAAACTCATAAAAAGCAGAACAAAAAACAGTAAAAATACACAGTAACTGAAAAGACGTCTAGTTTATTAATATCATTTATTATAAATAAAATCCCGCCTAAACTACGTGCCAAAAAACATCCTATAAGAGAGACGTCTCTGCACAATCAACTGATCACAAACCACAAACAACGCCATATTACCTAGAAACCATTCACTTTAAACAACGCCAAAAAAATAGTTAAAAAAGCCAAAGATGAGGAACCTCGTTTCTTCTACATTGAGTATTGTTCTGAATGAAGTTTCACTAAATGTATTCTTCTCTGAGGTGGGTATCTCTATAAGCTTTTGCTGAATGAGATGGACAAATATTAAAAAAAAAGAGACTGATGACACTGATATGTCATCATGTCACTTTGTTCTTCATGGATATATTGATGGCATGAAGGGATCAATACATTAGAGCAGGCGTTGGTCTTCAACATGTCATCAAACAAGTATATATCAAACCACAATAAAGGATGCCACAAAAATAAGCATCTTCTAAAGACGGGCATTATGTAGGAAAATAAGGATCTACATAAGGTATTCAATAACAGGTTCAAAACGCAAAAAAAGTTAAAGTAGAAGAGACTGATGACAATGAAGATTTGGATGAGAAATTAGATTATAATTTTTAATTTTTTTTTCATTTTCTATTGTTTATTATCTAATTCTCTGTTGTTTATTATCTAATTCTCTTCTAATAAAAAAATTGAGTATAAAACGCCAAAAACTAAAAACACCAAAACGCCTGATCGTGTCAAAACTAAGAGAACGGATGCTAGCAAAGCACGATGTTGCTATATAAAATGCCAAAAAACGTCAAACTAAGTATTACTAGAAAAATCAACACTAATTGACAGATGAAATTTAACGAAACAGTAATTGCTAAACAATAAAATAAAGAGTCGGTAATATTATTGCCAAACATTTATTATATTAAAAGCCACTACATAGAAAATTGAATTTATTTATCTTTTCAAAACGTCATAATTGCCTGTCACATTATAAGCCTGTATCCTACATGGCATAACACTTGATAGAAAAAAAAATAAACATAAAAAAAATTACTGATGTTTTTTACATTATAGGCCTGCATCCTGATCTAAAAAACAATAAAAACGCCAAAATATTTAATATAATCCTGATATAGAAACAATAAAAACGTCGCGTATTTATTAAACACCAAAAAATGGAAAGGTAATGTGACACGCGTTTAATAAAAGAAATATGAAAGGACAGAAAAGCCCCTCCGCCCTTCTCTATGCCGCGTGACACGTGTTGGGCCAGGATGCGTTCTCACCATTCTCACACTTTTGAGCGTTTTCTCCTGATCCCGTTTATATATATATGTGAAAAAAGTAAAAGTCGCAATGTTCAACGTTTTTTTATCAATTTGTTTGCCTGATTGTTTGTATTAAATCTTATCCTGTGATATTAATACTTGATAAATGTTTATAATCCAGATGGACAACGAAGAAAATCAGGAAAACCAGAATAATGATAATAATGGAAACCAAGTAAATAACTGTGTCATTCAACATATAGTAGCACAAGGAATTATAGACGCTATGCCATATATTATCAAGACTGTTAAAGAAGCAGAAAATAATAAAACCTTAACTGGATGTAAACGACCACCTACTGAACCCAGTCACAGCGTGGATAATGGACCGCTACTCCAATTACCTATTCCAAAAAGAAGAAGAACCATGTCATATGGTTGTTCTTACAAAGAATTCTGGTCTTGCAAACCAATAGAATTATCTGGCAATGAAGGAGCCATTGCAGTCCTACGTTGGATAGAAAAGATAGATGCAATCTTAAAAATAAGCAAATGTGCAGATGAAGATAAAATTTTGTTTGCTTCTAATTTTTTTAAGAATGCAGCTTTAGAATGGTGGAATACTATTCTTCAGTCTAGAGGAAGTGATAAATTTATAATATGGAATGGACTAACTTTAAGAACATAGTTGAAAGGAAATTTTGTCCTCCTCATGAAAAAGAACAAATCTCTAATAAGTTCTTAAATCTTAAAATGACTGGAATAGACTACAAGGGTTACACTACCGTATTCTTCGAATATGCGAGAATAGTGCCAACCCTAGCCTCACCAGAACCAGTATTAATCTCCCGTTACATCTAGGGATTAATTAGTGAAATCAGACATGTAGTCAAGGCAGCTAGACCACAAACCATAGAAGGAGCCGTAGAACTAGCCAATACCCTGACTGATGAATTGGTACGTACGCAAGAAGAGAACCAGAGAAAGAACCTAGCCCAGAAACTTACTCAAGAATTTCGTTCTGGAAATACCTACCGTGGAAAGAGCACAGGTTATACTTCTTGTAGGATCGTTTTCAGACCCGAACGAGTCGATCATAAGAGTTTTATTCAACACGAGAGGCGGAAACAGACGTGTAGAGGTCAATTCAGCAAGATATACACTTTAAACTGTTGTATGATTGATTTGATAATGATTTACAGTCTGACAACACTTCGGCAGCACTTCGTTACATTGACCGGAAAGTTACAAATGAAATAAAGACATCAAGTATTTATAGGGAATGCTATTTCGTTTGAAGGTGGCATGGTTCACTTCAAACGAAATTAAACTAGTTAATTTCGTTTGAAGGTGTAACATGTCATGTTCAAACGGAATTAGCTTACAAACACATAAATTCTACCCTATTTCTCGTATAACGCACCCTGATCTAACAATTGTAATGTAGACTCGATACAAGACGAAGTCGACAGACGCATGCACCAACAGACTCCCCCTCGAATCTTGACGAGTCTTAAGTGTCGAGTCTTCAACGTCTTCAGTCTTTATCAGTCTGAACGTGAACGCATCCTCAAACTTTATCTCTTTCTTCTCTTCAGCATCAACAAACTCTCCTTGAACAATCTTATCTATTCAGATGTCTTCAGACTTCCCCTTTTCTATATGCTGGGATCGCAGCCTGGCTTTTGAAATCACATACAACTCAGGTATCGGAGCCTGGCTTTGTGCTCTTTCTTCAGGTTCAGGATCAAAACCTGACTACACCTGCACATTCTTAACCCAGAAATAAATTTCACAGATTTAACATTTGACAAATTTATCCATACAGACTCTATCTCAAATTAAACCAGAATGATTTATCAATGATAAAAACCTCAGATGACCACTTGTACTGAAAAATATTCAAACACTTTTCTCAATTAAACACAAGCTCCCTCTTACAACATGCTCATCATGTTTAGCACTTGGGATTTTGAAAATTAGCTCTCCAACATCAAGTGTCGAAAATATTTTTGAATTTTTCAAAATTTATGCTAAAACACACTAAAAATCTTTTTGGATTTTTGAATGAAATGAAAATGCAATAAAGAAATATTTACAGACACTATTTTTGTGAGTTTGTGAAAGAGGATCATATCAGTTTTTGACAAGTCAAAAGTACCGTTGAGCTTAGTTACACATTAAGAATTAAACAATTCACTTAGATTGCCGATATACTGATCCACTTAAATTTTCACACAAATTTCAACTGATTCAGGATATGAGTTAGGTGTATTAATGACTTAAACTCATTCATGTGTCCCACCTCTTGAATATACTCCTATATCCAGATCCCAATATTAAGTCTTACAGGTGAGTATACCACAGATGATATCTGTAAGGGGTTAGATGCGAAACCGTGAGAGCTCAGGTCAGAACTTCCGTTCAGCAGAGAGATGACGGCTCGACTTTTGGTGGGTCCCCTTTAGAGGATCTTTTTTACAACGGCATTGATTAGCAATTTTATTGTCTCATCATTTTATGCTGAGGGCGGCGCTATATTTCAAGAAAGCATTAAAGTATTCTCCGGGGACTAGGCCATTGCTTCCGCAAAATCAGAAGTCCCGGGATAATACCCCAGATATCACTGAGCATAAAGACCTAGTATCTCAAAAAGAGGGATCTTTCAAACCAAATTTCAGGGGTTACCTATATATCCAAGTAGTGTTCCCCACGAAATAAGCAAGTTTGAATTTAAGTTTATATCCCGAAAAAGATTACTAAATGTGTAAAAACCTATCAGCATATCATCAGTGAGACCGTTTAACGCTATTTAATCATTACATTTCTTTAGCATACTGTAACTGTCTACTGATGTACTATCATTTCCTCTTCTTTGACACCAAAACTCATTTTTTCATTTATCATGTTTTTGCCTTTTTCAAATTTTCTAATGTTTTTGGATTTTCTGAAAATTTCTACTCCCCCTAAAATGCAAACACATTAAAGAAAATTTAAAAACAAACTATACAAGAAAATTGACAACCGATATCGAATCGCTTCAAATCGCCATCCACTTGGCATAAACAATCAGAACTCCCCCTTTCAACAAACTATTTTCTCATAATGATTTCAAAACACTTAAGTTTGTTTTAACCAAAATGATTTTTCCGGAAAATAAGTTTTGTTGATTTTACCACTTGTAGGTTAAGAGTTCATCACATCGTTTCTCAATCCATATGTAGGAAATACAAGTACAACTTAATGTCCTTGATTTACCACTTGTAAGTGAAAAACCTTCTTCAACCACTTGTCAGTTCACTCACCAACTATAACCTCATCAAAATATAACAATATAAAGATATCACATGTATATTTACCAATCAAACATATCAAGAATGATGCCGATTCTTGCTCCACTCTTACCAACCTGGGAGCTCCGACAAGTCATACTTATCATTTATGAAAAACAGACATCCAAGCTTCACCAAACTTGGATGTTTCCTCCTCAACTTCTCTTGGGTAAAATGTTGCTTTCTTTGTTTCATAAAAATCCTTTACCCCTTTGACTTTACCTTCAACCATTTTTCCAAAAATCTTTTTCACATGTCCATTAAACGCTTTCTCAACATCAAATTCTTTCTTCTCAGAATAGAATTGATCTGAGATCTCAACTTTTCCAACTTTTGATTTAAAATTCTCAGCCCTCAATGGTGGAAAATGAACATCATCCATTGGAGGTACTGAGTTTTCATCTTTTGACTCAGCTTGTGGCTTGTTTAACTTTGTGGAGTTAGATTCATCACCAAGTTTCTCATAAAACTTCTTAACAACCCACACTTGGTTGTCATGTTTAGCTCTCTTTTTATAAAAATGAGTCTTTGAACACTCACCAACTTTATATGTTGAATTTTTAAAAATTTTGAATTTCTCAGTTGGTGACTCATTTTTCTCAAAAACCTTTTCTTTGAGTTTTTTAGAAACTCCCTGTTTTTTCTTTGTATCAAACGGAAAATTCCATGCAATGTGACCAGCTTCATTGCAATTAAAACAGGTTCTAGTATCCTTTCTATGAAAAACTCCAGTTCCTATTCTCTTCTTTTCAGCAAGAAACTTTTGGTTTGATTGTCTGCAGAAAGTTTTCTTCTGTTCTTCCTCAGCACTTCCTCCTGAAACAAATTTCATTTTTGATTTAAAATCTCGAACATATTTTTCATTTTTATGATTTTCAGATGGAATAAAACCAAGACATTTCTTTTTGAAATTACCTTTATGGTTTGGTTTCTTTTGAAAACCAGAACCAAAACCGTAACCTTTTTTATTGTTTAACCGTTGTTCAACTCTTGAAGTGTACTTTTTAGGTTTTTCAGAAAGATTTAAATCTTTTATTTCAGAAATATTGATTTCTGTAAGTTTGAAAACCTTTTTGATCTTTTCAAAATTAACACTTCTTATTGGAAATTTCTCATCAGAATATAATTTGTCTGAATCAATCAATGTATATGCCACTTTGATTGCTTCATCATTCAAATTAGATTTTGATAACAGGAATTCTTTATTATACACCCGTTCAACCGACGAATTTGAACTGTTGACCGACGAACTCGAACTTTTGCCAGACGAATTTGAACACCCAGACTCGGACTTTAATTCAGACTTTAACTCCGACTCCTCATCTGTATCCAACACCTGATCGACCACCTTTTTTATTAACTCGGACTCATGATCAGTGTCAGACGATGTAAAAATGACATCAATGTTTTCTGGTAATTCATCGGTTATGTCGGACTTTAACTTTATATTGACCGCTTTTTCAACCTGCTCCTCATTCGGTTTTCTAGGCGAATACCCTTCCCAAATCGGAGGCGGACACTTGTTATAACTAACACTCTGTTTCTTACCAGTATCCTTCTTCTTTGGCTTCTCCTCATCTTGAAATGCTTCAAAACCTGCAACAGTTGGGTAAATCCGATCAATAAGATAATCAGAACTAGAATAACTCTGTAATAAACGTCTGATTCTCTCATTTTCAATCTTTTCTGTCTCCAACTCCTGCTGCAACTTTGCACATTCTTCGATGTAATGATTAATTGCCTTCTGCTTTGTCATCATCACAGAATTCATCATAGTAAGTGCATCTTCTCTTTCAGAATTTGTCTTTTGAAGACCAGTTACTGTTCTGTTTAGCACATCATACGACTCTTTCACATAGTTGAGATTGAACAATAATTGTTCTTTCATCTTTTCCTGCTCACTCAGTTTCTCATCCTTTTCTGCACATTGCTTGCAAGATTCCAAACACTTTAAGCAAGGCTTAATAACTTCCACAATCTTTTCAACTTCGATCACTGGTTCAGCTTCAGTCATCTTCTTAGCTTTAACTTCTTCATTTTGAACAGTCTCTTCATTTTGATCAACACTTTCACTCTTCATTTTCTTTTGTTCTTTTGCTGCTCGTCTCTCCTTTAGCTTCTCCAAACGATCTGCAAATAAAATTGAAAACTTTCAGGAGATAGATGAGTTTTAGCAATATTAATATGTCTTTCTTCCTCATCATCACCACTATCATCAGTTGGTGATTGATCAAAATCTATCGCTTTTTCAGAACTATCATCTGAAGAACCAGAATCAGATGGTGTTTGATCAAAATCTAATGCTCTTTCGGAACTTTCATTTGAAGAACCAGAATCAGTTGATGTTTGATCAACAACAGTTGCTTCTTCTGAACTTTCATCGGATGAAACAGATTTTTCTTCTTGTTTCTTCTCATGAACACCAATTGCTTTCATCCACTCTGTAAACAAATCCGGTTCTTGAACTATCTTCGCAATAAAAGCTTTAAAATTCCCATTCTCATCTGCAAACATATCCCAGCTGAACCCTTCAGGTAATTTTTCATCATCTTGGGTTATTAAACATGCTTTACTGTTAGCTGATATATATTTGTTCCAACTGAAATCTGGAGCCATTTTCTCATCATCTTGATTAATAATGCCAGAATAAGCTTTCCTATTTGCATCTTCAATCATCTTCCCATGAGCAGTTTGTGTTTCTTTTTGTTGATATAGTTGATGAGCAACTTGTTGATATATGGCTTTCCGATAGTAGTCATCTTTTCCAAATGGATTCTTTGCTCCACTTGCATCTTGATTTTTGCATTCTCTTTTGAAATGACCTTTCTCCCTGCATCGAAAACAAGTAACTTTAGATTTATCAAAACACAAAGTAGACACATGTGCATCCAGAAAATCATTTCTCCCTGTGATCATTTTAAACTTTTCTGCTCTCCTCAAGACACTAGCTAGACACCATTTGATGTCCATGAGCTCCATTTCTTCAGCGTCTATCTGATCGTAATCCTCTTTCGTCAGCATAGTATTTCCGATTCTTCCTGCAACCAAACCTTCATAGGATTGTAGCATAGTTGCAAGTAACGCCATGTGATCTTTTGCAATTTCTTCAGAAAAACTTTGACCATCGGGAAGATTCAATGCAATGTTGCACTGTATCACACAACCATTTCCACCTTTTGAACTTTGAAAATGAAAACTTGAATTTGAACTCTTCGGATTAACACTTGGATATGAAGAGAATCCACTGCTGCTGTTTGGACTTTGTTCAACACTTTCAGATGAATTTCCAGCACTAAAAGCGGTTTGAATTTTTGGACTTCTTTCAATCTCTTTAACACTTCCTTTGTAATACATCTTCACATCTTGTTGACCACTTGGATTATTCATCCTTGCAATCTTTTGCTGTTCAAGATCTTGACCCTCAATCTTCTCGATGAACTGAGAAATCGTCAAACCATCATAAACTCCTGTGTTCTTCAAGATTATCAAAAATGTACCCCATTCTTTCTGAGGTAAAGCATCAGCTAATTTGTCGACCCATTCCTCTCGATCTTTGGTTATGCTTAACAACGACATAGAACGCACTAAGTGGCAGTATCTCTCAATCAACTTCTTTGTATCTTCCCCTGGCAGACTTGTGAATAGATCAAATTCTTTCTTAAGCAATGCCTTTTTACTTTTTATCATATTCTCACTTCCCTCAAATTTGATCTTAAGAGCATCCCAAATTGATTTTGAAGTTTTGTCATGTTGAAGCAATACAAAGATATATTCTTTAATGGCTTGCTGAAGAAGACTAATCATCATCTTTTCAGCTCTGTACATGTCTCGTTCTTTATCAGTGAATTCAGAAATTTCTTTCTCAACTTGTTGATCAGTACATGGTAGCACATATTTCTTCAAAATACACTCCCAAGATCTCAAGTGATTGGCTTGAACCCAGTTCTCAAACCAATCTTTCCAACCGTAATACTTCTCAATGCTCATTAGCTTCGGGGGTTTTTGTGTAGTTCCAGTTTTGTTTTCTAAGTTCATGTTTTGAGTAATGGTAGCTGGAGTAGTCGGGGATGTTGCAAAAGCGTTGTAAAATTCTTCACTCATGATTCGGAAACACGTTTACAGACTAGTCAATCTCAAACGAAATCCCAATACAAATGAAATGATGACTTGAAACGAAATCACGCACTAAACAGTTTCAAACGGAATCTCAACTTCAAGTACCCTTCAAATGAAATCACAATCCAAACTTCAAACAAGATATCAACCTGAAACGAAATAACAGATTTCGTTTGAACACTCAAACGAAATTATGCTTTCAAACGAGATCAACAACAATCTTCAAACGAAATCCTGATTTCAAACGTGATTACCACCAAACCTCAAACGAAATTATCCCAAATTGCTATTTCAAACGGAATTCCTCTGCACTTTCAAATGAAATTATGAAGATATGTGTAATCTCAAACGGAATCAGCAATCAACTTCAAACGAAATTACGATGACATCATCAATTCGATCCAAATTTTGTCCAATTGGTCAAGCAAATGGTCGATTTTAGTTCTGAAACTTTCTAGGGTTTGTTAAAACAGTGTTGCGCATATGATATTTGAAAATTGTCCAATTTTAACCGTGAAAACTTGTTCAATTGTGAAAGAAGGTGTAGAAAACAGAAAAATGCAGCTGAATTGGTATTAACTCTTCCTCCTGAGCTTTGATACCACTTGTAGGATCGTTTTCAGACCTGAACGAGTCGATCAGAAGAGTTTTACTCAAGACGAGAGGCGGAAACAGACGTGTAGAGGTTAATTCAGCAAGATATACACTTTAAACTGTTGTATGATTGATTTGATAATGATTTACAGTCTGACAACACTTCGGCAGCACTTCGTTACACTGACCAAAAAGTTACAAATGAAATCAAGACATCAAGTATTTATAGGGAATGCTATTTCGTTTGAAGGTGGCATGGTTCACTTCAAACGAAATTAAACTAGTTAATTTCGTTTGAAGGTGTAACATGTCATGTTCAAACAAAATTAGCTTACAAACACATAAATTCTACCCTATTTCTCGTATAACGCACCCTGATCTAACAATTGTAATGTAAGACTCGATACAAGACGAAGTTGACATACGCATGCACCAATACTTCTGCACCTTACTGTAAGTACTGCCAGAAGAAGCATCCAGGAAGATGTTCAATATACTGCAACTTCTGCAAAATGTTTGGACATAAGGAAGAAGACTGCATGAAGAAACCCAACAATAAGCTATGCTTCAACTGTGGAGAGACTGGGCATATCAAGCCGAACTGTCCGAAACTAGCTCTAGCAACAAACAACAAAACTACTAAGAATGCCAGGGCATTTGTTCTGACAGCTGAAGAAGCCAAGATGATTCCGGATGTGATTGCCGGTACGTTTTTAGTTAATGATATCTTTGCTAAAGTATTATTTGACTCTGGTGAAAACCAAAGTTTTATTAATACTTCGTTCTGCAAATTTCTCAACCAACCATTAACTAAACTTCAACAAGAATGTCTGGTAGAAATGGAAAATGGAGAATCCATTAAGATCACTGAAATCTTGCAGGGAGCAAGAATAGAAATTTTAAACCATAATTTTATTGTTAAGCTTTACCCAATGAATCTGGCTGGATTCGATATCGTATTAGGAATGGATTGGTTAGTACCCAACCACGCCAGCATTCTATGTGATCAAAAGTCAATACAAGTAAGTTCACCAAAGGGTGACAAGATCACAATTAAAGGAGATAAGTCAACTAGGTCCACAAAATTCATCTCTGTGATGAAAACCGCGAGCTATGCCAGGAAAGAATCACTAGTATACATGATTTATGTAATCATTAACACTAAAGGAAAAGGATTGAAAGATATTCCCGTAGTATCTCAATTCACAGATGTGTTTCCAGAAGAGTCACCTGGATTACCGCTAGATAGAGAGGTTGAATTCAGAATTCACCTAATACCAGGGATGACACCGATTGTCAGGGCACTTGTTGGGATTTAACCCTACAGAGGAACAGATGATGTAAAACCAAAACTAGTTCACAACAGATGGATTCATCATAAGCAGTAGTTTGCACTGAACTTTCCACTTGGGAGTGATTCTAACAACTGCTACCCCTAAGTACTGATATGTTATAAACACTGATGGTCTACAATAATTGCTGTTCCCAAAAGACTGTTGAAGACAAAGTACTGCTTAGTCAATCTACTGATTTAGTTGAAGTACTGCTGAAGACCAAAGCTCTACTAGGGCTGAAGCAGTGGAATGAAGAATCAGTTGTTTGTTTTCATTTTGTATTGTAATCAGTTGTTAGCATAGCAGTAGTTAGATAACAGTGTTTGTATAGAACAGTTGTTAGAGGTTGTTAGGTTGTTAAATGTCACTTTCATGGTGACGTCAGCTTAGATGCTTCAGTGGTTTGATCCGTATTATAAATAGAACAGTTTGCACTATTCTATTTGATGGAGCGAGAGAGTCTTCTCCTCCAATCCATTCATCTTGTACGCTCAACCAGTGAGCATCAGGCTGAGGGGGAGTTTAGTATGTAAGCTAGCATGTAATCTTTTGATTGTAAATCTTTCAACTAATGAGAAACATGTGTTTACTGAAAACTATTTCCCTTTGATTGTGTTTACAAAGTTTTCTTTCAATTCTGCTGTATTAGATCTCTGTTTTACATTCATTCATTGTTCAAATATTACAAACAAACACAATCAATCCAAACTCAGATCCTAACAATTGGCATCAGAGCCAGGACAGTCAAATTCGATCTAACAATCAATTTGACATATCAGTTCAGCTCAAAATTTGTTGATACTGAGGTTGATCGTATTCAGTTGAAAAACAGAGTAACGATTAATCACGACCAAAGTTGATTATTCTAAAACTCGGTAAAATAACCAAGATGTTACCTATCACATAGGAATCACGTAACACTGGAGTATCATGAATCAAATCATTATAAATTCAGTGTTCATGTTGAGAAATTATGATGATACCATTATGGCTGTTGCAAAGGTGTCACCTCATGTCAACAAAGGTCTATGTTTAGTTAAAAGCATTAGTGTCTTTGTAAAAAATCAAAAGAGGTAAACAAAACTTTAGTTACTTGATCTTATATGTTGAAAAACAGGTTGAAAATCCTTCAAAAGGAGCAAATCAATTTTGTTGAAAGATTATAAGAAAATTAGCAGTCCTATAATATATATCAAACATAACTAGGGATCAACTCCAAACTTCTGGTAGAAAATATCAGAGTTGCTAAAAGGAGGAGGAATCTATTCAAATCACTTGTGAAAGAAGAGTAGGATCCTACAAAGGTTATGTGTTGGTATTTAGAAGTTCAGATCATGAGTAATGTGAAATTTGGCATAGGCTTGTGCAAAATGACTAAATCATTCCAAAACTATGCTGAAAAATGATTTTGGACTAAACATTTTTTTTTCTCTTAAAAACCCTCTAGTAAGTACTTCAGTACTCATTCTATGGAAAGTGTAAAAAGGGAAAGAAGACAAATTACACAAATTCAAGAGTGTGTTTTTCTCTAAACTTTTGGAATCAAAAGAAAAAGGAGTATAAACCCCAAAACACTTACGAATCCACTGGTTAGTACCACAAAAGGAAAACCAAAATAAATTCACATCCATATTCAACCATTTGCTACAAATCAACTGTGTGCAGTCATCAATTCAGGGGAGCTCAGGTAACAAAAGTATCACCAGTTATTTACAATACTAGAGTACTAGAAAATTAAAAAAAAAAAATCTACTGACAAGGAAATGGTATTAAACAGTGGTTATGAAATTTTGGCTCAAACCACTGACCAGTTCCCTAAACTTTAGAATACAGTGACTCAGACCTAACTATATGTTAGAGGGTTTTTGAAATATACATCAGATCCTTTTGATTTTGTTCTCAGAAAACCTTTCTTTTTGTATTAAAGTTTTTTTTCAGGATATATTATTCTTCATTTTCTTTTAAGAATGATATATTTCGTACTTTTATTGGTTTTTGATAGTAAAAGTTCAAACTCCTGTCAGGATGTAGAACCCTTTTATTCTTTTTATTATTAAGGGTGATATATTCCTTGAAAATGAATCAAAAGGAGATGGTGTTATATTCGAGCCATTTCATTCATAAACTCTAGTTTAAATCAACAACCAAAGCTGAGTGTTAACATCTTGCAAAATTTTAGCTGTACATGTTTTATTCTAAAACTGTCAAAAGGATAAAACATAAAATGTATAGTCAAAGTAAAGTATGGTAATCATCTGGGATACTTAACCACTGCCTAGACCTAAAGTGTTTTAAAGCAAGGGCTAGGTATGTGGAAATTTTCATAAAGCTACCTGTAAACCCTGTTGCTATACTAATATTGATAAATTTGCATTTAAAATGTCTCTTTGTCAAGAAATTAACTCTGCAGGTATTTCACATTCATCACCAACAGATGCTGAATATGATAGTGTGATTCTCACAATTCAAAATCACCATCATCATCAGAGCAGCAATTGTTCAAAACAACTGTCAAAGCTTATCCATTAATGCACAACAGTAGCTTTTAAATCCTTACCATTTTTTTTTCCTTAATCACTGTTGATTAACCCCATCAAAAATGGTTAAAAGATCATCAGTATGTCCATCCCATCCTTCATATCCTTTCACCATCACTTCCAACAACTGTTGGATCATCAAAAGTCACCAACAATTGTTAGCTCAGATAAGTCACATCTGCAGCCTCACCTTTTGAAGATAAAATCCTTTATAAAACTCATCCACTTTACCAAATACTTGACAGCATCATTTGAAAGGGGGTTCCTAACAATTGTTAAGGGTTCTTACAAAAGGTCATCCTAAAACAATTGTCCTTTCCTTGGCACCCTATCATTCCATCAACAAGTCATGTACCATGGGGTACTAAGAGACAGGAAGTTGGATGGTGGTCATGTAAGAGGAGTTTCAACAGTTCAGGGAAAACAAGTCTGAAAACTTGTTGTCACACCCCCAAAAATACCACCTAGGGAGTGTCCCTGATAGGTATGTGACGTACTGACAATGAGCCACTAATTACATTGAACCCACACGTTTCAAAATAAAGTTCTCATTTTAATAATAAAATCCCATCACAAGTTTATACGAAAACCATTATGTTTAGCGGAAGCAAGTATTAAACCATAATTAATCACATGAGTCTCTTCAGTCGACCCATGACCACTCCTGCTCCTCCAGACAGCAAGTTCCCAAATCCAAGATACCTAACGACCTGCGAGCATGCAACACGTGTATCAGACAAAGCTGGCGAGTTCACAATTTATGAAAACGTTTGTTACCAAATGATTATTTCAGTTCATTTACAAAAGCAAGTAATATTGTTAATATCTCGATGATAACAAGACGGCTCCTGATGTATGATTTGCCCTTTCCCTAGTGCTCCTATCAAAGCACTGGGCCAGACTGGGTAATTAGTTCACAACCGTCCTCCCCGGTACGGCGTCAGGGTGCCAAACCTAAGTAGCGCTACCAACTAATACCCCGTTACCTCCCCGGTAACAAAAGATGGGACTTAAGAATGATAGGATGAGAATATTATCAAATATATACCAGTTTTTACCCAAAAGACTTATCCCTCCCCGGGATACCCACTGACTGTCCCAACCACCGGGACGCATGCTCAAAAGTAGTGAACTCACCTTTGATTTGCTCGGTAGAATTAATTACTCGTTTAACAACAGTGATTTACCAAGCCCTATGATAGTTACACATAACAGTCAGTTTGCATACAAGCACAACACGTATTATTTCATGTTTAAGCATCAACTAGTGCACACGAATACAAATGTTAGCATTCATCACTAGGCATGATATATAAACTAATCAAGCACGAATCCCATCATTAAAGTACGTTCTCATACGAAGTGCTACACATATGGAGTTCTACTTCATGTTTCAAGTATTCAAATAACACCTCATCTCAAACATATGAACAAGAGGTGACTTCGTGTACCATATTAATTCACATATTTAGGCCGTTTCGTTACACAAGTTAACCTATCACATCATTCTATTGATTCCCCAAGTTACCGGCCCAGTCCACATTATAACCCATCTGTTAACTAATGCGAATTTACCGGACTATTCAACCTAAACCTCGCTGGCCCAGCTTGTGGTTGTTCATGTGTTACATTCGTCCCATTGCTACTCCAGGCCACAAACAGTGATTGGTTTAATCGTGTGGCCAACCACCAACACATGGTGTGCGGCCCAAATGGCCAACACACTTCATTAGCTATTCAAATATGTTCCTGGCCCAATCTCGTGCAAGCAGTCCAGTGATACCCAACCATTTGTGACCCACTCACGATTTGCTTCTTTAAACATATTAATATCAAATAGGCCAGTATATGATATGTAAATTAAATCATGTATTTAAAGGATCAATTACATACCTCACAATCCAAACATCGTGCCTTCCTAATTCATAATGACCAGCTACCCTATATTATTCAAACTACCTAAACTACTCACCACACTTATTTGTTAAGAATTTGTATGTTACCATTTAATCATAAACTTCAGTTATCATGCTACAAGTTTTGCGGCTAGCTCAACAAAGTAATCAATTTCACACTTCACATTCCTAACCTTGGTTACACACCCTAACCTTATCGGCTTCTTGATCAGTAACTAATACATATTCATGAATCATTATAATCGTAACTTATCAACACATATACTAATAGATTTCAGTAATCTGTCATTTGTTATGCACATTAGCCGCGTCTTGGTTGCAAACAAAATAGTCAAACAACATCAAGTCTATTAACATTATTATTTACACAATACTCGAATATCCGACTAAGGTTCATATGTCCATATACATACAGAATTCACGGCATCAGATCACACATATACCAGATCATCAAATGGAGATCCATATACACATGGTTCAGTTTACAATCCGCATATATCATGTATTACTTGATCGCTATTAACACCCACAAAGCATATACATCAAAAGCTTTCAAAAGAAATCACTAACCCAAAATAAGATCGGCTGGAATAGTGATTCACGAGGAGGGGGGGTCTGCTAAGCCGTCGCACACACAAGTGATGAATAGGGTTTTATTATGTGGTGCTTGGCTGTGTTGTAATTTGTGGGATATGCATGATACGTCTGATTGGTTATAGTATCAAACAACACAAGTGGACCGATCACATATTGTTAATTAACACATAATTGGGCCAAATTAAATAATATATACACACAACACAAATGGGCCGATTGGATATTTGCTAACTTATACATAAGTGGCCAAGTCATGTGGGCCGAAGATAAGCCAAACAGCTTATATGATTCGATTAATGTGGGCCAGATTAGGTTACATGTTTCTAGAGCGTGTTTGCGGCCCAAAGTGTACGCGGCCCAAATACGTTTTCGTTTAACCGGTTTAACACAGCTAAGAACGTGAAAGAGAAATAGCGCGGAATCAAGATTACAAACTAACCTCGGAAGTTCGGGTTGTCACATCATCCCCAACTTGAAAGAAATTTCGTCCTGAAATTTGGCAAGTAAGCACTGAGGAGTGAAGTCAGGAAATCAAGATTGCAGCGGATTTTATTCAGGCGCCACATCATCCCCAACTTGAAGAGGAATTTCATCCCGAAATTTACCAGGTTTAGACTTGTCGTCAGGAAAAAGTTGAGGATTTTTGAGCTTCATCTGATCCTCGCACTCCCACGTGAACTCCGGTCCCCGCCTTGAATTCCAACGAACTCTCACGATTGGAACGCGACTATGCTTACGCACCTTGACCTCCCGGTCCATGATCACTATAGGTTCTTCGACAAATTGGAACCTGTCGTCAATCTATAGACTCGAAACGTAAATGACGTCGTGACGTTACTCAATCTGCCAAATAACTTGAGTTTGTGAGCCATGCTACAGATTCGTTCCAGAATTCCAAATGTCCCAACACATCATAAACTAATCTTGCCATGATTTCTATAGAATACTGCACCCTCCCAGGGTGAGACTTTCGATTATGACACGTTCGTCTATAGCGAACTCCCAGTGCGTCCTAGGCTTAACAGCTTTCCTGACGGTCACGCGTTGACACCAATTGATTTCCGATTTCAACAATCTTCCCAAGAGTTTCGAGTACAAGTCCTGGATCCGTGTTTAGGTGGTCATCCTCCTCAATCCACGAAGAGATTGGCATTATCATCCAAGCAATGCCCCAAACAGAGTTGTCTGAATACTAGGAGGGTAACAGCCACAGTAGAACTCAGTCAAAAGTATACGTCCTTCCAATTTACACCAAGTTAATTTCACACATGCTCGCAGCATGTCTTCGAGTGTCGGGGGGGGGGGGGGGTTGTTTACTCATACCGTTCGTCCTATGTTGATAAGTAATACTCATATCTATACGTGAGTCAAGGGTGTTGTGTATCGCTTGTCATAAATCAGGTATAGCTTAAAATAGGAAGTAATAGGAGTTGGCACCTCGTGCATATAAGCCGCCTCTCTCAGAGGAACATTCGCAACTTGTGAAGACTCGTCAGTTCCTTGTTTGCAAGCAAGTGTGTGCTAGTAAGGTGAGTCCATCAACGAACACCCAGGTGATAATGTTTCCATTTTGAGTTGTAAGTAGACTAGTGACAAAATACACGGTAGTCTGTTCTCATTTCCATATATGTGTTTCTGATTGCTAATATCCCGCTTTGACTTTCCCACATGTCAAACATCGTTCCCATGTGTGGCTAGGTGGGCCTTCAGGCCCGGTCATCCGTACACGGTCTTCGGGTTTTAATACATCCTATCAAAACTCAGATGAGTAGGATATCGAGGCCCGTGTGCTTCGCCTGCACCAGTTCCCTAAGGTTGATGTATAGTGAGTTCCAAATTTCGTTCCATGAAGTAGCAAATATCGCCCGTCCTGTCAAAGGTTGCTTCCCCATGCCTCGCATGGGTCAATCTTGAGAACTTTCTTCCTTCAGTTCTTCAACTTGGATAAGGCGATTCTGATCAGGTATGTTAAAGTCGATAGCGAGCTGCAAAGCTCGTGCACGTCCAGGTTTCATGGTCGTATTCATTCAAAAGTTCCATCCAGCGGTGCCATCACATGTTTCACTCACACGGGAGGCCCTTGTGATCGGTCTAGGTAGTGCATTTGGTACCGTCCAAGTAATGCCTCCAACTTAAATCCAAAGACCAGGGCTTCCACTGCAGGTCGTGACTCATGCAGTTCTTCCTGTAAGTCCACCACGTGGGCCATTTCCTTCTCATGTCGTATCGATGTGTAACTGGGACTCTGATTCGAATCATCATGGTATACCGCCAAATCATCGGTTCCCTCGGATAGAAGTGATGCTCAGTGCATTGCAGGGTTGGGTTTCAGAAGCTGAAAAGACGTCCTCCTGTTTTGTCTTCCACAAACACAGCATCTCGCTGTGCTAAAGAGATTTAAGCTGCGCGATTCTCGAGAATCCTGTGATGAATCTGCGATAGCATCTAGTGAGACCAAGAAATTTCTGCATCCTCGAAGGGATCTCTGGTGTCGATCAGTTTCTAACCAAAACAGGTCCTAGTGAGGTCCACATGTATTCCCACTTCGTTGGTTACATGTTCAAATGCATCTCTCGAATCTAGCTGTTACACTAAACAAGACTTCGCACGCAATGGCTCCTCCCTCAGGAGCCCTGAAATAAGATACGAATGTCGTCTACGATGTTCCTTCCTCCTGGAAATGATTCAACACGTTGTCAATAAGCATAGTCGATTCATGTGATCCATGCAGCTGCCGGTGTGATGATTGACCCATAGGTTTTGGAATACAACGTCGCAATGGCCGCCCTGCGTCTGATATGCCGTTGTAGGAACATTCTCCCCTCTAGACTCCCATCTGATGATAGTTCATTTGTTATTCAATCCTCGAATGGAAGCTCGACCCCCGCAACTGGTATTTAGGTTGTCAATATATGGCCGTGGCAAACGGTTCTCTACTGTCACCTTATTGAGTTCTTGCAAATCAGTACACATACCAAAAGGCTTATCTTCACGGATATAACCGGGGCTCCCCAAAGAGAAAAGCTAGGTCCGACAAAACTCTTGTCCAACAGTTCTTGCAGTTGATTAGACAGCTCTTGCAACCCTCCTGGTGCAAGACGGTAAGAGTGCGTATAGTCAGGGCTGCCTCTGGCGCGAGATCAGACTGAGATTTTGCCTAACAGTTGTAGAAGTAAGCCCGAAAGTTCCTTGGGTAGCACACCGAAAGGAATCACGAATGGTTTGTGGATCCTCTGTCTCCCTAGCCCTAAAATCAGTAACGGTTGCTAGTATAGCGGAGTAATCCCTCCGTAGACACTTCTGGCCTTCATAGCTGAAATGGCGCTAACCTTTGCACCACTCTGACACTTTAGAACAAATAACGATTCTCCACACAAGGTCTTCTCCTCACTGGTGTATCTGCGCGATCTCTGGATAACCAATCCACACTAACTAGTGTATTGCAACCATCAAGGGTAGTGGAGGGAAGGTCGATGTCGAACACCAGTCCCCCAAGGTCGAGTTTGCATCTCAGCGAACATATAAGGCTTCAATTGACTTGCATCAGCCGACTCCACAACAGGTTCGGTTTCAAGTAGCATCAGGGTTAACAGAACAGAGGCGAAGCGAATAACTACTCATCCAAGTTATCGTGTTGCTATTACGCCTGGTATAGTCTATGCCAATACTAAATATCCTTCCATGAGCTTCATTTCCAGTGTTGTTTTCGTCACGAGAATTTCCAATACTGCCGTCGTTCCCTTGGTTGTCGTCACCTTGACTTAACACAGTCAATCCTTGTCGAGGTCACCTTCGTTTCCATTCTGTAAGCTACGATCACGAGTACCTTGATGTTGCCGCGACTGTTGCCTCTAATATTGTTGCCTGTAACGGTGTCCTGCGTCCTTTCACCAACAAGGTCCATCTTTTGACATTCCGTGCCACGTCCTAAGGCACTACTCATGGTGCGGGCGGTTACACAGTCTGCTCTACAATCAATCATCATCGATTTTGTCCCGATTGGTTCGTAAGAGTCGACTCCCGTGAGTCGCTGGCTGGGGTTAAGGATTCGATTGGAGTCAAATCGCTGTTGTTCGTTGCCGGTAACTAGGGTCGTTCAAATGCTGAAGTCGGTATGGTACTACGTTTACCCTCTTGTCCATCGTTCTTGTAAGTTGACTGAGTAATACACGGTATGTCGCGAGAGTGTTGCAGAAGTGATCGCACTTCGGAATCTAAGGCGTCAATACACTAAGTTCCAATAAACAAAGATAGGTGAGGAAAGTATAATCCAATCATTTGACGCTGAGCCATCCAACTTAGGGACGTTCGTACTAGCACCTAACATTCCATACAGTTCGCTAGGCGTTCAGATGTGTGATCAGGTGATACTCGATAGCATCGAGATTCGTAAGGATTCAGAAAGGGGTGAAAAGATCATGTTCGAGTAGAAGACAATCACTGCTATGACTCCTATAGACTACTGAGTTCTAACATAACATCAATTAACAGAGCGGAACCCCTCTCACACTCGTTAAGTCTCACTGGGACTCACATGCACCCCACATTATTATTATGTGTGCACCCATAATAATAATGCATTTTGCATGCTTATCTAAGTGCCTCTTAACTCGCGCTAAAAGGTTCCCCAAATTCGAGCAATAAGACAGATGACGCCACAACATAGATCATGAAAGTTCAAGAAGAGTCGCACTTTTAAAACATGTAACATGGGTTGGTAACATAGAAGTTCATACTGTAGTGCTAAGTGTGCATTCACGTGTGATGTTATTCATAAGCAAACACTAGATATACTATGCAATAGTAAACAAGAAACGAACCTTTCAGTCTGAAGCTGAGTGTCATGGTCGATTTCGGATCCGTTCGGTTATAGTCTGGTTTTATAAAAAACGTTTTAAAACCAAGTTCACTATAACCAGTGGCTCTGATACCAAACTGTCACACCCCCAAAAATACCACCTAGGGAGTGTCCCTGATAGGTATGTGACGTACTGACAATGAGCCACTAATTACATTGAACCCACACGTTTCAAAATAAAGTTCTCAAATTAATAATAAAATCCCATCACAAGTTTATACGAAAACCATTATGTTCAGCGGAAGCAAGTATTAAACCATAACTAATCACATGAGTCTCTTCAGTCGACCCATGACCACTCCTGCTTCTCCAGACAGCAAGTTCCCAAATCCAAGATACCTAACGACCTGCGAGCATGCAACACGTGTATCAGACAAAGCTGGCGAGTTCACAATTTATGAAAACGTTTGTTACCAAATGATTATTTCAGTTCATTTACAAAAGCAAGTAATATTAATAATATCTCGATGATAACAAGATGGCTCCTGATGTATGATTTGCCCTTTCCCCAGTGCTCCTATCAAAGCACTGGGCCAGACTGGGTAATTAGTTCACAACCGTCCTCCCCGGTACGGCGTCAGGGTGCCAAACCTAAGTAGCGCTACCAACTAATACCCCGTTACCTCCCCGGTAACAAAAGATGGGACTTAAGAATGATAGGATGAGAATATTATCAAATATATACCAGTTTTTACCCAAAAGACTTATCCCTCCCCGGGATACCCACTGACTGTCCCAACCACCGGGACGCATGCTCAAAAGTAGTGAACTCACCTTTGATTTGCTCGGTAGAATTAATTACTCGTTTAAGAACAGTGATTTACCAAGCCCTATGATAGTTACACATAACAGTATGTTTGCATACAAGCACAACACGTATTATTTCATGTTTAAACATCAACTAGTGCACACGAATACAAATGTTAGCATTCATCACTAGGCATGATATATCAACTAATCAAGCACGAATCCCATCATTAAAGTACGTTCTCATACGAAGTGCTACACATATGGAGTTCTACTTCATGTTTCAAGTATTCAAATAACACCTTATCTCAAACATATGAACAAGAGGTGACTTCGTGTACCATATTAATTCACATGTTAAGGCCGTTTCGTTACACAAGTTAACCTATCACATCATTCTATTGATTCCCTGAGTTACCGGCCCAGTCCACATTATAACCCATCTGTTAACTAATGCGAATTTACCGTACTATACAAACCAAACCTCGCTGGCCCAGCTTGTGGTTGTTCATGTGTTACATTCGTCCCATTGCTACTCCCGGCCACAAACAGTGATTGGTTTAATCGTGTGGCCAACCACCAACACATGGTGTGCGGCCCAAATGGCCAACACACTTCATTAGCTATTCAAATATGTTCCTGGCCCAATCTCATGCAAGCAGTCCAGTGATACCCAACCATTTATGACCCACTCACGATTTGCTTCTTTAAACATATTAATATCAAATAGGCCAGTATATGATTTGTAAATTAAATCATGTATTTAAAGGATCAATTACATACCTCACAATCCAAACATCGTGCCTTCCTAATTCATAATGAACAGCTACCCTATATTATTCAAACTACCTAAACTACTCACCACACTTATTTGTTAAGAATTTGTATGTTACCATTTAATCATAAACTTCAGTTATCATGCTACAAGTTTTGCGGCTAGCTCATCAAAGTAATCAATTTCACACTTCACATTCATAACCTTGGTTACACACCCTAACCTTATCGGCTTCTTGATCAGTAACTAATACATATTCATGAATCATTATAATCGTAACTTATCAACACATATACTAATAGATTTCAGTAATCTGTCATTTGTTATGCACATTAGCCGCGTCTCGGTTGCAAACAAAATAGTCAAACAACATCAAGTCTATTAACATTATTATTTACACAATACTCGCATATCCGACTAAGGTTCATATGTCCATATACATACAGAATTCACGGCATCAGATCACACATATACCAGATCATCAAATGGAGATCCATATACACATGGTTCAGTTTACAATCCGCATATATCATGTATTACTCGATCGCTATTAACACCCACAAAGAATAAATATCAAAAGCTTTCAAAAGAAATCACTAACCCAAAATAAGATCGGCTGGAATAGTGATTCACGAGGAGGGGGGTCTGCTAAGCCGTCGCACACACAAGTGACGAATAGGGTTTTATTATGTGGTGCTTGGTTGTGTTGTAATTTATGGGATATGCATGATATGTCTGATTGGTTATAGTATCAAACAACACAAGTGGGCCGATCACATGTTGTTAATTAACACAAAATTGGGCCAAATTAAATAATATATACACACAACACAAATGGGCCGATTGGATATTTGCTAACTGATACATAAGTGGACAAGTCATGTGGGCAGGAGATAATCCAAACAACTTATATGATTCGATTAATGTGGGCCGAATTAGGTTACATGTTTCTAGAGCGTGTTTGTGCCCAAAGTGTACGCGGCCCAAATACGTTTTCGTTTAACTGGTTTAACACAGCAAAGAACGTGAAAGAGAAATAGCGCGGAATCAAGATTACAAACTAACCTCGGAAGTTCGGGTTGTCACACTTGTACCACTATCGAAGGATGAGAGTCAAATTGGTAAAAAGTGGGCCCTTAAAGAACATTGCATATGTTGGAGCATAGTTGTCAAGGCCCATGTTATTCCGACTAAGCATTAACAGCAGATGTTGTCACAACCACTGATTGAAGAATATTATGATGCTGTTGCAAACTGAAAAGTCCAGTTGTTTTGGTCACTTCAGAATATGTTATTGAATTTTGATATAATTGCTTAAAAGACTTCTTTATGCAGGACAGTCAAGGAGCTGAGATATATCATTAAAAATTCAATATCTCCTTGGTCCATCATCACCTGATATCAGACATCACTTTGTGAGGGATTGCTATGAAAAAGGTTTGATTTCTCTGCACCATGTACCAACTAAGGATCAGCTGGCAGATGTGCTAAAAAAAGCATTAGATACATCCACCTTTGAAAGCTTGATCTCTAGGATTGGCATGCTAAACATAGAATAACAGGCAAAATCCTGTTTTTCTAAGAAAAAAAGCATTAAAATGTTTTCAGAAAATCAAAAATCCATCCTTAAAAATAGCTAAAAATGAATCTTTCATTAAATCCTTAAAAGTCTGCCATAACCACTGTTTTGTTTAAACATCTGCTCTGCTTCAAAATCTGTCCACTGCTGAAAGTCAACCCATGTTTCCTCATTTCCTTGTTAATCACTGTTGTTCAAAATCAGTGTTTTAACCCACTGATGGCCAGCCACTATTTTCATTTCACCACTGCAAACCACTTATACTTGTTCTATCAGTGGTTTCCTAAACAACTGCCTTCCATTATTCATCCTTTCGTCAGAGGTTGGCACGTGGTCAGTACTTAGGCGTCAGATCTTTGAAACCACTGTCACGTCAGCATTCACTTTTTCCTTATAAAACCCATTTCAAAACCCCCAAACAGGGTTTTCACTGTCGAATCGAATTCAAAATTCCTTTCTAAAATAGTTGTTCCTAAATATTCTCACAACCCTCATCATCTTCTTTTCATATTCATCATCTCCGATTCAATCATGGTGAAAAAATCTGGTAAAACTACACAAAAGGACGCAACCATGGTTAGGATTCCATTCAAATTTTCACACAATTACTTGGGTATTTTTTGACAAACCTAGTGAAACCACAACCTTTGATTCCATTATCGACACACTTTCATCCACAAAGTACAAAAATTTGCTCACCTGCGATGCAACTGTCTATCTTACTACTCAAAGGGAGTTTTGGAAAAATGCAACCCTCGAAATGGTGGACAAAAAGGCTGTAGCAATAAATTCTTCAATAAAAGATGTAAAATTTTCCATTACACCTCAAAGTATTTCTGAAGTTTTTGAACTCAACGATCATGAAGGTAAAAATTCTTTTCCAAAAACAGAGTATCAAAATGATTTTCAGGAAAGAGGTTATGATGAACAAACGAAGAAAGATACTCTACAGAAAGGCAGCTTTCCTCCTGCCATGAGATTTTTCTTTCATACTCTTCTTATGTGTGTTTCTAATAAGACCACAGGGTTCAATGAAATTCCATTAAAAATCCAATACTTGGGGTATGATATTTTGCAAAAAGAAAATTTTAATTACTCCCAAGAGATTTTTAATGATTTGGTTAAAAATGTTGATAAAAAGGCTTTCTAATTATTCCCAAGGTTTTTGAGTTATTATTTTAAGAAAAAGTTTTCAAAAGATAATGCCCATGTGCTTATACAGGGTGCTCCTCTTCACATAAACAGTTTAACTGCAGAAACATTCACAAGAATGTTAAAACCTTCCAAAACACAAGCAGAGGTACCTGAGCAGACTTTAGCAGCTACCACTGCTCCTCAGGTATCTGCTGTTGAGCCCACTGCTCCAGGTGATCATAGTAGTACAACCACTGCTATGAAACCCACACCTGCCATTACCAAAAAACCCAAAAAGAAATCATCCAAAAAACCCCCCAAACCCGTAAAAAAGGTAACTCTGGAAGATGAGATCCCAGAGCAAATACATGTGACAACACCAATGTCACCAATAACCATTGCTGCTACTTCCTCACAGCAGATGGAAGAGAGATCTCCACCCTTGCCTAAAACTCCTCCTACTTCTTCTAAAAAAGAACATGTTGTACACATTGGGACACCACAATATGATGCTATAGAATCACTTGATTCTATCATCCACATCCTACTGCCCAGGGCAAATTCACTTTCTACACCCAACCTCACTGCTATAATTCCCCCACAAACAAAAATATTGTTGGATGCTCTTGATTTGAACCAGACACAAACCAGTCCTTCTCAATCACCTGTCAATGAGAACATACCTCAACAAGTGACTGGGTCTGATGTTTCAGTCATTGTTAACCCACCAACAACACCGGAGGAGGTTACACCGCTTGAGTTACAAGTAACTCTTGGTGGTAGTCCAAGTGAAGCAGCCACTACAGGTGCTGACTCCACTGGTTTGCACTTGGACATTGGTTACATCAATAAGACTTCCTTGGAGGCAATTTCTTCTCTGGGAACACTTGTGTATCCAGTCTTTACTGGTTCACTAAAAAGGGTTTCTCAATTTAAAGGAAGAAGTCCCCAGTTCCAAGACAAAGGGGCATCAGTGGACGACTTTTGGAATACATTCCCTGAGTCAACCACTGTTACAACCACTAAATGTGGGAAATCAGATGATCCCATTAAGTTGGGTGATGGTTTAATGTACCGGGAATTGACGGCCAGAGTTGATAAACTTGATACAAATGTTACAGAAATTAAAGATATGCTGCAACAGTTGTTAAAAGTTCAAAAGGTACCAATCACTGCTGCTCCTGCTCAAGCACCTGCACCACAACCTGCACCTGCTGCAAATGAGTTATGGAACTTGTTTCAACCTATGCTCATCCAACAAAGAGAACTGGCTGATCAGCAACATGAGATACATGTTCAAAAGCTGAGAAACATGATGGAAGCTAGGTTTATGGATACCCAGGCTGATATCAAGGCTATAAAGGCCCATTTATTAAATACCACTGGCACTGCTCCTCCCACCATCATTTTTGTGGATAAACCATCACCAGCTGATGCCAAAAAGGAGGAGAAGATGAAGCAGTTGAGAAAAAGGGGATATGAAGATGGCATCTACATTGCACCTGATAAATTAAGCATGCTTGCAGAAATTCCCAAGCCAGATGGGTCCAAAGAGATTGATCTGACCACTAATGCCATTGCAGATAAAAATGCAAAGGTTAAAAGGGATAGAGAGGCAAAGGGCAAGTCCAAGTTTGATGAAGAAAAGAAAGTGTTTATGGCAAAGGAAGTTTAGGGTGTTTCAGAGCCTAAGGATGAAGAAAATCCTCAGCCAGAAAGAAAATAGCCCACTAGAAAAGTGAGGCAACCCAAAACCACACCTTCCAGAAAAACAAAACACACTTCTCAACCTCCCAAAAGCTCCACACATCAATTTTCCAAACCAACAGCTGTTGTAACACCTGTTGTATCAGCAACTGTTGGTACTTCAGTGGTTTCAACAGTTGTTAATCCTACAACCATCACTTCCACTACAATAACTATACCACTTCAACACACACCACAACCACTGTCTTACCACGAGCACCAAAGATCACCTCACCACCAAAAACAACTTCACCACAACCATCACCTCCTATCAAAAGGCAGAAGACATCAGATGTTACAACATCTGTTGTAATGGCAACAGTGGTTGTGTTGGATCTACATGTGACCCAAACGAGTCAATCTGAGTAGTTCATCATCAAATACAAAGGTGGAATCAATGTAAATGATGTCAACACAGTTTGTTCCTTTCTAATTATCTTCAATTATTGATTTCCTGAGCTTTGTACAAACAATTCTGACAAAAATTTGGCAGCACCTCAGCTCTCACACACTAATTCCGTATGAAAATGAACACGCACAACCCCTATATATAGATGTTCTAATTTCGTTTGAAAGTGACATGGCTCACTTCAAACGAAATCACTTCAGTTAATTTCGTTTGAACTTGACCCTTTCACCTTCAAACGAAATCACTCACTAAAACACAAACAAACCCTAATTTGATCCCTGTTGTGCACTCGTTTATCCTATCTAGACATAAGACTCGATTAAGACAAAGTTAACAGACAGTAGATGCACCAACAGACTCCCCCTTGGATGTTGATGAAGTCTTCGGCGTCGAATCTTTAGTCTTTGTCTCTTTCCAAATTGATTTGACATTGTAAAAGCTCCCATCAATCTTTATCTTTAAACTTTAATCTTCAATCTCCCCTTTGAGTGCTGGACCAGAATTCTGACTCCCCCTTTCGCAGACTCCCCCTCTCGATAAGCTGGGACTTGAATTCTGATTCAAACTTTGACATTTTCTTTGCCATAGGGAACTTGATTCTTGTTTCCTGCACAATCTCTACCTAAATATAAGATATATGACAATAACAGTTTCAATTCAAACTTACCATTCAAACCTCATTTGATGGTTTTATCAGTGTACAGAAATCCACTTAAGTATTCAGGTCCAAGTTAATGACCCTGATTACTCAATTTATCTACCAAGTCCAACTTAATGACCTTGGTTGATCAGAGATAATTCACACTGACTTTTTGTTCAACCATTTTCTGAAAATTTACAAGTTTCAAGTTAATGAACTTGTTTTGACTCTCAATTTTCTCCATTAATCAAGATTAACTCCAAACTCATCATCCAGCCCAGTAACTTCCTGCATCTTCTTCAATTCGAATCTGAAGATCAACTCTCCACTTTGGTTTGTCGGAAAATAAAGCAGAAATGTAAAATCTTTTTGGATTATTAATAAAGCTTCTAAACTAGAAATGAATTACAGAAATAAAATGCAGTAAATGTAAACTATTTACAAACATATTTTTGGTAAGCGTGTTAGGGAATCATATCAGCTGTTCGACAAGTCACAAGTACCGTTAAGCTTCAATTACATACTCAGAATTAAAAAATTCACTTAGATTGTCGATATACTGATCCACTTAAATTCTCACACAAATTTCAATATGTCCAGGATATGGCTTTAGATGTTTTAGAGACTTAAACTTATACGTGTGTGCCACCTCTTGAATATACTCCCGTATCCAGATCCCAATATTCAGTCTTACAGGTGAGTATACCACAGATGATATCTATAAGGGGTTAAATTGCGAAAACCGTGAGAGCTCAGGTCAGAACTTCCGTTCAGCAGAGAGATGACGGTTCGACTTTAGTGGGTCCCCTTTAGAGGATCTTTTTTTACAACAGCAATGATTATCAATTTTATTGTTTCATCATTTTTGCTTAGGGCGGCGCTATATTTGAAGCAATGCAGAAAGTAATATTCGGGGACTAGGCCATTGCTTCTGCATTATTAGAAGTCCCGGGATAATACCCGAGATATCACTGAGTATAAAGACCTAGTATCTCAGAAAGAGGGATCTTTCAAACAAGATTTCAGGGGTTATCTATATATCCAAGTAGTGTTCCCCACGAAATAAGTAAGTAAAGATTTTGGTTTATATCCCGAACAAACCTACTAAATGTGTAAAAACCTATCGGCACATCATCAGCGAGACTGTTTAACGCATTTAGACTATACATTTCTTTAGCATACCGTAACTGTCAAGCCGATGTACTATCATTTTCCCTTTTTACACAAGCTCTTTTCTGGTTTTCTATTGTTTTTGGATTTTGAAAATATCTCATGTTTTTGTATTTTTGTCATTTTTTATTGTTTTTGTATTTTCTGAAAATATTACCCTATACTCTCCCCCTAAATACCAAAACAAGTAAAAAAATGACAAACCATTGCAGATTGCTTCTCAACGTCATCTACAATGTCTCCTTCATCAACGCCAAGAATCTCTTCCAACACCGATAAAAGCTTCATACCGTTCAGTTTTAGCAAATATTGAAAACGAGTTTTATCAAATGCTTTGGTATGTAAATCAGCTTTTTGCTCGTCAGTGTGGATTTTCTCAATTCGTATCAACTTCTTCTCGAAACAATCGCGAATGAAGTGATGATGAATTTCAATGTGTTTTGTTTTAGCGTGATGAACATGATTTTTAGTAATATTAATTGCTGCCTCATTATCAACAAAGATAGGGGTGTTTAGAAATTCAAACCGTAGTCTCTCATCTATTGCTGGATCCACAAGATCTGAGAACAGCAACTGCTCGCAGAAACATATTCAGCTTCACATGTGGATAAAGCTACAGAGGTCTGCTTCTTGTATTGCGAGGTGACCAATCGTGGTCCGAAAAACTGGCACCCTGCTGTTGTTGATTTAGCGTTAACTTTGCAGCATCCGAAATCAGAATCGGAATACCCTTCGAGCGTGAAATCGCCTTCTCTTGGATACCACAACCCCAATGATGAAGTTCCTTTCAGGTAGCGTAATATCCTTTTCATAATCACCATATGCGAAGCTCTCGGGTTAGATTGAAATCTGGATGCGAGGCAGGTTGGATACATAATATCGGTTCTTGAAGCTGTCAAATACATTAATGAACCGATCATAGAACGATACATTGTTTCATCTACCTTCTCTCCGGTGAGATCAGGGTTTATCCCATGATTCGTCGCTAAAGGGGTGGAAGCTGGAGTAGAACCTGACATCCCAAATTTCTCTAAGATATCATGAACGTACATCGTTTGATGTATGAAAATTCCTTTGGGTAGTTGATCAACCTGCAGTCCCAAAAAGAATTTCATCTCACCCATCGATGACATTTCAAATTTTCTCTTAATCACTCTTTCAAAATCTTTGCACAGATTTTCATTTGTTGACCCAAATATGATGTCGTCCACGTATATTTGAACTATCAGAATATGTTTGTCGACCTCTTTGGTGAAGAGAGTGGCATCCACTTTTCCTCGGATGAAGCTGTTGGCTAACAAGTGTTGAGACAATGTCTCGTACCAAGCTCTCGGGGCCTGGTGTAAACCATACAGCGCTTTATCCAGTAAGTAAACCTTGTCTTTGTGGATAGGATCGGTGAAGCCCGGTGGCTGACCGACACATACCTCCTCTTTTACCTTCCCATAGAGAAACGCCGATTTCACATCTAGCTGATAAACTTTGAAGTTTTTCCAAGATGCAAATGCTAGGAAGATTCTGATTGCTTCTAGTCGAGCCACGGGAGCATACACTTCGGTGAAATCTATACCCTCCTGCTGACTGAAACCCTGGACTACGAGTCGAGCTTTGTTGTCACACCCCCAAAATCCACCTGCGGAATACTACCGCTTGGAGGCGTGACTGACCAGGATCCAGCCACCAATCATATTGAACAAGCATAAGAGTAATTATAAAATCCAAGCAATACAATTGGTGTCCAAACAAAACATAGTTTAAGTTGCAAGCGGAAGCATGAAGTTTAAAACCAAAACATAAGTTAATTGTTTCAAAGTTTAACATGGCACACAGCTGTCCATGTCCCACAACGACTCTCTTCCATGCAAGCTCCAGCTAATTACCTATTGACCTGTAAAGCATGTAGTAACGAGTCAACAACAAGTTGAGTGAGTTCACGGTTGGGTGTTCATTTTAAGTTGTTCCAAAAACAGTATCCTTTAACTGGTATCCTGCCGTGGGGGTTACCCCATAGTTGAAAAGGCGATTTGTTTACCCATTTACTCTGGCAATACAGCCGTAGGGGGGCTACCCCATGTTAGTTATCTGGCTTTTCGGCCGTGGGGGCTACCCCTTGTATACACTAGACTCGTTACCATATCGACTGCTGACTATAGTCATGTTTATGTGCCCTGAACTGTCAATGTCTATCATCATTGACGTGCCCAGATCTATTAGTTCACTCCCGTCCTCTGCGGCACGGTGTGAGGCTTGTCAGACCTAAATAGCGCTATCTAACTAATGACCCGCTCGCCATTGGCCCGGCGATTAAGTCGATATAAAAAGGAGGGACTTCGTGATAGAGTTTTGGTCTAGTACGAGTTATCTGTCCATGAGGACGAGGAAATTACATTCCTGAATCAATACTGTCCCATCCAAGAAAGGACGAGGAATCCATGTTCCTTAACCCCATTCCCAACCCAGGGAATCCTATGCTTTGTAGAGGGTGTGAACTCACCTTGGTTTGCTTGGCAGATACACAGAAAGGTCAATCAAGTTGTAAGTGGTCAACTACGTCCTAACATAGATACCGTTCAAGTCAGGTTCACATCCAAGTAGTGCACGTATGTTCTACACGTATTGTACACAAGTAACGATCATGGCATGCACGTATAATTACTTCAGTTAATTTCCAGAGCACAAACACGTCTAATAGCCTTATCCACATAAATAAGCAAGTCCAATTGTGCGGCCCAAATAGTTGGGCTCGTAATAGCATGCAAGTCCAAAACAGTGCACGTGTATATGGTCTCGAGTCGAGATCTCGAGTCGAGACTGTGCGGTCTCGAGTTGTACCTATGAGTTCTCGAGTCGCAAACGTGGAGGTCTCGGGTCATGTCTCGAGTCGCAACAAGACTCGCAACCCTGTTCTCGAGTTATGCTGTTTTTGTATTGATGTGGTGTGGTCTCGAGTCGAGACTAGGGGTTCTCGACTCGGAACCCATGTCGCAATCTGTGGTCTCGAGTTGTCATGTGGTGATCTCGAGTCGAGACCAAGGGTCTCGACTGGCACACCTGTTTAACAGCCGGCAATTGTACTATCCAATGGCATTTCGATTTCATGATATGATGTACTATCCAATGGTAGAGCACAAACATGTTCCCTAGTCTAACAATTAACCGAAATGGATCTACAACAAGTTTTTCAAATGTTCAAGGCATAATCATAGCATATTCATGTTGTTCATCATACATTCAAGTAGTTCATCCTTTTAGGGTTTTTAGCATCAATCTCTATGAACTCTAACATAATCATAACATAAACAACAATCAAAACACTTAAACATACTCATCTAAGGGTTTCAAATCATCACGTAACACCTCATAGCCGACTCTACAACTAATCCGATTTAAGCATCCGATTCTTAGCACAAGAGTATACCATCCGAGTAACATGATCATTATCTAACACACATATGCAAGCCGATTTCATGAATATCAACAACTAGTGGTTTATATCACATTCAATCACAAGATATCATTAACTCATCATGCAACCAATCCGAAATCAAGACATGATAGCCGATTACCAACATCATACACATCCGATTCACAAAAACATCATCAAGCATACAAACTATACTAGTTAAACCATGCCATCCATAATATCATCTAACAACAAGCATCATAAAACACTAACCGGTTTAAGTATGGGTTCAAAGGTGTGTATGAAGCTTCCAAATGAGTGTGTGTGTGAGCCGATCCGAGAGCTCCTTGTGGTCGCCGGTTGAATCCGAGAAGAAGGAGAGGTGAGGTGATGTTTGATCTTTAGGGTTTTAGGTTTTCTAGAGAGAGAGAGTGTGGAGGAGAGTGTGTGTGAGAGTGAGTGTAGGTTGTCCCAAAAATGGTAATGTTGGCTAACAACAAGGTTATATACTAGCTTCAAGTTGATGCACCCTAATGGGTTTCAGATGGATTAAATGGGGTGGACGGCCCAACCGGCCCAATTGTTTCCTGTTCACTCGAGACCGCATGGTCTCGAGTCGAGTCCTTGTGCCTCGGGTCATATAATACACGCATACATACAAGCACAACACATAATCACATAAATTCACTCATATCATTCATCAAACCAACAAGTCAATTAGTCTCATAACGTTTAAGTATGTTACATCAAGATGCAATGACGGGTTCTAAACTACGAGTTGTCACATTTGTTACGAACAACATCTCCTCTATCATCCCTCTTGCACTTGAACACTGACTTGGTGTTTATCTTCCTCTGACCATCAGGCAAGTCTACTTACTTCCACACACCTAACTTCTCAAATTGACTCAATTCTTCTTGCATGGCATTGACCCAAGAATCCTCAGTTAGCGCCTCTTTGGAAGTTCGCGGTTCGATCTGCGAAATAAAACAACTTAGTGAAAACTCAGTTTGTAAAGGAGCTACTGTAGAATAAAAACAAGTAAGGCCTTGGTCAATTTGTCGTCTAGTGCGAACGCCTGATTGTAATTCTCCAATGATCAACTCTTCTGGATGGTATGAAAGAGTTCTTGGCATCACCTCGCCTGGAAAATCTACCTCGCCTTCCAGATTAGTAACATTCTGATTTGCACCTTGTTCACTGACTGGAACTGTTTGACTTGAAATCTGAATTTGCTCCCCCTCAGAATCTGAATCACCACGATCAAACACTGGCATGTTATCAGATTCTTGATTATCATTGTCTGCTGTCTGATTATCAGGAACAACTTCATTTTGTTGAATATCATCATGTTCTCCAACATTGCTCGGACCTGCTTCATCGTCATTTGAAGTTTGTTGGGGTCGTGTTGAATACTCAGCTGGGAACCTTTCCTGCGAAGACTCGTACTCTCTCAGAATATCCAACTCATCAAAGAAATCTTCTTCTTCTTCTTCTTCTTTCATGTCAAACGAATCCCACAATGTGTCATAGTGAAAACGCCATGAATCGCCAGGATTCTGCGGTGGCATTGTGTAGCCGACATTCAACATTGTATGCCTCAATAATCTGCTTCAAGCTAGGAATGAATACACGCTTCAATGGACTTACATAACCCACGAATATTCCTTCTACGCCTTTTTGACCAAATTTACCATGAAGCTCTAGAACTGTACAGGGAGACCCAAACGGTTCAAGATACTCTAGGTTTGGCTTGCGGTTGTTCATTAGCTCGAAACATGTCTTGTTGAATTTCTTCACTGTGAGAACCCGGTTGAGTGTATAGCAAGCGGCGGATACTTCTTCTGCCCTAAACTTGATTGGTAGTTTAGAATCAGCAAGCATCGTCCTGGTCGTTTCAATTAGTGTCCTGTTCTTATGTTCAGCTACCCCATTCTGTTGTGGAGTGTAAGGAGCACTAAATTCTTGCAATATACCTCTTTCATCACAATATTCTGCCATCTTGTTGTTCTTGAACTCAGTACCATTATCACTTCTGATTCTTCTGATACGCCTTTGGTACAAGTTTTCAATTTTTCTGAACAACGCCATCAAACTATCAAACGTCTCATCTTTAGACTTCAGAAAAGATACCCATGAAAATCTGGAATAATCATCCGTGACAAGCAAACAATAGTAATCACCAATGATGCTTCTGACGTTCACCGGACCAAAAAGATCCATATGAAGTCTCTCTAAAGGTCTTGAGACTGAGTTTTCTTTCTTTTTAGGATGTGATTTCTTCTTTTGCTTGCCTTTGATGCAGCTAATGCATTCTCCCTCAAGATGAAAACCTTTGACATGAACACCCGTAACTAAGTCATTATACACCAGGTGATTCATTTTTCTTAAGTGAATATGGCCCATCTTTCGATGCCATAACTTTGATTCTTTTTCCGTTGCACTTGACACAAAACAGTGAGCTTGACCCGTGGTAGTAGTTGCTACACTCATGTCCAACACGTACAGATCATTCACTCTAGGTGCCCTCATGATAATCCACTCTTCAGGAACAACAAATCCTGGTTTCAAAATCAAACATTCTTTGTCTGTGAAGTGCGTTGTATACATCCTATCACAGATTTGAGATATGCTCAGAAGATTGTTTTCAAGCTCAGCGATGTAGTTAACTCTTTCAAACGTTACAATGCCATTGGATAAAGTTCCTTCACCAATTATTCGACCACCCTGATTGCCTGCGAATCCCACATATCCTCCGTTAAACCCTCTAACATCATACAGTAGGGTCTTCTTCCCTGTCATGTGCCGAGAAGCTCCACTATCCATAATCCATCGTGAAATGGATCTTGGAAGCTCCTGCACATATCACAAACATTTAGTGAGATTTTGTTGCCACCCAAGCCTCTTTTGACTCGGGTAACTTGACATTAATGTGAGATTTTCCAATGTAAAGTGGTGGAAAATTTTTATCATTCATCTTCAAGCTTTCTTCTGATCCAACCTCAACCTTTTTGTATAAGAAAAACTCATCTTTCTTAGGTTGACCGGTTGGTTGATCTTTCTTTTGAACATTCTTCTTCTCTGATGGAGTAGAAGATTGTTTCTGCAATTGTTCATAATAATCCAAAGGAACATCCATCTTTACCGGTGTGGTAGAAGACGATTGTTTTTCCAACTCTGAAACCTTTGGTTTAGATGAACTCTCTTTCTTGTCAACCACTTTTGGCTTCCATGTTTGTTGAGATGATGCAACCCGTTTGTAAATTTGTCATTTTTAGTTATCGATTTCTTAACAGGTTCAATTTTGACTTTTGTGTTCTCATTTTTCAAAATTTTCTCAACAACCATTGGAGCTTTGCCTTTTGTATCAACCTTCCTTTTTGAACTCTCAGCAACTTCAGACTTAGGCTTAAAGTAGGTACACTTTCGTGCAATATGTCCAACTTTATTACATCTAAAGCATGTTCGGGTGTCAACAAACCGACTTGTGCCTTCAGACTGAGGCTGTGAGGCCTTCTTCTCAAAGAACTCTTTGTTTGATTTTGAAAAAATTTCAGATTCTTCATCAGAAAGTGAACTTGAACTATTCACAAACACCTTTTTCTCAGCAAACCTTCTGTTTTGAACATTCCTTTTCTGATAATTCTTACCACCCTGATATCCTCCCGACCATCTTTTTTTATTGTTGTTATAAAAACGTGGTGGAACAACAGGTTTCTTGTAGTAAGCTTTATCTTTTTCAAAATTCATTTGCCTCTTTGTCTGGTTCAAACCTTCTACTTCAGACAAATCAATTTCAACCAGTTTGAAAACATTTTTCAATTTGTTCACATTAACATTCTCCAGAGGAAACTCAGAATCCGAATACAACTTATCCGATCCCGACATCTTGTACATGACAAGAGTAGGTTCTTCATTTAAGTTGTTTTTGGATTTTGACTTCGGAATGTATTTGTCCAGAAAACACTCATCATCATCAGCTGAATCACTATCAGACTTCAAAACACTTTCAGCCATGCTTTTAACAATATTAGTTTGAACACTATCATCAGATGATGATGAAGAAAATGTCACATCAATTGACTCTGGAAGTTTTATTTCATTTGTTTCATCTTCATTATTAACCAACCTGGACTTTTTCTTTGAATAATTGTTTAAAACTGGTGGTGGAACCTGATGAAACCCAACCCCAGTTCCATCCGAGTACACATCTTCGCCTGCTTTGTTTTTCCCGATGGGTTTGGGAACAATGTGTTGTAAAACAAAGCTTGCGGAGCTGTAACTGGTTAACTTCAGATTGATACGTTCATTCTCAATCTTAGCTTCTTCAAACTAAAGCTTCAATTTAGCAATCTCATCCAGTTGTTGGTTGATTTGTTCTTCTTTGTGTCTAAGAACTACAGTTAAATGCTCATTTTCTTTATTGGTTTTACCGTTTCTTTCATCAGAATCTTTTACCATTCGTTTTAATTTTTCAAAATTTTCTGAGATTTGACGATTTTCAAGAACCAATTTTTCATTTTCTTTCTTAATTCTTTCTACTTCAGTTTTATCATTTTCAATTTTCTCAGTTAAATTTTTAGCTCGATCATTTGAAGCTTTCAGCATTTTATCACGATCTAGAATCTGATCTTCAACCTTTCTGACTCTTGTAGTCAGTTCTACAACCTTTGTATCACTAAGGTAAGTGAGTGTACTACAAAACTTGCAGTTTTTCATGCAACTTTTGCAGTCACTATCACCTTTGACTTTCTTACCTGTCTCACTTGTTGAACTGTTTGGACTGACCTTGCTTTTAGACTCAGTTTCAGACTTAGAGTCTACCTCAAGTTCTTTTGCAGCAAGCACTTTGTCAGCCATCTTTCCCAAGTTTTCAGCGGTAAGTTCTTGTGAAGTATCAATAATCCCATCATCAATCTTCTTCGACTGAGACTCTTTCTCTCTCTCTTTTTCTTTTTCAACAGCTTCTCCTCCTCCCCGCCATTCTCTCTGTCTGGCATCTTCTTCTGCAGCAAATTCCTCAATGAAAGCTTCAATACTAAGAGTTTTCGTATCAATAGCAATGTTTCCTTGAGGATCAAGGTAACATTCTCTATCAGCATCCCATCTCTTTGCTTTCTTGGCTTCGCTGAACACCTTAAATAATCTGATCATCTTGAATTCTGTTTTCTGCTTTCTGCTTTCTTGCGAGGTATTTTTGTTCTTCAGTTATGGTGTCTTTGACAGGAATAATCTTTTCTGCTACGAAAGCATATCCTACTGCATCTTCCTCTGGTAGCAGTTCACTCCAATCAAAACCTTCATCATCATGAATAACAGCAAGTGCTCTTGATTTCTTTTTGGGGGTATCCTTAAGCGGCTTCAATCTGGGTGGTTCTGATTTATTCTGATGATAGATCGCTCTTTTGTAGTAATCCTCTCGGAATGGATTTGCAGTATCATCAGCAGGAGCGTTACGACATTCACGTTTGAAATATCCTTTTTGTTTACACCTAAAACACGTGACTTTTGATTTGTCAAAGCCAAGTTTTGTGGATGGCCCTCCGATAGAGTGTCTCCCAGTAATCTCCATGAATCGTTGCGCTCTCCGGACTGCACTGGCCATACACCACCTGATATCAATCAGTTCCATCTCTTCAGGATCTATTTGATCATAGTCCTCCTTAGTCAGGTTGGTGTTTCCAATCTTGCCCGCCACGAGGCTCTCATACGATTCTAACACTGACGCTAAAAAAACCATCTATTGTTTTGCTGATTCTTCACTGAAATTTTGAGCGTTCTTCAGATCCACAACAATGTTACATTGGAACAGATTCTTTGATGCAGATTGGCTTGGATTTGTTGAAGAAGATCCACTATGAAAACCACTGTGAGGAGTTTCTTGATTCACATATTTTGAACTCTCTGCAGAAAATGTTGTTCTTGGAGAACCAGTCTTTGGTAGATTTCCTCTGTAGTACAACTCCACATTCTGCTGATAAGATGTGTTATTGACTTTGCTAGATTTCTTGATCTCCAACTCGTGACTCTCCAGTCTTTCTATAAGCAGATCAACCTTCAAATCAGCTGGCTTTATCGTATTCTTGAGCATCAATGCAAAATACTGCCAGTCTTGCTCATTCGGTAGAGAATCAAACAATTTGTCTACCAGCTCTTCTTGACTGTAAATAATGTCATGTCTTGCCAGCTCCAACTTCAGATGTCCAAATCTCTCAATCATCTTGGAAACAAACTCGTTCTTTAAACAACCAAATAAATCAAACTCTTTTATTAACAGTTTCTTTTTATTTTTGACTATATCAGCACTACCTACACATTTTACTCTTAGTTTTTCCCAAAGATCTTTTGAATTTTCATATTCAATCAACGAAATTAAATCATCTCTCACAGACTGATGAATCAGCGCAATACACTTTTGTTCAGCAATATATCTTTCAATATCATCAGGATTTGTCAAACTTTCACCAAACTGTTCTCCTCTAACGTAACCATTCTTTAAACTTTTCCAGCTTTGATATGCAAAAGCTTCAAGCCACTCATCAAATCTTGTAGCCCACCTATTATAATCTTCAATAGCCAACAGTTTTGGAGGTTTGTTGTATGTTCCATAGGCACTTTCAACACTTAATGTATCCGAAAGAGTCTTTTTTCGCACTCGGAGCTTTCTCATTTGTGTTAATTGATGTGTCGGTAGTAATATCATCTCCACCGTTTCCAGCAAAAGCAAAAACATCACAGAATGGATTCATGAAATCATCCATCTTTCAAGTACCTGAAACAATCAACAAACACATAGAAAAGTTTTTGAAATATTTGAAAAATATTGTTTCAAACGAAATCAGTTTAAGAGGAATTGTTCAAACGGAATTCCCACTCAAACGGTATAGCTTCAAACGGAATAGTGCTTTCTCAAACGAAATCCCACTTTCAAACGAGATATCTAATTTCATTTGAGACAATACCTTCTTTCAAACGAAATTACATAACTTGTATAACTCTAAAACGGAATCACAATAATGTGTTCTCTCAAGCGAAATCAGCCAAACACTTTCAAGCGAGATACCCGATTCAAACGGAATTAACCTGAATTTCAAACGAAATCAGGTAAAATAGGTATTTTCAAACGAAATTACCGAGGTATTTCAAACGAGATAACCTATGACGTCATCATTTTACGAACAGTTTCAAGCAGAATTACGTTTTTGATCAAGTTTTAAGCCGATTTTAGGTCCAAATCTTTCAAGGATTAGTTAACACTATGTTTCGCTTGATATATGTGAAAATCAGGCCATTTCAACCGTTCAAACTTGTCCAAATCAGAAAAGAATGAGTAGAAGTAAGAGAATCCGGTAAAATCAAGCTGAATTGGTATGAACTCCTCGTCCTGAGCTCTGATACCACTTGTTGGATCATCGTGTGACCCTAATGAGTCAATCTGAGTAGTTCAACATCTAATACAAAGGCGGAATCAATGTAAAAGATGTCAACACAGCTTGTTCCTTTCTAATCTTTATCTATTACTGATCCTGAGCTTTTACAAACAATTCTGACAAAAATTTGGCAGCACCTCAGCTCTCACACACTTAATTCCGTTTTAAATGAGACATGCACAGCACCTATATATAGATGGAGTGATTTCGTTTGAACATGTCACAAGTCAGTTCAAACGAAATTACTCATGTTAATTTCGTTTGAATAGACCAAGACACCTTCAAATGAAATTACATGAATAAACACGAACAAACCCTAATTTGATCCCTGTTGTGCACTCATTTAACCTATCTAGACATAAGACTCGATTAAGACGAAGTTAACAAACACTAAATGCACCAACATGTTGAAACACCAGTTGTTTCAACAACTGTTAGTCAATCACATATCACCTCAAAGGTTTCTTCAAAAGCCATTGTTTCTTTTGCACCAAAGACTGATACTAAAATACCTTCTCCTAAAAGGGTGTATACTAGAAAAGGGAAATTTCAAATACATAATGATGATATAGCAGCACCTGATCCTATTTCATCTGCTCCTTATAATGTCATTAAGCCACGACCATTCATTCCACCAACTCTAGCCAATCCAATAAAAGATCCAAAAATTCTTGAAGGTTATGACTCTGCTGATATAACTCCAATAGCTGCATCTTATCCACTAGAACTAGAAGCTGTAAAGAATGAAATGAGACAATTCTACACAGTGGATGATCCTTTAAAAAGAAATTTTCCTTCTTTAATTGGTTACAGAGATCCAGCCAACATCGATGAATATTTAAAACTCAAAGCCAGGCAAGCTAATACCAGAGCCAGACTTGAATGTCAAGGAAAAAGTGACAATGAAATTTCAAGTTATAAACAATTTTTGCTCACTAAGGTCAAAATATTGGAAGATTATGCAAGAGACCTGAGCAAAGAAATGTCTAATCTGCCACCAGAAGCTGACCTACAAAAGGAAATAAGAAAGGATTATCTTACATTCATCATGAGAGAAAAATTATATCCAGCTAAAGAAGAACAGTTCAGTGAATGGCCACTCATTGCTTTAAAGCATGAGGTAAACAGAATTGAGAGAATAAAAAATGATCCAGGTATGAAAAGGTCAGCACCAAACTGGAGTAAATACAAAAAGGCCATTGATGATCTTACTTTGGAGTTTAAACGAAAGAAGCAAGAATTGGTTGATGCAAAGGTTGGAACTGCTAAAGCCATATCAAAATGGACAAAGCAATAGACAGATGAGGCTTATGAAAGGCTAAGAAAAAGGAGAATAACTGATCCTAACTTACCAAAGAAGCCTGAGTACGAAACCACTGATAAGCTAAAGAAGCAGGTCCACATTTCTGAACCATTGTTTATATCAGCAGATACCTCTGTCATTGTGTTAAACCAAAGAAAGAGGTAACAGCTGACTGATGCAGAAGAGAAAGAAAAAGAAGCTGAGTATTTTAAGGAAGCTATCAAGAGAATGGCAGTAGAAGAAGGTAACTCAGCAAAACTTCAGAATCTTGCCAACAAATTATTAAACATGCCATCATCTCCAAACTCATCATCAAATAAACCTCTCCCAAGAAACCCATTGGGTTCAAAAATACTAAAATGGATGTTTGATCAAAAGACCCATGTATTGACACTGATCAGATCCAATGGGGAAGTAAAGCAAATATCAAGGGAACAAGCACTGGGCCTGGGTGTTGAAGATCTACAAGATATCCTTGAGCTTATACTGTGTTGGGATGAGGATGATACAAGTTCTATGGATTTTGAATTGCAGTTTAAAGGACAAGTTAAGGAACTTCTGATGAGACAATAAAGATCCAGAATAATGAAGGGTTTTGGCATCATCTGTTCCAGGGGGAGATTGTTGGGATTGAACCCTACAGAGGAACATATGATGTAAAACCAAAACTAGTTCACAACAGATGGATTCATCATAAGCAGTAGTTTGCACTGAACTTTCCACTTTAGAGTGATTCTAACAACTGATACCCCTAAGTACTTATATGTTATAAACACTGATGGTCTACAATAACTACTGTTCCCAAAAGACTGTTGAAGATAAAGTACTGCTTAGTTAATCTACTGATTTAGTTGAAGTGCTGCTGAAGACCAAAGCTCTGCTAGGGCTGAAGCAATGGAATGAAGAATCAGTTGTTTGTTTTCATTTTGTATTGTAATCAGTTGTTAGCTTAGCAGTAGTTAGATAACAGTGTTTATATAGAACAGTTGTTAGAGGTTGTTAGGTTGTTAAATGTCACTTTCATGGTGACGTCAGCTTAGATGCTTCAGTGGTTTGATCCGTATTATAAATAGAACAATTTGCACTGTTCTATTTGATGGAGCGAGAGAGTCTTCTCCTCCAATCCATTCATCTTGTACGATCAACCAGTGAGCATCAGGCTGAGGGGGAGTTTAGTATGTAAGCTAGCTTGTAACCTTTTGATTGTAAATCTTTCAACTAATGAGAAACATGTGTTTACTGAAAACTATTTCCCTTTGATTGTGTTTACAAAGTTTGCTTTCAATTCCGCTGTATTAGATCTCTGTTTTACATTCATTCATTGTTCAAATATTACAAACAAACACAATCAATCCAAACTCAGATCCTAACAATTGGTATCAGAGCCAGGACAGTCAAATTCGATCTAACAATCAATTTGACATAACAGTTCAGCTCAAAATTTGTTGATAATGAGGTTGATCGTATTCAGTTGAAAAACAGAGTAATGATTAATCACGACCAAAGTTGATTATTCTAAAACTCGGTAAAACAACCAAGATGTTACCTATCACATAGGAATCATGTAACACTGGAGTATCATGAATCAAATCATTATAGATTCAGTGTTCATGTTGAGAAATTATGATGATACCATTATGGCTGTTGCTAAGGTGTCACCTCATGTCAACAAAGGTCTATGTTTAGTTAAAAGCATTAGTGTCTTTGTAAAACATCAAAAGAGGTAAATAAAACTTTAGTTACTTGATCTTATATGTTGAAAAACAGGTTGAAAATCCTTCAAAAGGATCAAATCAATTTTGTTGAAACATTATAAGAAAATTAGCAGTCCTATAATATATATCAAACATAACTAGGGATCAACTCCAAACTTCTGGTAGAAAATATCAGAGTTGCTAAAAGGAGGAGGAATCTATTCAAATCACTTGTGAAAGAAGAGTAGGACCCTACAAAGGTTTTGTGTTGGTACTTAGAAGTTCAGATCATGAGTAATGTGAAATTTGGCATAGGCTTGTGCAAAATGACTAAATCATTCCAAAACTATGCTGAAAAATGATTTTGGACTAAACATTTTTTGTCTCTTAAAAACCCTCTAGTAAGTACTTCAGTACTTATTCTATGGAAATGGTAAAAAGGGAAAGAAGAAAAATTACACAAATTCAAGAGTGTGTTTTTCTCCAAACTATTGGAATGAAAAGAAAAAGGAGTATAAACCCTAAAACACTTACGAATCCACTGGTTAGTACTACAAAAGGAAAACCAAAATAAATTCACATCCATATTCAACCATTTGCTACAAATCAACTGTGCAGTCATCAATTCAGGGGAGCTCAGGTAACAAAAGTATCACCAGTTATTTACAATACTAGAGGACTAGAAAATAAAAAAAAAATCTGCTGACAAGGAAATGGTATTAAACAGTGGTTATGAATTTTTGGCTCAAACCACTAACCAGTTCCCTAAACTTAAGAATAAAGTGACTCAGACCTAACTATATGTTAGAGTGTTTTTGAAATATACATCAGATCCTTTTGATTTTGTTCTCAGAAAACCTTTCTTTTTGTATCAAAGTTTTTTTTTTCAGGATATATTATTCTTCATTTGCTTTTAAGAATGATATATTTCGTACTTTTACTGGTTTTTGATAGTAAAAGTTCAAACTCTTGTCAGGATGTAGAACCCTTTTATTCTTTTTATTATTAAGGGTGATATATTCCTTGAAAATGAATCAAAAGGAGATGGTGTTATATTCGAGTCATTTCATTCATAAACTCCAGTTTAAATCAATAACCAAAGCTGAGTGTTAACATCTTGCAAAATTTTGGCTGTACATGTTTTATTCTAAAACTGTCAAAAGGATAAAACATAAAATGTATGGTCAAAGTAAAGTATGGTTATCATCTGGGATACTCAACCACTGCTAAGGCCTACAAAGTGTTTAACACAAGGACCAAAACAGTGGAAGAGACTTTGAATGTAAAGTTCAATGAACTTTCATCAATGAAAATCCTAGCAAATCCTGCAGAATTGTTTGATCTTGATAAATTTACTTTTAAAAATACTGCTTTCAAGACTAATAATGCAGGTCCATCAGAGGTTTCATCATCAGACTATGGGTATGAAGTCATCATTCCTCAACAAAAGTCTGTTTCAATGGGAAGAGCAGCAGGTGTTCAAAACAGCTGTCAAAGCTCAACCACTGCTACCTCAACAGTTGTTAATCCTACAACCATCACTTCCACTATAACAACTGTCACCACTTCAACACACACCACAACCACTGTCTTACCACCACCACCAAAGATCACCTCACCACCAAAAACAACTTCACCACAACCATCACCTCCTGTCAAAAGGCAGAAGACATCAGATGTTATAACATCTGTTGTAATGGAAACAGTGGTTGAAACACCAGTTGTTTCAATAACTGTTAGTCAATCACCTATCACCTCAAAGGTTTCTTCAAAAGCCATTGTTTCTTTTGCACCAAAGACTGATACTAAAACACCTTCTCCTAAAAGGGTGTATACTAGAAAAGGGAAATTTCAAATACATAATGATGATATACCAGCACTTGATCCTATTTCATCCGCTCCTTATAATGTCATTAAGCCACGACCATTTATTCCACCAACTCTAGCCAATCCAATAAAAGATCCAAAAATTCTTGAAGGCTATGACTCTGCTGATATAACTCCAATAGCTGCATCTTATCCACTAGAACTGGAAGCTGTAAAGAATGAAATGAGACAATTCTACACAGTGGATGATCCTTCAAAAAGAAAATTTCCTTCTTTAATTGGTTACAGAGATCCAGCCAACATCGATGAATATTTAAAACTCAAAGCCAGGCAAGCTAATACCAGAGCCAGACTTGAATGTCAAGGAAAAAGTGACAATGAAATTTCAAGTTATACACAATTTTTGCTCACTAAGGTCAAAATATTGGAAGATTATGCAAGAGACCTGAGTAAAGAAATGTCTAATCTGCCACCAGAAGCTGACCTACAAAAGGAAATGAGAAAGGATAATCTTACATTCATCATGAGAGAAAAATTCTATCCAGCTAAAGAAGAACAGTTCAGTGAATGGCCACTCATTGCTTTAAAGCATGAGGTAAACAGAATTGAGAGAATAAAAAATGATCCTAGTATCAATGAATTAAGGCATTGCTTATTTTGATGGAGCCATTGCTTGATTAAGGCATGTGGCTAGAGTTACCGTTTAGCACCATCGGAGATGCAGGAACTAAAGAAACAGTTGGACGAACTTCTGGAAAAAGGTTTCATACAGCCTAGTTCATCACCATGGGGAGAACCAATCTTGTTTGTCAAGAAGAAGGATGGGTCAATGCGCATGTGCATCGACTACCGAGAATTGAATAAGGTCACGATTAAAAATCGGTACCCTTTACCGAGAATCGATGATCTGTTCGATCAACTTCAAGGAGCTCGATTCTTTTCTAAGATCGATTTACGCTCAGGATATATCAATTGAAAGTACAGGAAGAAGACATTCCTAAAACTGCTTTCAGAACAAGGTGTCACACCCCTTTCTACGGCGGAAGCACGAGGTGTGATCATGAAAGGTTCTCATTGCATACGAAAGGTAAACATGCTACATGCTCGTAAAAATAACTTCAAATACCATAATTTGAAAACATATGTTTAGCGTTTACATCGCTAAGTCGCATAAAACATTGTCTTAAAAAGTTTTGCAACTTTATTTAAAGATAAACAAAACGACATCCAAGAGCATAAGCAAGACCGCGCACACATCCATCCTAGTTACCTGAAATACATGTGAGTTTTGGAAAAACATCAACATAATGTTGGTGTGAATTCATGCAGTTTATGTATTTCACGTTTGTATACTTTGTATGAAAACATAGTTTGTGTATAAATCAAGTTTTCATATATAAATCAAGTTTCATGTGTACACCACGTTCTCATGTATAATTCAAGTTTTTCTTGAGTACCCCACGTACTCAAGTATAATTCCCGTTTTCTTGAGTACCCCACGTACTCAAGTGTAATTCAAGTTTTTCTTGAGTACCCCACGTACTTCAAGTATAATTCAAGTTTTAGTATGGTATGAATTTTTATGTAAATAAAGTATTCATGTAAGTATCAGGACTGTTAATGGGTTGCAAAGCCATTAACATGTGACACGACATAGGAAGTCACCAAACCTTAGGCATTTAGTTGGCATATTCTGAGACACAAAAGCACTACTCGATACTCGCCCTCACCGAGAGTGTGGCTGCCCGGCACCCGTTAGATCTAACATTTTGTTCTGCGGTCTAGGTATATTGTTGATTAATGGTGCTTATGTACCCTATTCGTGACACGATTTCTCGTATCATTTCTCATAACGCATCATACTTGGTACTCGTCCTCACCAAGTGCGCTTCTTGTATTCTTATATATCATCACACTTGGTACTCGTCCTCACCAAGTGTGCTTCTTGTATTTTTATATCTCATCACACTTGGTACTCGTCCTCACCAAGTGTGCTTCTTGTATTTTTATCATACCATTTGTAAACATAATAATATTTGTAACATGTATTTCACCCCCGAAGTTATAAAACTGAAAACATTTAAAAGAAAAGGGGGAGAATGAACTCACAACTTTGCGTTCCTTGCGTCGTAAACTTCACCGGATTTGCTTAATTAAGGTCGTAACCTATAAGCGTTTTCTTAACGTTAGTCACTAGACTTGTGTCGCACAAGTACAGTCACTCTCTTTTGTGTATATATTCTTGTGTTAAAAATATTTTATATTTTTAACTAAGTATCTTACTTATATTATTTTCTCAAAAATTAATATAAGTATCTCGTGTTTTGCACTTTGCAACCAAATTATGTATCTTGTATGTTGTATGTGTATTTTTATGTTTATACTCCTCATGAGTATTTAGTGTATTTTTAAGTCTTAATACACTAGCACGTATAACACATACTATATACGCTTAGCACAAAAGTTGGTGATCAAATTATATATATTTTTCTCTCAAAAATATATATACTTAATATCCATTTTTATTTTTGAAGAAATCCTTATTTCTTCTCACCAAAAATTAGGGAAACCTTGGTAATATTTTTAGATACATTTTTAGGGAATAAGTTTCTCAGAAACTTATATTTTTCTAAGTGTCAAAATTTATAAAAATTTTGACAGAGTTTCCCCTAAAAATGGAGGTTTCCCTTGTTTTCAAAACATGTGTTTATTTTCTTTTAAAATCATCAACAACCAATTTCTCAACAACAATCAACAACAATATCAACACACCATTCTTATTTTCCAAACTTGTCAAAACAAGCATATATCACACACTTACGAACTTGAAAGTTTGTAAAAATATGTAGCAACTTACTAGCACATTTAGTAAGTCTTGTTACCTTTAAAAATAAAATTAGTTTCTTAAAAACTTTATTTTTAAAGAACTTGGAGTTTTACAACTTCTAGTCAACATTTGCAAAAATATTTCTTTGTTGAACTTCCTTGTTACACAAGTGTTTACACACTTGTTTATTTACTAAAAATGGTTTTAGTTCGGATAAGATCCGGGTTTTATTAAAACTAACATTTTTGCTTGGTTCTTCCGACAAACCACTTGTAGATCTTTAGATCTACATGTTTAGAGCCTTATTTTACAAGAAAATTTTTATTTACTCAAGTTCAAGACTTATGAATGGATGGATCCATCATCCTTCAACTTTCTAACTTTTACATCCTACTAGTTCATGCTCCCAAACATGGACTAGTATGCCTAGATGATGATCCATCTTGTTTCTACTAACAACAACATCAAATAATAACAACCATACAAGATTCACATGATTTACACACATACCTACTCTTTATCCAACTAGTTTATCTTTCTTTCAACACTTTTAGTTTTGATCTTGTGTGTTCTTGAGTTTTAACCGTTAAATCACTTATTAACCACTAAATAAGAACAAGATGGTGTTTAGAGGCACTTACTACTAGCTCAAGGCTAGGGAAGAAACAAGACGAAAACAAGGTGGATAAAAGCAATGTAGAGAGGTTCTTGAGGTTCCGAAAGCACCGAGCCTCCTTGTATATCACCTTGCACACTTGTATGTATGTAAAATAGCTAGACAAGAATTGAATGGTGGGTGTATGATGGTGGGGGGTTTCGGCCGATCACAAGCGAGAGTGAAGGAGAGAGTGAAGTCTTGTGTTGGTGTTTTGTGAAATGAAGTTCTTATCCCTCATATTTACTTATAATCCAATACCCACCAAAGTCCATTGTGTAATGTGTTAGATAGATATTAGACAAGATAAATAAAATAATCAAGAAATGGGTGGGGTGTCCCCACCTTGGGGAACCGATCGGATGAGGGGGGGGGGGGTATATGGTTGGATTTCAATTGGATTGTTAGTAACTAGTTAAGTTCCAATGGCGTTAATTAGGGTATTATGCATGTAGTGTAATATAACGGGTGTTCGGGGACCCTAACTAGCTTAGAAAAATAAAAACAATGCTTCTAGCATTATTTTGGTGTTCCGGGTAAAGTCCGGTTGTTCGGTTAGATACCGATTCGTTAAAAGTGCTAAATTACACTTTTTAGTGTCTTTTAAGTACCTTTTTGTACCCTTTAAAGTTCCCGACACTTAGGGAAGTATTCTGAATGATGAATTATATTTTCTGCATAATATTCGTGTGCTAAAAGCTGAAATATTGCTGAATTATATACAATTCTGCATTTAAAGTGCGTTTCGGGTGCTTTTTAGTGCTTATTTTTACTTCCGGAGAGTATATATATTAAACCATTGTATGTACTCTTGGGTTTTAATGTATTCTTGTTGTTGGACCTACACCTAGGCTCCAATTTTATTGTCTGACTGCTTTCTGCAGTTCTGTTGACACAAAGTGTCTTACCGGTGAGTTTACTAGTATTTCTGACGCAACGCTCTCGTTTATGCATAAAGCAATATTTTGTAGTATACAACGTGCATGAATTCACTTGTTTAGCATGTAATCAGTCAACGCTGACATTTAAGCACATAATTGCAGTCATTAAATAATAATCAAAGTGTTCGGAAATTACCGGTTTGGTGCTAGTTGTCACAGTCTCCCCCCGTTAAAAGAATTTCGTCCCGAAATTCAGGCTGAATTAACTCTCGCAGGAGTCTTCTTGAATAGGTGGGGATACTTTTCTTTGAACTGGTCTTCGCGTTCCCATGTGTACTCGGGCCCGTGCTTAGAGTTCCAACGTACTTTGACAAGTTTAACAGTGCTCCTCCTGGTCTTGTTGACTTTCCAGTCGGTAACCTCAACGGGTTGTTCTGTAAATCGGAGGGCGTCATCAATATGTACTTCATCCACAAGGATGATCACATCTTCTTGTGTTGGACTCTTCTTGAGGTTGGATACATGGAACGTATCATGTACTCCGTTAAGTTCTTCCGGTAATTCCAACTTGTATGCCACGGTACCAATCCTTTCCAATATTCTGAATGGTCCGATGTATTGTGGATTCAGCTTTCCACGCTTTCCAAATCTGACTACGCCCTTCCAAGGTGAGACTTTTAACAACACTATGTCTCCCACCTCGAATTCTACTGATTTTCTTTTCGGATCAGCGTAGCTCTTTTGTCGATCTCGAGCTGCCTTAATGCGCTCTCGGATCTGCACAATCTTGTCGGTTGTCTCTTGTACAAGTTCAGGACCAACCATACGTTTATCTCCAGCGTCTGCCCAACATAAGGGCGATCGGCATTTGCGGCCATACAGAGCTTCGAACGGCGCGACTTTTATGCTCGTATGATAACTGTTATTGTAGAAAAACTCAACTAAAGGTAGATGAGTATCCCAGTTGCCGCCTAGATCCATGACACATGCGCGAAGCATATCTTCTAATGTTTGTATAGTCCGTTCGCTCTGGCCGTCTGTTTGCGGATGGAATGCCGTGCTTAGATCTAATTGAGATCCAAAGGCTTCCTGAAATGATTGCCAGATCCTTGAGACAAAGCATCCATCTCTGTCTGAAATGATTGAGATAGGCATTCCATGACGTGCCACAATTTCCCTTAAGTATATCTCAGCAAGCTTTCTAGTGTTGTCCTTTTCTTGGATCGGTAGGAAATGCGCAGATTTCGTCAATCGATCAACTATTACCCATATCATATCATGCCCTCTCGGGGTCCTGGGTAATTTCGTTATGAAGTCCATCGAGATTTGCTCCCACTTCCACATGGGTATCTCTGGTTGTTGTAGTAGACCGGAGGGTTTCTGATATTCTGTCTTAACCTTGGCACAGGTTAGGCATTTTCCAACATAGACAGCAACATCGCTTTTAAGTCTCGGCCACCAGTAGTATTCCTTTAAGTCTTGATACATTTTGTCCGATCCTGGATGGATCGGATATCTCGATTTGTGGGCTTCATCAAGGATGACTTCTCGTATGCCACCATAGAGTGGAACCCAAATACGCTTCTTGAAGTATAAGACTCCCTCTTCATTTGGCACCATGTATTTCAACATACCCCGGAGGTATTCATCTTTACGGTTCTCTCCTTTGAGAGCTTCTTGTTGTGCATCACGAATGCGTGCAGTGAGGTTCGTTCGAATGGTCATTTCCAACGCTCGAACCCTTAGGGTCTTAACCCTTTCTTTTCGGCTCAACGCGTCCGCTACAACGTTTGCCTTTCCAGGATGGTACTTGATCTCACAGTCGTAATCATTTAGCAGCTCGACCCATCGCCGCTGGCGCATATTCAATTCCTTCTGATCAAATATGTGTTGTAAGCTTTTGTGATATGTGAAAATTGTACATCGACTACCATATAAATAATATCGCCAGATCTTCAAGGCGAATACCACCGCTCCCAACTCCAGGTCGTGAGTGGTGTAGTTTCTTTCATGCACCTTCAATTGTCTCGAAGCGTATGCGATGACTTTCTGGCGTTGCATGAGCACGCAACCCAAGCCTTGTCGTGAAGCGTCACAGTATACCACGAAGTCTTCAGTGCCTTCGGGTAATGATAGTATTGGTGCATCGCATAGCTTGTTTTTAGGTAACTGGAAGGCTTCCTCTTGTTTGTGACCCCAGTCGTATTTCTTGTCTTTTTGAGTAAGGGTCGTTAGCGGTTGAGCTATTTTTGAGAAATTCTCGTTGAATCGCCGATAATAGCCCGCTAAGCCCAAAAATTGTCGAACTTCAGTTGGGGTCTTGGGAGCTTCCCAATTCTTTATTGCTTCGATCTTGGATGGGTCTACATGAATGCCCTTCTCATTCACAACGTGACCCAGAAATTGTACTTCGCGAATCCAGAATTCGCACTTCGAGAGCTTTGGATAAAGCTTCTCTTTCTTCAGTAGTTCCAAGATGGTTCTGAGATGTTGCACGTGCTCTTCTTTTGTTCGTGAGTAAATCAGGATATCATCGATAAATACAATCACGAATTTATCGAGATATGGTTTGCACACACAGTTCATCAGATCCATAAAGACCGCTGGTGCATTCGTCAGACCGAATGGCATCACAAGAAATTCGTAGTACCCATATTGCGTTCTGAATGCAGTCTTTGGCACGCTTTCTTCTTGGATTCTTAACTGATGGTATCCGGATCAAAGGTCGATCTTGGAATAGTAGCTGGATCCTTGCAATTGATCAAATAAGTCATCAATCCTCGGTAGTGGATACCGATTCTTGACCGTGAGCTTGTTTAGTTCCCTGTAATCGATACACATCCGCAGTGTTCCATCCTTCTTCTTTACGAACAATACTGGAGCTCCCCAGGGCGAGAAGCTTGGCCTTATGAATCCTTCATCCAACAACTCCTAGAGTTGTGTAGATAATTCTTGCATTTCGGATGGCGCAAGTCGATAGGGTGCCTTGGCTACAGGAGCGGCTCCTAGAGCCAAGTCTATACGGAACTCGACTTGTCATTGCGGCCGTAGTCTTGGCAGATCTTCGGGGAAAACATCAGGGAATTCCTTCACCACATGAATGTGTTCGAGTTTTGGCTCCACGGCCTTCTTGTCTACCACGTGTGCTAGGAAGGCAACACATCCTTTCCTTAAGCACTTCTGTGCTTTCATACAACTGATGATTCGAAGAGGTGCGTCTCGTTTTTCTCCATGCACGATGAGAGTTTCACCATTCGCTAAAGGGATGCGAATGATTTTCTCATGACAAATAACTTCAGCTTTGTTCTTGGACAACCAGTCCATTCCGACTACTACATCGAAGCTACCCAATTGAATAGGTAAGAGGTCGATGCTAAAATTTCGTTCGCCAAGTTCTAGTGTGCAGCCTCTAACGACTTCGCCCGATTCAACAAGTTTACCATTGGCTAATTCTATGGAATAAGGAATTTCTAATCTACTATATTCTATTCCGAGTATGCGTTTAAATTCCACAGACATGAAGCTATAATCGGCGCCAGTGTCAAATAATATGGATGCAAAGTGATTGTTAATGAGAAACGTACCGGTGACCACGTTAGGGTCCTCGCATGCGTTCTTTGCTCCAATCACGAATGCTCAAGCCTGAGCATTGTTTACCTCTGGGCAGTCCTTCATGAAATGATCATTGCTTCCACATCTGAAACATCCTTGGTTCCGTCCCTTCCCGTTACCATTCTTGTTACCAGCACCATTTCCATTCCGGTTCTTTCCTTTTCCCCAACAGTCTTCTGTTTGATGACCCATTCTACCACATTTGTCGCACCTTGGAATGCGACAAGCTCCTTCATGATGAAACTTACATTTTTGGCATTTAGGCATGGAGCCTTGGTATGCTTTGGTTGCAAGGGTCTTCGCCTCCTGAGGCGGGTTAACATCACGCTTCTTGTTGTTGAAACCTTTGTTGTTACGAGTTGCTTGATTCAGATTCGAATGCTTTCTCTTCTTGTCACCGGACGACTCAGCATGTGTCTCGGTCTTCTCTGTTGGGTTCAATGATAACTTCTTCATACGAACACAATCCTCAGTAAGGCTGACAGCCAGAGTTACAGCCTCGGTGATTGTTTGTGGTTTGGCCGACGTCACCATGCCACGAAACTCTGGGGCCAGTCCCCAAATGTAGCGCTCAACGTGCTTGAATTCGGGAGTCACCATGTAGGGAAGCACTCTAGACAGATCATGGAACCTTCGAGTATAACCATTAATGTCAGCACCTTTCATAGTCAAGTGCCAGAACTCCATTTCCAGCCTTTGGAGTTCTGCACGAGAGCAATACTTCTCTCTCATTCTTTCCTTCAGTTCCTCCCAAGTTAAGCCATAAGCGGCATCATCACCCAAAGTTTGGGCTTGCAGGTTCCACCAAGTCAGAGCTTCATCGACAAACAATCCCATAGCAAAAGTGACTTGCTGATCCGCGGTACACTTGCTCATGCGGATAGTAGCTTCAGTCTTCTCCGTCCAGCGCACAAATGCTACTGCACCTCCTGTGCCGTCATAGTTCATCGTCTTGCAGTCGAGGAACTGCTTGAAAGTGCAGCCTTGAGCTGCGTTGCCTCCAGATGAATCTTCGTTCCCATTACGTCTAGCGTTGCTTGGGCCACCACTGTCTTGAGTACGGTTCGCCTCGTACTGGGCGATAGCAGCGGAGATCCTTTCTTCCAGTAGAGCGTTCAGCTCTTCAGCAGTTCTTGGCAGTGGGGGAGGAGGAGGTTGATCATCATTGCGAGCATTCACAACTTTCCTGGGTGCCATGTTCTGACAGAACATAACACAGCAGGGTTAAAACACTTGTTTGATATCGTCATACTAGAAAGTAGTAGTATATATATTCACAGGTATATACCACATAAGTGACATCAAACAATTATTACTCTAGCAGAGTACTTAGTAGGCTTGCACTGAGGGAATCTATACGTGACAAGACTTGCTGTGGTTTCTGTGCACTGAATTCCATAATTATGTATGCATCCATAATTACGTAACTCCTTGCACAGTCCGCATAGTTCGTTTCATCCTCGTATTTCTTCTTACAGATGGGCCATCGCTTTCAGAAAAAGTCACGTATACTTGTGACATTCTACTTCTAGTATATGGTAATTATCACACATAATTGCAATTAACTCTCAATCACAGACGAGTGCTACTCTCGTGCACCCTAAGTCTCGTAGTGTCTTTTCTAGACTCATGTAAACAGTTTCAGGTAGTGGATGTCGCGGGATGTTTTATGCAATGAAAACTCTTTGAAAATTGTTTTCGTGAAAGGATCCTAGAGATTGTAGACTAGACTCGGGAAGCAATCCTGCTTCACTACAATCGCAGCTCTGATACCAATCTGTCACACCCCTTTCTGCGGCGGAAACACGAGGTGTGATCATGAAAGGTTCTCATTGCATACGAAAGGTAAACATGCTACATGCTCGTAAAAATAACTTCAAATACCATAATTTGAAAACATATGTTTAGCGTTTACATCGCTAAGTCGCATAAAACATTGTCTTAAAAAGTTTTGCAACTTTATTTAAAGATAAACAAAATGACATCCAAGAGCATAAGCAAGACCGCGCGCACATCCATCCTAGTTACCTGAAATACATGTGAGTTTTGGAAAAACGTCAACATAATGTTGGTGTGAATTCATGCAGTTTTTGTATTTCACGTTTGTATACTTTGTATGAAAACATAGTTTGTGTATAAATCAAGTTTTCATATATAAATCAAGTTTCATGTGCACACCACGTACTCATGTATAATTCAAGTTTTTCTTGAGTACCCCACGTACTCAAGTATAATTCCCGTTTTCTTGAGTACCCCACGTACTCAAGTGTAATTCAAGTTTTTCTTGAGTACCCCACGTACTTCAAGTATAATTCAAGTTTTACTATGGTATGAATTTTATGTAAATAAAGTATTCCTGTAAGTATCAGGACTGTTAATGGGTTGCAAAGCCATTAACATGTGACACGACATAGGAAGTCACCAAACCTTAGGCATTTAGTTGGCATATTCAGAGACACAAAAGCACTACTCGATACTCGCCCTCACCGAGAGTGTGGCTGCTCGGCACCCGTTAGATCTAACCTTTTTGTTCTGCGGTCTAGGTATATTGTTGATTAATGGTGCTTATGTACCCTATTCGTGACAAGATTTCTAGTATCATTTCTCATAACGCATCATACTTGGTACTCGTCCTCACCAAGTGCGCTTCTTGTATTCTTATATATCATCACACTTGGTACTCGTCCTCACCAAGTGTGCTTCTTGTATTTTTATATCTCATCACACTTGGTACTCGTCCTCACCAAGTGTGCTTCTTGTATTTTTATCATACCATTTGTAAACATAATAATATTTGTAACATGTATTTCACCCCCGAAGTTATAAAACTGAAAACAATTAAAAGAAAAGGGGGAGCATGAACACACAACTTTGCGTTCCTTGCGTCGTAAACTTCACCGGATTTGCTTAATTAACGTCGTAACCTATACGCGTTTTCTTAACGTTAGTCACTAGACTTGTGTCGCACAAGTACAGTCACTCTCTTTTGTGTATATATTCTTGTGTTAAAAATATTTTATATTTTTAACTAAGTATCTTACTTATATTATTTTCTCAAAAATTAATATAAGTATCTCGTGTTTTGCACTTTGCACCCGAATTATGTATCTTGTATGTTGTATGTGTATTTTTATGTTTATACTCCTCATGAGTATATAGTGTATTTTTAAGTCTTAATACACTAGCACGTATAACACATACTATATACGCTTAGCACAAAAGTTGGTGATCAAATTATATATATTTTTCTCTCAAAAATATATATACTTAATATCCATTTTTATTTTTGAAGAAATCCTAATTTCTTATCACCAAAAATTAGGGAAACCTTGGTAATATTTTTAGATACATTTTTAGGGAATAAGTTTCTCAGAAACTTATATTTTTCTAAGTGTCAAAATTTATAAAAATTTTGACAGAGTTTCCCCTAAAAATGGAGGTTTCCCATGTTTTCAAAACATGTGTTTATTTTCTTTTAAAATCATCAACAACCAATTTCTTAACAACAATCAACAACAATATCAACAACACCATTCTTTTTTTCCAAACTTGTCAAAACAAGCATATATCACACACTTATGAACTTGAAAGTTTGTAAAAATATGTAGCAACTTACTAGCACATTTAGTAAGTCTTGTTACCTTTAAAAATAAAATTAGTTTCTTAAAAACTTTATTTTTAAAGAACTTGGAGTTTTACAACTTCTAGTCAAGATTTGCAAAAATATTTCTTTGTTGAACTTCCTTGTTACACAAGTGTTTACACACTTGTTTATTTACTAAAAATGCTTTTAGTTCGGATAAGATCCGGGTTTTAATAAAACTAACATTTTTGCTTGGTTCTTCCGACAAACCACTTGTAGATCTTTAGATCTACATGTTTAGAGCCTTATTTTACAAGAAAATTTTTATTTACTCAAGTTCAAGCCTTATGAATGGATGGATCCATCATCCTTCAACTTTCTAACTTTTACATCCTACTAGTTCATGCTCCCAAACATAGACTAGTATGCCTAGATGATGATCCATCTTGTTTCTACTAACAACAACATCAAATAATAACAACCATACAAGATTCACATGATTTACACACATACCTACTCTTTATCCAACTAGTTTATCTTTCTTTCAAGACTTTTAGTTTTGATCTTGTGTGTTCTTGAGTTTTAACCGTTAAATCACTTATTAACCACTTTAAATAAGAACAAGATGGTGTTTAGAGGCACTTACTACTAGCTCAAGGCTAGGGAAGAAACAAGATGAAAACAAGGTGGATAAAGGCAATGTAGAGAGGTTCTTGAGGTTCCGAAAGCACCGAGCCTCCTTGTATGTCACCTTGCACACTTGTATGTATGTAAAATAGCTAGACAAGAATTGAATGGTGGGTGTATGATGGTGGGGGGTTTCGGCCGATCACAAGCAAGAAGGAAGGAGAGAGTGAAGTCTTGAGTTGGTGTTTTGTGAAATGAAGTTCTTATCCCTCATATTTACTTATAATCCAATACCCACTAAAGTCCATTGTGTAATGTGTTAGATAGATATTAGACAAGATAAATAAAATAATCAAGAAATGGGTGGGGTGTCCCCACCTTGGGGAACCGATCGGATGAGGGGGGGGGGTATATGGTTGGATTTCAATTGGATGGTTAGTAACTAGTTAAGTTCCAATGGCGTTAATTAGGGTATTATGCATGTAGTGTAATATAACGGGTGTTAGGGTATTCGGGGACCCTAACTAGCTTAGAAAAATAAAAACAATGCTTCTAGCATTATTTTGGTGTTCCGGGAAAAGTCCGGTTGTTCGGTTAGATACCGATTCGTTAAAAGTGCTAAATTACACTTTTTAGTGTCTTTTAAGTACCTTTTTGTACCCTTTTCAGTTCCCGACACTTAGGGAAGTATTCTGAATGATAAATTATATTTTCTGCATAATATTCGTGTGCTAAAAGCTGAAATATTGCTGAATTATATACAATTCTGCACTTAAAGTGCGTTTCGGGTGCTTTTTAGTGCTTATTTTTACTTCCGGAGAGTATATATTTTAAACCCTTGTATGTACTCTTGGGTTTTAATGTATTCTAGTTGTTGGACCTACACCTAGGCTCTAATTTTATTGTCTGACTGCTTTCTGCAGTTCTGTTGACACAAAGTGTCTTACCGGTGAGTTTACTAGTATTTCTGACGCAACGCTCTCGTTTATGCATAAAGCAATATTTTGTAGTATACAACGTGCATGAATTCACTTGTTTAGCATGTAATCAGTCAATGCTGACATTTAAGCACATAATTGCAGTCATTAAATAATAATCAAAGTGTACGGAAATTACCGGTTTGGTGCCAGTTGTCACACAAGGTACGATCATTATGAATTTACAGTCATGCCATTTGGTCTAACCAATGCCCCAGCCGCATTTATGGACATGATGAACAGAATATGTAAATCATATCTGGATAAATTCATAATTGACTTTATAGATGATATTCTCATTTTTCTAAAAGTAAAGAGGAACATACAGCGCATCTACATACACTTCCGAAATTACTGAGAAAATAAAAGCTTTACGCTAAATTTTAAAAATGTGAACTCTGGTTACAAGAAGTGCAATTCCTAGGACACCTAGTTAATCATGAAGGAATTCATGTGGATCCCACAAAAATCAAGGCGAATTACTAAAGGGAAAGTCCCTGAATCACCGACGGAGGTGAGAAGTTTTCTTGGACTAGCAGGTTATTATAGACGTTTTATTCAAGATTTTCTAGAATAGGCATTCCCTTAACAAAACTGACCTGCAAATCAGTTAAGTTTGAATGGGGACCAAAACAGGAAGAAGCTTTTAGGATTCTAAAGCAGAAGTTAACCAACGCACTGATGTGTGCAAAATGCAACATATAAATTACATCAAATGTGGCATAAAACTAACCCTTTTTTAGTACTAATGTTGGAAAAAGTGTGTTTTTGTCTTCCTTTTGTATTTTCAGGATTAAATGAGCTCAAATGAACAAAAGAAGCAAAAGGGCAGCTAAATCTAACATAAATACAAGAAAAGGAATAAATGTGGCATGCCCGACCCCCGACAGCATCTTCCCAAGCAAAAACAAGAGAACAGAAGGCTGAACACGCCCCGTGCTCAATGAGCACGGGGGCGTGCCCAAGTGTCTGCAGAAAAGACAAAGCTGAAGAAGCTTCTATCACCCACCACGGGGGCGTGCCCAGCGGACACGGGGCCGTGGTCAACTCTAAGATTCGCAGAATCTGGGGAAATCTTGATAGAACAGATATGCTTCTGCACACGGGGTGTTGCCCAGCGGACACGAGGGCATGATCAACTAATGCAGACAAACTGCCTTTAATGAAGAAAGAGAAGGATGGTGGACACGGGGTCGTGCCCAAGCTGCTGTTCAGGCTATAAATAGGGGTGCTTGGCTCATTTGCAAACCATCCCTTGGCACACCACCTCTCTCACACTTCACCCACCCACCACCACCATCTCAACACCATCATCCACCACCATCATCCATCATCCATCATAGAGTGTGTGAGTCGTCTCGGGATCCAAGATTGATCGTAAGAGTTCTTGACAATCAAAGGCCATGTTTGCCTAAGTCTCTTACATCACTTGGTGAAGACAAGTGTCTAGTGTAATATTATTTATTTTTAATCTTTTCGCACTTTTTATTTGGTAATGTATTAATGACTTTAATAACTAGTTTCTTATGTTGAAGGTGATTCTTCCTTATCGTTTGTCCGTGGTGTCTTGGCATTATTTTACTGTCTATATAAAATAAAATATTTTCACCATTCATATCTCCACGGTCTATATGGAGGAATGTTGGCTACCTGGTCGGGGGTTAAGGGAACGGTTTGGTAAGAGTCTTGCCTTGTTCAGTGTATAGATCCTGCAAGGACCTGGGTCAAATTTAGTAGGACCTCCTTCGATACCCACCGGTATTGGATGGCGGGGGTCCAAACTCTTTGATCCCCTCATATGTAAGCTACTATTAAAACTTTAAACCGGCTACTTAGGACAGTATCCCTGCTGACTCAGACTACTTAGCCGAGGGTAACGTCACCTTCAAAAGAGGGGCCTATCACATTATGCATTAATAACTTAATTAATTATCTTTCAATAATCCGACCATTTAGGATTGTATCCTTGCTTACTCAAACTACTGGGTTGAGGGTAACGTCACCTTCAAAAGAGGGGCCTACTACAATAACTAAGATAATCTCTTAAAAAGTGTAAAAGTGCGAAAATAATCAAAGGTTACACTACACACGAGTCGGATCCAAGTGATTCATCTTATCTATCTGTTTTTATTTTATTTTATTTTTCAGCATTTAGTTAGTTTTATTTTTCTTGTTTAAAAACATTTTTCTTACTTTTGATTTGATTACACGTTGAGGATAAACCGATACTAAAAGCTCTTGTGTCCTTGGACGACCTCAGTATCTTACCAACACTATACTACGCTCACGATGGGTGCACTTGCCCATATGTGTGTTTAAGTGTTAGTAAATATCGTGTTTTATAAATTTAAAACTTGGCTAAAAAGTGTAAAAGGGCTTAAATTATACATTAAAAACCTATCACACCTAACGCACATCAAGTTTTTGGCGCCGTTGCCGGGGACACAAGGATTTAAAGAAAGCTTAAAATCGACGGCCTAATCAGTTTTTCAAAAATTTTTCAAAACGCACGCACATTTTTCTGCATTATAGTTTAGTTTTGCATTTACAGTAACCTGAACACGGGGCCGTGTTCACTGAACACGGGGCCGTGCTTCATATTTTTCATCAAACACCCAGATACAGAGTCTGAACACTGGGTCGTGCTCACTGAACACGCCCCCGTGCTGCACAAAACCAGTAACTTGTAATTCAAACGCCCAGATACAGATCCTAAACACGGGGCCGTGTCCACTGAACACGGGGCCGTGTCCAGCCTCTATTTCCGTTTTTATTTTTGTTTTCTGGTCTCGAGACTCTGTTGTGGTCTGCTGAGTGATTCTTATGGATCAATACTCAGGAGGCTACAACTACACCTATGAGGAGGATGATTATAGGGTAGACTATTGCACTAATTATGGAAACCCGCACTCGGTACAATATTGTGACTTATTTCAACCATCCACTTCATACACCTACTATGAGGAGCCCAGGTACGAGCCATCAACTTCATACACATCCTATGAAGACCAAAGGTATGAACCTTCTCCCTCATACTCATATTTTGATGAACCAAGGTATGAGCCTTCATACTCATACTTTGAGGAACCAAGATATGAGCCACCACCTTCGTATACTTATTATGAGGAACCATGGTGTGAACAACCCACCTCATATGAGTATTATGAAGAACAAAATTACGACCCTTATCCATCATATACTTACAATGAAGAACAATGGTGTGAACCATCTACTTCCTATGAGTATTATGAGGAACAAAGGATCGAACATCCAGATTCAAGCATTGAAAATCCCGATCCTTACTCTATCGCCGACGTGACCGATAGGATATTAGAACACCTTAAAACTATCGAGCGTTACATAAAAGAATCTCGCACAAGGGAAGAGGAGTCCCGCGCAAGAGAGGAATTAAATAAAGAAGAGATAGTTGAAAATGTAAAAATGGAAGAACAAATAAGTGAAAAACCAACACATGAGTTAAACAACGAAAAATGTGAGTCCGACAACGTTAAAATTCAAGAAGAGTCTAATTTTGAACAAATTAATCTCTTGTCACCTTCCTTTGAAAATCATTGTTTAGTACCCACTCATGCTAAGTTTTTAAAAAAGTTAAACACTAACACTAAAATTGAAGAAACGTTAAGCATTAAGTTAACTAATGATCAAACCTCGCTAATAAAAGAAGACCCATTTGAAATTAAAATTACACCGGTTCCATGTTTTTTTCAAAATTCATTTATTAGTAATATCACAATTGATAAAGATCTTTGTGTTAACATAATGCCAAACTACATTTTTGAAAAATTAAGTATTGGTGATTTTTCTCCACTTCAAATACCCATTTTTCTATCCAATCGGAAAGTAATAAAATCAATCGGTGTAGTTGAGGATGTCTTGGTTCAAACAAATCAAATGGTAATCCCAACCGACTTTGTCATCCTCGATGACGCTCCTCTGGTTTTGGGACGACCTTTTGTAAAAACCCACGAAGCTTTGAAAAACCGGAAGTACAACAAACTATTTATTCAATTAGGGACATTTAAAAGAAGTATCGATCTTGAGCGATCAATGAAATATCCAATCAGCAATGACGACCCCCTAATTGAAGATGAGCCAGAACCACCCGATAAGGTGGGTCTAGCCAAGGACCCTTATAAACGTGGCGCACCACGGAGGCATTCCGCGGAACTATCCTTAGTTTTAGATTAGTTTAACTTTATGTTTTCTAGTTTAGTTTTAATTTTCAGGAATAAAGCACACTCGAAATGGTGGACGTTACTAAGGGAAACTTGAACCCACACCCTATGCACAAAAACAGAGCCTCCCGACAATTTTTCTTCATTACAGCAAGTTCAGCACGGGGTCGTGCTCACCCCAACACGCCCCGTGCCCGAGGTTCTGCAGAAAATGGCCAGTTCAGGTAACTGAACACGGGGCCGTGTTCGCTGAACATGCCCCCGTACCCAGCCTTCTGTTTATTTTTGGTACTGGCAGTCTGACCACGGGGCCGTGCTTAGCCCAACACACCCCGTGTTCAGCAACCCAGTAACATAAAATCTTGTTTTTAACCCACTTTTACACATTTTAATCAACCGAAAAACTTATTTTTGGGACACATTGAGGACAATGTGTAATTTAAGTGTGTGGGGGGGGGGGGGATGCTAAAACCTTGAATTTTGCAAGTCCTAATTACAAGCCTTAAACAAAACTCTATTGGAACCGCTAATCACCCCAAATTTTTTTCAAAATCTTTTCAATTTTTTTACTTGTCTTGGTTTAATTTGGGAGTTTCAAGTTCTAAAAATGTTATATTTTTACAAATTTACAATCGATAGCATCGTGATAAAAAAAAAACCAACATAAGAAAATTATGAAACGGCATGACAAGTTTAGTTAAAATTTGATTATATATACTTGATCACATAAAAACCCATTCCCACAAAAAAAGTGAGTTTTGAGCCTTTATTGAGCATACAAATACATATCTTTAAACTAATTGCTCATTTTTCGTTTCTTGTGTGAATAGCCGCTTGGTTCTTACGACTCTAGAACTTTCCACGACAATACATTCCTGGTCCTTACCAACTTAAACCCGAGTAAGTAAATGATGGAGGCATTAGGACTAGCCCTTTTTATTTCTACACCATTATTTTTCTTTTTTTTTTTTACCACCTACCCAAAATCCCCCTAGTTAACCCCTTTGAACCTAAACCTTTTCATTTCTTAACCCAAAACAAACACCCTTTTACCCACCAAAACTTTCCTTTTATTTATTTTTTAACCCTGTGTTTTAGTAACAAGCTCGGTTTTTCTCAAGTCTTTCTTATGAATATATATATATATATATATATATATATATGATGAAGCAAAAAAGAAATAAACAAACAAGTTTATCAAAAATAACTTTGTTTGAAAAAGTGCTTCATCAAAATAAAAAGTTACAAAAAATAAAAAGTCTTACGAAAACCGACGCTTTTTACGCCTTTCGCCCTTTTACTAACCACTAACCCAACCACCTACCTTTAACCCAAGCCTAACCCTTCACCCAAAAAGTCCTCTTGATATTTACAAAAGTGTATAGTTAAAAAGGAGGAGGATTGATTGCTTGGCAAGCTTATGGTAGGAGTAAGTTCCATGCCGATCTCGAGTGATTCACTAAAAAAACATCTTCGGCCGAGTGTTGAGTGATCCCCGTGAGGTATGTGAACTTGTATATAAGTGGAATTTAAAAAAAAGGCATGTTGTGTCCTAATACGTAATTTATCTTATGTAATGTTTTAAATAAATCGTGATGAATAGGATTGTAAATAAATAAAAGTAAAACTTAATAAAGAATCTTGGGAATCCCGATACTCTATGACAAGCCCAAAAACCTTATCTTCTACCCATATCATTTGGGAGTGTAAAGCCACATTATAAAGAGTTTTGCTTGAGGACAAGCAAAGATTCAAGTGTGGGGGTATTTGATGTGTGCAAAATACAACATATAAATTACATCAAATGTGGCATAAAACTAACCCTTTTTTAGTACTAATGTTGGAAAAAGTGTGTTTTTGTCTTCCTTTTGTATTTTCAGGATTAAATGAGCTCAAATGAACAAAAGAAGCAAAAAAGGCAGCTAAATCTAACATAAATACAAGAAAAGGAATAAACATGGCATGCCCGACCCCCGACAGCATCTTCCCAAGCAAAAACAAGAGAACAGAAGGCTGAACACGCCCCATGCTCAATGAGCACGGGGGCGTGCCCAAGTGTCTGCAGAAAAGACAAAGTTGTAGAAGCTTCTACCACCCACCACGGGGGCGTGCCCAGCGGACACGGGGCCATGGTCAACTCTAAGATTCACAGAATCTGGGGAAATCTTGATAGTACAGATACGCTTCTGCACACAGGGTCGTGCCCAGCGGACACGGGGGCGTGGTCAACTAATGCAGACAAACTGCAATTAATGAAGAAAGAGAAAGAGGGTGGACACGGGGCCGTGCCCGAGCTGCTGTTCAGGCTATAAATAGGGGTGCTTGGCTCATTTGCAAACCATCCCTTGGCACACCACCTCTCTCACACTTCACCCACCCACCACCACCATCTCAACACCATCATCCACCACCATCATCCATCATCCATCATAGAGTGTGTGAGTCATCTCAGGATCCAAGATTGATCGTAAGAGTTCTTGACAATCAAAGGCCATGTTTGCCTAAGTCTCTTACATCACTTGGTGAAGACAAGTGTCTAGTGTAATACTTTTTATTTTTAATCTTTTCGTACTTTTTATTTGGTTATGTATTAATGACTTTAATAACTAGTTTCTTATGTTGAAGGTGATTCTTCCTTATCGTTTGTCTGTGGTGTCTTGGCATTATTTTACTGTCTATATAAAATAAAAGATTTTCACCATTCATATCTCCACGGTCTATATGGAGGTATATTGGCTACCTGGTCGGGGGTTAAGGGAACGGTTTGGTAAGAGTCTTGCCTTGTTCAGTGTATAGATCCTGCAAGGACCTGGGTCAAATTTAGTAGGACCTTCTTCGATACCCACCGGTATTGAATGGCGGGGGTCCAAACTCTTTGATCCCCTCATATGTAAGTTACTATTAGAACTTTAACCCGGCTACTTAGGACTGTATCCCTGCTGACTCAGACTACTTAGTCGAGGGTAACGTCACCTTCAAAAGAGGGGCCTACCACATTATGCATTAATAACTTAATTAATTATCTTTCAATAATCCAACCCTTTAGGATTGTATCCTTGCTGACTCAAACTACTGGGTTGAGGGTAACGTCACCTTCAAACGAGGGGCCTACTACAATAACTAAGATAATCTCTTAAAAAGTGCAAAAGTGCGAAAATAATCAAAGGTTACAATACACACGAGTCGGATCCAAGTGATTCATCTTGTCTATCTGTTTTTATTTTATTTTATTTTTCAGCATTTAGTTAGTTTTATTTTCTTGTTTAAAAACCGTTTTCTAGCTTTTGATTTGATTAGACGTTGAGGATAAACCGATACTAAAAGCTCTTGTGTCCTTGGACGACCTCGGTATCTTACCAACACTATATTACGCTCATGATAGGTGCACTTGCCCATATGTGTGTTTAAGTGTTTGTAAATATCGTGTTTTATAAATTTAAAACTTGGCTAAAAAGTGTAAAAGGGCTTAAATTATACATTAAAAACCTATCACACCTAACGCACATCAGCACCTATACTCGCGTTACTAGAAGGAACTGAAGACTTGATAGTCTATTGTGACGCTTCTGAGTTCGGTTACGGATGTGTATTAATGCATCGTCAAAAGGTTATAGCCTATGCCTCTAGACAACTTAAGAATCATGAAGAGAATTATACAACCCATGATCTAGAGTTAGGAGCCATAATTTTTGCCCTTAAAATTTGGAGACACTATCTTTATGGTAGCAAGTTTACTGTTTTCAATGATCATAAGAGTCTAAGATATGTTTTTGGGCAAAAGGAGTTAAATATGAGACAGAGACGCTGGATGGAAATTCTTAGTGATTATGATTGTGATATCCAGTATCATGCAGGAAAAACTAATGTAGTAGCTGATGCTTTAAGTCGAAAGTATCATGAAAAGCCAAGACGAGTACGTTCTCTCAAATTAAATCTGCAGATAGATTTAAAAGAGCAAATTGGAAAAATATAGGACTCTGTAATCAAGGACGATACTAAAAAGTTAAAAGGAATGATTAAGGAATTAGAACAGGGAACCGATGGAATTTGGAGATTCCATAAGAAAAGAATCTGGATACCCAAACAAGGAAACCTATGCCACCGAATTTTATAAGAAGCCCATAAGTCTAAGTATACGATACATCCTGGTAATGACAAAATGTATCAAGTCTTAAGAAAGAATTTCTGGTGGATAGGAATGAAAAAGGATATAGCAGTCTATGTTGCTAAGTGTCTAACATGTTCACAGGTTAAAGCCGAACATCAGAAACCCTTAGCTTTATTGCAACAACTAGAAATGCCTATATGGAAATGGGAATTGATAACAATGGACTTTGTTACCAAATTACCCAAGACACGAAAAGGTAATGATGCAATCTGGGTGATTGTAGACAGATTAACCAAATCTGCTCATTTCTTACCTATGAAGGAAACTTTCAGTATGGAACAATTAGCCAAGTTATATGTAAATGAAATAGTTTCATTACATGGAATTCCTTTTTCTACTGTTTCTGATAGAGATTGCCGTTTTACTTCTCATTTTTGGACTAGTTTCTGGAAAGTAATGGGAACCAAGTTAAAACTAAGCACAGCTTATCATCCTCAAACGGGTGGATAAAGTGAAAGGACAATTCAGACAATGGAAGATATGTTTAGAACTTGTGTAATTGATTTCAGAGGAAATTGGGACAATCATTTACCATTAATAGAATTTTCCTACAATAACAGAAGAGATTAGTTCTTGTCTCGGGTGCCACGACCTACACACTCTTCCCTCTCGCGCCTCGCCAGAGAGTCCAAATCACTTCCTATAAAACCCAACTAATTTCCACACTTCTCCCACTTTACAAACACCTCATTTTCACTCTCTAATCACTCCAAATCAGTTGTAAAGCAGTAGCAAAAGGCAGATTCATATCAAGTTGCAAAAGTGAGTTTAAACTCACTTATCTTCCATCTTTTTCACTTCTTGCTTTTTACCACTTGGAACACCTCTAGGAATGTTTCCATAGGTTTTCCATGGAAAACCAAGGATGGAACATCACCATATTGAGGTTAAAAGTGCAAGAACTTTCTGTTTTGAACAAAAACTTTGTTAAACATTCTTAAACTCATGTTTTAACCATACATTCCTATATCCTTATGCCACTAATCAAGACTATGATTATGTGTGCTTAAAAACAAGGTTGTAATATACAAATTCAGAGGTTTTACTCCTCTAAAATTTCTATTTTCAAAGGGTTTTAACCAACAAGTGTTGAACAAGGCTTGAACTTGTGTATGTGTGATTACTTGGAAAGCTTGGGCTATCCTACTTACAATCCACACCTCACTTGATGTTTTCTTCTTAGTTAGTATGTATGTATGTATCATTTCCGTATTATTTCATTCATGACCATCCTTGTTGTCTTATGACAACTTGTGCATTGGTGAATATACAAAAGAGGTTTTAAAATGGAAGATTATCCTCCTACCTCTATTCATGACTTCTACGATAATACTTGTAATATTTGTTGGACTATAATCATACTATATACTATATATAACATATATAAAATATACTAACCGAACCTTTGATGATAATCAAGTGATTATTCATCATGGAACTAGGTTATATCATCCAAGAACTTAGTTTTCTCATCACGATTCTAATGGGTGTTACACCCATGAAATCATTCTAAACCCTATGGGTTTCTATAGTGTCAAGAACGAGCACTAAGCCTAGATGATTATTTTCTTGTATATGTACTTTTGCTATACTTTTCATTCCAAATTCCTAATCCTCCATTATCATCCAAATACTCATACACCAATGTTTCCTCGTGTAGAAGGACTTGGTGTTCCATCCTCAAACAACCAATAAACTCTTCACGGATTAACAAGTGGAAGCTTGCAAAACCATGAGTACACTTGACCCGTTTTACTTTTAAAACACTTTGGGTTGTAACATGTTAATATAAAAACTTCACTATGACACACTTAAACATGCTTTATATACTCAATCCTATATACATGCTACTTGTTTACTTAGGTTCTTGCTAGATTATACATGCTTTATGTCATTAACTTTGCTAAGCCCCTACTTAACATATATAGCACTATAGGAGTAGCACGCCGCCCGTCGGGGTCTTGTTAGGTCTTTATTTATTCTTGAACGGTCTCGTCACTTTTTTAGCGAGGGATGCTAAATACTAGTGAACACTTGGGTTTGACATATTATGATGCATGCTAGTTACCTTGTTTACAAATTGTCATGTGGATTCGAGAAAATGCTTTATACTTATGCTATATTTATACAAACCTTGTGTGCTCACCAATGCTTTCGCATTGACACTTTATTTTAAGAGTAAACTGCCATTTTGGTCCCTGAGGTTTGGTCACTTTTGCCATTTTAGTCCAAAAGTCAAACTTTTTAAATTTAGGTCTCTGTGGTTTCACTTTTATTGCCATTTTGGTCCAAAAATCAAATCACCTGATATTTGGCAAATAAAATCTAGTTATTTTGTCATTTTCCTCAGGGGCAAAATGGTCAATCTGAATTTATTATAACATATTATTAATTAAATTATGATTTCCTAAATGAACCCTAACCCCTGTCAGCTTCTTCAATTAGAAAACCCAACCCCATCGGAACCCTAACCCCTTTTTGCTCCAAATTAAATAAGCACAATTACTGATCAACATATTATACTTAGGGGTTTTGATATAGGACACACAACGAGTAGATTGGTTATAAAGATTCATACCAACTGCGAGTTCTTGAACGGTCCATGGCTTCCAAATTTAAATTGAAACTCTGGTGAGGTTCCGGCAATCACGAAATAGAGGTTTGGGATGAGTTCTATGATGTAATGAGAACGGGCAAACTTACGAGACTCGAATATACGATCTTTATAGGAAATTCAGTCAAAAACTAATTTGCTTGAGATTTTGATTTGATGTCAAACATATAGTTTCTTTCCAAACTAACAGATTTGGTACGTGACTCGGGTTTGTTTTGAGGTCCCGGCACACGCTCAACCAAGAAGGAAACGTGATTTTAATAGCATAACAGGCAAGGAAATCGAATCTTCAAGAAAATATGAAGATTCGCAGGAATCATCATAGCCGGGTTCTGAATCTTCGGTGGCTCAGCCCAAGCAACGAATCCACAGCTTGATGGTTTGTTGTAGCGATGAAATCGACGACCTGAGTTTTGTGTTATCCAGAATGTTCTCAGTTGGGTTGGGGCTCCACAAGTGCATACCGCCGTTGTAGATCAGATGATTGCAGCGGGAGAAATGATGGATTAGGGATTAAGGTTTGGTGTGGGGAGAATAGGAAGAAGATGAACATATATCTGCTTGGGTAAAGGGATATTTAATTTAATTAATAATATGTTATAATGAATTAAGATTGACCATTTTGCCCCTAAGGAAAAAGACAAATAACTAGATTTTATTAGCCAAATATCAGGTGATTTGATTTTTGGACCAAAAGGTCAATAAAAGTGAAACCATATGGATCCAGATTTAAAAGGTTTGAGTTTTGGACTAAAATGGCAAAAGTGACCAAACCTCATGGACCAAAATGGCAGTTTACTCTTATTTTAAACATGTTACAGGTTGATGATGATGATCGTATGAATCTAGTAGGGATGACTAGAAACACGCTTAAGAAATTACTAGATTTGATTTATTATATTATGTTGAACTCGTTGCATTGTCTTTTGTTTGTTGTAATTTGAATTTCATGTAATGTATTTGACAATTTGAGTTATGCAATGGAAACGGTTTTGATCTAAATTTTGTCACAATTAGCGTTATGTGTGATGAGCAATCTATCTTCGTTCCACTCTGATGATTCCGCCATTGGTTGGGGTGTGACAATGGGTCCTATACGATCACCCACCTTATACACTCTTTAAACGCCCGCGCCTCCATATGATACATTGTCCGGTCTCTAGAGATTTGGTTTCCTTATTAAATGCCCTTCTCTATTTACATATCATTGTATAACACAAAAATAGACTACCCTTTAATTAATAATTCTTGTCATGATTCCCAAATGTCGAAGTAATCAATTTATGACCCACCTTCAGCGACCACTAAATTTTATTGTCCACAAAATTACACAAACGAAAAGATTAAGTGCTTTATCCACATGCAAAACAAATTAAATGAAAGAGAAAAGGAGACATAAATAAAGGACATGGACATGGTATAATGATAGCTCACATTTTGTCGTGGGATATTTAAATGGTGTAAATGCGTAAAATTGAGTCGAGCCATTACTCATTTAAGCTCGACCCCATTTTGTTTATCTTAAAGCGAATTTGAGCTTTGAGTATGTGCTCAAGATTGACTCGTTTAGAGTTCAATTTTAAAACTCGAGTTTGGCTCGTTAATAGTTTTTCGAACGTGGTTTTGGTTTGGCTATTATTTGATAGTTATCTAATTATTTATTAATCCATATTTGTTACCATTTTTATAGATACTTATGATTATGTTTTTATATAAACAATATTATTATCTTAAACCATATTTTATCATAATTTTATATAATATATTAGTTATCATGTAAACATATATTTAGTATACAAAAAACAAAAATTATATAATAATAGGTTCGTTTAAGTCCGCGAGCATAATCACGTGTGATACATGAAGCTCAAACTCGTTTAATGAAAAAGCTTCAATATAAGCTCGAGATTAGGTTCAAGTTCGTTTAAGCTCGGCTCGATAGGTTGAGTTTTTAGTGATCCGATCTCAAGTATCTCAGGGCAGCTCGACTCGTATAAACCAATAGAAAAACCAAACAAAGATTAAGATGGGTCATAATGCAAGATATGTTGGAAATTTTAGAGAAAATGGGTTTTTCACTAAATATTTTGGACATCAATAATATTTATATATGTGTTGTATAAATAATTATTTATGGTTTGTGTTCAAACTATGTCCAAATAGAGCTAATATGAATGAGATATCGAAACTTGAAGTTGTATGTTTGGAACAAACAAAGATGAATAAAATGGATTAGTTTTGTCAACTTGTCCCACATAGGTGGAATGACAAAACTTAAAGTGGTATATAAGGAGGAGTACTCCTTGAAAGGCAAACACTAGTGGGGACCCAAAGGGTGCATCGCACCTACACACATGCGCGCGTGACGTGGGCTATAAGCCCAATGTGGTACGGTTTGAACTTCGTACGCCGCCTTTGTATTTTTGCCCATGAGCGCGTGGTCAGATATATGGCGGGTCCGCTTATGGCTCACCCTTGGGTGGCGTAGGCGGATGCCTTGGCATGGCGCATGTCGATGCGGCGTGAGCTCATTAGGCACATGGCGCACGTCATTGGCTATGACGAAGACTGCAAGCGGCACGCGAGTTTGGATGGCGCATGACCAGGTGGCGTCCTGGTATGCGTAGTGGCATCTGTGTGGTGCACGACTCCATCCTTGAAGCGTGGCGCGCGGACTGGCAAGCCAGTTCAAGCACGCGCAGGTTTGATACGCGGGTTCCATACAGTGTGGCGCGCGGACTGAAGAGTCACTTCAGGCGCGCTTGCATGTCTGCAACGGTAACAGAGCAATTGGTTGGACCTGGTCAAACTAGCTGTTACAACTCGTTTAATTCGTGTCATAAATGAAAATGACAGTTTTGACCAACCACCTAAATCTATTTAATTAGAGATTAAAAACTATATTAATTATCTTGTTTATTACAAGATTAATGGTTATAGTTATGACAAGATTAATGTCTTGTTTAATTAAATTAATCTCTATATGTGTGTATATATATGATCATGGGATTTCATAGAAGGACACACAGAAAATTCATCTTTGTTCCATGGAAATTTGGAGAAGAGGTTTCTCTAGATTGTTTTAAACAACTTAAATATTTCCTATTTTATGAACACCATCATACCCGGTGTAATCTCGGGCGTGAGTGCCATCTCCGGCAGTACACTTACTGTTTCGGTTGTTGTACCCTGGGAGACAGACCGTCTGAGAGGAGGCGCGAAATCTGTTTTAAGGGAAGCGTGTTGAACACGTGCCTCAACCAAAAACCGTCAACAATTTTGCTTGTCTTGCAACGGAGTTTCAATCTCGTAGATGCGGTTGAAGTTTTCAAAGACATTGGTTTTGAATCAAGATTGGTACAATTTAGTTGTATTTTATATTCGTTTATTTAGTTTTTGTAACCGGTATTGTACTAATCGAATTTCCCACAAATAACGAGAGTCTCGTTATTATTTATTATTTATTTTGTAATATATTTTTATAAAAAGTGAACCTAGTTCCTACAAGATATTCACCATTTTGTTGACAACTCCAACGTGAGTTATCGAAGCCTAGTCAGCAATACTTAACCCTCACCCGTCTCGAATTTTCTTATGTGGTTAAACGAATATTAGTAAACACGTCTTAACCCTCTCAAGCATATCTTTTGCTATGTTGGTGGCACATTGATACAAAGACCGAAGTTGTCTCAATAGTTATTCGGCTGAGAAGGTGTTTGGAATTTAGCTCAACATCCAATTGCTATGTTCTTTGCATGGTTGTAGAAATCGCTAGTCGCTAGTCGGCCGGTGGGGTGGGGACTAGCGATTAATCGGGATTAACTGGGGATTAATCGGATATAATCGCAATTGTAACTGGATCCAGTATTATGAATGGCTGCATGAGCTTCAGGCACTGGCCCTAGAATAGACGAGTTGTCACGAGCGGCATGACAGTCATCCTCAAGATTGAGCATTTCAACCGCATCGTCCCAAGAAGGTAGAGTTTGATTGATGTCAGCGGCGGTAATATCAAACTCGGATGGTAAGCCACGAACAAGTTGAATGACTAACCTCTTTTCGGTAATCGGACTTCCCACATCTTTTAACTGATCATACAATTCCTTGAGTCGCAGGCAATAAGCATCTAGAGAGGGAATGGATTGAAGTTTGAGATTGACAAGTTGGTACTCTAGAGCGGCCGTACGAGATCCTTTGTTGCTGTGAAAGATATTTTTAATGTGATTCCAAGCTTCAAGGGCTGTGGACTCAGGTTCGAGAACGCGAGCCAAGAGGTCGTCTGCAAGTGTTCCGTAGATCCACTGGAGGACGATCGCGTCTATTTCCGTCCAGTTTTCATACGCCGGGAGGTTTTGGACCATCGATATGGTCCAAGACCCTGTACCCGCGAGCATGCAACTGAAAGAGCTTAACCTACGACGAATAGGTTACCTTCTTGCCATCCAAAATTCTGACTTTGTTTTGGATGTTGGTCACGGTGTAGACGGGATGAAGTGTTTCGGGTTTTGTCGGAGCAGTTTTGTCACCCATGGTTAAACGATTGAAGGTATATCAGACCGTAGTCTGAAGAAGAAGAAGAAGAAGAAGAAGAAGAAGAAAAGAAGGGAACGAAGAAAAGAAGAGATTGAAGGTATGGAGCTTCAAAGCTCTGATACCATGTGATTTGTTAGAATAAAGGGGAATATTTTCGAATGAATTTGAACTGGTACAAGGAAAGAGATATATACTAGCACCTACCTAACTAACATCCACTAATTTAGCTTATCTATTTTAGGTAAATATAATACAAATAAATTACAATAAAATTACAATATTCCTTTAGCTCCAATTGTGCATGTGTTACGTTAACAGGTCCAACCATCACCGCCATCTTTACGAGGTTTCTAAAATGCCGTCACCAATCTGTTATTTACGAACTAGTGCAAGTTTTAGATACAATGATAAAAAAAGGATAGGTGCAAGGTATCCTTAGCCGCGGAAGGGATCTCCTTTCCCATTTCACGACCCGACAACGATCCCTGACGGTAAATACCCTTGCCAACTTGATTAGATTGAAGATCCTGGAGTAACCAGGATTCGAACCCGCGACCTGTTGGGAAAATTAGTGAATGGATATTTAGTTAATTTATAGTTGAGTGAAATTATAATTACTAATTAAACTCCTTCATATGGTGAAACTCTTGAGTAGAGTTTTATGTCACTTGATTAGCTTTTATTACAGTTTTATGTCTCTAGTTAAATCACTAATTAAGTGAAACTTTTATTAGAGTTTTATGTCTCTAATAAAATCATTAATTAAGAGAAACTCTTCACTACCCACAACTCTTGTAAAAAATGGTAGGTTAGGTGACTCATTGGAATCATGAGAAAACTACAAGAAAGATAATATGTATGAAGAATTCTTGGAGAAGTGGTGAAGACTTGAACATTCATATGTTGGGAATTATAGAGAGATAAGTTTTCTCTACTCGATTCCATCACCTTCGTATCATTATTTTTCCACAAGTTCAAACACTATAATTCTACTCGGTGTAACCTCGGGCGCGTGGCCATTTCCGGCGGTACAGACTGCTTCAGCTGTTGTACCCTGTGAGACAGACGCGTCGTCTTTAGTAGAGGCGCGAAATCTGTTTTAAGTTTGTAGGGACTAGGTTCACTTTTTATAAAATATAATTACAAAATATATAATAACTAGACTCTCGTTATTCATAGGAAATATCATAGTACAATACTGGTTGCAATAACTAAATAAAAAGAATATAAAATGTAATTATATATACCAATCTTGATTCAAGCCGCATCTCTGGTGGGTCCTTCACGCGCACTTGATAGCATCCTAGACTCGAGTATTCATCATCTTGAGTCTTGAAAAATACTCCTTGGCTGCAACAAAGAATACAAGAATTAAATCACCATAAAGTGATGGTGTAGTTGTGTGGGATTTATCACCAACTTTAATTTGTGATTTCTAAATCTAAATGGTCATGTTATATATAAAATGACTCAAATTTTCTAACACGTGTGTTAGAAAATGTGTATCACAAATACAAGGTTAGAGATTGTACATTTTATAAGCCATAAGGATTGAAAATCTTTTATGTAAACATTTAATTGCCTATTTTGCATAGTTTTAGAATTCAAATGGTTTGCTACTCTTGCTAGAAGTAGCATTTGTTGAACAAAGTAACAATCTCGTGAATATGATTTGGTGGAAAACAACTTCATGTTGTTGTGAACAAATTTAATTGTTCAAGTTTGCTACTTAAATGTAGCCTTTGTAACAACTTGGTGTTGTTTTGAGCAAACTTGTCCAAGTTTAATGTTTCAAGATGATATGGGAAACTTGTACTTACAAGTACATGGAGTCTTATTGAGGGAGTACCTCAAGACATGCCATGAGACGATATCGTTGAGAAGATTTTGGTCAGATTATAAAGTGTTGAAGATATAAGCACGTTGATATTTGATGTCTACTATCGCCTATGCGTCCGTTTAAATTTCAAAAGTGTTTAACACATATGATTTAGTTTCTAATGTATTTTATTGTTTTGTGTTCAATATTTTCGGATAACACGTGCAATTTTTTACAAAGAAATAAATCACTAATGTTTGTGACGTATACATTATTTTTTAGGAAAGTAATTATATCGTCAACTATACATTGTTTAAAAGAATATGGTTTTAAATGGATAGTACATGAAAATATTTAGACATAAACAACTTGAGAGTTGTTTCATTGACTAAAAGTCAAAGACGAAACATCAAATGTATAACCAAATCTTGAGAGAATAATGAAAGAAGGTACTGAGTGTATTGAGATGAAATACACAAACGAGATTCATGTCAAAATACTTTATTAGAAGTCACTGGAAAATTCACAAGTGTGAATTCTAACGTACTAATAGTAAAAGTACTATATGTTATTGTATACCTTTAATAAATCTTGCGAGATTTGTTCCAAGTGATCTATACGTAGATGCGTCTACCACTTGATTATTGTTAGAACTATATGGAGATTTTACCTTCGTTTGGGAGAGCATTCTAAATATACATATCTTCTAATGAATAACAATAGATGTGTGCAAATCAATTATGGCAAAATTATGAATGCCATGTTGTTGAGTGTCGATCTAGTTGACTCTATCTCGCACATAATAGTGATCGTAAACGATGAACATTCATCTTGTTGGTGATAAATATGTTCACCAAGTGACTTGGATTATGACTTATGTTTAAGTCCTTATGAGTTAATGGTAAAGCATTGGAGATCAAAGGTAAACAAGTTATGTTCCTTAATTGAATGATAAAAAATAGCTATGTGCTATATACAATAATTTGTGAGCCTTCCTAAATATTGATGTTTTAGGATTATGAATAGGTCTCATTATTTTGTCTTAAGAAAGGATGAATGTTGCAAAGTGATATTATGATATCCTTAGGGCTGTGAAGAATAAGAATGATGCATCTTCTGTTCACATGCTAAAGTATTGTAGTTTAAAGCATGCTAGACTAATACTTGGTTAATTATGGGTCTTGACGGAGACTAATTAACTCAAAACATTCAAAAGTGTATGAACACAAAAAGAATTTGTGTTCGGATAAAGTTGAGGGAGAATTTTCATTCATTATAAGGAAAAGACATGTAACTTTTGAAGAGTTTGTTCGAAAAGCTAATGAGGAGAACTCATTGTCTAGGCTTATTCTAGGTGTTAAATTAGAGTTATTCTAAGTTGGTGACAAACTTATGACAATGGCATGTGTTGCTTTGGTTAGCTCGGAAGCTTATGTAAGCTAATGAAATATGAGTTGAATTCATTGATACAATGATGTTGATCCTGTTCAATCATATGTGTATAAATGTCGTCATAAGTGAAGTTACGGAAATGTTGATCAAATGGCAAGAAATGTGGGGGAGGTGGGATCCATTTAGAAACAACCCTATAAGGGTATGTAGAAATGGTTTTCATTACCCCATCTGGATGATATCCTATAACACTTAAATGTGGGGGTGTCTTGCATTTGTATCATAAAAGTTTGGAAATAAGGATTTTGTAATCCAATCTAACATTGCAAACAAATGACTATGTGGATGACACAAAGGTCGTAGTGCATAACGGAGATGTGTTTGCCTTAAATGATATGCGTATCTTAGAAAGACATATATTATAACCAGATTCAGATGGCCACTGAGGTTATAGTATTAGAAGTTGACAATAGGCAAAATTAACTTACGAATTAAGAACACATCATGACAACTGATCTTAAATACGCAAAGTTATTTGTTAATGTTATGGATCCAACCACCTGAAGGTTTATTAGAGATCAAGTTGTGGAATGAGACTAAAGCCCATGGAAAAAGGGTATGTGAAGGACACCTAACTTAGTTGACTAGAGATCCCAAGATCTAAGTTCAATAGGACAACTAACTCATATGCCTAAAGGTGGTCACTGTGGGGGCATAAATGATATGCATAAGCTAGTATATATGGTTATACACACCCAAAGTATAAAATGGTGTTTAAATACGTCCTAGTCTATTCCTATTATATTCAGTGACAAAGAGTGAAGCTAAGCATAATATGTGGTAAATGATTTGGATAAATCACGATAACCACAATGCTTTTAATGATCTAAGGAGAATCACCTATGTTAGAGAGAAGTGGGGTTGTGATGTGCGTGAAGTGTGTTATGGTTTTAATATTTATTTTAAGCCCTTTTACACTTCTTTAGCCAAGTTTTAAATTTATAAAACACGATATTTACTAACACTAAACACACATATGGGCAAGTGCACCCATCGTGAGCATAGTATAGTGTTGGTAAGATACCGAGGTCGTCCAAGGACACAAGAGCTTTTAGTACCGGTTTATCCTCAACGTCTAATCAAATCAAAAATTAGAAAAAGGTTTTTTAAACTAGAAAAATAAAAACTAACTAAAATGCTGAAAATAAAATAAAAATAAAAACAGATAGACAAGATGAATCACTTGGCTCCGACTCGTGTATAGTGTAACCTTTGATTATTTCCGCACTTTTGCACTTTTTAAGAGATTATCTTAGTTATTGTAGTAGGCCACTCTTTTGAAGGTTACGTTACCCTCAACCCAGTAGTTTGAGTCAGCAAGGATACAATCCTAAAGGGTCAGATTATTGAAAGATAATTAATTAAGTTATTAATGCATATTATGGTAGGCCCCTCTTTTGAAGGTGACGTTACCCTCGGCTAAGTAGTCTGAGTCAGCAGGGATACAGTCCTAAGTAGCCGGGTTAAAGTATTAATAGTAGCTTACATATGAGGGGGTCAAAGAGTTTGGACCCCCGCCATCCAATACCGTTAAGTATTGAAGGAGGTCCTACTAAATTTGACCCAGGTCCTTGCAGGATCTATACACTGAACAAGGCAAGACTTTTACCAAACTGTTCCCTTAACCCCCGACCAGGTAGCCAACATACCTCCATATAGACCGTGGAGATATGAATGGTGAAAATATTTTATTTTATATAGACAGTAAAATAATGCCAAGACACCACGGACAAACGATAAGGAAAAATCACCTTCAACATAAGAAACTAGTTATTAAAGTCATTAATACATAACCAAGTAAAAAGTGCGAAAAGATTAAAAATAAAAAGTATTACACTAGACACTTTGTCTTCACCAAGTGATGTAAGAGACTTAGGCAAACATGGCCTTGATTGTCAAGAACTCTTACGATCAATCTTGGATCCCGAGACGACTCACACACTCTATGATGGACAATGGATGATGGTGGTGGATGATGGTGTTATGGTGGTGGTGGGTGGTGGGTGAAGTGTGAGAGAGGTGGTGTGCCAAGGGATGGTTTGCACTTGAGCCAAGCACTCCTATTTATAGGTTAAACAGAAGCTCGGTCACGGCCCCGTGTCCACATCCTTCTATGTCTTCATTAATTGACCACGCCCCTGTGTCCGCTGGGCACGCCCCGTGTGCAAAAGCATATTTGTACTATCAAGATTTGCCTGGATTCTGTGAATCTTATAGTTGACCACGGCCCCGTGTCCGCTGAGCACGGCCCCGTGGTGGGCGATAGAAGCTTCTATAGCTTTGTCTTTTATGCTGGCACTTGGGCACGCCCCCGTGTTCACTGAGCACGGGGAGTGTTCAGCCTTCTGTTCTCTTGTTTTGCTTGGGAAGATGCTTTCGGGGAGGTCGGGCATGCCACGTTTGTTTCTTTTCTTGTATTTATGTTAGATTTAGCTGCCTTTTTTGCTTCTTTTGTTAATTTGAGCTCATTTAATCCTGAAAATACAAAAGGAAGACAAAAGCACACTTTTTCCAACATTAGTACTAAAAAAAGGGTTAGTTTTATGCCACAATTGATGTAATTTATTTGTTGCATTTTGCACACATCAAATACCCCCACACTTGAATCTTTGCTTGTCCTCAAGCAAAACTCTTTATAATGTGGCTTTACACTCCCAAATGGAATGGGTAGAAGAGAAGGTTTTTGGGCTTGTCATAGAGTGTCGGGATTTCCAAGATTCTTTATTAAGTTTTATTTGTTATTTATTTACAATCCTATTCGTCATGATTTATTTAAAACTTTTCATAAGATAAATTACTTATTAGGGCATAACATGCCTCTTTAAAATTCTATTTATATACAAGTTCACATACCTCACGGGGGATCACTCAACACTCGGCCGAAGATGTATTTTAGTGAATCACTCGAGAGCGGCATGGAACTTACTCCTACCATAAGCTTGCCAAGTAATCAATCCTCCTCCTTTTTAACTATATACCTTTGTAAATATCAAGAGGACTTTTGGGGTGAAGGGTTAGGCTTGGGTTAAAGGTAGGTGGTTAGGTTAGTGGTTAGTGAAAGGGCGAAATTCGTAACAAGCGTCTAAGACTTTTTATTTTTGCAACTTTTATTTTGATGAAGCTTTTATTCAAACAAAGCTATTTTTGATAAACTTGTTTGTTTATTTCTCTTTTGCTTCGTCATCAACATATTTTTTTTTTGAAAAGTCATACGAAATACCGAGCCTGTTACTAAAATAAAAGGTTAAAAATAAAAAAGGGTTTTGGTGGGTGAAAGGGTGTTTGATTTGGGTTATGAAATGAAAAGGTTTAGGCTCAAAGGGGCTAACTAGGGGGATTTTGGGTAGGTGGTAAAAAAAATAATGGTGTAGAAATAAAAAAAAGTTAGTCCTAATGCCTCCATCATTTACATACTCGGGTTTAAGTTGGTAAGGACCGGGAATGGATCGTCATGGCAAGTTCTAGAGTCGTAAGAACCAAGCGGCTATTCACACAAGAAACGAAAAATGAGCATTTAGTTTAAAGACAAATATTTGTATGCTCAATAAAGGCTCAAAACTCACTTTTGTGGGAATGGTTTTTATGTGATCAAGTATATATAATCAAATTTTAACTAAGCTTGTCATGCCTTTTCATAATTTTCTGATGTTGGTTCTTTTTATCACGACGCTATCGGTTGTAAATTTATAAAAAATATAACCTTTTTAGAACTTGAATTTCCCGAGTTAAACCTAGACAAGTAAAAAAATGAATTTTTTTTTTTGGAAAAAAAAATTTGGGTTGATTAGCGGTTCCAATAGAGTTTTGTGTAAGGCTTGTTATTAGGACTTGCAAGATTCAAGGTTTTAGCATCCCCCCACACTTAAATTACACATTGTCCTCAATGTGTCCCAAAAACAAGTTTTTAGGTTGATTGAATGTATAAAAGGGTGTGAAAAAGCAAAAATTTGTGTTACTGGGCGTCTGGACACGACCCCGTGTCGAATGGACACGTCCCCGTGTTCAGGTGCCAGTAATGAAAAACTTACAGAAGGTAGACACGGGGGCGTGTTTACTGGGCATGACCCCGTGTCTGGCGAAAATCTGCAGACTAAGACAAACAGCAGGTCTGTGGTAGTGGGCACGGGGGCGTGTCGGCTGGACACGGCCCCGTGTAGACAATCTGCAAAGTTTGAAAAACAGGTTTCTGGCTCCGGTTTTCCTGTCCTGGCTTAAGTAGCACTTAAGTTTAGTGCTCTAAGCATCGTATGTACCTGTTTTATCAATAACCACTACACCAAACTATATCCAACATCCTAATTTACCAAGTTCAACATCCACATCACAAAATTAAAAAGAAAAAAAAATGCAGAAAGTAAAAAGAGTTAAAGGAAAGTAAATCGTTCAACACACGGCACGCAGGCCGGAAATTGTTCAAGATAAAGGGGTTAACCTGTGGGATCACCAACCAACCGCTTTTGCCTCTACTCCTCCCGCCTAGCCCATGTCCTCGTCATCATCGTCATCACCATCTCGACCATGCCCCGCAATGTACTCCCGGATATTCCCAATATCATCTTGGATATCGGATATGTTTCTCTCGATTGCTCCAACTCGGGCATACGTGTTGCTCGCCATGTTATAGGTGTTCCTAGTGCACATGAGGTTTTCCTGCAATAAATCATGTAAACTTTGGAAGTTAGGAAAACCACCTCCTTGTGAGGAGGATTGGCCTGGATCACCGTGGGGCTGATACTGGTACTGATGGTACTGTGGAGCGTGAAGGACAAGTGCCTCTTGCGGGTTCCATGCATGCCCCTACATCCTTTGAAAGCTAACTGTCCCGTCTTCAGCCTCATAAATCAAGCTCATGGAGCGGCAAATGTGTATGTCTACCCTTCCCGACCATGGACTCCTTTCGAAGGACCTAGGTATGTTTACGAAGTGCTTGAAGAGACGGTATATCCACCCCCCAAAGAAGATAGGGGTTGGTGAAGTAGCAAGCCGATTTAGATGCATGTTACGGAGCATGATGTACGGAACATCTAGGTGTCTGCGGTTATGAATGCAATGAAGGACCACCAAATATCTCAACCCAACAACGCCACTGTTATCATGCCTTTGGCTAAGAGAGTAAGCAAGGACCCTATGGATGTAACGGTAAAGTGGGTCCCTCAACTTAGTGCTCTTAGTACTGCTCGGGTTGTAGTGCCCTTCTCCAATTTGAGCCCAAGCGACTTGGCACTCGTTTTCATCCAAATCTCGCACCCCTCCGGTGTTTTCTTCATTACCCGCATCTTCCTCCGCATATAGCCCGACTATCGACCCAAATTGTGCCATTGAAATCGAGTACCTAGTTCCACCACATCGGAATGCTACCCCATCATTGTCAAATGGGTCGCACCTTGAGTTGAACGTGAAGGTGCTATAGAATTCCATAGTGCACTCGTGGACTGATCGAAGTCGAGTGGTTAAGGTTACTCTTAGCGGGCCGGTAACAAGGTTGTTAAACCGGTCAAGTTGGTTCACCAATGCTAACAAATCCATGTATGCTTGTCTTGGGTATTCTTCCGGTCTTGTTTGAAGTATTTCATATCTAGCCCTAGCATCGAGCTCATTTGCGTTGAACCTCGTGAACTTCCTTGACATCTGAAAGAATACACCAAAAGTTAGCATGAAACTGTGAAGTTTTCGGACAAAACTGCAAACAGCGAGCTGGACACGGCCCCGTGTTCAGCGGACACGCCCCGTGTCCAGGCGTCTGTTACTTAAAAACATCATTTTTCGGCCCGGTTTCGAAAACTTGAAAATTTTTGGTCCAATAGGTGCGGTTTCCCCCAAAAATGGAACCCCAAGTGCCGTTTTTCCCAAAACAACCCGTTTACCCATTCAATTTTATCTTTTTCGGTTCAAAAACAAGGGTTTGCGGTTTTTGTGAGAAATCGGGTGAATCTCTGAACAATACAAGTGGATTTACTTCCTATAATACTTATCTAACTAAATGCTAACAGATTTAAGCAAAAATTTGAGGTTCGATCCGGGTGTAGTTCAAGAACCCTAGATTTTTCCCCAAATTTTTGAAGTTTTAACTACATGCGAATGCTTAATCTAACTACTAATGGTGATAGAATCATACCTTGATGTTGTTAGAACTAGAGGAGACGTCGAAAATCTGCGGAAAATTGCCTTGAACCAGAGCGTTTTTGGGGAAACGAGGCGTGTGGAATGGTGTAACTGTTATGAAAAGGGGGATTTATCCCGACAGTTGCGCGGACACGGCCCCGTGTCCAGCGGACACGGCCTCGTGCCGAGCAAAGTTGATTGTTTTTTTTAGTGCTCGTGTGAATGCCCTCTTTTTTCCCAAAACTTGGTTAGAAGACTTACCGATTTAGATGTCGTCCCAGTTGTTCGTAACTTACCAGGTATGATGTTGATGCTTTCATTCTGCGACCGTTTGAAGCGAGATTTCTTCCTCTTCATCCTCAATGAATCCTTGATAGAGTTTTAGTCGTTGGCCATTGATTTTGAATGGAATTCCATTCCGAGATTTAATTTCTACTGCACCGTGTGGGAAAATATGGGTGATGGAAAAAGGTCCTGACCACCCAGACTTTAATTTACCAGGAAATAGTCGAAGTCGTGAATTAAACAAAAGAACTTGGTCTCCTACTCGAAATTCATTAGGTTTAATATGTTTGTCATGCAAGTTTTTCATTCTTTCCTTATAAATTTCAGAGTTTGAGTATGCATAATTCCTTAGTTCATCTAATTCATTTAATTGACAAAATCTATTTCTACCAGCAAATTCTAAATCCAAGTTTACATTTTTAATTGCCCAGTAGGCTTTGTGTGCTATTTCTACTGGCAAATGACAGCTTTTTCCATAGACGAGCTTATATGGGGTTGTACCTATTGTTGTTTTATAAGCAGTTCGAAAAGCCCATAAAGGATCATCTAATTTATCTGCCCATTCCTTTTTATTTAACCCTACGGTTTTTTCAAGTATTCGTTTTAAACCCCTATTAGTCACTTCGGCTTGTCCGTTTGTTTGAGGGTGATATGCTGTTGAGACCCGGTGATAGACCCCATATCTTGTTAAAAAAATTTCAAGTTGATGGTTGCAAAAATGGGTACCTCTATCACTTATTAACGCTTTAGGTGTGCCAAAACGAGAGAATAATTTTTTCAGAAATCTTACCACGACTCTTCCATCGTTTGTTGGAAGTGCCTCGGCTTCGGCCCATTTAGACAAGTAATCTACTGCCACAAGTATATATTTGTTTCCTTTTGACGGTGGGAAAGGTCCCATAAAGTCGAGTCCCCACACATCAAAAATTTCACAAACAAGAATGCCATTTTGGGGCATTTCGTTTTTGGAAGAAATGTTACTTGTTCTTTGGAAAGCATCACAAGTCTTGACAAGACTTTGGGCGTCTTTGTAAATGGTTGGCCAATAAAATCCTGAATCAAATACCTTTCGCGCGGTACTAGCGGCACCATGATGTCCTCCGTATGGACCTTCATGACAATGGCGGAGAATTCTTCGTGCTTCGCTACCATGTACGCATCGTCGGATGAGTTGGTCGGCACACATTTTGAAAAGATATGGATCTTCCCAAAAATAATGTTTTACATTAGCAAAGAATTTTTTTCTTTGATGATGTGGCCAACCTTTTGCAACTATACTGCTAGCTAGGTAGTTAGCATAGTCGGCGTACCATGGCTCTTCTTTGTATTCCACCATTTCTAGGGACTCCGGTGGAAATTTTTCGTTGATTTGCTCGTCCCTAGTTGCCTCCAAAGCTGGGTCTTCTAAGCGTGAAAGATGATCTGCCGCAGTATTTTCTGCTCCTCTTTTGTCTTTGATTTCAATATCAAATTCTTGGAGGAGTAGAATCCACCGAATCAAATGTGGTTTTGCGTCCTGCTTTTTGAAGAGATATCGAATGGCTGCATGATCTGTATACACTATAGTTTTAGAAAGAACAAGATAAGAACGAAATTTATCAAAAGTAAATACCACAGCTAGTAATTCTTTTTCAGTTGTTGTGTAATTTTCTTGTGCATCGTTAAGTGTTTTACTAGCATAATAAATTGGGTGAAAATGCTTTTCTTTTCTTTGTCCCAAGATAGCTCCAACTGCAAAGTCACTTGCATCACACATAATTTCGAAAGGAAATTTCCAATCAGGTGCTATCATGATAGGTGCATTGACTAGCATTTCCTTTAGGGTTAGAAATGCTTGATTGCAATCCTTGTCAAAGATGAAAGGGGCATCTTTTTCAAGTAATTTTGTTAGAGGCCTTGAAATTTTAGAAAAGTCTTTGATAAACCACCTATAAAATCCGGCATGCCCTAGGAAACTTCTGATAGCTCTAACGGAGGATGGGGGTAGTAGTCGAGAAATGGTGTCTATTTTGGCTCGATCCACCTCCATTCCTTCGCTTGAGATTTTGTGACCGAGTTTTACCATGAAATGGCATTTTTCCCAGTTAAGGGCGAGGTTAGTTTCCTCACATCGAGATAGCATCCGTTCAAGGTTATCGAGGCATTGGTCGTATGAATCCCCAAAGATAGAAAAGTCGTCCATGAAGACTTCCATTGTCTTTTCTATCATGTCGTGGAAGATGGATACCATGCAACGTTGGAATGTTGCGGGGGCATTACATAGACCAAATGGCATGCGTCGATAAGCAAAAGTTCCATAGGGACATGTGAAGGTTGTCTTTTCTTGGTCTTCGGGTGCTATCGGGATTTGAAAGTAACCTGAAAAACCATCCAAGAAACAGTAAAATTTATGACCGGATAATCTTTCTAACATTTGATCAATAAAGGGCAAAGGAAAGTGATCTTTCCTTGTTGCTTCATTTAATCGTCTACTCTCCATCCCGTGACGGTTCTCGTTGGTATTAATTCATTCTTTTCATTAGTTATTACCGTCATACCTCCTTTCTTTGGAACTACTTGAACGGGACTTACCCAAGGACTATCAGAGATAGGATAGATAAGTCCGGCGTCAAGTAATTTGATGACTTCGTTTTTAACCACTTCTTAAACATTTGAATTTACTCGACGTTGTGGTTGTATTACCGATTTGTAGTCATCATTCATTAAAATTTTGTGCGTGCACATGGAAGGACTTATTCCTTTAATGTCTACAAGCTTCCAAGCGATCGCATTTTTATGTTTTTTTCAAAAGACTAATTAATTTTTCTTTTTCTAAACTATCTAATTTAGATGAAATAATTACAGGTAATTTACCATCTTTGTCTAGAAAAGCATATTCCAAACCTTTTGGAAGTTCTTTGAGCTCGAGAGGTGGGTCTTTAGGAGACTCCTTATTTGGTTGCTCATTTTGATCAAGAACTTTAAAAGTTTGTTCTATGGCGACCTCTTCTTCAACAAAGTGGTCAAACTTTTCACTTGTATCGGGTGGTTCATATTCATCTTCAATTAGGGGGTCATTATTGCCGAATGTATATTTCATTGACCGCTCAAGATCGACACTTTTTTTGAATGCCCCTAATTGAATAGGTAGATTGTTGAACTTCCGGTTTTTCAAAGCTTCGTGAGTTTTAACAAAGGGTCGTCCCAACACTAGAGGAGCGTCATCGAGGATGACAAAGTCGGTTGGGATTACCATTTGATTTGTTTGAACCTAGACATCCTCAACTACACCGATTGATTTTATTATTTTCCGATTAGATAGAAAAATGGGTATTTGAAGTGGAGAAAAATCACTAATACTTAATTTTTCGAAAATGTAGTTGGGCATTATGTTAACACAAAGATCTTTATCAATTGTGACATTACTAATAAATGAATTTTGAAAAAAACATGGAACCGGTGTAATGTTGATTTCAAATGGGTCTTCTTTTATTAGCGAGGTTTGATCATTAGTTAACTTAACACTTACTGTTTCGTCAATTTTAGTGTTAGTGTTTAACTCTTTTAAGAACTTAGCATGAGTGTGAACTAAACAATGATTTTCAAAAGAACATGACAAGAGATTAATTTCTTCAAAATTAGACTCTTCTTGAATTTCAACGTTGTCGGACTCACCTTTTTCGTTGTTTAACTCATGTGTCGGTTTTTCACTTATTTGTTCTTCCATTTTTACACCTTTAGTTATCTCTTCTTTATTTAATTCTTCTCTTGCGCGGGACTCCTCTTCCCTTGCGCGAGATTCTTTTATGTAGCGCTCGATAACTTTAAGGTGTTCTAATATCCTATCGGTCACTTCGGTTATAGAAAAAGGATAAGGATTTTCAAAGCTTAAATCCGGTTGTTCGATCCTTTGTTCCTCATAATACTCATGTGAAGTAGATGGTTCACACCATTGTCCTTCATTGTAAGTATATGATGGATAAGGGTCGTAATTTTGTTCTTCATAATACTCATATGAGGTGGGTTGTTCACGCCATGGTTCCTCATAATAAGCATACGAAGGTGGTGGCTCATATCATGGTTCATCAAAACATGAGTATGAAGGAGGAGGTTCATACCTTTGGTCTTCATAGGATGTGTATGAAGTTGATGGCTCGTACCTGGGCTCCTCATAGTAGGTGTATGAAGTGGACGGTTGATATAAGTTACAATATTGAACCGAGTGCGGGTCACCACAATTAGTGCAATAGTTATTCCTATAATCATCCTCCTAATAGGTGTAGTTGTAACCTCCTGAGTATTGATCCATAAGAATCACTCAGCAGACCACAACCAAGTCTCGAGATCATAAAACAAAAATAAAAACAGAAACAGAGGCTGGACACGGCCCCGTGTTCAGTGGACACGACCCCGTGTACAGAACCTGTATCTGGGCGTTTTAATTAAAGTTACTGATTTCGTTGAGCACGGGGGCGTGTTCAGTGAGCACGTCCCCGTGTTCAGGCTACTGTTACTAGGTGTTTTATGAAAAATATGCAGCACGGCCCCGTGTTCAGCGAGCACGGCCCGTGTTTAGGTTACTGTAAATGCAAAGCTAAACTAAAATGCAGAAAAATGTGCGCGCGTTTTGAAAAAGTTTTGAAAAACTGATTAGGCCGTCGATTTTAAGCTTTCTTAAAATCCTTGTGTCCCCGGCAATGGCGCCAAAAACTTGATGTGCGTGAAGTGTGTTATGGTTTTAATATTTATTTTAAGCCCTTTTACTCTTTTTTAGCCAAGTTTTAAATTTATAAATCACGATATTTACTAACACTAAACACACATATGGACAAGTGCACCCATCATGAGCATAGTATAGTGTTGGTAAGATACCGAGGTCGTCCAAGGACACAAGAGCTTTTAGTACCGGTTTATCCTCAACGTCTAATCAAATCAAAAATTAGAAAAAAGTTTTTTAAACTAGAAAAATAAAAACTAACTAAAATGCTGAAAATAAAATAAAAATAAAAACAGATAGACAAGATGAATCACTTGGCTCCGACTCGTGTATAGTGTAACATTTGATTATTTCCGCACTTTTGCACTTTTTAAGAGATTATCTTAGTTATTGTAGTAGGGCCCTCTTTTGAAGGTGACGTTACCCTCAACCTAGTAGTTTGAGTCAGCAAGGATACAATCCTAAAGGGTCGGATTATTGAAAGATAATTAATTAAGTTATTAATGCATATTATGGTAGGCCCCTCTTTTGAAGGTGACGTTACCCTCGGCTAAGTAGTCTGAGTCAGCAGGGATACAGTCCTAAGTAGCCGGGTTAAAGTATTAATAGTAGCTTACATATGAGGGGGTCAAAGAGTTTGGACCCCTGCCATCCAATACCGTTAAGTATTGAAGGAGGTCCTACTAAATTTGACCCAGGTCCTTGCAGGATCTATACACTGAACAAGGCAAGACTTTTACCAAACCGTTCCATTAACCCCCGACCAGGTAGCCAACATAACTCAATATAGACCGTGGAGATATGAATGGTGAAAATCTTTTATTTTATATAGATAGTAAAATAATGCCAAGACACCACGGACAAACGATAAAGAAAAATCACCTTCAACATAAGAAACTAGTTATTAAAGTCATTAATACATAACCAAGTAAAAAGTGCGAAAAGATTAAAAATAAAAAGTATTACAATAGACACTTTGTCTTCACTAAGTGATGTAAGAGACTTAGGCAAACATGGCCTTGATTGTCAAGAACTCTTACGATCAATATTGGATCCCGAGACGACTCACACACTCTATGATGGACAATGGATGATGGTGGTGGATGATGGTGGTATGGTGGTGGTGGGTGGTGGGTGGTGGGTGAAGTGTGAGAGAGATGGTGTGCCAAGGGATGGTTTGCACTTGAGCCAAGCACTCCTATTTATAGGCTGACCAGAAGCTCGGGCACGGACCCGTGTCCATTGGGCAAGGCCCCTTGTCTACATCCTTCTCTGTCTTCATTAATTGCACTTTGTCTGCATTAGTTGACCACGCCCCCGTGTCCGCTGGGCACGCCCCCGTGTGTAGAAGCATATCTGTACTATCAAGATTTGCCTGGATTATGCGAATCTTATAGTTGACCACGGCCCCGTGTCCGCTGAGCACGGCCCCGTGGTGGGCGATAGAAGCTTCTATAGCTTTGTCTTTTATGCTGGCACTTGGGCACGCCCCCGTGTTCACTGAGCACGGGGCGTTTTCAGCCTTTTGTTCTCTTGTTTTGCTTGGGAATATGCTTTCGGGGAGGTCGGGCATGCCACGTTTGTTCCTTTTCTTGTATTTATGTTAGATTTAGATGCCTTTTTTGCTTCTTTTGTTAATTTGAGCTCATTTAATCCTGAAAATACAAAAGGAAGACAGAAGCACACTTTTTCCAACATTAGTACTAAAAAGGGTTAGTTTTATGCCACAATTGATGTAATTTATATGTTGCATTTTGCACACATCAGGTCGCTTCGAATGGAATTGAGGGCACAATTCCTAGAGCTCTTGCAGAACCAGGAAAGTGTTCCACGACCATTATTGGACACGACTATGAGGAGATGACCCGGCTAAGGAGAATCTTGTGTGAAGTGTATTGCCGTCTACACAAACGGCAGACGAGTTCGAAGACATCGAGATCTACTCAAAGCTAGTGGCCTAAGTGCATTGCATGAGCGAAGGTTCAAAGGGTAACACCTACCTAGCGTATGCAAAACTCAACTGTCGAGGTTCCATTTGAAATTTTATGTGTTTTGAACAATCTCCATTCATGTGGGGGATTGTTGGGAAAATTAGTGAATGGATATTTAGTTAATTTATAATTAAGTGAAATTATAATTACTAATTAAACTCCTTCATATAGTGAAACTCTTAAGTAGAGTTTTATGTCACTTGGTTAGCTTTTATTAGAGTTTTATGTCTCTAATTAAATCACTAATTAAGTGAAACTTTTATTAGAGTTTTATATCTCTAATAAAATCACCAATTAAGAGAAACTGTTTACTCCCCACAACTCTTGTAAAAAAATGGTAGGCTTGTGACTCATTGTAATCATGAGAAAACTACAAGAGAAAGATAATATGTATGAAGAATTCTTGGAGAAGTGGTGAAGACTTGAACATTCATATGTTAGGAATTATAGAGAGATAAGTTCTCTCTACTCGATTACATCACCTTCGTATCATTATTTTTCCACAAGTTCAAACACTATAATTCTATTCGGTGTAACCTCGAGCACGTGGCCATTTCCGGCAGTACAGACTGCTTCGGCTGTTGTACCCTAGGAGACAGACGCGTCGTCTTTAGTAGAGGCATGAAATCTGTTTTAAGGGAAGTGTGTTGAACACGTGCCTCAACCAAAATCGTCAACGTTTTAGTGTGTTCTTTGTTGCAGTCAAGGAGTATTTTTCAAGACTCAAGATGATTAATACTCGAGTCTAGGATGATATCAAGTGCGCGTGAAGGACCCACCAGAGATGCGGCTTGAATCAAGATTGGTATATATAATTACTTTTTATATTCTTTTTATTTAGTTATTGCAACCGGTATTGTACTATGATATTTCCTACGAATAACGAGAGTCTCGTTATTATTTATTTTGTAATTATATTTTATAAAAAGTGAACCTAGTTCATACACGACCTCCACGTAATGGGAGGCCTCAAGAGACAAGATACAATGATAAAGGTGTACATAAATATGGTTGGGAACAAGTCGAGCCATGTTTGCTATTGATGATATGTTTTGGCGTAGTCATAGGAAGTAGTAATACCAATATGGTTGGGAACAAGTCAAGCCATGTTTGAACTTGATAGTGTTGGATTGACCATGCTATGTTCGAGCTTGACGAGCCTTCATCATCCAGCCTTGAGTTCAGCTAGAGAAAAAGGGCATGACTGACTTGAGTTCGATGGAAATAATGGAGTATTTATAAGACTATTTTTTGTTATAATTTTTTTTTTCATAAAAGGTATAATCTTGAAGAAAACTCTCTTCTTAAATATAACAGTTATAAGACCATCACCAATACAAGGTGATAAATGCATTTACAAACGTGCGTAGTCAGCCACATCAGATTTCCACATATACACTAAAAATACACATTTTCTCTCCAATCATACAAATATGTTTATCAATACTTATATTTCCACACCATCATCACTTTTACATTTATTTTTAATAATTAAGTTACTTCTATCAATATACATTTTTTTTTATTTTCGCATTATTTATATCGAAAGTTACAAAAACAAAACATTAAACTTCTAAACACGAACGTTAATATATACGTATCTTAAACTTTTGTATTATTTTTTTTATTAAAGTAGCATTAATAAACTTATGTTTTAAAATAAAAACATTACATTTTTTTGTTATTTTGTCCAATTACTATATTTGAAATGGAAAAACTGATATACAAGTCACTAAAGCTAATAATGTACAACTTATTTATGCATATCAAAATTAATTAAAATAAGAAAAGAATAAAATAAACACAAAACAAACATAGGGGTCTACCATCCCAGCAAATACATCATTCTTCCTCAAAAGTATTCCACTCAAATGCAAACCTCTTCAATGCATTCCCCTTCAAATTTTAAATCTACATAAGCCAAATGCTTTGCATTGGTCATGATATAACAAAACCTGAAGTTATATAGCTTGAGTTAAACTCGTATTAAGTTTGACTAGTTATATATTTATACAGTGGCAGAATCAGGAATTTTTTCATGTGGGTGCGGAAAATTTTTAAAGATTTTAGACCATAGGCATATTAAAGAAATTTGGTTCGTATCGGGTCGGATCCGGTCGGTTCGGGTCGGGTCATGTAAAAAACAAAAGTACCTCAAGCTAAAATTTATATAATCATCAAAAACACGCTAAACGATGTTACAAACATATTTAAAATGTCGTCGTACGGGTTTTCATTTTTTGAAATCTTTCCAAAACATCATCTAGAGCTACTTTTCAATTTATAAATCTATCCAAACATATAAATCGATCCATAAGTTCATAAAACAACACTAAAGTAGTAAACAAATGATTGCTCCATAATTTTCAATTTTCTTTTTGTTATGGGTGAAATTCTGAGCTCATATCTTGGACGATATCTTAAATTATATCTTGCTTATCTGATATATGTTTATACCCGGGATGCTGATTCAGGATATTGGTAACATCCTTGATGGTATCTTGAGGATTACTAACGGATTGTGTGCAGGAGTGCGAGGCCAAGTTCCCAACGTTCACAAATACCCTTTCTCCACAAGACTCGGTCCAAGTCGTTCAAATGAAGACGTTGAAGCCGCTTTACTCGGTCCACAACGTTAATAATGGAATATTCGGGAGCATCCCACATTTATAGGAATTTTAGTTTGTATTTCGTAACTATAAATAGATGGATAAATCAGATCAATAGGACACAACAACTACACTCACTACTCACTCACACTCACTCTCTCGCAACTCTCACTTTCACAAAAAGCATTGTAACACTTAGCGATCTGATCAATATCCTGCACTGTATCCTGACGTTTAAAGCAATAAGAAGAACAAGGCAGCTGCGATTTTCAGCTCCCGAGGTTTTATGCCAGCGATCTAGATTGATCAAGGGCTTTCCTCGTACATCTCGTGTCATTTCTTTTACTTTTTGCTCATAGTTTGTTCATAGATACAGCTCAATATCCTGAGCCGTATCCTGAAAACTATTCTCGTAAACAATATAACCAGCATATTTCCAACACACTTTTTAGCACACTACCTCACTTAACTAATTTGATCACTTAATTGCTTCGGTAATTTTTAACCAAAACAATTTGGCGCCCACCGTGGGGCAAGTGGTGCTATCTTTGTTTAAAATCTTTGTGAAATCGTTAATTGGTTTTCTGTTTTTAAAATTTTTTGCCACATTGTTTACAATGGCCTCAAGATCAAACATGAGCTCCTCCACTGTGTCTGCTACTACTGGTTCGGTGCTTCCACCACCTCCTCCAAGGATGCCAGCTTCTTCACAACCTCAGGATATTATCCCTACTCGGAGTGTTCGGGGATCCGCTCCCGTTTTAGCCTCTAATGATGAAATTCTAACCTTATTTGGAAGTGTGCAGGAACAAATGAGGCAGCAACAGGAAACAAACCAAATGCTATTAAGAGAAATAAAACTCTTAAAATCTTGCTCGAGCAGATCTGCTGAGGACATTGTCACTCCTTTACAATCCAGAACTTTGAACTTCAGTTCGGCTGTGTATACTGAGGATAATAGGGGGAATATTGTGCCTAGCCATTCCCAGAATCATACTCCTGAAATACCCTCCTCGATCAGGATGTCAACTGTGAGGAGCTCAGGATATGCTTCAGGATATGGCCAGAATCCTCAGACTGGTAACGTGTCAAATAATAATATTCATGCTACTAACAATGGTTGGTCTTTGTAGGATGCAGGTATGACGTCAACGTTTACTAGGGAACTTCAGAAATTGAAGGACATGATATCCAGTGTACCTGGAGTGGTCCAGCCAATACCGGAAGTGTCCCAAGACAGCCACAGGATATCTCGTTTCGCATATCCTATATGTGATGCTGAGATCCCGAAGAGATTTCAAACCCCAACATGAAGCTCTATGATGGGACTACGGATCCTGAAGAGCATATTGCCCAGTATAGGGAAAGAATGGAAATTAATCCTATTCCTCCGGAGCTCAAGGAAGCGTGCCTATGCAAGGGCTTTGGTTCTACCTTAACAGGATAGGCCTTGAAATGGCTCCTAAATGTTCCTCCGCATTCGATCACATCATTTGCTCACTTAGTGAACTTATTTAATAGTCAATTTTCTTGTAGTCGGAGTTTTGAAAAACTAACAAGTGATCTTTACAGGATAACTCAAGGACCTCAAGAATCCCTAAGGGATTATGTGAACAAATTCAGCAGGGAATCCTTGGATATCCCACACCTTGATGTTGCTACAGCGGTCCAAGCATTCAAGATGGGACTACAAAAGGATTCCCAGTTTTATCAGGATCTTGTGATGAATCCTTGCAGGAACTTGGACGAAGCTCGAAACAGGGCCTTGAGATATATCAGGCTGGAAGATGATAAGAAAATGCAAGAAATGATGAACTCATCAACCACCTATGAGTCAACTAATAGGAAGTCAGAATCCTCATTTAAACCATATCGCTCTAAGCCGTATGGTAGAAATGAAAACAAGAAAGTGAATGCTGTTGAAGACGAGGATCCTGAAGAATATCCTAGATTATCTGAATATTGCTTTTCTGTTAACATTCCTGAATTAATGTATGCTATGCAGGGTTTAGGAGACAAAGCTATGTGGCCTCGAAAGAATCAACAAAAAGCTGATTGGATGGATAAATCGAAATGGTGTGCCTTCCACGAAGATTTTGGACATATAACTGAGGATTGCATTTCTCTAAGAAAAGAAATAAGCTATCTTCTTAGCAAGGGATATCTGAAGGATCTCTTAGGAAGAAAGAAGAATAAGGGTCAGGATACTGAGAAGGATCCTGAACGAGCAGCATCACCTCCTGCGGACGCCAAGATAATCAACTTTATTTCGGGAGGATCCGACATTTGTGGGACTTCGTATTCTGCGGCCAAGAGACATGCAAAAGAGGCCAAGACCGAAAGGGGAGACAAACCAGCCAGGATGACTACCCTCACAACTGATAAAGTGGTCACTTTCGATAGTGATGACAGGGATACTGTCCAGGATCCTCACCATGATGATCTTGTAATAACATTATATGTGGCTAACCATTTTGTACGCAGGATATTGGTGGATAATGGCAGCTTCGTCAACATAATCCAACTAGAGACTTTGAAAAGAATGAATGTATCTCCAATGGATATCACTTCGAAATCCACCATGCTTGTTGGGTTCAGTGGAGAGGCTAGGAACACAGTGGGAGAAATAAAGTTACCAGTATATGTTGAAGGGGTCAACTCGATACAATGTTTCTGCGTGATGGACTCCCTATCCTGCTATAACATCATACTGGGCAGGCCATGGATCCATGATATGAAGGCTGTGCCATCAACTTATCATCAATGCGTCAAGATCCCTACCCCTTGGGGGGTTGTCAAGGTTGATAGTGATCAGTAGGAAGCGAAAGAATGTTACTCATCCTCAATGAAATCCTCAACCAAGCCTAGTACAACGTAGCAATTAAAGATGCGGGCCCAGGATATCGCGGAGGCTTCATAGCAGGATATGAAGAAAGTTATCTTGGATCAGGATAATCCGGATATCTCGGTGCTCGTAGGAACCAATATCCCTCAGGATATTGAAGAACAATTAACTAACTTTTTGAAGTACAGGATGTCAACATTTGCATGGAAGCATGAGGATATGACAGGTATATCCAAAGACATTATCACTCACAAGCTTGGAATTAACAGGTCGTTCAAGCCTGTACAGCAAAAGCGAAGGAAGTTCACCCCTGAGCGAAATACAATTATCCAAGAGGAAGTTGAAAGATTGTTAAAGTCCAAAATGATCAGGGAGGTCAAGTTTCCAAGATGGCTAGCAAATGTAGTCGTAGTACAGAAGAAAAATGGGAAATGGAGAGTCTGTGTAGATTACACAGACTTGAATAAGGCTTGTCCTAAAGACCCATTTCCTCTTCCTCATATTGATGCAATGGTGGATGCTACTGCCGGGCATGAGATGTTAACCTTCATGGACGCATCTTCAGGATTACAGCAGATTCAAATGGAGCCTTCGGACCAGGAGGATACTGCCTTCATGACACCAACATGTATTTATTGTTATACTGCTATGCCTTTCGGTTTGAAAAATGCAGGTGCAACATACCAGAGATTGGTGAACATGATGTTCAAAGATAAGCTGGGGGATACAATGGAGGTATACATCGACGATATGGTGGTAAAATCGAAAAAGGCTGAGGATCACCTTCAGGATATTAAGGGAGCATTTGATATCCTGGATCAATATAACATGAAGCTAAATCCTGCTAAGTGCCATTTTGGAGTGGGGGCAGGAAAGTTTCTAGGATATATGGTGACCAAAAGAGGAATAGAGGTGAGCCCGGAGCAGATCAAAGCCATCTTGGATATCAAATCACCTTCAAATATGAAGGATGTTCAACGATTAACAAGGCGAGTTGCAGCGTTGAACAGATTTATCTCAAGATCCTCCGAGAAATGCAAAGAATTTTATGATATCCTGAAGAAAAACAAGAAGTTCGAATGGGGAGAGAAGCATGAAGCAGCCCTGTAGGATTTGAAGCAGTATCTTTCAACTGCACCTCTATTGATGAAGCCTGAGAATGGTGAACCACTGTCCCTATACCTTGCAGTATCAGGGAATGCTGTAAGTGCCGTCCTTATAAAGGATCATGAAGGTCAGCAATATCCTGTTTAATATGTTAGTAAAAGTTTGTTAGATGCTGAAACTAGATATTCTCATTTAGAAAAGTTGATACTAGCACTAGTTATGGCATCAACGAAGCTTAGACATTACTTTGAGACACATAGAATTCATGTTAAGACCAATTATCCTGTCAAAAATGTGCTTAGGAAACCCGAGATGTCAGGCAGGATGGCCAAGTGGTCAGTAAAGTTAAGTGCTTATGACTTAGTGTACGAACCTAGAAATGCCATAAAATCGCAGGCTCTAGCTGATTTTGTGGCTGATTTCAGTAGTGACATTCAGGAAGAGGTAGACCTAGAAGTCCAACAACTAGGAGAATCCTCAGGATCCTGGACATTGTACACTGATGGAGCATCTAATGTTAGAGGAGTAGGATTGGGAATACTACTAAAATCGCCACAGGGGGACATATTACCCCAGGCTATTAGGTGTGAATTCCCTGCTACTAATAATGAAGCAGAGTATGAGGCTTTAATTGCAGGATTAGAACTGGCTAAAAATATGAATATCAAGAATTTGCAAGTATACATTGACTCCTTGTTAATCACTAATCATTTTAATGGATCCTATGCAGTTAAGGGTGAGAAATTAATCGAATACCTAGATATTCTCAAAAAATTAGCAGGATATTTCGATGTTTTTACACTTGAACAGATACCAAGGGAAGATAATGCTGAAGCAAATGCCTTAGCAAATCTGGGATCATCGGTCAGAATACCAGAAGGGACCCAAATACCAATACTGCATATCTTGTATCCTGCAACGAATCCTCAGGATAAAGAAGTAGCAAGTATCCAGGATCCTGTTGCTGAATATCCTGAGGAGGATCCTAAATCCTGGACGGCTCCAATCATAAGATATCTCAAGGAAGGACACATCCCTAGAGACGAAAATCCTAAGGCATTTAGGATGAAGGTATCACGATTCACCATTATAAATAATATTTTGTATAAGAAATCTCTTGCAGGACCATATTTAAGGTGCTTGGAGGATCCCGAAACTAAAGAAGTGCTTTAGGATATACATGAAGGGGATTGTGGTAACCATACTGGGGGCAGGTCATTATTCTCAAAAATATTGAGAACAAGATACTTTTGGCCAACGATGAGGAAAGATGCTACAGAATATGCTCGAAGGTGTGATGCACGTCAAAGGCACAGTAACATACTACATCAATCAGCTGAACCACTGTATCCTATAGCTTCCCCTTGGCCATTCATGAAATGGGGAATGGACATAGTAGGGAAATTACCAAAAGCTCCAGGAGGAAAAGTCTTTATGCTGGCAATGACTGATTATTTCTCTAAGTGGGTAGAGGCTGAAGCATTTGTTCAAGTCAGAGACCAAGAAGTAGTATCCTTTATAAAGAGAAATATCCTGACCAGGTGTGGAGTACCAGCTGAAATCATTTGTGACAATGGATCCCAGTTTATAAGCAAGAGGACTACTGACTTTTGCAAAAGTTGGGGAATCAAAATGATCACATCTACCCCGGTACATCCTCAAGCAAACGGACAAGCTGAATCCTCAAACAAGATAATTGTCAACAACTTGAAGAAGAGATTAGGGGCCAAGAAAGGAAGATGGGCAGAAGAACTACCCTTTGTTTTGTGGGCTGATAGAACAACGGTAAAAAAATGCAACTGGCCAAACTCCGTTTTCCTTGGTATTTGGAGCGAAAGCAGTGATCCCAACAGAGATGGTGATACCTACTACAAGATCTATCCTCTGGAATCCTGAGCAAAATCCTGAAGCTTTGTGCCAAGATTTGAACACCGTAGACGAAACGAGAAATGCAGCAAGGCTAAGGATGGCAGCATATCAACAAAGGATATCCAGAGCATACAACAAGAATATAAGGACTAGAAGGTTCAAAGTTGGAGATTGGGTGTTAAGAAAGGCTTTTCAAAATACCACTAATCCTGCCGATGGAAAGCTGGCTCCAAAATGGGAAGGACCATATGAGGTTGAATCAGAATTAGGAAAAGGACCATATCGGCTCAGGAGTATGGAGGGGGATATGCTACCAAGATCCTGGAATGCTATACACTTAAAACTCTATTTCAAGTAAGAATAGAATTTAATTTCTATCTCAGAATGGTATGTATTCTATCTCTCTTAAATATATTTGAATTCGTTTATTATCTTGAACCCATTACTGACTTAGGCATCGGAGGGGTGTTAGCCAAGCTAACACCCACCTTAGTTTAAGGTTGTTTTGCAGAATATGTCTCAGGATATAGCTCCAGGATAGACGCTCAGGATATCTCAAAGGATTAGAGGATTGGCCCCCTCTCTCACGAATAAGGGATCCTGATCCCTTCAAAGGTTTAAAGGTATTCACCTTACTCTCGAATTGGGTTTGAATACCCCGCCTGGAGCGCAAGTCATCTGGGGATAGTTCAAGATAACGGGACCAGTTCATGTAAAAGTGGCTGACAATTTCGTTATTATTGGCTATATCCTGGATCCTAAAGGTATATGAGGATTGATCACCATCTCTCACGAAAGGGTATTTTCATACCCTCTAAGGTTTAAAGGTTTTCACCTTTCTAAGACTTGGAGTTTATACACTCTCGCCTGTAGCGCATGAAAATCAAGGTATACCCCCAGCATATTAAGGGTTTATCCCCAGGATATAAGGGTTTATCCCCAGCATATTAAAGGATTATCCTCAGGATATTAAGGGTTTATCCCAGGATATCAAGGGTTTATCCCTGGATATTCAGGATCTATTCAGTAAGGCTAAAGTATGACTACGTTCCTATGTTGAACACAGGGGATATACATTATACAATTTAAAGGATGGATCCAATTTTGTAAGAGTGCACTGGGGACATTCCTATGGTGGAAAATTGGAATTGACTCTTTGGGAATCTCTGGTATGATCTCTCCTTTTTATTTGGGTAACTTGAATTTTACAAATTGAGTGTCAATATCCTGAGCAGGATATCTTTCAGGATACGCTTACAATGTGTTCCCAAGGATGTTCAAACAAAACTGTTTTCATAAGTAAAATTCATGTAATAAAAGTATAACAACAGAGATAAAGCCAAAAGAAGGTTATATTATTAACATACCAAACGATGTGCTCTTGGTTTCACCTCAAACCAAGGACCATCCACCAAGAGCACAAATAGTTCCTTACTATATTTAATTAACAGTTGAAGGTTTTGTCTCAAACCAAGACCCATCCACCTCCAACTGTTATATTGTTCAAAAGCAAAACATATTAACGTTGATGACCAAGGGCTTCGTCCTGAAACTCAGGATCCCTCCACCTTTGGCCATCGTATTGTTCTAATGCAGGAAAGTTAAAATGCAAGAAAACTAAATTATTTTGGGGTTACAAACCAACGATCAAATTTAAAAAAGTTGGCTCCGGCCTTGGCACATACATCCATCATCGCCCACTTGGATGCTCTCACACAGCAGCATCTTCACCAGCCTTCTCCGCCTTCTCGGCTTCAGCATCAGTTCCAGCATCCTGAGCAGCATCCTCGCCAGCATCCTTCTTGTCTCCAGCCTTGTCTGCTACCTCTGTCGACTTAGAGGATTCACCAGCTTCAGCAGGAAGGGGCACAACCTTGCCTCCAAGCTCCTTCAGCTTTGCCACCCAGGATTCGACCGGCCAGGATGGGCACACAAGGCCTGTCTCCTTGGCCTCATAAGCCATCTTGATGCGGGCTTGTAGCAGAGAGACTATAGCAGAGGCCTTGATTCCTTCCCGGAAAGAGACCATGGCCTGTTCATGCTCCATTTGGACGGTGGCAAGTTTGAGCTCAGCATCCTGGGTGACCTTCTTCAACTTGTCCTCATAATGTCGGGTGTTCACCTCAGCAATGGCCCCTTGGTCAGCAACATTGTCTCGAGCTGTTTGATCCTGGCTTCTTGGAACACGTTCGTGCTGCAAGCATCAGTGTAAAGCTAGAGCAGATGCTGGAGGCCCTGCACGTCAAAATTCAGGTATAAGTCAAAATATATTAACCAGGATATCCTATCAGGATATATGTGCAGGATATTACCTTGTTAAGGAAGGATGTCATTGGCTCTAAGGAGTCAGAAAAGCTGAGTTCTTCATAGGAGAACCCTTCAGAGCCTGGGGCACTAACTTCGGAACCTTTCCTCTTTTTTTGCGGTGGAAGTACGAGTCCTCGGATTAGCCTTAGGAGCCGGGAGCGGCTTGGAGCTGGTGGCAGCAGGGGTCTCTTTCTTGACCATGACTGGAGTGGGGTAACTGTCAAGCTTGTCAAGATCAAGGAGGATTGGGACTTTGCTGGAGTCTGCATACAGGGAGTAGAATTCTTTCCTAAATATGCCAAATAAAAACATGTATGCAGGATATTGTGCAGGATCCTTACCAGACATGTTTGCACTGGAAAGAGGGCTTGGAGATGGTGGAGACGGATTAAAACTTCTTTCAGCCTCTGGAAGGAGTCTGATAGCGTCAATCCTCTTCTGTGAATCAGCAAGGGGAGGTGCAAGCTTCCTAAAATCAGCTGTGTACAAAACAATAAAAAGAAAGTTGATCAGCTCAGGATATGAAACAGGATAAAAGGCAGGATCATCCTTGAACCCTAAATCCTACCCTTTCTTAACCACTTCACCGGATATTCCGTTCCACTAGGGATTGAGTCTCTTTTTACAAAGAAGAACTTAGATTGCCATTTCTCCTCGTTCCTGGTGGCACGAAGTATCAGCGGATCGCCGGAGGTGGAATAAAACAAAAATCTACAGGATCCGTGGCATCTAAGCCGATATGCTAAAGGGAGGTCATGAACGGAAAGATCAGGAATGTGATTCTTCTTGATCTGGTCAAGAACGGACAAGACTCGCCAAAGCATCGGCATTATTTGGCTAAAAGAGATTTTTGTAATATTGAAAAACTCAGTGATAAAGTCTGGAAAGGGAAACCGTAGTCCTAAGGTGAAAGGAAAGGCACTAAAACACAACCACTCGTAGGAAACCATGTCCTACCGGATTTCCCGGTCAAACGGCCGGAATACCGTCCCTTCCGGGAAGATACCGGAGGATTTGAGAGCCGACAAGTGGGCACTATCAAAGGAGCATATCTCCTTCTCCGGTTCTTGGAGAAGATTCTGCTGGATAAATGAGGGAGCGGAGTCACCGGAGCTTGATCTTGTCTGCCTTGTCATATTCTCGCCGGAATGCTGAACAGAATAAGAGAAGAAGATGGAATAGAGAGAGAAGTTTTTACCTTTTTCTCTTCGGTAAAGATTAAATGGGATAAGTATGAGAAGATATAGGGAGCACTGAGTAAATATAGGCTGCGCGGTTACAAACGGTCACATCATGGGTCTAATCTCTTAATTGCCTCGTTCTTCGTAAAAAAATATAACCGTTAGTGCCAGGATACTAAACGGTAACATTTTTTGGGGACAATTGTTATGGGTGAAATTCTGAGCTCATATCCTGGACGATATCTTAAATTATATCCTGCTTATCTGATATATGTTTATACCCGGGATGCTGATTCAGGATATTGGTAACATCCTGGATGGTATCTTGAGGATTACTAACGAATTGTGTGCAGGAGTGCGAGGCCAAGTTCCCAACGTTCACAAAGACCCTTTCCCCGCAAGACTCGGTCCAAGTCGTTCAAATGAAGACGTTGAAGCCGCTTTACTCGGTCCACAACGTTAATAATGGAATATTCGGGAGCATCCCACATTTATAGGAATTTTAGTTTGTATTTCGTAACTATAAATAGATGGATAAATCAGATCAATAGGACACAACAACTACACTCGCTACTCACTCACACTCACTCTCTCACAACTCTCACTTTCACAAAAAACATTGTAACACTTAGCGATCTGATCAATAACCTGCACTGTATCCTGACGTTTAAAGCAATAAGAAGAACAAGGCAGCTGCGTTGTCAACTCCCGAGGTTTTATGCCGGCGATCTAGATTGATCAAGGGCTTTCCTCGTACATCTCGTGTCATTTCTTTTACTTTTTGCTCATAGTTTGATCATAGATACAACTCAATATCCTGAGCCGTATCCTGAAAACTGTTCTCGTAAACAATATAACCAGCATATTTCCAACACACTTTTTAGCACACTACCTCACTTAACTAATTTGATCACTTAATTGCTTCGGTAATTTTTGACCAAAACACTTTTCAAGACCAACTAATTGTCGATAACTTATGTCTTTTAAGTTGTAACAACCAAAAACTCATCTAAACAACAAAATCACCCTATTAAAGTCTAGAACAACCAAAAAACATCAAAATCCATAAAATTTCAAACATTTTTTTATCATCTTTATAACTCTATTTCTTCTAAAAAAACAACATAAAACAACAATAACATTAAAAAACGATGTTTTTAGGGAGAGGTTAGAAGTAGCTAGTATATCAGATAAGATAAAGGAGGGAAGATTGAGGTGGTTTGGGCATGTGAAGAGGAGGCAGACAATAGAGCCCGTTAGAGTGGTTGAAACTCTCGAGGTGGAAGGGAGGAGTAGAGGCAGACCCAAAATTACTTGGGATGAGCGGATTAGGCAGGATTTGCAAAAATTGCACCTCTCTGAGAACATGGTCCATGATAGGAGCTCGTGGAGACATAGGATTAAGGTTAAGGATTTATAGGAGAGGGTACAATTGTGTTTTTAGGTATAGTGTATGGTCGTAGATATGTATCTATTTGTATAGGCTGTTTGTGTTATATTTGTCTTGTTTACCATGCAATCTTTCACCACTCATGTTATATTGGTAGCTTCATACACACACACATACACCTCATGTTCTATTTATTTCTTTCCTGTGTGTTTTGGAGCCGAGGGTCTCACTGGAAGCAGCCTCTCTATCCCTAGGGGTAGAGGTAAGGTGTGCCTACATCCCACCCTCCCCAAACCCTACCAATAGCTTTGCTATTTGTGGGATTTTACTGGGTAAGATTGATTGATTGATTGATATATTGTTTGGATTCCGTTGAGTTTGGTGGCCGGATGTTTGCGATTTCCAGCAAGAAATTGGAGTTGGATGGCTGTTGTTGGCTGTTGCGTCGTTGGGGAAGGGGATCGCAGAGGCAGAGGAAGTCACGAGAGAGAGCGGGAGAAACAAAATAGGAAGGGTGGTTTTGGTTGGGTTATTTTATTATAGTTTAAATTTTGTTGGGTTGGGTTAAGAGGGCTTGGGTTGGGCTAAATTGTTTAATAAGTGAGTTACAAACTTATAAATGATGTTATATTATTATAAAAGCCAGTGTTTAGGTTATATTTCTATAAAAGTTTAATAAGTGGGTTAAAAACTTATAAATGATATTATATTATAAAAGTCAGAGTTTAGGTTATATTTTTATAAAAAACAGTGTTTATTACATTTTTTTATAAATTAAAAATATGATTTTTTTGTCTAAGGGGGGCGATTGAAATTTCCAAGGGGTGCGGTCAAGATTTTACCGAAAAATTAACACTAAATTTTTTTTTTTCAAGGGGTGCGGCCGTCCACTGACAAGTATGCGTAGGTCCGCTAACCTATTAGCAAAAACAAAACTTTTAGAAATAGCTAGGTTTAAATGTCTTTAAGTCCAGGTCACACGTATAATAGATAACATGATTAAGAAACATCTCTTTCTAAAAGAACTGTTTATACTCGGGTATAAATTTGAAAAAAGAAATCAAAGTATTTATTACTTTAGTGAGATTAATATCATACCATGGGGAGAGGGGAAAGTTTCAAGGCGAAGAAGATGTGTAGGGCGTTAGTAGGGACATGACAACGTGTTTTGTTTTGTTGGCTCTAACCCTCATTAATATTATTTTTTATTAAATTTCAAGAACCACACTATCTTAAAACAAATACAAAATCTTGTTAAATGTTGTATATAAGACTAGGGGGTGTGGTATATCATTGTGGCCACATCACTCTTGATAGCACCCCTTCCCTATGTGACGTGGAGTCTATATGGCGTTGAAGTGGCGTGTTAAAACTCTTAGGGGCTTATACCACACCCACCAGCCTAAGAATAAAAACTTGTTCCATGTAACCTTCATATTTTACCTATCAATAATCAGATTGTTAGCAAATTTGTTTTCACTGTCAACGTTTATTTTTTAATTACACTGTGGTTTATAATTTTCATAACTAACTGTATAGCATATAGAGGTGTGCATGGGTCGGTTTGGGTTGGTTTTGACCAAAAACCATAACCATAACCGCGATGTCGGTTATTAGATAACAATAGCCATAACCGAACGGTTATGATGGTTATGGTTATTCGATTTTGATGGTTATAGCGAGTCGGTTATGGATGGTTAACCGTGTATTTAATTTAGCTAAAAATAGCTTAATGTTTTTTTAACTTGGAATAAATTGTTATTGCATATTTGTATATATTAGTATATTACATAGTATTAATAAAATACGTATAATCCATAATATTAATACCAATTATTATCGAATATTCAAATAAAGTGATATGATACATTCCATAAATTCAAATAAACATTCAACTAAAACCACATAATGATATGAAAAACTGACAAGTACTAAAAATCTTCAGTAAAAAACATTAAATATTAAAAATATGGTGAAAAGTACTAAATCCTACAAAGATTTATTACATGTCGGTTCGATTCGGTTATGGTGGGCATGGAAAAAATGATAACCATAACCGACCCGCTACTTTCAGTTTAAAACAAAACCATTAACCGACCCACCGGTTTTTTATTTGGTTCGGTTTTGTCGGTTAATTCGGTTAATTCGGTTTTTTGCACACCCCTAAATTAGTATATTACATGTAAGTCTCTTTAAACTAGAAGCAAGGCATATTCACTAGTTATAAATCAAAATACTAGGCTTATGGACCTAAAATTATAGCTCCCTTGTTTACTTTTACAATCCGCATGCAAGTAGTGAAAAAAAAAAAGCTAAAGTTGGAAAACGTTTAAAAGAAACAACTTCTCATTAGGTAATGAAAATTGCTTAAAGTTGGAAAAGTCTCAAAAGAGGACATAATGTGATTACTCAATCACAATAAAGTCTAAAATAATATTTGTAACTTACTACAGAATGGAAAGAATTCCTATGCCTTTTATCATCTATCATGCTTATGATAGAAGTAAAACATGTATACCTTGGGCATTTGGAATATACAAAACAATAGTATTTTATCTGATATGGTATATTGGATATAGCCATTTTCACTAATATTTGTTGGTTAGACTAAATAAAATGAATTAGGCACATGAATGCTTGAAAGGGGAAAGGGTTAAAGGGTTCAAATCCCGCAACTCGGATGAGCAGCAAAAAGGATGTGAACAGTAAGCCATCACTTCACTGATTGCTTGTCCAGCCTTCTCACAGCCGTAAAAGAGAACATGTGCACAGAGAACAACCTTTTATCCGCAGGTCTAAACCATTCAACCCATAAAAGGGTAAGTCTCCCACTGCAAGCATGGTTCACTTGTCCAAAGTTTCCTCTTTGAGTGATACCTTCCTCTATAAAATGACACTTCATTTAGTGCTGAAGAACATTCTGATCAGCTCTGATTCCCTTGGAATCTCTGGTCTCCACTCTCGAGCACTTGTTTCAGGCAAGTCTCCTTTCTTTACATTCAACACACACGTTCCCACTGTTCTGGCATCCGAAGCTGAACACACTTCAGTCGAGGATCTTGAACAAACAACAAAATATCACTAGTGAACCTCTCTCCATGTCTTGCAAACGTGGGGGGACCCCACGACCTGCGTTAGGCAAACCGGAACCCTCCAAGCCTTTTGCCTAACCAGCCTAGCTACTACAATCGGTCTATTATTTGTTGCATCAACAAGTTGGCGCCCACCGTGGGGCTACGCCACTAATTTTCTCCAAAAGACCTAGTAGTGTAGCTCCATTCTTTCAAAATTACCATGTCGGAAAGTGAATCTCCGGGAGAGGTAAATCAAGTCCCACATACCTCTACCCCAAACACTAGTCAAACTTATGTGGCTATACCAACGTCCTTCTCAACACCGGGGAGCACTCCTACTGGAGCAACATACCCCGAGTTCCTCACTTTCCAAACACCGACTCCGTCTTGATCCGAGGTTCCATCCCCTAACGTCGGTGCCTCTAACACCCCCTCACGTGTTGACCTTACCCCTGAAGGGGTCGCCAACAACTTTCTAGAGTTGAGGTCTCTCCTCAACCAATACGTGAGTAGGGAAAGAGACAAAGGGGTAAGGATTCGGTTGGACTATGATGAGCTAGAGCCATCGTTGTCTCCTGGACCTCCGGTTCTTCCTTTCACAAGCTCACAACCAACCTTGTCCAGGAATGAGGCTGGTCCCAGCCATCCACCTCCAAATCCTAACCCATACATATACACAAGACCTGATCCAACAACGTTCCCTCTCTTTTCTTCCCAACCTGATGCAACCGGTGCTCCATTGGGACATGAGCTAACTCTGGATCAACTACTACAATCTCTTGTTGCAAGCCTTCCACCCCTAGTCACATCTACTTGGGAGCAAGCTTTGTCTGTACTCCCCTTGGCACGAAGTGCCGTTATGAGTGCCCCCTTGGGGATAAACTGCTCAGCTGCACCTGGAAGCCTCCAAGGCTTCAACCTTATGCCTCAGATGATGGCCTAGATGATGGCCGCCTTCCCTTGGCAACACTTCATTAGTCAAGTGCTGGCCACACAAGGGAATAACAACAACAACACGGGTGCAAGGGTGGAAGAGGATCTAGCCAAGCCATACAAACCAAGTAATCTTTCGTGCTTCTCACAGCAAATAGCCGATTATGATTTTCAAACAAAAATCAAAATGCAATCCCACATCAAGACATATGACGGAACTGAGGATCCGGATGATCGCCTTCAGATCTTCACTGGTGCTGCCAGAATTGAGAAATGGTCGAATGTTGAATGCTGCCTCATGTTTATGCAAACCCTCATAGGACCAGCCAGAATATGGTTCAATGATTTACCAGCCAGAAGCGTTAGAATCTTCAATGAACTGAGCAAGGGATTCCTAGCCAATTTCTCGCAACAAAGGCGGTACGTCAAAGATGCCACTGTAATCTTTCAGATAAAACAAAGGGATGATGAAAGCCTTCGAGAGTTCATCGAAAGGTATAAGAAAGAAGGTCTAACGTATGTGGGGGCGGATGAAAATATGAGAGTGGCCGGTTTTATGAACGCCATTACCTCCAAATACCTTACAAGAGATTTTAATAAATCCCTACCCAAGACCTTGGAAGAATCTCTCAAAAGGGCAGAAGCCCACATTAGAGGAGAAGAGGCTGTAGACATAAAGGAACAGAGAAAAAGGGGATCTAGCTGGCGAGGCAACAACCCCACTAGAAAGAAGCGCAATTTTCATCCCTATGACAGGCGTCAAAGGGGCTCAGAGCAACGAAGATCTGAAGATCGGAACCCTCCTGGCAGGGAGAAGACCATAAACTTTACAGCCCTTACAAAAACCCCCCAAGAGATCCTTGCTACAGAGGAAGTGAAGCGAAGCTTCCGACCTCCCAGGCCTCTCCCTAAAATCAAAAGGGAAAATTCCACCCAATTATGTGAATTTCATGAAGAGAAGGGCCACCATACTAACGATTGCTTTCAACTCAAAAAGAGGATTGAGAAGGCCATCAAGTCCGGGGAGCTTGCCCACTTAGTGAAGGGGGTAAGAGATAAGATAGCCGAAGGGAAGAGCAAGGAAGTTAACATGGTGGATTTTGATGGAAAGTTTCCCAACAAACGATAGCGGTTGGAAGCTTGGGAGCTTCAGTGTGTCTGCTTCCCTCCAACAGAAAGGGACCCACTCTCAAACCCTCTTGTGGTTGAAGAAACTGTGGGTACACTAAAGACAAGCAGAGCGTACATAGACACCGGTGCAGCCACTGAAATTATGTTTGAGAAGTTCTACAACCGTTTGAGCAATGAGGAATGCTCGAAGCTTCAACCATCTTGACCTCCATAAAAGGTATTGCTGACATACCCCTTAAGCCTTTAGGGCAACTAACCCTTGATGTCCGTTTCAGTGAAGGCAAGTTGGAGAGCATCCAACCTCTCACTTTTGTGGTTATCAATATACCTTCCAACTATGATGTCATCATAGGAAGGCCAGGGCAGTGTGCATTTTATATGGCTGTTTCCGTTGGACATGGCACAGTCAAGTTCCCTACCGAGAGAGGGATTGCAACCCTTCAACCCACTCAAGAAGCTTACATGGTTGAAGGGGAAAGTTCAAAAAATGAAGACAACAAGCAAGGGCTGATCATAAACCCCAAGTATCCTGAACAATGGATAAGGGTTAATCCCAGCCTTTCTCAAGAAACCCTCTCGTACCTTGAAAAGTTGCTAGTGCACTACAGCGATGTCTTTGCTTGGTGCCCGGAAGATATAACGGGTATCCCTCGAAGCATTGCTGAACATGAGTTGAAGATACCACCCGAAGTCAAGCCTGTTGTCTAGAAGAAGCGAAGTCTAGCACCTGAAAGAAGCTTGGCAGCATGCCAAGAGGTTGAAAAGCTTGTCTCAGCTGGAATTCTTTGAGAAGTCAAGTATCAATCCTGGGTTGCAAACCCAGTCATGGTTCGAAAGCCCGATAATTCTTGGAGAATGTGCATCGACTTCAAGGACTTGAATAAGGCTTGTCCCAAAGATTGTTACCCGTTGCCAGAAATTGACCTTAAGGTTGATTCCCTCACTGGTTACCCGTTCAAGTGTTTCCTTGATGCCTACAAGGGTTACCATCAAATCCTTTTGAAAGAAGAGGATGAAGAAAAGACCGCCTTTCACACGGACAAGGGTATCTTTTGTTACCAAAAAATGCCCTTTAGCCTTAAGAACGCGGGTGCAATTTACCAACGCCTAGGGGGTGTTTGTTTTTTCTTCAAACATCTTCAAGGGAGCTGATGTCTGCAGGCGCGCAGACGTTACCCTTGAAGACTGTTTGTTTTTTTTTTTGTTAAACATATCTGAAAATGGCTTTTTTTTAGCTTAAAAAAAAAAGCAATAACTTCATTTCTTCAAACATCTTCACACAAAACCCTCCTCTCTCATCTTCACAAAAACCTTCTCCCTCAAAACTTGACCACCACCACTGCTGTAAGGTCACCGGTGCCGCCTCAGTCGGCCGTCGCCTCAGTCGGCCGTCGCCTCAGTCGGCCACCACCACCGTCGCGGCTGCCATCAACCTTCAACATCATCATCGTCATCACCGTCGCGGTTGATTAGCTCAACATCTCTGCCATCAAACACATGGTCTCTTCTTTGATTCTCTCCACCTATCATTCAACCTTTATCTCCCCTCAAAACCCCTTTGAAAAAGGTCATCAATTTGGTTCAAGAATCAGAAACCCAATTTATTGATTGATTGTTTGTATAGAGGGTGTTGTAAAGATGAGATTTTTATTCACGATTTTGACCATAATCTTTGTGTTCTTGGAAACCCCTTTTGAAATGTTTGATTTTAACAATCTTAGATCCATCTTGTATAATCTGGTATGTTCTTGATGATGGTTACTTTCAGTTTTATGTTTCTGTAATTTCTCATCTGGGTTTGCATTTTTTTGAAGAAAGTTTGTTCATTTCTAATGTAATATAATCAAGATGCTCTGTTTTGACTAAAGATTTATGCTTTTTGTTTATTTTGTTATGTGTGTTTGATTTATGATAAAGTTCCTCGATTTGTTTGTCCCATGATGTTGGGTTGGAATGTGAATTTAGTTTAGTTTATACAGACGGTATCGATTTATAAAAACAAACAGTCTTATATTTTCAACTTGAAGAGCTTCAGACCACATCTTCAGTTGCAGACATGAAAACAGATGAAATCAGCTTGCAGACAATTTATGTCTGCAAAAACAAACAGCACCCTAGTTGACAAAGCTTTTACCAGTCAAATTGGCAAAAACATGGAAGCATATGTTGACGATTTGGTAATCAAAAGCAAAACGGAATACCAAATGCTTGACGACATATAAGAAACTTTCCAAAACCTAAGGAAGGTCAATATGAAACTCAACCCCGAAAAATGTTCATTTGGGTTCGAAAAAGGAAAGTTTCTGGGGCACATTGTGGAAAAACAAAGTATCAAAGCCAACCCAAACAAAGTCAAGGTTGTTCTTGAAACTAGGCCCCCACGAAGCAAAAAGGAAGTAGAAAGTCTAAACGGGAAGTTTGCAGCCCTGAAACGTTTTACCTCAAAGCTGGCAGAAAGATCTTTACCTTTTTTTAAAACGCTTAAAGGGTGCTCCGACAAAAAAGATTTCAAGTGCACTAAAGAAGCAGAACAAGCCTTCAACCAGATGAAGCTACACCGGGCTTCACTTCCCGATATCGCAGCCCCGGAAACAGGGGAGCTAATTTCTGTCTACCTCTCGGCTGCTGAAGAAGCAATAAGTGTGGTCCTGACCATTGAATGAGACAAAGTTCAGGTACCCGTCTATTTTTTCAGCAAAACTTTAAAATTGGCAGAAATCAAGTATCCTCCTCTGGAGAAGCTTGCCTTAGCCCTAGTCCAAACGGCTAGGAGAATTCGAAGGTATTTCCAAGCATACCCTATACAAGGGCACCGACCAACCCATCAAGAGTGTGCTTGAAAAGTCGGAAAATTCAGGACGGCTGGCCAAATGGGCCATGGAACTAGGTGAGCACAACATCACCTATGTTCCAAGAAAGGCCATCAAAGCCCAAATCTTGGCCGACTTCATTGTGGAAGTCCCAAAGCCAGCCGTCACGGAAGTTAACACAACTGTTGTAGAACCTTCTGACCTCGAAGCCTGGAAGCTCTTTACTGATGGAGCTTCAAGCGTTGAAGGGTCAGGAGCTGGGCTCATTCTAATCAACCCCGAAGGTCTAGAGTTTACATATGCTCTTCGACTTGAATTCCAGACCACAAACAACGAAGCTGAATATGAAGCACTAATAGATGGGTTGAGAATAGCCAAGGAAATGAAGGTTCAGAAGCTTCAAGTCTTCACAGACTCGTTGCTCGTGTCAAGCCAAGTCAATGACAGTTATGTTGCAAAGGAGCCCAATATGAAGAAGTACAAAGAAAAGTCCAAGGAATTGATGAACACGTTCCAGACATGTACCATCAATCAAGTACCGAGATCTCAAAATAAAAAAGCAGACGCCTTGAGCAAGCTTGTCTCCCTCACCTTTGCCCATCTTACAAAAAAGGTATTGGTGGAAGTGTTAAAAACACCATCAATCCAAGAGTTGGAGGTTCAAGACGTAATCACCGAGGAAGGTCCCAATTGGATGACTCCTATCAAGAAATTCCTCAAAAAATGGTGAGTTACCTGGTGACCAAACAGAGGCTGAAAGGGTTAAAATCAAGTCAAGACAATATGTGTTGCAAGGTGAGATCCTCTACAAAAAGGGTTACCTTGCACCCCTGCTGAGGTGTGTTGGCCCTGAACAAAGCCAGTACCTGGTCAAAGAGGTTCATGAGGGGATATGCGGAGCTCATTTTGGAGCAAGAACGGTGGTTGCTAAACTAATGAATCTCGGATATTTCTGGCCTTCCATGCACCGAGACACCACCGAACAATTAAGAAAATGTGAAGCCTGTCAATTACATGCACCGGTTCCCAAGAGCCCTGATGCGTGTGTAGTGTTATATAATTTTTAGTTATATTTTAAGCCCCTTTTAACACTTTAGTCAAGTTTTAAATTTATAAAAACATGATATTTTACTAACACTATGTCACACCCCGACCGCGTTAAAACAACAAACCGCGGCGGAAACGTCGGGGAGTGATGCGACAGGAATTATTGTTTCAACAACCATGGTAATTAAAGTTTTGTATTATTAATTAAAGTGTTCATATTGTCTTGAAATTCAAACAAACATAACTTAAATAACTGTCTTTTAAGTCACTAAGCCCCAAGTCCGCCTAAGTGAAGCACAAACATCATCATGCATTAGCACCTGAAACACATGTAAAAATAGGTACGTCAGCATAAAAATGCCTGTGAGATACATAGGTTTTATTTATGCAGGATTCATGACTTGTAGTTAGAAGAAGTGTTTAATAAAAAATGTAGTCATGAACCTTGTAAAATGTTTTCCTTTATGAAATCATATGAAAATCGATGTGAAAATCAAATGATAATAAAAGGATAATGTATGGTTAAATGAATAACCAAGTAAAAGTGAATTTGTATAAAATATGTAATTTGTAAAACAATGTCATGTTCTTGTATAAAATGTTTCATGTCTTTGTCAAAGTAGTTTAGATAACGCAACAATGTGTAATATAATAAAAGCACTTATATATAGGAAGTACCAGTGGCGTATCCACCATACTTTTATCATATAACACATAGCCCCGTTACATAAGTCACTTATCAATAACCAACCAAAAAGCCTTGTTCAATGTCAAAATGTTTATGTGTAAACCATGTTCAATGTCATGTGTCAAATGTATCATGTATGACCAAATGTAATGCATAGCAAGTAGAAAGTATCTACTCAAACTATGTGATAATATCAATGTGAAAACAAATGTCATTTATGGTGAATAACTAGTAATTACTCAACCCCATAGAAAAATGTACAAAACAAAGTTTTTGAATAAACCTAAGTTTAAATCAAATGTTATGTTTTGCAGAAAACAATGCTTTATGATTACAAACATTTATGCAGTAATGTTAATTGCATAAATTCAAGCCTTGCGACTGTGGCGACAAACCCTTAAACAAATTAAAGGTTTATCTAAGTTATGTATATCGGATTCTGTCATTTCCAACTTCCAAACAAACCTATGAAGTCGAAAATGGGATTTGTCAAGTCCTATGGTACCATTACATAATACAGAGCGGCTGATCAATGTTAATGAATGTATTATTGTCCCGATTAAACACACCAAATGTCATAACCAATGTAGCATGTGAAAACCATGTACTAAGTATGCTAAGTAAACATACATAGTAGAAATGTTCATGAAATCAATGTGCTAGCATGCTTACTAAACACACGTAGAAGAAATGTCATGTAAAACGATGTGTCCATATGCTAAGTAAACATATGCAACAAATGTGTCTAATGAAATCAATGTGCTAGCATGCTTAGTAAACATACATAGCAAAACATAATTGAAAGCATGTACTATATGTGTACTAGGTGAAACTAGCATGTTTATGTCATAAAAGCAATGAAAGCACGAAAGTAACAAGTATGTACATGTGTATCACCCCAAAGTATTTGAAAGCGGTAAAAAAGGGGAACTATGACTCACTTGGGATTGCTTATTAGTGTTGAGAATAAGACCAATTTAAGCTCCAAGTATCACGGAATCAACAAGGCACCTAGTATAGGTAACTATGTTAATAATCGGATCCTAAACCGGGAGATAGGATAGAATGATGTTCTATAAATCAAATGAGTAATTGAACTCATATGGTATGATTTAATAGAGCTAACATTCTGATTTGGAAGTCTACCTAAGTGTTCTTGACCCGTTTCGACCCGTTATGGTATTATAAGCTACTATAACGCGTCGGTTGCGTAAAACTATGGTCGGATGGTTATCATAATGATATGTCCAGTCTTACATGCCCAATTACACTTAAATATGTTACCATATCAGTTTAGATGCCAAAAATATGTTCACATATGCACAATATGGATTTATGCTTAAAAAGGGCATTTTGGTCATTTCCTATGGGCATATAAGCTACTTAACAATCAACTAACCAATCCTAGGTGATCATAAGGTATAACCTCAGAGGTTATTCCCTATGCAACTATGATCACTAAACATGCTTGGTTGGATCCTAAAGATTGACCAAACTGGTCGGGTTTGAAAGTCTAAGCGGTTGTTTACGACCCTAAACAAGCACTAAACTAGTAGCGACGAGTTAAACATGTTTAACTAACTTATAAAACTGATTTGGTATCAAAACAAAAGGTTTTGATACCTAAAAGTAGCTTCGTTGCAAAATGCGTTCTAAAACGCATTTTGACCGAAACTTTGGCTCGTCACTATACCTAGTTAATGTGATAATCAGTAGGTATAATCGCTAAGGATTATAACCATCGTGATTGCAATCACGTTACAAAGTTCAAACGAACTTTGTGTTGACCATTGACTGGTCAAAGCTGAAAGTCAAACACTGTTTGACTTTCATGCTTGGAAAGCGATAAAAGCACGAAAGAAGCTTACAAAGGGTCCAAGCTAGGGAGAACTTGATTTAAATAATCTCAGGTATGAAGTTAATAACTCCAACTTAGAGAAAATCAGATCAAGGGTGCTTGAAACAATGAAAATTCTTGGCTATTTATACTTGTAGTGAGTTCACAAGATCAATACATGTGTATGTGTAACTTCCAAGCATAAAATCTCAGCCATACAAGTGTTAGAGATCTGGTAATTGCCTTGGAGAGGTGTTACCTGGTCTCTAATAGTTTGCTAAAAATCAGTTTCTGTCACTGGGCATTTTTACGCGCCCCGCGTAAGATAGGGGACAGGGCTTACGCGGCCCGTGTAATCCCGGCAGATCAGCAACAGTTTCAAAGTTGACAGCTTAGGTCCCTACACTTGTATAAGTCCATTTTTGACATTTTTAACACCCGTTAAGCCATTTTCAAGGCTCTACAAGGTCATTAGAGGACTCAAAATGTGCTCGGAAAACTCTCGGATGTCGGCTTGTTTGGTCGTACGGTCGCGTTATTCGTCTAATTACGCCGAAACTCGAACGGATGTGAAAACGATCCAAATTAAGTGACGAATGGTATTTTTGCATGCCGATCACTAAAATAAAAATATTTTAGTGTCTACAAAAATTTTGGATGTCCAGATGTGGTCAGAACGTAAGATATGCGCGTAAATACAAACTTACGCCGTATTTGACACTTTTAGTCCCTGTAAGATCAAATAAGCATGTTTTCGCACACCGAACCACTCAAAACTTATTTCTAAGATATGTTTAGGTTATATATGGTACGTTTAGCTTATGATCAAGTTCCGGACTGTACGTTGCCTTATGAAACGGCAGACTTTTGCAAGCTGACACAAATAGTCCCTATGAGCGAATAAACTTGTTTCTGTCATACCAAACCTTTTAAAACTTATTTCTAAGTTATGTAAAGGTTATTTAAGGTATGTTAAGCTTAAGTGGTTGTTCCGGAGTGTTTGTCGTGTTAAACTGATTACGTTTACGCATCAGTTTGCGTATAACTTTCCAGAAAGCGATATAGAATTTAAAATCAATCAAAAATCAAAACGTGCAAAATGTCAAACACTAATAACAAACATTAGGATCAAAACACATTGTTTTATTAATATTGGATTGTTCAAAGTTTGTACAATGATTACACAAGCACAGATGTCACAGTCTCCCCTACTTTAGGAAATTTCGTCCCAAAATTTATTTAGAGGAAACTTGAGAGAATAAATGTGGATACTTCGCTTTCATCTGATCTTCACGTTCCCAAAAAAATTCTGGGCTACGTTTAGATTCCCAGCGAACTTTGACAATAGGTATGCGCTTGTGTTTGAGCTTTTTGACTTCACGGTCCATGATTTCCACAGGTTTCTCAACAAAATGCATCGTGTCATCAACACGAATTTCATCAAGTGGTATGTGGAGGTTCTCATCAGCTAAACACTTTTTGAGATTGGACACGTGGAAAGTTGGATGAACATTTCCAAGTTCAGGAGGTAGCTCAAGTTTGTAGGCTACTTTTCCGATTCTTTCAACAATCTTGAATGGTCCAACATAGAGTGGTGCAAGTTTTCCTTTCTTTCCAAATCTAATCACACCTTTCCAAGGTGATACCTTGAGTAGGACGTGATCACCGACTTGAAATTCTAAGGGTTTGCGTCATCGATCCGCGTAACTCTTTTGACGGCTTCTAGCTGTCTGAAGGTTATCACGAATCTTTTTGACCTTATCTGTAGTCTCTAGAATGAGTTCAGGTCCTGTAAGCTGAGCTTCACCTATCTCATTCCAACAGACCGGTGAATGACATTTTCGACCATATAAAGCTTCGAAAGGAGCCATGTTGATGCTAGAGTGATAACTATTGTTGTAGGAGAATTCGATCAACAGTAGATGCGAATCCCAACTACCAACAAAGTCGATCACACAAGCTGTAAGCATATCCTCCAGTGTCTGGATTGTTCTCTCAGATTGACCATCCATTTACGGATGATACGCTGTGCTCAAATTGAGTTGGGTTCCCATGGCAGATTGCATGGTTCTCCAAAAGCGAGATGAGAATCGAGAATCTCTGTCAGATATAATCTTCAAAGGAACACCATGTCGAGATACAATCTCATCCACATAGATTTTAGCAAGCTTGTCAGCAGATAGATCCTCACAGATCGGCAAGAAATGTGCTGACTTTGTTAGACGATCAACAACTACCCAAATGGCGTCATGACCTCTTTTAGTGCGCGGCAGCTTGGTAATGAGATCCATAGCAATGTTTTCCCATTTCCAAACCAGAATCTCTGGTTTCTCTAATAATCCATAGGGATGTTGATGTTCAGCCTTAACCATGAGACAAGTAAGACATTTGGAAACATAAAAGGCAATGTCTTTCTTCATACCCAGACACCAATACTGGGTTCGAAGATCCTTATACATTTTATCTGCACCAGGATGAATAGAATAACGAGACTTATGAGCTTCATCCATTAGCAAGGTGCGAAGATTGTCTTGACTTGGGACCCACAAACGGCCCATGAAATAAAATAACCCAAAGTCCCTCAGTTCAAGCTCAGGTTTAATATGACATGGTAATTCTTTACCCATCAAACCTTGTGTGACACAAGTATGTTGAGCCTGAGAAATGCGGGTTTGAATGTCAGATCGAACCTGAACACAGTGAAGCTTGACACGTTCCTTACGACTTAATGCATCAGCCACGACATTCGCCTTACCAGGATGGTAGCGAATTTCGCAATCGTAGTCGTTTAGAAGTTTAACCCAACCTCGTTGCCTCATGTTAAGTTCTTTCTGATTGAAGATGTGCTGGAGACTCTAGTGGTCAGTAAACACTACACACTTTGTACAGTAAAGGTAGTGTCTCCAGATTTTGAGAGCAAAAACTACAGCACCTAACTCAAGATCATGAGTCGTGTAGTTTTTCTCGTGTATCTTTAGCTGTCTTGATGCATAAGCTATGACTTTGTTTCTTTGCATAAGAACCCAGCCAAGGCCTAAGTTGGATGCATCACAATACACGACAAAGTCATCGTTGCCCTCAGGTAAAGATAGAATAGGTGCATCACAGATTTTCTGTTTCAAGGTCTGAAAAGCTTCCTCCAGTTTGGGTCCCCACTCAAAAGGTTTATTCTTCTGATTTAAAGCAGTGAGAGGAACCGCAATCTTGGAGAAGTTTTCAATGAAACGGCGGTAATAACCCGCTAGACCAAGAAAGGAACGAACCTCGGTAGGAGTAGTAGGAGTATCCCAATCCTTAATCGCACTGATTTTGGCAGGATCTACATGAATACTTGTTCGTTGACGATGTGCCCCAAAAATTGAACTTCCTTAAGCCAGAATTCGCACTTGGAGAATTTGGCGAAAAGTTGTTCTTTCTTTAGGAGCTCCATTGTAAGACGGAGATGATGCTCATGACCAGCTCGAGTCTTAGAATAGATCAGAATGTCATCAATGAAAACGATGATGAACTTGTCCAAATAAGGCTTACAAACCCTATTCATCAAGTCCATGAAAACAGCAGGAGCATTTGTTAGACCGAAAGGCATAACAGTGAATTCATAATGACCGTATCTTGTACGGAAAGCTGTCTTGGGAATATCTTCTTCAAGCACTCGAAGTTGATGATACCCAGAGCGCAGATCAATCTTTGAAAAGCAAGTAGCACCCTGTAGCTGATCAAAGAGATCATCAATGCGAGGTAGGGGATATCGATTCTTGATGGTAAGCTTGTTGAGCTCACGGTAATCGATACACATCCTGAAAGATCCATCTTTCTTTTTCACGAATAGGACAGGAGCGCCCCAAGGTGAAAAGCTCGGACGAATGAATCCTTTGTTAGAAAGCTCCTGAAGCTGCTTAGACAACTCTTGCATCTCAAACGGTGCAAGACGGTAAGGGGATTTAGCAATAGGATTTGCACCAGGCACAAGATCAATACGAAACTCAACTTGGCGTACAGGGGGTAAACCAGGTAATTCTTCAAGAAATACCTCAGGATAATCCCGAACAACAGGGATATCTTGGATAGTCTTACCCTTGCCTTTCTCCTCTACAACATGTGCCAAGAAGGCGACATATTTCTTTCGTAGGTATTTTTGGGCTTGGGTACAAGACATGAGTTTAACGGGTTTCTCACCACGAACTTCCAAGATTTCACCAGTCATAAGCGGTATACGGACCAACTTCTCAAAACATACCACCTCAGCATGGTACTTGGATAACCAATCCATTCCTACTATAACATCAAAGCTCCCGAGTTGCATCGGTGTGAGGTCGATAGGGAAAAGATGGTTATTAAGGTTCAACTAGCAATTTCGAAGAATGGAGCCGAGTACAACGGGTTCACCACTAGCTACTTCTACTGTCAAGGGCTTTCCTAGTTTTGTTCTAGTCATCGAAAGCAAAGGCTCAAAAGCTAAGGACACAAAACTCTTATCGGCACCCGAATCAAATAGAACAGAAGCAGGATGGTTGTTAACAAGGAAGGTACCGTTCACCACTTCGTTATCTGCGCGTGCCTCATTTGCATTCATATTGAAAGCTCTACCACGAGCCGGCGCCTGATTTGCGTTTTCCAACCTTGGGCAGTTGTTCCTGTATTGGGTCAGATCCCCACAATTGAAACATTAACCAGGCGGATAGTGAGGTCGTGCAGGATTCTGGGCAGGGTTTTGTGCTACTTGGCTTTGAGCTGCCTGATTTTGGTTCGGAGCAAATCGGCAGGTGTTTGCAAGATGACCAGACTTACCACAGTTGGTGCAGATACGGCATTGCACCTGTGGTTGATGGTGGCTATTACACCTGTTGCACAAAGGTGCGTTCCCAGCATACTGCCTTTTGGCAGCAGGTTGTGCAGCCTGATTAGGAGCTGCCTGTTGTGCCACCACAGCAAAATTCTTGGAAGCCTTACGCTTCCTTGATTTCTTTAAAGACTCAGCAGCCTTCTTGCCTTTTTTCTCATTGGTGCTGTCAGACTGTTTCTGCTTCTTATCCCCTTTCCTGTGGAGTTTACCCTTCTTGACTTGCGATTCAGTAAGGGTTGCAGCTAGCTCAATGGCCTGTCGGACGGTAGCAGGGTTGCTACCAGTGACAATATACTGAACAGGATCTGGAAAACCGTCTATGTACTTCTCAATAGCTTTATCCAAAGGCGTGACCATTGTAGGACAGAGCAAGCTTAACTCCTTGTATCAATCCATGTAAGCTCGGTGTTCACCACTGTCTTGCTTCAGGTCGTGGAACTCATTTTCAAGTGCCCTCTGCTCGTGACGAGGGCATAACTCTCTCATCATAAGAGCTCTGAGCTCCTCCCATGTTTGACCCAAAGCAACATCAGCACCTCGGTCTCTCATTACCCCATTCCACCATGTGAGAGCCCTCTTTTGGAATACACTTGAAGCAAACTCGACCTTACGGTTGTTTGGACACTGAACATGGCGAAAAGTGCTCTCAAGACTCTCAAACCACTGGAGAAGCCCAGTTGCTCCTTCAGAACCACTAAACTTGAGTGGTTTAGCCGAGTTAAAACTTTTGAAATTTCCCGGAGCAGGTGCATTATTGTTATTGTTGGCTTGGTTTATTTGAGTTATGAGATTCGGTAGTATAGCAGCGATCTGCTGTGCTATAATGGCTGCCAGTTCGGCATCAGGTTTGTTAACGTTACATCGAGGAGGCATTCTAAAAGAGGAAACATGAGAGAAAACGAGTGAGATGATGTGATGAAAATGAGATGACATAAAAATTCAACGAAATGTAAAGATGGTGGTCATTTGTTTGTTACCATAAAGCAAACAAACGACACACAATGACAAATCAAAGTAAATAGGTCATAATAATGTATCGCCGAAGACATGCTCGCCTATAAGTGGATACTCACCCCAAGAGTTCCCAGGTAAGAGTGACTGGTCCGATACTGCAGATTTATACGAACACTCTAGCCTTAGACAGAAAACCAAGGGTACAGGCATCCACCCTTCCAGTTTGCACGTGTTCACATTATTTAGTGTAACACCCTTGCTATTAGTTTAAAGGTTCTCGTATAGATTACGAAAAACAAACTTGTAACAATGATTACAAGTGCCTTTAAATTTTCTATTTAATTAAAACTTTTACAATTTAAAAATAATACAACATAATGTAGTTTAGTCGTCGTTTGAAAGTTACGATGACACACCGTGCGGAAGCTTCCTTTTCATGTGTTCGGTTCTTTCTCGCCGCTTGATCTTCATCCGGGTACTCTTGATATTCACCTATGATCAAAACCAGCATAAAAGTTAGTTTTGATAACCTAAATATAAGTCTAAACAAGTTCTAAGCAACGAATAATCAAACAAAATATTTATTTCCAGCGTTGATGTCTTAAACAACAAAAATACATACGCTAGTGTATTTTAACCCAAAATCTTAAGCTCGGGTTCGTAATAATTTTTTTTATAAATTGCGCGACTAGTTCGTAGGCTATGTGCATAAACTGTTTTTGACCCGTTTAGATAATTTAAGCAATTTAGTCTAAAACTTGCCCTTTTCTTTCGACACTACAAAATTCCATATCTAAATAACTACATATAATCCACCACAACTATTTTGTGGTGGATTTAACATAATGAACCCCTTCTTCCCAAATTTTACCCTTCAACTAGTCATTTCACACAAATGACCATTTTTAGGCATTTGAACTACGAAGTTTATGCCTACAACTCTTACATGCATCTAAGGGTTACATAATTACAATACAAGTCTCTAAACGGCCTCTAAGGGTCGTTTGCCCGATTTACCCAACAAGGGCGTTTTGGTCAATTTAGTCCCTCCTTTTACAACAAAGGCCCTTTGCTAATGTATTTGACCAACATTGTCCTTTTAACTATAAATCTATATATACGCATACCTGGCTTGAGTCAATATATAGACCCGTTTTATACCTTGCTTTAACTAACTGATATTCTATGGCGTCGCAATCTACAAATTGCTAATTGCTCCTGTTAACATATGACTTGACAACAATCATTAGCCGATATTGTCAAATGGTGTTTTCACCACCATTTGACCCGTTTGGACTGTATGACCAACATTTGCATAGGTTATTTAAAACATGGTTTTCAATTTCTCACTCTCACATCCGACTCATTTCGGATTTTAACTCAATATCCTTTTTAAGTTAAATTTACATTAGTCGACGCTTGACTATATTTCCATTTTTTTTACCCTCTTTCTCATAAACCATGGTTTCTATCATTTATATTTGTTCCAACCCGTATCATTACGCGTCGGAACCCGTATTTCAAATATTAATCTTCTCGTATTCATAATTATAGAATTTATACGTATTCTACCAAGAAGTGTAAGTTTCACTTACCTTGCATCCGATTATGTCATTTTTCCGCGTACTCGATCCGTTTGACCCGCTTCTTTTCCCAAGTCTTCATCTAGCTTGTCTAGAGTCAAACTATCATCATCACAATTCGTAAGACGGTTAGATTAGTCATAATCGTTTACGACTATTCCATCCTACGGGTTTTATGTCGAATTTAACATTCGACCATATCAAAATTATCATTCGATCTAATCATTGGTCGGTTTGACTTTTTAAAAGTCAATTGACTTATCAACATATTCAAATGCACATTTGGTTCATTGAACTCACTTAGGCATATTTCATCCGAACTCTTAATGAAATCAAATTTTACACACAACCAAGTAGACCGCAATTTCATTTATGCATTTCATATCACTGAAAATGAGTTGTTTTTGGTGACTTGTTTAACCTGTTTACAAGTCTTCAATAATTATGATTTTTTGTGTGGTTTACCTCTCGGAGGGTTAGGCCTTGTGTTAAAATTTCAAGATCTAACTCTTTACCAAAAATTCGTAAAAATTCATTTACTAAGCTGCAATCAGATTCGTCACTTCTGACTGCAGCTTACGAAAAAATTCATTTAAAATTCCTCGTTTATCCGATTGATGAAATTCCAATTGGAGATTCTTTTAATCACTTAAAAATTTCTACAGTAAGAATTTGAGATCATAAATAAATTCCTAAATTGAGTTATGACATTCGTAATGGGCTGCAAATTCTGCAGAAAACGCAGCTTGAACCTTTGATACGGAAAAATTCATAAAACGCTCAATTTTCGTCGAAAAAATGTGATTCCAGTGGGGTTTTAAGGATATTTCCTGGAATTACATTTTAGACTCAAGAAACACATGTTTTTTTCATGTTTGGTTCAGGTTACAGCCAATACAAGTCGGCTGTAAATTCTGATCAGGAGCTGTTTGAATTCAGCTTTCAATTTAAGCATGTTCTTGACATCATAACACTATTTTTAGCAATCAAAACCCTAAAAACATCACATACATGAATTTAGCATCAACAAAAATCTGAATTTACTTGAGCTAAGCATGATTTTAATATATACTTGTCCAGGGTTTACTCCTAGGCATTTAAATGTTCCTATTTCATCTACATATCATTCATGCATCCTCAGATTTCGAATTCCCTAAATTCATGAGAATTTCAAGTAGAGAATTTTTATCAAATTTTACATACCTTATGATCTCCTTGCAATGGGGATCACTAGTCTATGCTCGGATTTCGTTTTGGACTTGATTTGGACCTTCAATTTGAAGGATTTGTCAAGAACTAGGGTTATGGGGAAGCTTGGGTCGCCCCTGTGTTTGATCGATCTCCAGTACACACAAATGTGTGTATTATGTTTAATAAATTGTTTTTATTATAGTTAGTTTCTAATTAAACACTTTTAGCCCCTCGAATTTCTTTTAGTTCATATTTAGGTGCTTTTAACTCACTTTTGAGTTAACACAAGTCTTATAACTAACTGGGTTATTTTGTCCTGGTTAGTTTGTCCTTGTTTATTTAAAACTTTATAATTTTAATATAAAGTTTTATATTTTCCTAGTTATAAAGTTTTAACCCACTAGTATGTCACTACAAGACTTCTCTTCTAACTAGGTTATTATTATTCCTAGTTAACTTATTGGATTCCGGGAGTTATAACCCGTCTTATTTAAGTTACGTTAACTCGGGCCTTTTATCCCTTTTATTCCTTGAAAGTTCTTATCCACCTTTTAATTAATATTATGATTTTTTTATTTAAATTCTAATATTTATCGGGTTACTTTTGCCGCTAACGGTACTTTACCCGTCTTTTAGTATTAACGGGGTTTGATTATCAAACCCGTTTTCGGGGTGTTACAAGTCTACCCCCCTTAAAGAGGTTTCGTCCCCGAAACCTTATTTACGTATTTCTTTTAATTTAGATTAAACGAACTTAGTTTCGTTTTTAAGACATTCACTCGTTCTTTTCGATCTAACGTTTTCATTTATATTGACGCGTACGTCTTTCATGTATAAGGCCTTGCGAGCCGTTATTTTTAGCTTATATGCATTATCCTTATTGACCGAGTTGTCACTTGACCACTTAGTCTCATCAATCTGTTAACAAGTTCATTCCGCGCTTGTCTTATATTAACAAGCTCTTTGTATTTGTCATAACGTTTTCTTGACTTTGAAAAGTTTTACCGGCTAGACTAATTAGTCACCATCACTTCATACCCCGTCACCCAGGTATATTATTTTGCCATCTCTGGCCTTATGTGTGTTTAAGATTTTCTAAACCACCTTATACTACTTATGTTTGTTAAAACATTGCTTTTGACTAAAAACTAAATTTTTTGTTTACGTTTTCTCTGTCTTATGTCTTTTCCTCATGTCTAGGAATTTATGTCTAAGTTTTATTCCTGACCGTTATTATTTTACATGGATAATTGTAACCAGTTTTCCACGCTTTATCCAAGTGACCCGCAAGTTCTTTTACTTAGCCTCGTAAGCTTTTTCTTTAGATTTTCACCTTTTTAAGGTGAGAACCCCAACAATTCGTTTCTTTCTGTTTGTGACCCGAAGGTCTTTTGGTCCCGTAGACTTTAACACTATTTATAATCCTGTAGGTTATGATGATCCCGTAGATCGTCTTTTATCCATGTCTATATTCAAATGTATATATACATATATAGCGCCAAAGCATCTTTTATTATGTTTGGAATCGTTTATTTTTCGCTTTTGAACTTTAGTTGGCCTTGACAGTAGTCTAAAGCTTCGTTCGTTTACTCTTGGACTAATCTTCCGACTTTATGACTCTTTACGTCATTTACACATCGGTTTGTTCTACGCTCACTGTTTCCCCGGTTCATAATTATACTTCTTTACGACCCGTTACCCGGGTTCTTTATTATTTCGCGCTTCCATTATTCGGTTGCGCTTACTTGCACTACCAAGCTTTTATACTTTATTTATCCCGTTTGACTTACTCGTGTGAGATTTAATTACTCATGAACGTCAAACCTCATTCTTTATTCGACCCGTTCAACTTTAGAATAGTTGAATGTAGTTATCAAAATTTCTATTTGCAAATTCTCATCGTCTTTTAGTCATGACTCTTAATCCGAGTCCTTTGACTTTCTATTTCGCGTACCCGTCTCTTGGTTTACGCATGCTTTCAAAATCCTACCCATCTATTGGGTATCTTTACCGAAGTTATCATCAAGTAACCATTCTTATATGGTTTTAGACATCATCTTAATTTATTTGATCATCTTAGCGAAATCCATTACTTTTATTTAGTCAAGTCTTTTATTCATTTATTCTACCCCTTTGACTTGTCTGTGTGAATTTCATCACTGATGACAGTCAAACTTTATCTTTATGCCTTAGCATTCTCATTAGTTGATCTGTATTTTCATTTACTTTAATCCTTGTCCTTTCTCTCGGGCTCTTCATTCTAACGTAATATGCTTCCGTCATCCGACTTGCGTCTACGTTTATTATCAAACATCTAGCTTATTTGATTTATTTGGGTACCTTTTAAGTTAGTCCCATTCACCCCGCCCTTACTACATCGGACGTAAATGTGTCTGCTACAAGAAGTTCATGGTATCATATGTCACTACTTACTTGGCCAGAGTAAGCGATCAGCACATGATACACATGACCTTTTTATAGCTTTCACATCACACCCTATGTAAGTAATGCCTCTATTTATTTCATATCTCTGATTTTATTTAGTAAAACTTTATTTAATTGCAAAACAACAATCATTAGTTTTACTAGTTTTACATTTGAACATATAAAATGTTTTTCTTTTCTATCAAACTATTATATAATCACATTTGTTAATGTGATCGCTACTTTTCTCAATAGCATTATATTGAGAGTTTTTCCACTTGGATAATTACCCCCCGTCCAACTTTTCATATGAACTATTTCTATTATAGTTTTGATATTCATTATCGTGAATAACGCATGTTTCTATTAAACTTCTCTTAGAAACATTATCCTGAATAGATATCCTATTCAGGTTTTATCAGATGTATGCAACCGTTATCCCTTACGTGTTTGTTGTATATTACTACTTGTGCAATTAAATTTAAAAGTATGTACCTGATAATGCTTGCCCTTAATGGGCTTTCCTTGCCTTTGACTTTGTTCGCGATCGTCACGCGATTTAGGTCCTTGATGAGTATGCTCTGCTTGTCATACCTCGGACCGTTCCACCGTCAATTCCACAATTCGTTCAACTCTCGTCATCTTCAGATGCGAGTATCCTTCAACTAAACATTTACAAAAGTTAGTAATTTCAACATTAATAAATGCACGTATTGTAATACAAGGCTTTTTACTGCACGTGATTTCGTTAACTTTACTAATCATTTTCGTAGGTGTAACGTGTATTACACGATACCCTATGTGTTGTTCACAACACTTTAATCCTACTAAACTATTAACATACATGTACTTACCGGATTTACGATCAAGCCTCGAACCGAACACACTTTATTCTTTAACCATGTGCTCTGATTACCAACTTGTAACACCCTTGCTATTATTTTAAAGGTTCTCGTATAGATTACGAAAAACAAACTTGTAACAATGATTATAAGTGCCTTTAAATTTTCTATTTAATTAAAACTTTTACAATTTAAAAATAATACAACATAATGTAGTTTAGTCGTCGTTTGAAAGTTACGACGACACACCGTGCGGAAGCTTCTTTTTCATGTGTTCGGTTCTTTCTCGCCGCTTGATCTTCATCCGGGTACTCTTGATATTCACCTATGATCAAAACCAGCATAAAAGTTAGTTTTGATAACTTAAATATAAGTCTAAACAAGTTCTAAGCAACGAATAATCAAACTAAATATTTATTTCCAACTTTGATGTCTTAAACAACCAAAATACATACGCTAGTGTATTTTAACCCAAAATCTTTAGCTCGGGTTCGTAATAATTTTTTTTTATAAATTGCGCGACTAGTTCGTAGGCTATGTGCATAAACTGTTTTTTGACCCGTTTAGCGAATTTAAGCAATTTAGTCTAAAACTTGTCCTTTTCTTTCGACACTACAAAATTCCATATCTAAATAACTACATATAATCCACCACAACTATTTTGTGGTGGATTTAACATAATGAACCCCTTCTTCCCAAATTTTACCCTTCAACTAGTCATTTCACGCAAATGACCATTTTTAGGCATTTGAACTACGAAGTTTACGCCTATAACTCTTACATGCATCTAAGGGTTACATAATTACAATACAAGTCTCTAAACGGCCTCTAAGGGTCGTTTGCCCGATTTACCCAACAAGGGCGTTTTGTTCAATTTAGTCCCTCCTTTTACAACAACGGCCCTTTGCTAATGTATTTGACCAACATTGTCCTTTTAACTATAAATCTATATATACGCGTACCTGGCTTGAGTCAATATATAGACCCGTTTTATACCTTGCTTTAACTAACTGATATTCTATGGCGTCGCAATCTACCAAATTGCTAATTGCTCCTGTTAACATATGACTTGACAACAATCATTAGCCGATATTGTCAAATGGTGTTTTCACCACCATTTGACCCGTTTGGACTGTATGACCAACATTTGCATAGGTTATTTAAAACATGGTTTTCAATTTCTCACTCTCACATCCGACTCATTTCGGATTTTAACTCAATATCCTTTTTAAGTTAAATTTACATTAGTCGACGCTTGACTATATTTCCATTTTTTTTACCCTCTTTCTCATAAACCATGGTTTCTATCATTTATATTTGTTCCAACCCGTATCATTACGCGTCGGAACCCGTATTTCAAATATTAATCTTCTCGTATTCATAATTATAGAATTTATACGTATTCTACCAAGAAGTGTAAGTTTCACTTACCTTGCATCCGATTATGTCATTTTTCCGCGTACTCGATCCGTTTGACCCGCTTCTTTTCCCAAGTCTTCATCTAGCTTGTCTAGAGTCAAACTATCATCATCACAATTCGTAAGACGGTTAGATTAGTCATAATCGTTTACGACTATTCCATCCTACGGGTTTTATGTCGAATTTAACATTCGACCATATCAAAATTATCATTCGATCTAATCATTGGTCGGTTTGACTTTTTAAAAGTCAATTGACTTATCAACATATTCAAATGCACATTTGGTTCATTGAACTCACTTAGGCATATTTCATCCGAACTCTTAATGAAATCAAATTTTACACACAACCAAGTAGACCGCGATTTCATTTATGCATTTCATATCACTGAAAATGGGCTGTTTTTGGTGACTTGTTTAACCTGTTTACAAGTCTTCAAAAATTATGATTTTTTGTGTCGCGTACCTCTCGGAGGGTTAGGCCTTGTGTTAAGATTTTAAGGTCTAACTCTTTACCAAAAATTCGTAAAAATTCATTTACTAAGCTGCAATCAGATTCGTCACTTCTGACTGCAGCTTACGGAAAAATTCATTTAAAATTCCAAGTTTATCCGATTGACGAAATTCCAATTGGCGATTCTTTTAATCACTTAAAATTTTCTACAGTAAGAATTTGAGATCATAACTCAATTCCTAAATTGAGTTATGACATTCGTAATGGGCTGCAAATTCTGCCAAAAAACGCAGCTTGAACCTTTGATACGGAAAAATTCATAAAACGCTCAATTTTCGTCGAAAAAATGCGATTCTAGTGGGGTTTTAAAGATATTTTCTGGAATTACATTTTAGTCTCAAGAAACACATGTTTTTGTCATGTTTTGTTTAGGTTACATCCAATACAAGTCGGCTGTATATTCTGATCAGGAGCTGTTTGAATTCAGCTTTCAATTTAAGCATGTTCTTGACATCATAACACTATTTTTAGCAATCAAAACCCTAAAAACATCTCATACATGAATTTAGCATAAAAAAAAATATGAATTTACTTGAGCTAAGCATAATTTCAATATATACTTGTCTAGGGTTTACTCCTAGGCATTTAAATGTTCCTATTTTATCTACATATCATTCATGCATCCTTAGATTTCGAATTCCCTAAATTCATGAGAATTTCAAGTAGAGAATTTTTATCAAATTTTACATACCTTATGATCTCCTTGCAATGGGGATCACTAGTCTATGCTCGGATTTCATTTTGCACTTGATTTGAACCTTCAATTTGGAGGATTTGCAAGAACTAGGGTTATGGGGAAGCTTGGGTCGCCCTCCTGTGTTTGATCGATCTCCAGTACACACAAATGTGTGTATTATGTTTAATAAATTGTTTTTATTATAGTTAGTTTCTAATGAAACACTTTTAGCCCCTCAAATTTCTTTTAGTTCATATTTTGGTGCTTTTAACTCACTTTTGAGTTAACACAAGTCTTATAACTAACTGGGTTATTTTGTCCTAGTTAGTTTGTCCTTGTTTATTTAAAACTTTATAATTTTAATATAAAGTTTTATATTTTCCTAGTTATAAAGTTTTAACCCACTGGTATGTCACTACAAGACTTCTCTTCTAAATAGGTTATTATTATTCCTAGTTAACTTATCGGATTCCGGGAGTTATAACCCGTCTTATTTAAGTTCCGTTAACTCGGGCCTTTTATCCCTTTTATTCCTTGAAAGTTCTTATCCGCCTTTTAATTAATATTAGGAGTTTTTTATTTAAATTCTAATATTTATCGGGTTACTTTTGCCGCTAACGGTACTTTACCCGTCTTTTAGTATTAACGGGGTTTGATTACCAAACCTGTTTTCGGGGTGTTACATTTAGACCCAAACTTTGATGAGATTTTGAAAATTTATAAGGCATTAAGCCAAAAGAAATCATCTAAGGATAGATGATTCAAAATCATTTTGGAATTTTGGAGGGTTCAAAACCTTTAACGAATCATCTAAAAGTAGATGATTGATTTTTAAAAATCGTTTCGGAAAATTGTGTTCATGTTTTGGTAATCACCTAAGGATAGGTGACGTGTATTGTTTTAAGATCTAAACACAAGAAAACTTGTGTTAGGGTCCTAGAAAGTTATAGTCTAGGTTAAAGCATTACTAATAACCTAATTCCCTATAACCATTGGCTCTGATACCAACTTTTCTGTCACACCCCGACCGCGTTAAAACAACAAACCGCGGCGGAAATGTCGGGGAGTGATGCGACAGAATTATTGTTTCAAAAACCATGGTAATTAAAGTTTTGTATTATTAATTAAAGTGTTCATATTGTCATTAAATTCAAACAAACATAACTTAAATAATTGTGTTTTAAGTCACTAAGGCCCAAATCCGCCTAAGTGAAGCACAAACATCATCATGCATTAGCACCTGAAACACATGTAAAAATAGGTACGTCAGCATAAAAATGTCTGTGAGATACATAGGTTTTATTTATGCAGGATTCATGACTTGTAGTTAGAAGAAGTGTTTAATAAAAAATGTAGTCATGAACCTTGTAAAATGTTTTCTTTTATGAAATCATATGAAAATCGATGTGAAAATCAAATGATAATAAAAGGATAATGCATGGTTAAATGAATATCCAAGTAAAAGTGAATTTGTATAAAATATGTAATTTGTAAAACAATGTCATGTTCTTGTATAAAATGTTTCATGTCTTTGTCAAAGTGATTTAGATAACGCAACAATGTGTAATATAATAAAAGCACTTATATATAGGAAGTACCAGCGGCGTATCCACCATGCTTTTATCATATAACACATAGCCCCGTTACATAAGTCACTTATCAATAACCAACCAAAATGTCCTGTTCAATGTCAAAATGTTTATGTGTAAACCATGTTCAATGTCATGTGTGAAATGTATCATGTATGACCAAATGTAATGCATAGCAAGTAGAAAGTATCTACTCAAACTATGTGATAATGTCAATGTGAAAACAAATGTCATGTATGGTGAATAACTAGTAATTACTCAACCCCATAGAAAATTGTACAAAACAAAGTTTTTGAATAAACCTAAGTTTAAATCAAATGTTATGTTTTGCAGAAAACAATGCTTTATGATTACAAACATTTATGCAGTAATGTTAATCGCATACATTCAAGCCTTGCGACTGTGACGACAAAGCCTTAAACATAGTAAAGGTTTATCTAAGTTATGTATATCGGATTCTGTCATTTCCAACTTCCAAACAAACCTAGGAAGTCGAAAACGGGATTTGTCAAGTCCTATGGTACCATTACATACTACCGAGCGGCGTGATCAATGTTAATGAATGTATTATTGTCCCGATTAAACAAACCAAATGTCATAACCAATGTAGCATGTGAAAACCATGTACTAAGTATGCTAAGTAATCATACATAGTAGAAATGTTCATGAAATCAATGTGCTAGCATGCTCAGTAAACATACATAGCAGAAATGTCATGTAAAACAATGTGTCCATATGCTAAGTAAACATATGCAACAAATGTGTCTAATGAAATCAATGTGCTAGCATGCTAAGTAAACATACATAGCAAAACATAATTGAAAGCATGTATATATGTGTACTAGGTGAAACTAACATGTTTATGTCATAAAAGCAATGAAAGCACGAAAGTAACAAGTATGTACATGTGTATCACCCCAAAGTATTTGAAAGCGATAAAAGAGGGGAACTATGTACTCACTTGGGATTGATTATTAGTCTTGAGAATAAGACCAATTTAAGCTCCAAGTATCACGGAATCAACAAGGCACCTAGTATAGGAAACTATGTTAATAATCGAATCTTAAACCGGGAGATAGGATAGAATGATGTTATATAAATCAAATGAGTAATTGAACTCATATGGTATGATTTAATAGAGCTAACATTCTGATTTGGAAGTCTACCTAAGTGCTCTTGACCCGTTTCGACCCGTTATGGTAGTATAAGCTACTATAACGCGTCGGTTGCGCAAAACTATGGTCGGATGGTTATCAAAATGCAATGTCCAGTCTTACATGCCCAATTACACTTAAATATGTTACCATATTAGTTTAGATGCCAAAAATATGTTCACATATGCACAATATGGATTTATGCTTCAAAAGGGCATTTTGGTCATTTCCTATGGGCATATAAGCTACTTAACAATCAACTAACCAATCCTTGGTGATCATAAGGTATAACCTCAGAGGTTATTCCATATGCAACTATGATCACTAAACTTGCTTGGTCGAATCCTAAAGATCGACCAAACGGGTCGGGTTTGAAAGTCTAAGCGGTTGTTTACGACCCTAAACAAGCACTAAACTAGTAGAGACGAGTTAAACATGTCAAAACATGTTTAACTAACTTATAAAACTAATTTGGTATCAAAACAAAAGGTTTTGATACCTAAAAGTAGCTTCATTGCAAAATGCGTTCTAAAACGCATTTTGACCGAAACTTTGGCTCGTCAGTAGGTATAATCGTTAAGGATTATAACCATCGTGATTGCAATCACGTTACAAAGTTCAAACGAACTTTGCGTTGACCATTGACTAGTCAAAGCTGAAAGTCAAACACTATTTGACTTTCATGCTTGGAAAGCGATAAAAGCACGAAAGAAGCTTACAAAGGGTCCAAGCTAGGGAGAACTTGATTTAAATAATCTCAGGTATGAAGTTAATAACTCCAACTAAGAGAAAATCAGATCAAGGGTGCTTGAAACAATGAAAATTCTTGGCTATTTATACTTGTAGTGAGTTCACAAGATTAATACATGTGTTTGTGTAACTTCCAAGCATAAAATCTCAGCCATACAAGTGTTAGAGACCAGGTAATTGCCTTGGAGAGGTGTTAACTTGGTTAACACACAAAGAAAATGGCAAAACAGTCCCTGAAGTATCAACAGTTTGCTAAAAATCAGTTTCTGTCACTGGGCATTTTTACGCGCCCCACGTAAGATAGGGGACAGGGGTTACGCGGCCCGTGTAATCCCTACAGATCAGCAACAGTTTCAAAGTTGACAGCTTGGGTCCCTACACTTGTATAAGTCCATTTTTGGCACTTTTAACACTCGTTAAGCCATTTTCAAGGCTCTACAAGGTCATTAAAGTTTAGAGAACTCAAAATGTGCTCGAAAAACTCTCGGATGTTGGCTCGTTTGGTCGTAGGGTCGCGTTATTCGTCTAATTACGACGAAACTCGAACGGACGCGAAAACGATCCAAATTAAGCGACGAATGGTATTTTTGCGTGCCGATCACTAAAATAAAAAAATTTCAGTGTCTACAAAAATTTTGGATGTCCAAATGTGGTCAGAACGTAAGATATGAGCGTAAATGCAAACTTACTCCGTTTTTGACACTTTTAGTCCCTGTAAGATCAAATAAGCATGTTTTCGCACACCGAACCACTCAAAGCTTATTTCTAAGCTATGTTTAGGTTATATATGGTACGTTTAGCTTATAATCAAGTTCCGGACTGTACGTTGCCTTACGAAACGGCAGACTTTTACAAGCTGACGCAAATAGTCCCTGTGAGCGAATAAACTTGTTTCTGTCATACCAAACCTTTTAAAACTTATTTCTAAGTTATGTAAAGGTTATTTAAGGTATGTTAAGCTTATGTTGTTGTTCCGGAGTGTTTGTCACATTAAACTGATTACGTTTACGCATCAGTTTGCGTATAACTTTCTAGAAAGCGATATAGAGTTTAAAATCAATCAAAAATCAAAAGGTGCAAAATGTCAAACACTAATAACAAACATTAGGATCAAAACACACTGTTTTATTAATATTGGATTGTTCAGAGTTTGTACAATGATTACACAAGCCCAGATGTCACACACTAAACACACATATGGGCAAGTGCACCCATCGTGAGCGTAGTATAGCGTTGGTAAGATACCGAGGTCGTCCAAGGACACAAGAGCTTTTAGTACCAGTTTATCCTCAACGTCTAATCAAATCAAAAGTTTAGAAAAAGTTTTAAACATGAAAATAAAAATGCTGGAAAATAAAAATAAAAATAAAAATAGATAGACAAGATGAATCACTTGGATCTGACTCGCCTTTAGTGTAACCTTTGATGATTTCCGCACTTTTGCACTTTTTAAGAGATTATCTTAGTTATAGTACTAGGCCCCTCTTTTGAAAGTGACGTTACCCTCAACCCAGTAGTTTGAGTCAGCAAGGATACAATCCTAAAGGGTCGGAATATTGAAAGATAATTAATTAAGTTATTAATGCGTAATGTGGTAGGCCCCTCTTTTGAAGGTGACGTTACCCTCGGCTAAGTGGTTTGAGTCAGCATGGATACAATCCCAAGTAGCCGGGTTAATGCATTAATAGTAGTTTACATATGAGGGGATCAAGCCATTCGCACCCCCGCCATCCAATACCAGTGGGTATTGAAGGAAGTCCTAGTAAGCTTGACCCAGGTCCTTGCAGGATCTATACACTGAACAAGGTAAGAACCTAACCAAACCATTCCCTTAACCCCCAACCAGGTAGCCAACATATCTCTATATAGACCGTAGAGATATGAATGGTGTAAATCTTTTCTTTTATATAGACAGTAAAATAACGCCAAGACACCACGGACAAATGATAAGGAAGTTTCACCTTCAACATAAGAAACTAGTTATTAAAGTCATTAATATAAAACCAAATAAAAGTGCAAAAAGATTAAAAAACAAAAGTATTACACTAAATGCTTGTCTTCACCAAGTGATGTAAGAGACTTAGGCAAACATGGCCTTTGATTGTCAAGAACTCTTACTATCAATCTTGGATCCCGAGACTACTACACACACTTTATGATGGATGATGGTGGTGGATGTGGGTTGTGGGTTTTGATGGTGGTGGAGTGTGGGTGAAGTGGGAGAGAGGTGGTTTGTCAAGGGATGCCTTTGAAGTGAACCAAGCACCTCTATTTATAGCATGCACAGAAGCCCGAACACGGCCCCGTGTCCACTGGGCACGGCCCCGTGTCCACTGGGCACGGCCCCGTGTCCATCCACTTTTTCTTTCTTCATTAATTGCAATTTGTCTGCATTAGCTCCACATGCCCCGTGTCCGCTGGGCACGCCCCCGTGTGCAGAAGCGTATCTGTACTATGAAGATTTGCTTGGATTCTGCGAATCTTAACGTTGACCACGCCCCGTGTCGAGCTGGGCACGCCCCCGTGTCAGGAATAGAAGCTTCTATAGCTTTGTCCTTTCTACAGACATCTGGCCACGCCCCCGTGTCCGCTGGGCATGGGGCCGTGGTCAGCCTTATGTTCACTTGTTTTTGCTTGGGAGGATGCTGTCGAGGGGTCGGGCATGCCACGTTTATTCCTTTTCTTGTAATTATGTTAGATTTTGCTGCATATCTGCTTCTTTTGTTCATTTACGCTCATTTAATCCTGAAAATACAAAAGGGAGACAAAAACACACTTTTTCCAACATTAGTACTAAAAAAGGGTTAGTTTTATGCCTCATTTGATGTGATTTAAATGTTGCATTTTACACACATCAAGCCCCAAACACGACCTTGTCCCGATATCTTCAGCTTGGCCATTTTACAAATGGGGCATCGATATTGTTGGTCCATTCCCACCGGCCAAAGGAGGGGTAAAATTCCTATTGGTGGCCATAGATTCCTTTACCAAGTGGCCCGAGGTAAAACCACTTGCAAAGATCACGGGCAAACAAGTCATTGACTTCGTTTGGGAGAACATCATTTGCCGATTTGGGTTGCCAGGAATCTTGGTCACGGATAATGGGAAGCAATTTGCTGAAAAACCTTTCAATACTTGGTGCAAAGAATTCAGAATAACCCAGGTATTCAGCTCAGTTGCATACCCACAATCCAACGGACAGGTTGAAAGAACAAATCTGAGCATTGTTGAAGGAATCAAGACCCGGTTGGGAAGGCATGAAAGCAATTGGCTTGAAGAGTTGCCAAACATTTTATGGGCTATACGAACTACAGAAAAAACAAGCCACAAAAGAACACCTTACAGCCTGGTGTTCGGGTCAGAAGCTGTGATCCCGACTGAAATAGGAGTTGTGACTCAACGAATACTCAACATGGATCCCGAAGCAAACAACAAAGAGACCATGTTAAACTTGCAACTCCTGGAGGAAACACGGGATCAAGCTGCCATTCAGGAAGCCAAGTATAAACAAAAAATGGAAGCTTATATAACAACCCTCCTGAAATTTTTTCTGGCGCACTAATATATTTTAAAATATTCCCAAATGTCGTAAAAGACACCCCTTACATGAAAACGGACCCCGAATACCTTTATTTTTATAAATAATAAAATAAAAAAAATTTAGGGCCGCGTAGATCTCTTAAAGATCTTACGCGGGGCGCGACAGATACAAGATCCGGCGAGCCCTGGTGCTGACACGTGGCAACACGTGTTGAACCTATATTGTGACCCGGATCACCTACGGTCTAGACCCCCTACTATGCGGGCCGCGTAACCCGAGGACTCACCTTACGCGGCCCGTGAGAGACTCGAATTTCAGCCCTATATAAGAGGGCATCAGGCCTTCAGTCGAAACTCGCTCACGATCTTTTCTTTCTCTCAATTTTCATATAGTAGGCATAATACTCGGGTATAATATCCCCCAAATTATTGAATTTCTGCTCCGTTGTAAATATTATAACCTCGGTTACGTATTAGATACGTTGCCCAATTGATCCAGGGTTCCGTAACGGCTGTCGTGGTTCTGCCCGACGTAGTCGTTGGAATGTCGTCTCGGGGAGGGTATCATTAATATAAATAAAAGGGTTATTATACTAACATATGTACATTTGTGTAAATTATAGATAAATCACCAGGAAACCCTAAAAGAAGTCTAAGACAGCAATGTGAGTAATCTCTTTTTTGTAAATTGTTTTTACAAAACCTTAAATGTTTTACAATGTGATTAAGCAGTGATTGAGTCTTTGTAGTTCTTCAATTACTACCGGTATGTTGGGGTTTTGTATACAAAATGTGGAACACGTTACCATTGGACAACGAGTTAGCCAATGTGTAATATGACCCACCAGTCAGGATTGACAATACTGAATGAGTAATTGTGTAGAAATAAACAATGTGATAGCTCTCAATACTGTGTTAAAGAATAAAATGCTTCTTGATTAAACTGGGATTCACTCACCAGTATTTCCCACTGACAAATGTTTTTAAAACACATTTCAGGTAACAAAATGTAACCGCCAAATTAGAAGAAAGCCAGCTGGAGAGCACTGACGGGTTGGAAAAATGTGGCTATAAAAGTTACCTAAAAGTCGATGTTTTAAATTCAATAAAACAGGGTTTATCCCTACAAACATGTTGTAATAAGAAACTTGGGTTTTACCCATGTGATTATTAATATAAAATATGGTGGTTTTACTCTGATAAACATTTCCTAACTACGGTCCTGATGAAATTTCCGCTGCCAAAATGTTAAACAAAATGATACCACCACAACTGGTCTCGCGGCCGGGGTTGCAACAGAAGGTGGTATCAGAGCTAAGGCACTGATTCAGCCACAGAAGTGTTTTGCTGACATCAATATATTATCCAAATTGTTAGGAAATAAATTATGAAAATACGTGCATATCTGTATTTTATTGTTATTTGTTATTTGACTATTTGTTAATTTACAGTATGAGTGATCAAGGACCCACGGACATGTATCGTCAGTTGTCTGATTCACCTAGGAGTAAAGGTACTTCTTCCCAGCCTACCCTCTTTGGGTATTCTACTGATCAGGAAGAAGGGATGTTTGTCTTTAAGGCTCAGTCTGAAGAGCCATTCCCTCAGAAAAAGAGGGGATAATTCAGTAAGGGAGCATTCTAGCGTAGGAAAAGAATGCGAAAGTTGCAACAGCAAAGAGTCCTAGCAGCCGCTAAGTGAGAGTTAGATGCCCATACACAGGATATGCTTAATAGGAGCTTAGCCAATTTTCATATCCTAGCAACAACTGCTGCCGACCCAAATCTGGAACAACTAGTAGCCCCACAACCCTTACCTTTGTTCCCCACTCAGCCAATGGAGATAGAAATGCATGATTTCAACCCTGAGGAGATACCTAGGATACCAGCCCCTAATCCCTTATATCCAAATTATGATCCATGGTTCGATGATCATAGGGATTATGTGCCACGCTATCACCTAAACGACGAAACCATGCCGAACTTAGCAACATATCCAGGTCTGGACCCTCTATATCCCTACTATGACAACGATGAATACATTAGGGAGATCTTAGAGAATCCGTACCCTCAGGAGAATCCCATGCCCCAGTACCCAGACCCAGTACCAGCACCTGCAACCCCAATGAGTGCAGAAAATGTGCACGAGCTCCGAACTTTCGGAGAAGAAATCTTAGAGAGTAGTGAGAGGATGAGGCAGGTAGGAGAGCGACTCGTCTGGAAATATGACGAGCGCAATATGGATTACTGGATGAATCCAGACCAGTAAAGATGATGGTGGATTTGGTAATAATAATAATAATATAATAATATAAAATATGTTTTAATGAAAAAAAATTATATAATAATAATAATATGTGTAATAATAATATATGTTGTAGTATAGTCCACTTTGTGGTTAACGATGCATAATAATGTTGTAATTTTAATTCCAGTTTTAGTGTGTATTTGACGCATACTATAATAGAAAAGAGTAAAGTCGCAATGTTCGACGTTTTTGATCAAAATGCATGTCATGTGATTAATCATATTAAGATATTGTCTTGTGATATTAATACGTGATAATTGTTTAAAATTCAGATGAACGACGAAGTGAATCAGGATAATCTGAATAACGATAACCAGAGTAACAATAACCCGGGTAACGAAAATCCAAACAACAACAATGGAAACCAAGTGGATAACAGTGCCATCCAACACGTAGTGTCACAAGGAATAATAGATGCGATGCCATATATTATTCAAACGGTTAGGGAAGCTGATAATAAAAGTAAGCATAGCAGTAAGCGACCAACTGAACCTGAACACAGCGTGAACAATGGACCTATACTTCAAGTGCCCATTCCCAAAAGAAGAAGAACCGTGTCTTACGGTTGTTCTTACAAAGAATTCTGGTCTTGTAAACCAATGGAATTCTTGGGCAATGAAGGGGCCGTTGTAGTTCTACGCTGGATAGAAAAGACTGAGGCAGTCTTAAGAATAAGTAAATGTGCGGAAGAGGATAAGATAATGTTTGCTTCCAATCTGTTTAAGAATTCAGCACTAGAATGGTGGAATACTATCCTCCAGACTAGAGGAAGTGATAGAACTTACAATATGGAATGGGAGGAATTTAAAAACATGGTAGAAAGGAAATGCTGCCCTCCTAATGAAAAAGAACAGATAGCAAACAAGTTCTTAAACCTTAGAATGACTAGTGTGGATAGTAAGGGGTACACTAAGTTATTCTTTGAATATGCTAGAATAGTGCCAACCCTTGCTTCACCTGAATCAGTATTAATCTCCCGTTACATCTGGGGATTAATTGGAGAGATAAGGCATGTAATCAAGGCAGCTAGATCCCAAACTATAGAAGAAGCTGTAGAACTAGCCAATACCTTGACAGATGAATTAGTTCGTACACGAGAAGAGGATCAAAGGTGGAACCTAACCTAGAAGCTTACACAAGAATTCCTTTCTGGAAATTCTAACCGTGGGAGAAATGTAGGTTCTACCTTTGCACCCTACTATAAGCATTGCAAAAGGAAGCATTCTGGAAGATGTTCCATATACTGTAACTTCTGCAAAATATCGGGACACGAGGAGGAGGATTGCAGGAAAAAGATTAGCAACAGGATATGCTACAACTGCAGAGAACAAGGCCACATCAAGCCTAATTGTCCAAAGCTAGCTCTAGCTACGAACACCAAGAATACTAAAAATGCTAGAGCATTTGTTCTGACAGCAGAAGAAGCAAAGATGATCCCGGATGTGATCACCGGTACGTTTTTAGTTAATGATGTTTTTGCTAAAGTATTATTTGACTCTGGTGGAAACCAAAGTTTTATTAATACTTCATTTTGCAAAATTCTTAATCAATCATTAACTAAACTTCCACAAGAATGTCTAGTAGAGACAGCAAATGGAGAAACCATTAAAATTTCTGAAATCTTGCAGGGGGCAAGAATAGAAATTCTAAATCAGAAATTTATTGCAAACCTTTACCCCATGAATCTGGCAGGATTTGATGTTGTGTTAGGAATGGATTGGTTAATAGCCAATAAAGCCAGTATTTTATGTGATCAAAAGTCAATTCAAGTAAATTCACCAAGGGGTGAAAAGATCACAATTAAAGGAAGTAAAACCTCTAGATCCACTAAATTCATCTCTGCGATGAAATCATCAATTTATATAAGAAAAGGATCATTAGTGTATTTGAATTCTATAATCACTAACACTAAAGGAAAAGAATTAAAGGATATTCCAGTAGTATCCCAGTTTTCAGATATATTTCCAGAAGAGCTACCAGGCAACCTCCAGATAGAGTAGTTGAATTCAGAATCCACCTAATACCAGGGACAGCACCAATTGCCAAAGCACCTTACCGTTTGGCACCCACAGAAATGCAGGAACTAAAGAAACAATTAGATGAATTGTTAGAGAAAGGATTCATACAGCCAAGTTCATCACCCTGGGGAGCGCCGATCCTATTCGTTAAAAAGGACGGCTCAATGCGTATGTGCATTGACTACCGTGAATTAAACAAGGTCACAATTAAGAATCGGTATCCATTACCAAGAATTGATGATCTGTTTGATCAGTTGCAAGGAGCACGATTTTTCTCTAAAATCGATTTAAGGTCAGGATATCATCAATTAAAGGTACAGGAAGAGGACATTCCTAAGACCGCTTTCAGAACAAGGTATGGCCATTATGAATTTACTGTCATGCCATTTGGTTTAACCAATGCCCCAGCTGCATTCATGTACATGATGAACCGAATATGTAAGCCATATTTGGATAAATTCATAATTGTCTTTATATATGATATTCTCATTTACTCTAAGAGTAAAGAGGAACATGCAAAGCATTTGCACGCACTTCTAAGTTTATTAAGAAAAGAAAAGCTTTATGCTAAATTTTCAAAGTGTGAGTTTTGGTTAGAACAGGTACAATTTCTTGGACACCAAGTTGATCATGAAGGACTTCATGTAGATCCCACCAAAATTGAGGCAATAACCAGGTGGAAAACCCCTGAATCACCAACCGAGGTTAGAAGTTTCTTAGGATTGGCCGGTTATTATAGAAGATTTATTCAAGATTTTTCTAGAATAGTCATTCCCTTAACTAAGCTGACCTGCAAATCTTTTAAGTTTGAATGGGGACCAAAACAAGAAGAAGCCTTTAGAATCCTTAAGCAAAGATTAACCCATGCACCCATACTAGCATTACCAGAAGGAACTGAAGATTTTGTAATCTATTGTGACGCTTCTAAGTTAGGTTATGGATGTGTATTGATGCAACGTCAAAAGGTTATAGCTTACGCTTCTAGACAGCTTAAGAATCATGAAGAGAATTATTCAACCCATGATCTAGAATTAGGAGCTATAATTTTCACCCTTAAGATTTGGAGACATTACCTATATGGTAGTAAGTTTACCATTTTCACAGACCATAAGAGTTTAAGTTATGTCTTCGGGCAAAAGGAGTTGAATATGAGACAAAGACGCTGGATGGAATTACTTAGTGATTATGATTGTGATATCCAGTATCATGTAGGAAAGGCAAATGTAGTTGCTGATGCTTTAAGCCGAAAGTATCATGAAAAGCAAAAAAGAGTACGTTCACTTAAATTAAATCTGCAAGTAGATTTAAATGAACATATTAGAAAGGCACAAGAATTAGTAATCAAGGATGATACTGAGAAATTAAAAGGAATGATTAAGGAATTAGAACGAGGAACAGATGGAATTTGGAGATTCCATAAGAAAAGGATGTTGATACCTAAATTAGGAAACCTACGCCACCGTATATTAGAAGAAGCCCATAGGTCTAACTATACGATGCATCCTGGAAGTGATAAGATGTATCAGGATTTAAGAAAGAATTTTTGGTGGATAGGAATGAAAAAGGATATAGCAGCGTATGTTGCAAAGTGTTTAACCTGTTCACAAGTCAAAGCTGAACATCAGAAACCTTCAGGTTTATTGCAACAGTTAGAAATGCCTGTTTGGAAATGGGAATTGATAACAATGGATTTTGTTACTAAATTACCCAAAACAAGAAAAGGTAATGATACAATCTGGGTGATTGTAGACAGGCTAACCAAGTCAGCTCATTTCCTACCAATGAAGGAAACTTTCAGTATGCACAATTAGCTAAATTATATGTAAATGAAGTAGTTTCTTTACATGGAATTCCTCTATCAATTGTTTCTGACAGAGATAGTCGTTTTACCTCTAATTTTTGGATAAGTTTCCAAAAAGCAATGGGAACCAAGTTAAATCTAAGCACAGCCTATCATCCTCAAACGGACGGACAAAGCGAAAGGACAATTCAGACCATGGAAGACATGCTTAGAGCTTGTGTAATTGATTTCGAAGGTAATTGGGACGATCACTTACCATTGATAGAATTTTCTTATAATAATAGTTATCACACAAGTATCAATGCTGCACCATTCGAAGCACTTTATGGACGAAAGTGCCGATCTCCAGTCTGTTGGGCAGAAATTGGAGAAAAGTAACTATCTGGACCTGAAATAGTACAAGAAACAACAGACAAAATCATTCAAGTCAAGGAACGACTGAAAGCAGCACATGATCGACAAAAGAGTTATGCTAATAACAGACGAAAGCCGTTGTAATTTCAAGTAGGAGATAAAGTATTATTAAAAGTCTCTATTGGAAAGGAGTGCTAAGATTCATCAAGAGGGGAAAGCTAAGCCCCAGGTATGTTGGACCTTTTGAGATTACTAGAAGAATAGGACATGTAGCCTATCTGCTACAACTGCCAGAGGAAATGGCAGGAATACATGATGTATTTAATGTATCTAATCTCAAGAAATGCTTAGCTGATGAATCACTGATAGTACCTCTTAAGGATATAAAGGTAAATGAACAGTTAAAATTTGCAGAAAGACCTCTACAAATTGAAGACAGGAAAGTCAAGAATCACAAACACAAGAGATTAGTTCTGGTCAAAGTGAAGTGGGACTCCAAAAGAGGACCAGAATACACATGGGAGCTTGAATCAGAAATGCAAAGGAAATATCCACACTTGTTTCAGTAGACCTCGAGGACGATCTCTAAAACAAGGTGGGGAGGATATAACAACCCTCCTGAAATTTTTTCTGACGCCCTAATATATTTTAAAATATTCCCATATGTCTTAAAAGACACCCCGTATGCGAAAACAGACCCCGAATACCTTTATTTTTATAAAAATAAAATAAAAACAAAATTTTTAGGTCGCTCGCGGGCCGCGTAGATCTCTTAAAGATCTTACGCGGGGAGCGACAGATACAAGATCCGGTGAGCCCCGGTGCTGACACGTGGCAACACGTGTTGAACCTATATTGTGACCCGGATCACCTACGGTCTAGACCTCCTACTACGCGGGCCGCATAACCCGATGACTCACCTTACGCGGGCTGCGAGAGACTTGAATTTCTGCCCTATATAAGAGGGCATCGGGCCTTCAGTCGAAACTCACTCACGATCTTTTCGTTCTCTCAATTTTCATATAGTAGGCATAATACTCGGGTATAATATCCCCCTAACTAACGAAGTTCTGCTCCGTTGTAAGTATTATAACCCCGGTAACGTATTAGATACGCTGCCCGATTGATCCAGGGTTCCGTAACGGCTGTTGTGGTTATGCCCGACGTAGTCGTTGGAATGTCGTCTCGGGGAGGGTATCATTAATATAAATAAAAGGGTTATTATACTAACATATGTACATTTGTGTAAATTATAGATAAATCACCAGGAAACCCTAAAAGAAGTCTAAGACAGCAATGTGAGTAATCTCCTTTTTGTAAATTGTTTTTACAAAACCTTAAATGTTTTACAATGTGATTAAGCAGTGATTGAGTCTTTGTAGTTCTTCAATTACTGCCGGTATGTTGGGGTTTTGTATACAAAATGTGGAACATGTTACCATTGGACAACGAGTTAGCCAATGTGTAATATGACCCACCAGTCAGGATTGACAATACTGAATGAGTAATTGTGTAGAAATAAACAATGTGATAGCTCTCAATACTGTGTTAAAGAATAAAGTGCTTCTTGATTAAACTGGGATTCACTCACCAGTATTTCCCACTGACAAATGTTTTTAAAACGCATTTCAGGTAACAAAATCTAACAGCCAAATTAGAAGAAAGCCAGCTGGAGAGCACTGACGGCTTGGAAAAATGTGGCTATAAAAGTTACCTAAAAGACGATGTTTTAAATTCAATAAAATAGGGTTTATCCCTACAAACATGTTGTAATAAGAAACTTGGGTTTTACCCATGTGATTATTAATATAAAATATGGTGGTTTTACTCTGATAAACATTTCCTAACTACGGTCCTGATGAAATTTCCGCTGCCAAAATGTTAAATAAAATGATACCACCACAACTGGTCTCGCGGCCGCCCGTTCCCGGGACAGATAGGGGCGGGGGTTGCGACAGCTTATTACAACAAAAAAAGTCTAACACGAACGCTTCAAGCCAGGGGACCTAGTACTTAGAAACAATGTGGCTAGCAAAAAAAGAATCAAGGAAAACCCGGCCCCAAGTGGGAAGGGCCATACACGATTCTCGAAGCCCACAAGGGTAGGTCCAATTGTTAGGATCGGAGGCTCTCATGATTGTGTTTGTTTGTAATAAATGAACAATTAATAAACATGATTCAAAGAGATATGCAGCGGAAATTAATACAAACTTTGTAAACACAATCAAAGAGGAAGATAGTTTTGATAAACACATGCTTTTCATCAAGTCGAAAGATTACAAATCAAAGCAAACGATTATAATGCAAGCTTACAAACTAAACTCCCCCTCAGCCTGATACTCCATGGTTGATTGCACACAAGATGAAAGGATTGGACTAGAGGAGAAGAACTCGCTCAGTCAATCAAATGTAACAGTACAGAGTACTGCTCCATTTATAGGCAAACCAAACCACTGAAGCATCTCAGCTGACGTCACCATGAAAGCGACGTCTAACAGCCTAACAACCTATAACCACTGTTCCTATACAAACACTGCTAATCTTAACCACTGATTCTACATAAGACAAGTAATACATTAAACTACTGCTATCTTCTTCCATCAGTGCTTTCCTCAAAGTTGATCAGTCCTTGAGTGGGCTGTGCTTTGTCATCAGTAGATTGAGCCAGCAGTGTTTACTTCTTCAGAGCTTTATCAGCAGTTCTACTTGGACAGTGGATATAGAGCATCAGATGTTATAAGTACTTTCAAGGGGAAAGCTTGTTGTAAACTACTGCTTATTATGAATCCACTGTTGTGAACCAGTTTTGGCTTTCATTATCTGTTCCTTTGGTAGGGTTCAATCCCAACAACTATAAATTGGCTGATGCGGAAGGTAAAAAGCTTCCAAGACATTGGAATGGCAAGACCCTCAAAAGGTTCCACGTCTGACCGAGGAAAGTTCAGTTTGTATTTCAAGAATCATATTTCAAGAGTTGTATTTCAAAAATAGTCCCATGTACCCCTTTTGTAAAACAGTATCTCTTGAATGAATGAAGATGTTTTATCAAATTTGTCTTTCTGTCCTAAAATCAGGTTGAGAACCTAGCAAAAAACTCCATGGCAAGGGCCATGTAAGGGGATGAGCTCCCAGGCCACATCGCTCAATAGGTTCAAAGGTTGAGTGAACCTATATAAGGGGTGAGTTCCTAAATCAATACAACTCCATGAGACTTATAAAATTACCAAAAAACAAAGTTGTCTCATAGACGGGTCCGAACAACCTACACCAAATGTTCCTTAAGCCGTGTAAAAGCTCCAAAAAAGCAAATCACTATTAGCAGGCTTACGAACCAAAATCAAATCAAGAAAACAGATAGGACAGGTGCTATGTCTTCTTGTTAAAAGTACCAAGGCTAAGTGACTGCAGCACTGAACCCTTTAAGGTATAAAAAACATAAAAACAACACAAACCCAACAAAGACAATACCATAAACAAAAAGAATAATGGAAGGGGCAACATAACAATAGCAAAAGGTTGCATACAACCCAAACTCAGAAATACAAATCAAAGCATCAAGTCACAAAAATTAAAGTAGCAACTGGAAGCCTTAAAGGCTTCAAGCTACAAACATCCCACAAAGCCGCTTTTTCAAAAATAAAGCTAAATCTAAAAAAACACAACACAAGGCAGGTGGTCAAAGTTAAATAGCATAAGAAGCTTTAAAGGCTCCCAAATATTCAAAACAAGTTAAAACAAACCTTAATAGTTTGTAAACATAGATATTGTTCAAACGGCCACCAAGGCCAACCACAACCACAAAACAGAAACCTTAAGGGTTTCTGCGAAATCTAGAATTGTTTAAGATAGCATACAAATGATTAAATTGTTTAAGGTTGCTAAGAAAGCTATGAATATTGTTCAAACATTAGAAGGAGGCTTAGAAGTCCCAGAACCAGTACCTTTAGCCTTCTTGGCTTTCTTCGATTTCTTAGCTTTCGAACTGCCATCATCACCAACCGCTGAACCTTCAAGGCTTGCATCCTTTGAAACATCAAATTCTCCCGAAAAGGTCTCCTCACTATCTCCCGAACGAGAACGCTTCCTTGAATGGGAGTCAAGCACTTCAGCGCATACCTTTTCATTAAGGCGATCCGGCTTCAACTCCTGTAAAACAGAAAGGGGTTTACCAAAACAAGCTGCAACCTGACTTACATATGGGTAAGTCAACCTCTCCATCTGCTGAACGGAACCTTTGAAAACCTCAGAAGCTTCGTGGAGATACAGGGGAGACTGTTCCAAGGGTTGACCAGATTCATGAAGTTTATAACCAGCAATAAGGCCATGATGTTTCCCCAAGTTGAGCAGTTTGGTGTAAACTTCTCCAAGAGCATAATTGAACTCCTTAGAGTGAATAAGGTAGGTAACAACTTGATGAAAACCTTGCTCAATGAGCCACTGGTTATCACCAGTGGCTTGAGCAACCAAAGACTTCAAACCTTCCTTCTCTTCTTCGAAGGCCTTCTGTTGAACATCTAAGGCTTCCCTATCAGCCTTCAGTTTCAATCGGCCAGCTTCTAAACTTTTCTTGAGATCGTTCACTTCAATCTCATGTCTCCTGGTCAATTCTCCAACTTTCTTCACCCAAGCCTCCTATTTCTTAGAGAATCCTCCAACCTCCTTCTTCATTGCAGCCATAGAGGCTTTCATCTTGTCCTTCTTCTTGGAAGCTTCCTCATACTCCTGCATACCCTTTGTGAAACGGGTAACACCTTCAGCCAACATGGTCGAAAGGTTACAGGAGCTTATCATCAATCTTGAGATAAGGTGATCGGCTTCCATTTCAGAAATTGCACTCCAAACACCAGGAGGAGCAAAATGAGCTAATACCTCAGCACAAACATCCGGATCCTTGAAGCTATCCCCAACCTTCACATCCCAGTTGGGAACATACACTTCTTCAGCTTCAGGACCCTCTAAGCTCTCAACACTTTTGCCCGATGAACCCTTGATGGTAGGAGTGCTGCCTTTCTTAACCAACTTCTTCTTTTTCCCAGAAATCACCAACTCTTTCTCCTTACCCTTTCCCACATCAACCTCAAGAACCTGTTCCGCCGACACCTCAATATCATCGCTAACGTCAATGGCCTCGGAGCCAGAAGATTGATCAGCACCTTTCAAGTGACGATTTGAACGACGAACAGAAAGCTTGGAACCCGGAGCCTTGGTGAAACCTTTAACATTGGGAACATTCACATAGCCAGAACCCTCAAACCTATGCTCGGATCCTCTAACAACCGCATCTTCACCCGGAGTAGCAGCAACATCCCCAAAAGCAACATCAGAAGTATCGTCACTTTTGATAAAATCAAGTGTAGATATAACTACAAAATAAGCAAAAAATAAAATATATAAGCAAGCAAAAATAAGAACATAATAGCACAACAAAACAAATGCATACCCTGCCCATCTCTCATAAGCACTGGATCTCGGTCACGTTTATCCCATAACGTACTGAGACCCAACAATACCAGTAAGTGCTCAGGAAAGGGACGAAGCCTTGAAGGGCACTCCCTAAGAGTATCAAGAAAATGGGTATTTATCTCGGAAGCAGAGGGTTCAGGCTCATTTAAAACGGTATCCGGATGCCTCCAAACAAGCTTAAAAGGAACAATTTCATCGAAAATCCAGAAAAATCGGTCTTTCCAAACACCAAGACTAGAAACCATAGATGAAATTAAACAGGTATCAACCGGAGATGTCTCAAACGTAAACCAGTCACCATTCTTGGCCAACCGGAAAAAACGACGGAACGATAAAAGGGTGGGATCATACCCAGAAGCCCGGCACAGAAGTTCAAAGTGCAAAACCCTAGCGAGACCCCGAGGGTGAATCTTGCCAAAGGATACGCGATAATACTCTAAGACGTTCAAAACAAAGGTCGAAAATGGGTGACGAAGGTTCAAAAACTCAAAATGACGACAAAAAAGGGCAATGGAACCAGGGGGACACTTATCAATCGAAACATCACAAGCTGGTGCAACAGGTTTAAACTTCATCCCAATCCCCCATTCCATACAGAATTTTTCTACTTCCTCTTGAGTTAATCAAAAAACGATTTCGCTAAATCTTTACGAGCACCCATGCTATAAGAAAATGATCAAAAAATAGGAAATCAAAACTAACCTGAACGGAGAAAAGAGAAAGAAAACTTGAGTGGAAATGTGCAAATGATGTTTCTTCTAAAAAATTAGTATAAATTAATGAAGAAGAAATGTTATAATTAATCAAGGGTATTAAAACCGTCGCCTAACACAAAGAAAACTGCCACAAGTCATATCAATTGTCTTGTTAAAATTCAAATTTCAAAAAACTCAACTGCAACGAACCCTTTAAGCCTTCAAGCCTTTAAGCCTTTAAGCAATACAAGTAAATGTGTAAAAGTCAGAAGTCTTTGAGCTCATTCCCCAAAAACCTCTGACTTGGGGGGCTGATGACGGGGGTAGACCAAGACTAAATAAAATGACTTAGGCACATGAACGCTTGAAAGGTTAAAGGGTTAAAGGGTTCAAATCCCGCCAACTCGGATGAGCAGCAAAAAGGATGTGAACAGTAAGCCATCACTTCACTGATTGCTTGTCCAGCCTTCTCACAGTCGTAAAAGAGAACATGTTCATAGAGAACAACCTTTTACCCGCAGGTCTAAACCATTCAACCCCTAAAAGGGTAAGTCTCCCACTGCAAGCATGGTTCACTTATCCAAGGTTTCCTCTTTGAGTGATACCTTCCTCTATAAAATGACACTTCATTTAGTGCTGAAGAACATTCCGATCAACTCTGATTCCCTTGGAATCTCTGGTCTCCACTCTTGAGCACTTGTTTCATGCAAGTCTCATTTCTTTACATTCAACACACACGTTCCCACTGTTCTGGCATCCGAAGCTGAACACACTTCAGTCGAGGATCTTGAACAAACAACAAAATATCACTAGTGAACCTCTCTCCACGTCTTGCAAACATGGGGGGACCTCACGACCTGCGTTAAGCAAACCAGAACCCTCCAAGCCTTTTGCCTAACCAGCCTAGCTACTACCATCGGTCTATTATTTGTTGCATCAACAGTTTGCATTAGGAGTGAGTAAACCTTCATCGGTTAATGAAATTAACCGATAATTGAGATTAACTAACGGTCATGGTTAAGATTATTTGATTAAGAAATTAATCGATTATGCTTATGGTTATGGTTAAGGGTGTCCTATAACCGAACGTTAACTAAACCAAAATGATTTTATACATGCTTACGTCGAGGTGAATATCTATATGTAACTATATGTGAATTGGGTATATGTGTTAATGTTGTAATAAAAACCTTAAGAATTCAAAATACGTATGTATATATGTATATATGGGATATATGTGGATTGGGTCCTGATACACCTTGATAGTGGAAGTGCTCGTAAGAATGAGAAACGGTTGCACCTATGTTTTAGCTAGCCCGGGTGTCACATTCATGCTTCCAAAATAAACTTGGGAATCCTCACTTGAACAAACGACATATCTCACGTTTGATGTCACCAAACTTGTACTAGAATCAACACACGTTAATTAACCGAACCTAGCTATATGTGGCTTGGTTGTGTTGTAAAAATTTGTAATAGAATCAACACACGTTAATTAACTAGAAATTTAGATCATAACATGCAAATTACTGTTAGATGCCATCGTTCTTTTTCCATGTTCATTTAATTCAAACTTTAGTTCAAACAAGCCTTGCTTAATGAATTAAAATTAACCAAAATTGAACCATAGCCGAGCTTCAAAACCGATTAACTATAACTAAAGTTCAGCTATGATTATAGTTAAGGAAATCCCATAAAAGAAGCTAACAACCATTATTATGGTTAAGGGGAAAACCGAACTAAATCGAGTCATGCTTTACACACCCTAATTAACATGTTCAAATCCATGAATAACTAGTATATTCCAAACGGTTGTTGATTAGACAATGGAAATAAATCTAAAGTAATACTATTGTGAATCTATTGGTTGACATAGAGATGAAGATAAGCAAAATGTTGCATCAAATTTCATAAATATTTATAAAGAGTAAACATTGAACAAGACCGTCTTTCGAAACCACCTCATTGATCAACGTTACAATAGGTTTTGAAAATGGTACTATATTTGTATCATCCAACCTAAAATACATATTGGGTCTCGATTATAAGAAGCGGAGTTCCTTGACATGGTCTAAAGCTTTTCTTTGACAAGGCAGTTAAACGGGCATAGTTGGGTATAATGAGAAACGAATGCAGTCAATATAGGACGTGTCCCCTTATTCTAATAAGAGGCTGACATCATTAGGCCTCTTGTTGATTCAAAATGATAAAAATGCATGGTCATTCTCAAATGAGTTTGATTTGATAGCTTTATATCTTGATTGAGTAACAAAGTAGTTCAACACCGTATGAGGGATCGTGATCCATGTTACTTGTTTAACCGACTTTCAAGTACATAAATAATATATGATATCTTACTATATATCATTACCTTAAAGCAAAGATGCTCAGACTGATTGGTGATATTGGATAATTGTAATTCTTATGTCATTAGAGGGTAATAAGATGTTGTTAGACATTCACCAATGTCTATCTTGATATATGATTGAGTCTTGTGCAAGTGGGAGATTGTTGGATCTGTATGCCTAATAAACAACATATAAGACATTTTTTTATGACATGTTATATTAAAGGGTCACACATCGAGCAAGTAAATCAAGTATACATTTAAAAGAGACTAAACACATCAACACAATTCAAGATCATGTGTATATCTATGTATTGTAATAATTATCACAATGCTCCCAAATATTAATAGTTACTATTTAGAGAAATAAAAAAATAAATATAAATAATTGTTCAATTAATAAAAGTTTTTACATTTAAAATACTTGTTAATATAATTGTTATGGGTGATAATTATGACCGGTATTCCGGACCTGAGTTCAAAGTCCCGGATTATAGATATATTTGATATCCTGAACCTATTCTGGATATTCTGCTAACTTATTTCTTGCACGTGTTATTTAATGAATGCAAGGAATAGAAATGAGACTTGGTTAAGCAAAGAACTCAGACTTATTTAATGGTTAAAGAAGTCTACAAATGGTCATTAGAGAATAGTCGTTGTATCCCGGCTATTTCAGGATATATTATTACATTTTTGTATTTTAAATAATGAGGTTATCTGGTCATTTAGGCACATGATACGACACAACACTCTCATTTTGATCACAACTAACACTCTTTATTTGTAGCTCACTCACACTCGCAAACATTGTAACACTTAGCAACAATCAGAATAGTTCTCGAGTTGTATTTTTTTCATAGTTAATATCAAGAACTTTTGTGGACGACTTTCAAGTCAGCGCCCGAGGTTTTGTGTCGGCGATCCCAAAAGAACAAGGATTTTCCTTGTAACATCTCGTGTTTTTTATTGCTTTATCATTTATTTACATTTTAACATCCTGATATCCTGAGCTATATTTCAATATCCTGATCATACATTTTCATGTCCCGACAATATACTCCAAAAATTCTGAATAGCACACTATCTTGCAAACTAATTTGATCATTAAATTGCTCAGGTATTTTTTTTACCATCACAATAATTATGAATTATATCTAACATACAACCTCTACTACCATAATATTTTTGCTTTGCTTATGCGGAGCTCACAAATTAGTTTTTTGTTGCCCGAGTAAAGACATCCCAGTAGGTCACCCACTTTGACACTACTCTTACATGAGCATGCTTAACTATAGAGTTTTGATTGGATCCACAACCAATACGCCTATTACGTGTTGGTGATATTTGATGTGGGCACTTCTTATGAAACTAACATTTTGCATGTCCATGGAGGATGTGGGATTTGCCTAGGGTGTTTCAATTACCCCCTTATGGACTCATTGCCCTTAATCGTATCAGCCCCACCATCCCAATCGTAGATGTGGATTTACCTAAGGTGTTCCCCTAAACAACCCCAATGACTTATCATCCCGGATGAGGTTTACCTCACCATCCCAAATGACACAGGAGTGGCTTTGATATCATTTCTAGCATATTACCTCTCATACCACCAATATTGTTCACTACACGTATAAGTAGCTCATGGATTTATTTTTGGTTATCGAAGTGCAAACGTTCGAGAGGGTTGCCCACCTTGTACTACTCACACACGAGCACGCTTAATTGTAGAGTTATGATAGGATCCACAAACAATACCCGCATAATACATATTTGAGGCGGACATGTCTTATGAACCCAATGTCTCTTATGCCCATACCCGGTATAGTTTTGTCTAAGGTGTTAATTATATATATGTGTGTGCATGCGTGCACACGCATGTATAGTGAAATCAAAGAGATTCGGATAATCTTAATCTCAACTATGAATCGTGGATAGTGAAATCAAAGAGATTCAGATAATCTTAATTTCACTTATGAATATATTGATGTATATTAAATTCTATAAATATGTAATATGGATTCCTAGGAATCCTAAATTTGTTGAGATTTCTTTGGATTTACGGGGATAAACACAAAACACAGTAAGATTAAGGCCATGTGTAGTTATAAAGCCTTTTAGGAGACGTTATGCGACAAGTGGCGAAAAGTGCAAGAGAGGGGCTTTATGGGACTTTATATTACAAGAGGGTGTAGTGGTAAGGGGATTATATAACCCCTTCAATTATACATACATATGTATGTAAATATATGTCTGTGAGTGGGGGAGTAAGGGGCAAGGCGTGATAATTTTCGCGAGGATTCAAAATTCAGACCCCATAGCGCCAGCCGTAATGGTGTAGTCGGGCGCTATACACCATTACAACACACGATATAAAGCCCCATTACGGATGGTCTAAAGTTTTTTATAGGTTAGTTAATTACTTGTAATCGGTCCATGAAGATATGTGATAGATTTTATCACATATCGACGCATGTTCAAGTTTTCTGCTGCTAAAATAATTTAAAATGAACATACAAATGCCAACATATGTTCTAAATGTGAGGATCTCACTTGGGAGACTTTTCCAACGGTGTAATGTTGGTTTGGACTCTAGCCGCAGCTCACGGTTGGAAAAAAGAACCTCTTGGTCCAAAGGTTGTTGAAAACGAGGATTGTCTCATTAAGTGTGTGTCGTCTTTTATGGCTTTTAGAATACCAAAAATTTCCATTTAGGGGTGCGCTTATTGACTTAGCTCAGTCTCCCTCATCTCGGGCAAGCCTTCAATCATCCGGAGTATATCATCACAGAGTGTCTTTACAACTCCATCGTTCCGGACTCCATGGATAAGCAAGAGATCCAAATAGTTTCGTCCACCCTCAAACTACATGATTTCTTTGTTGTATTGTGTGATGAAGTCCTCTACGATTTGTTTTTTTCTTTTACTTCTCATGTAATGAATTTGGGTTGGATCTTTAGCGTAGCATCGTTGCTGCCTTAGACCATGTGTAATGGTAATGCCACCACCCTTGGGCGTTTTGAGTCATGTAGCAGCCCAGTCAGCAATGAAGCATTATGTGGCGTTTTCTAAAATGGGTGTAGTAGGGATGTGGACATTGTGTTAAAAATGGGTGTAAATAAAATTAAATAAAAACATCAAAAATACTTTATTGGTCATTATGTTTAAATCTGTATGTGATTGGCCAATTCAAAGTTCTCTCCGGCGTGGAATAAAAACGCTCCAACCCAATTTTGGTAAAAAAAAAAAAAAAACACCCACCGGGGCGGAGATGAGGGCGCGGAGGGGCGTTCTCGAACCAAAAAACGCCTAGAAACTTTACCACTACAGGTGGTCTTACCATGAGGATCTTACGATCTATCTACCTTGACATGTGGTTTTTAAACCATATGTGAGCAACTCCACGACGTGTGTGAAAACATGTGACACCATATTAACATAGATTATTGTTAACTTTGCTATATTAAAATAAACAATAAATTAAATTTATTAACGATGAAATTCATGTTTTGTTAGCTAAAAACAATTATTAAAAATGTCATGACGCAAAATCCACCTACGCGTTAGTTAGGAAGATGGATGGTTCAAGAAGAAATGTCTAGTTAGTTTAGTAAATTTACATGTAAATTTTATACGAACCAATCATATGATTTGATTAACATAGAGTTTATATCTAGATAATATAAATTATAGATATATTATTTTCATATTTAATTAACAATGTCTTAGAAGGGATAACCTCATGGTATAATATTGTATTTCTCAACTAAGTGATTATAGTTTGTTAGTCCTATTGCGGCGTTTTGATCAGATGTAAAAATTCTTGGTTTTATATGATGTACTTGGTGTGGGTTAATGAGTCGTTTTTTTTTTTTTTTTTTTGAACGACAAAGAATTTACGTGTAAACTCACTCTGCTCGGGGCTATATCCAAGGTCGACTCATCGACCGCCATGAGACCATACCTTCTGCGTCTCCACTAAGAAGGACAGACCAATTTATCACTAGACCAAGTTCTCAGGACTAACGAGTTTATATTCCTAATCTTTTGATGATTAATAAAGTATTTTTGTTGGACATTCAAAAAATTTAGTTTGAATCTTGTGTAAAAAATAGGTTTGTTGCAATTTTTAGGTTTATGAAGCGCAATGTGATTCCTTAATGTATGTGAAAGTGAAAGTGGGTTTGAAGTTTGAATAAATCTCCCTGTCATCTATAATTATTCTCACTAGTTAAAGGGATTAGGAGAATCTCTCTCGTTCGCCTAAATCTTGATCTATTAAACCCTTTATTTATTTTTTCGCTAAACCAACCCCCAAGAGTATGATATTGTGTCATAATTTTGTATTTAATACATGACATCTTTTCTTGTGTTCGATTAATTGTCGTAGTTTTTTTTTTCTTGAAATTAATCAAACATTAAATGCGTGGGTGGGAAGTAAAATAATATAAATACTATTTTGATTTAACTATTCATCAATCGTATATTTGCCAATGACCTCTCGCTCAAGTGGTAGGAGCACTTGAGTTCTTTGAAGACTCAAGTTCAATTTCCATTTGGTACAAAAAAAAGTGATGCATTGGTGGACAGTGATATGAGACCCTGGGAAACCTTAGTTTGATTCTTGAGCTAAATGGGTTTTACTGGTAATTTACCGTCGTGTCTACGGGCGGGTGGGTTACTGGTTTTTCCCCGGAATTGGTGGTGGACGACTCGGGTTACTTTCGGAGTACTCCGTTTATCCAGTGGGTGCCCCGAGAGTACTCGGGATTGATTTGTTGGCCGTTAAAAAAAAAGTGACACGTAAGCAAGAAAGTTTTTATGTAATCTATGATTAAGTGTATGTAAGTGGGTGAAATAATTTTGGGTGTATGTAATGTGGTTGATAAGTTACTTACCAAGAAGCCACGTATGTATTTGGTTAGATATGAAATGAACTTTGTCGCTAAAAAAAGCGGGGAAGTTTTATTGTTAACTATCATGGATAAAACTAATAAAGCCCATCTACACCCGTACTGGGGCGTCTTTTTTAAAAAAAAAAATTGAAAAAAAACGTCCGGAAACGCCCCGAGCCCCACTACGGCCGGCGTTATTTTTGAAAAAAAATGTCGTTGGCGTTTTAATTAAAACGTTGGACTTGCATAGGGGGGCGAGACTTGAACGTTGGCAACGGTCAATTGTGTATTTTTTTTTTTTAATTCAAAAATTTACCCACTATATATATATATATCACCCACTTTCTCTTATTTTTTATAAAAAACCTCACTTTCTCTACTACTTTCTCCTATTTTTTATACCAAAAAACCCACTTTCTCTTATTTTTTATACAATCATGCATCCATTCCGACCCCCTTTTGGTGCCCCCGCAAGACCCACGAACCCGAACACAACCCAACCGCAACACCCGTATAACCTTCAAGACATGGACCCGAGCTTTTTACCGTACGCGGCTTACTTGAGTGGCGCCACTCCATTCGTGCCTCCCACCTTCGTCTATGGTCAAGGCGGCGGCTCGCAACCGTCACAACAACAAGCCGAATCCGAACCCGATGTCGATGTCGTGCCGGAGACGCAACCCGAACCGGTGCAAGAGAAATCGAAACGCGGCAGAAGGTCGCATAAGAAGAAGGAAAATGACGAACCTCGACGTATAAAAACTACCATTAAATGGACGAAGGACGAGGAATTCACGTTGACTCGGGCGTGGCTCGACATTTCGGAGGACGAAGACACCGGTAACTCTTATATTTTTTACTTTTATTTTTAACATACAACTTATATTTTTATTTTTTTTAATTTGTAGCAAACTTTCAAACGGGCCCCGTTTTTTTGGATAGGGTTCGTGCACTCTTTTTTTTTATATTTCAAGTAGTGTAATTTTTATTTTAAATTAATGAAGATTTATATGTTTTAAATTAAAAAAAAAATTGTCAAATGATTGCATGGGCGTTATTGGAATAATGCCCCACTACACCTCTTTTGCTATAATGCCCAACGCTGACTAGGATGCCACGTGTCGGATAATGCCCCATGGTGGGGGCATTATTTTTGTTCACCACTACGGCTGGTGTTATTCAATCATTAATATTAATTTTATTTTAATTTTCATTTAAATTTAATTATTTCTTTTAATTTATAATTAAAATTAAACAACAAATAAAATAAACATCTAAGTAACTAAATTCAAACATGACACAGTAAAACAAAGTACTAAATAAATATTATTATGTCTACTCGTCTTCGCCGTAATCATCGTCGTCGACATAGTTAAACTATAGATGTTCAACTAAATCCGCTCGAAAATTTAAGTGTGTATTTCTGTCACATATCTTCATTCGGAGAGCTTATATCTCTGTATAGTTTAGTAGTGGCTTCGTCAATTGAAATGTATCGCCAAAGTTGGCACAAAAGGCTTTGCCCGTGTCCTTCAAGATCATGTTATGCAAGATAATATACGCATACATTACATTTCTCATTTTTCTTTTTTCATATATATGTGAGGGTTGGGCAATGAGAGTCCATCGTTTCATTAACACCTTGAATGCCCGTACGACATCATTTCTTGCCGACTCATGCCTTTTCTTGAAATACACATGTTTAATGTCATTCGGGCACAAAAAAGTTTTCACCAACATAGCTCACTCCGGATAAGTACCATAGACAAGATAATACCCGTACTTGTACTCCACATCATTCGCATAAAAATATAAATTTGGTGCAAGCCCATCTACGACATCATCGAACAGATTCGATGATTATAAAACAACGATAATGTGGTCACTTCGATGGTGTTGGCCTTTCCAAACAGTTGGACAAGCCGGCCACGACCAATGCGTGCAATCAAGGCTACCTAACATCCCGAGAAACCCGTGTATTCATTAGTGCCCTTTTTATGAGCTTGTGCTAAACATGTAAAACAGAAAAGTATAAGGGGTTAGTGAAAATGCACCAATGATCAAGTTTAAACTTTAAAAAAATTCGGTGAAAGTATGTAAAAGTGAGTAGAAGTTATGATTGCATATTCTCTCATGCACTTTGGTTGTTAGGATGCGGAATTTGTACTTCAGTTTCGTAATGGAAATTACTTTAGTCTTTAACAGTTGACACTTAACCCACCAATTTCATACAGGATTTAGCTATTTTCTCTATCAACATGTTTACTTCTAATTTTCTTATTAGTTTAATTTTTAAGGCTTACGAACACATACAATATCAAGACAACTTTAGATTCACGAAGTTCAGAATAGTTAGTAAGACCATGGGCGTGGAGGAGGCAAGTACTACATTACATTAAAAAAACAACCTAAACTTAAAAAAAAAAAAAATTAAAAACTACTAGTCTTCATCCGGCATGTCGTCATTGGGTTCGTTTTGTACGTTGTTCCAAATGTATTCCATCAAGTCCACTTGAAGGTTTTGATGTGCGTACTCGTTATGTAGGGAGAATGCGTTTAAAACTTGTTTTTCTACACTTACCGGAACAGAATTCCCATTAGGCGCGTTTTCGTCGTACTCACCAAGGCTATCCTATCCCGCGAGCGAAGAGTTGACGACGTAGGACAGGAACGCCAAGGTTACCCTACAGGGGTAAACTAAGGCGTGAGTTGTGGGAGTCTAAACAAAGGATTTTGATACAGAACTAAAGTACGTAGTATAGGGATCTGAATAATCATACAACACTTATGATATCTCGGAACGCAGTGAAATAGTCCCTTTTCGGACGACAGGAGCCTCCCTTCGCGCGAAAGGGTTAACCTTTCGTGCGAGAGGGCTATCTTTTCGGGCGACAGGTACTATTTCGAGGTGAAATAAGTTCGGTTTTGATTGAACTGTTCATTTTTTTAGCTGGAATCGACCTTACTGTTATCCCACAGCTATGAACTTAGCTTGTGAGTTCAATGGGTCTGTGATTCAGCCAAAGTACGAAATCAGAATGTTTGTTTTGTAAAAATTGGAAGATTAACTTCACCTAATCAGTTTGGTCCTCACCGTGGAGAGTTCTAATCAGATTGCCAAGGCAGATATGTTTAACCAAGTGAATTGTGGTGAAGAATCATGTAAAAAGTTTAGGAAAGTAGAAGAAATGTTGTCACACCCTGTCTTTTGCGGAAGCGTGATTATGTGTGACTTGCTTAATATCATTGCATTCAATCATAACAACAACTATATGATAAAAACCATAGATGGTTATCCATTAATTAAGTTTAAAAACATCACAAACATCATTGTTTAAACATAGACTTCAAATTCAAATTTTACAAACCAAACGAATTGTTTAGAGTTCCAGAATGACTCATCAAAAGACTCTAAATAAAATCAGGCTTTGGTAGATGTGTCTCGAGACAGGAATAAGACACACCAACCAGACCCTATGACAACGGATGACATCCTTTATTCTTAACGTAACTTGAAACATCCAACGCCCGCCAGATCCACTTTTAATTCCCTGAAATACATGTAGTTTTAAAAAAACATCACCAAAAGTTGAGCGAGTCCATGTGTTTGTTTGTGTGTACAAACCTTTGATATCATTGTATGTATGTATGTTTTGTATATCCCGGTTTGAAAGCAAAACAAGGAAACAGATCGATTAATGGTTTGCAAGGCCATTAACATGCGTGCAACGGCGTAGGAAGGCTCAAACCCAGCAGATTTTGTACCGGGCCTCCGGCTGTAAGACATAGTCACCTCATGGGCAAACCCCGGTCAACATGGGTGTGGGCTCGCTACACCCAAATAGATCTATCACTCATGCCCCTCGGTCCTAACACGAGGATTAATGGTCTTAGGAGTGCGCCTACCCATTCACATGATCTACTGTACTTTCCATAGCTAACCATACCAATTGTTACATGAACTCACAGTCTTGCGTCTTCAACCACCGTAACTCAAGCTCCTTCGGGTAAACACGACTACCTACAACGTACTATGATCTATTGGACGAGCAGGTCGTGTCTTGACTTAGTATTAATGTCTTTGAGTTACGCTTCTTTTGTGTCTTCGATATTATTCCAAGTTATATAATTATTTGCTAAAATAATTAATATTTAACTTAAAATATATTTATTAAATTTTGGAATAATTTGTTAAAACAATTATTTTAACTTAATACCTCCCAAGTATTTATACTTGTATATCCTTCCCAAGGATGAGTGTATTTGTATTTGCATTCTTATACTTGTTTATTCTTGCCATGTATTAGGGCCGTATTCCGGTGTGTATTTATACGTATGAGAATACTTATTTTTATTGTATTCATTAAGTATTCATATACTTAATTTCGTATTAATTTTTCCGGAATAATATCCTTAGTAAAAATCCATTTATATTTCCAAATATATATATATATATATATATATATATATATATATTAAGGAATACTACTTAGAAAAATTATTTATAATTTTTCACTTGGCAAAAATATTTGTATTTTCATATTTGTTTAAGAAATGTATATTTTCTCCCAAAAATAATACATCTTCTAATAATTCCAAGAAAAATATATATTTATACTTGCCCAAAAATAATATATTTTTCCTTTGTCAAAATATGATATATTCTTGTAATAATCATAAAAATCATCTTTTGTCTCTTGGTGTCCAAAATATTATTTGCCAAAATATACTTGTGAATATAATTTCCGGAATATTTTGTAAGTCTTATTCCATAGCTCGGTTTTCACCAATATTTTGTGTACAACTTGTATATTTATTCCTTGGAATTTTGGTAATATTTTGGATTGTAATTCTTGGTATTTTGATGTGTTATATTATTTCATGTCCTAAAATAATATAACTAATACACAAAATATACAAATAATATTTCCAAAATACATACTTAGTCACTTTTATTTATAAAAACCCAACCTCCAATACTTATATTTTTGTAACGAAAATTATGGCAAAGTTTATGAAACAATTTATGGTTGAAAATACACTTGTAAGTGCATGTTTATAAATATTTTTCTAAGTGTCTAAATTTTTAGAAAATTTTGTCATAGTTTCCCCTAAAAATGGAGGTTTCCATGCTTTCACGCATATCATTTTCTTTTGTAAAAATCATCACAATCAATCCACAATCAACAATAAACAACCTTTACTTACTAACTTTGCCAAAAACATGCATAATCTAATACTTCATGAACTTGAAATTTCACAAAAATTTATTGTAACTTACTAGTGTTCTTAGTAGGTCTTGTTATCCTTTAAAGTGTGATTAATTCTTTAAAAACTTCACTTTAAAAGAATATGGATCTTTACAACTTCAAATCATGTTTCTAAAAATATTTCTTCATGAATTCTTCTTGTCAAGTGTTTCTACACTTGTTTAACCACCAAAAACAAGGTTGGTTTATGTAAGAACCAAGGTTTAGTAAAACTTATATTTTTAACTTGGTTTCTTTAGAAATCATCCATAAATCTTTAGATCTACAAGTATTACTACTCACTTTGATCATTATTTTTCAAGAAATCATTTTGTTCTTTCAAGTTCATGCTTTATGTGTGGATGATCTATTATCCTACAACACTTTCATTCTCTCATCTTGCTAGATTATGTTTGTAATCATGATCTAGCAAGATCATATGATGATCAACATCAAACATATGTACAAATAACAATCAATAAGCAAATCAACTCATAAACAACTTAGTTTCTTCATTATTCATGCTTATGTTCAAGTTTACTTCTTGTGATTCTTAGTGTTCTTCAAGATTATGATTATGATCCTTCTTTTAACCACTTAAAATGGAAGTAAAATGGAGTTTATAAGGTTCTTACCACTAGCACAAGGCTAGGGATGATCAAGAGAAGAAATCAAGTGGATAAAAGCAAATAAGAGAGGTTCTTGCACTTCCGAAAGCTCCTAGCTTCTTTGTATGATATCTAACACCTTTGTATATGCTTGGATTGTATGAGAATGGATGAATGAAGGTGGATGTGTGTGTGTTGATGTTCAGCCGAGAGCTCCAAGGGGGGAAGAAGAACTTGTGTGTGTTTCAAGTGTGTGTAAGAATGAGGTTAGAACTTACATGTTATACTTATAACCATATTTTCCTTCTAACTCTTGTATATTATGTCACAAAAAGCATAAACATGATCCAATATAAAATTAAAACAAATCATCTTGTGGGACCCTTGTTGGGGCCGTAAATAGTGGGGGGGGGGGGTAGTAGCATAGGTTTAAACTAAGTTAGTTGATTACTAGTTGAAATCCTAGTGTAAGTTACGTGTTTTAGTTATTAGATATTTGTATTGGGTGTTATGATGTTTGGGACTATAACTAGCTTGGTAATGTTAAAACAGTGCTTCTAGTGTAAATTTGATGTTTCGGGTAGTGTCCGGTTGGTTACCGGTTCGTTAAAGTGCTAAACTTTGCAGCTTAGTGTGCTTTATGTACCCTTTTGTGACGCTTTTGATTACCGACACTTAGGAAAGCATTCAGGACCATTTAACCATATTTCTGCATAAAATTAGGTTGTTAAAATGCTGATTTATGCTGAATTCAGCACTTTGGGTGAGTTTTAGGCACTTTCCGGCACTTAAACTATCACTAGAAAGGCGGTTTTATGATCCTTACTTTCCTACACACTATACTAGTGTGGTATTTAGTTTCTGGCTCATTATGTGTCTCAATGCTCTGTCTGTCTATGTGTTAAGTTATGTCAGCATTTTCCTGATTTATCAGATAACTGTGCTAACTATGTTTCGTGCATCATTTGAGTCAATAAAGCTCTCATGCATTCATGTCATAACATTTAGCAATATATGATGCACATGTATGTATAAGGCAGTAACCAGAAAGCAGTTAATTGTAATTCAACACAGTCATTAAGCACTAATCATGGTTTAATAATTGTACGGATACCTGAAATTTTGACAGTTGTCACATTCTCCCCCTGTTAAGAAAATTTCGTCCCGAAATTTTAAGCTCTACTGCTAGCTACAGGGGTGTTAGGGAATAAATGCGGATATTTAGCTTTCATGCGGTCCTCACACTCCCAAATAAACTCTTGGACGTGACGTGCGTTCCATCGAACTTTGACGAGTTTAACACTACTCCTCCAAGTCTTGTTAACTTTCTAGTCAGTAACCTCATCAGGTTCTTCGGTAAAGTGGATTGTGTCGTCAATGTGAACTTCATCAGCAGGTATGATCACTGTTTCTTGAGTTGGACTCTTCTTCAGACTAGATACATGGAATGTATCATGAACACCATTAAGTTCTGCTGGTAGTTCCAACTTGTAGGCTATAGAGCCAATCCTTTCCAGGATTTTGAACGGTCCGATAAATCGTGGGTTTAATTTGCCACGCTTCCCAAAGCGTGCCACACCTTTCCAAGGTGAGACTTTTAACAAAACCATATCTCCCACTTCGAATTCCAAAGGTTTCCTTCTGTGGTCCGCATAGCTATTTTGTTGATCACGAGCCGCCTTAATGCGCTCTCGGATCTGTATGATCTTATATGTCGTCTCTTGGACCAATTCGGGACCAACCAGTTGTCTATCACCTGCGTCTGCCCAGCATAACGGTGATCGACACTTTTGTCCGTAGAGAGCTTCGAACGGTGCAGCTTGAATGCTTGTATGGTAGCTGTTATTATAAGAGAACTCAACCAAAGGTAGGTGAGTGTCCCAACTGCCACTCAAGTCCATTACGCAAGCTCGTAACATATCTTCAAGCCTCTGAATTGTTCTCTCACTTTGACCGTCCGTCTGTGGATGAAATGCGGTGCTCAAATTCAACTGTGAACCAAACGCTTCTTGGAAAGATTGCCAAATCCTAGACACAAATCGTCCATCTCTATCAGATATAATCGAGATAGGCACTCCATGACGTGCAACTATCTCCCTTAGGTACAACTCAGCTAGCTTACCTGTGTTATCCTTTTCTCTGATTGGCAGAAAGTGTGCATACTTTGTCAGACGGTCTACGATTATCCAAATCGTATCATGACCTCTGGGTGTCTTTGGCAACTTCATTATAAAATCCATCGAGATCTGCTCCCACTTCTACATGGGTATCTTAGGTTGCTGTAGGAGACCTGAAGGCTTCTGATACTCGGCCTTCACTTTGGCGCAAGTCAAAGATTTTCCAACATAAGTTGCAACATCACCTTTCAATATCGGCCACCAGTAGAAATCTTTCAAATCTTGGTACATCTTATCCGATCCTGGGTGGATCAAGTACCTTGATTTATGAGCTTCATCAAAGATCACATCTCTAAGACCTCCAAAGAGGGGAACCCAAATTCATCCCATGAAACACTAGGTTCCTTCCTCATTGGGTACCAACTGGTTCTCCATCCCACGGAGATATTCATCCTTCAAGTTTTCCTTCTTGAGAGCTTCTCTTTGTGCAGCAAGAATGCGCAACGAGAGGTCTGTTTGAATGATCATCTCCAAAGCCCTAACCCTTATGGGCTTAATCCTCTCCTTTCGACTCAAGGCGTCTGCCACCACATTCGCCTTTCCTGGGTGATATTTGATTTCACAATCATAATCGTTTAGTAACTCAACCCGTCGTCGTTGCCTCATATTAAGCTCTTTTTGATCGAATATGTGATGAAGGCTCTTGTGATCGGTATAGATTGTGCATCGGGTACCATACAAGTAATGTCGCCAGATCTTCAAAGCAAACACCATTGCGCCTAACTCCAAGTCGTGTGTGGTGTAGTTCTTCTCATGAACTTTCAACTGGCGCGAAGCATAAGCGATAACCTTCTGTCGCTGCATCAGCACACAACCCAATCCCTGACGCGAGGCGTCATAGTATACCACGAAGTCATCAGTGCCTTCGGGTAGGGATAGTATAGGTGCATCGCAAAGCTTGTTCTTGAGCAATTGAAAAGCTTCCTCTTGTTTATCTCCCCATTCATACTTCTTGTCCTTTTGAGTAAGGGAGGTCAGCGCTTGAGCGATTTTTGAAAAATCCTCAATGAATCTGCGATAATACCCAACTAAACCTAGAAACTGTCAGATATCGGTCGGTGTCTTCGGAGTTACCCAATTCTTAATCGCCTCGATCTTGGTGGAATCCACATGGATTCCATCTTCATTCACTACATGACCAAGGAATTGTACCTCACGCAACCAGAACTCGCACTTCGAGAATTTAGCATACAGTTTCTCCTTCTTGAGCAGCTCTAAAATGGCTCTAAGGTGTTGCTCGTGCTCTTCCTTCGTCCGCGAATAAATCAAAATATCCTCAATAAATACAATCACGAATTTATCGAGATATGGCTTGCAAACTCGGTTCATTAAATCCATAAACACTGCTGGTGCATTTGTCAAACCAAATGGCATCAATAGAAACTCGTAATGTCCATAACGAGTTCTAAAAGCTGTCTTTGGTATACTCTCTTCTTGAATTCGCAACTGGTGATAACCTGATTGAAGATCGATCTTGGAGTAGTAACTTGAACCTTGAAGTTGATCGAAGAGGTCATCAATCCTCGACAATGGATACCGATTCTTGATGGTTAATCTGTTCAGCTCTCGGTAGTCAATGCACATACGGAAACTACCGTCCTTCTTCTTGACAAACAGAACTGGTGCTCCCCAAGGCGAGAAGCTTGGTCAAATAAATCCCTTGTCCAAAAGTTCCTGAATTTGCGTCGACAGCTCTTGCATCTCAGAAGGCGTAAGTCGATAAGGTGCCTTAGCTATAGGCGCGGCGCCTGGAACTAAATCAGTGTGGAATTTGACTTGTTGTTGCGGCGGCAATCCTGGCAAGTCTTCGGGGAAGACTTCAGGATATTCCCTTACCACAGGGATATTTTCCAGCTTTGGCTCTTCGACTTCCTTATCAACAACGTGAGCCAAGAAGGAAACACATCCTTTTCGCATAAACTTTCGGGCTTTCAAACAGCTGATAATCCTCAAAGGCGTATCATGCTTTTCTCCGTGCACTACAGTCGTCTCTCCATTTGCCAATGGAATGTGGATAACCTTCTCATGACATACGATTTTGGCTCGGTTTCTTGATAACCAATCCATTCCGACTACCACGTCAAAACGTCCCAACTAGACTGGCAGAAGATTAAGCATAAACTCAAGCTCTCTGAGCTCTATTACACAGCCTCTAATTACTTCGTTTGCCTCTACTAGCTTTCCATTAGCTAGTTCTATCGAGTATGGAATATCTAGCTTACTGGCAACTAACCCGAGTGTATTCTTAAATTCTAGGGATATGAAGCTATAGTCAGCACCAATATCAAATAGTACAGATGCATAGTGTTGGTTGATAGGGAACGTACCCGTAACTACGTTCGGATCCTAGCGAGCTTCCCTAGCTCCAATGTTGAAAACTCTTCCTTGGGCTTGATTGTTCTTTGGGCAATCTCGCTTGAAATGCCCGACATCTCCGCAACTAAAGCATCCTTGTTTATTTCCAGTACCACCCTGGTTGTTGTTTTAGTTGCGGTTTCCATTACCAGCTTGGTTTCCAGAACCACCACGATTACCATTACCTCCTTGATTATTGTTTCCACCTTGGTTTCTGTTGCCATAACCGTTGCCACCACGGTTTCCATTGCCATTACCATTTCCTCTTTGACCATTATTCCCACGGCCGGCACCATACCAGCATGACTCCTTGGCATGGCCAACTTTTCCACAGGTTTCACACTTTCTAGCTCTACATCGTCCAGTGTGATGAAACTGACACACGTCACATTTGGGCAGGGTGCCCATATATCCTTTTCCTCTAATCTTAGCACCAGAAGTAGCACCAGTCTTAACCTCGGCTGGTGGATTCGCATCTATCTTCTTGTTACCACTGTTGTTTCCTTGGGTACCCTTCTTGAAATTTGAGAACTTCCTTTTGTTCTCTCCTGATGACTCAACACGAGTCTCCTTCTTCTTTCCCTCAGAGATCAAAAACTTGTTCAATCTAAATGTTTCCTCTGTCAGTGCTACGCTCAAATCAATGGCTTCAGTGATCATTGGAGGCTTCGAAGTAGTCACCATGCTCATAATTTGGGGTGCCAATCCCCAGATGAAGCGTTCAACTCGCTTAAACTCTGGCTCTACCATGTAGGGGACCACACGAGACAGGTCATGGAATCTCTGTACATACTCAACAATCTTGGGACCATCCATCTTCAGATTCCAGAACTCGGTTTCCAACTTCTGAATCTCAGCTCTCGAGCAATACTTCTTGCGCATCAGTTCTTTCATCTCATCCCAGGTCATACCATATGCTGCTTCCTCACCTAGAGTCTGAACCTGAAGGTTCCACCAGGATAGAGCTCTGTCTAGGAATAGTCCAGAAATGTAAGTGACCTGGTGCTCAGGCGCACACTTGCTCATTCGCAGCACAGAATCTGTCTTCTCAGCCCATCTTACGAAAGCTACAGCACCTCCAGTGCCGTCAAAATTCAGAGGCTTGTAGTCAAGGAACTACTTGTAAGTAAAGCCTGTACAAGCAACATCATTCACAGTAAGCATTAGCAAACGCACATGGAATGTCCAAACGTATCGTAATATGTCTTAAGTGACTTAAACATTACCGTGAGGTGGGTTATTTCCTGAGGTACCTCCGCTGTGTTCAGAGCGTAAGGCCTCATGTTGTGCGATTGCTTGTGAAATCTGTTCATGTAGTTCCGCCTGTGTTGTGGGCAATTGATTGTTCTTTCGAGGGGGCATCTTCTATAAAGAAGATTGTATAGGTCAGGTCTTACTCATATAATAAGTATATAGTATGTATATGTAGTAGCAATTATTGTAGCAAGCAATCAGGTAACCAGCAAAATTATAAGGCGAGCATGTAATTTAACAATGTATTTAATGAGAACATTACGATTGAGCTTTTCATTAATTATCGACAACGCATATTGTTACATGTTTTACCAAGTATCATATCAAAAGGGAACACATGGTCACACTACCCTTGTCAAAATGTCTATCAGTCTACAACAGTCATACAATCAAAAAGGTGATCTCCAAAAGGCTTCACTAGCTCAGCTCAATAGCGGTGCTCTCATCAAAAGCAAGCTACCTACATAAAACCAAAAACCGGCTATGCTGATGGTGGTGGAGGAACAAAAAACAAGCTGCGCACATGCGCTAGCTCCTCCTCAATATCGTAAACATGACGCAACAGATAACTGATCTGCTGCTCAACAGTAAGAAATCGAGTTTCAAACTCAGGAAATGGAGTAAGCGGAGCAGGAGGGTGTGAAAATGGGGATGGTGACGTACGAGGAGCAAAAGCAGGCTGACACGGACATGGAAAAGGTCGCGGTATCATCTCAAGCTCTAAAATCATGCGACTCATGATCTCATACTGGAGCTGCAATGATAGAAGTAACTCATCCTGTGTATAACCAGTAAAATGTGAGGGATGGTAGGGATCAGAAATCAGCATGGTGTAAGGTGGGAACCATCTAAGTGGCTCATCAAGTGGTGAAGAAGTAAAATGGGCAGAAGGTGCAGACTGAGGCATGTAAGGGAAAGCTGCTGATACATGAGGGTCATGGCTAGGCTGCTGGCTATAAGTCCCTCCCCTGGACGGGGTGCGGGTATATCCTACAAGAAAACAATAGGCAGGTCGACACGGTGCACATCTGATTCTACCGGGTGAAAAGGAGCAACATCAACAGGTGCAGGTGCAAGTGGAGGAGTGACTGGCTCAATAACAGGAGGGTCAGCGGGTGCAGGGACTGGATCTGGTATGACAGGTGCAATGTCAGGTATGCCAAATGGAATGGGGTCATGATCAAGCAAATGCTCAAGAGCAGGTATCGGCTCAGGATCAGCGGGTGCATCAACAGGCTGATCAACATGTATAAAATCAAGCTCAAGTCCAGGCTCAATGTCATGTGGAGGAGACGGTGCAGCTGACATGGCTGTATCATCATCAGTATTAGTGGCGTAACATCGCAAACCATGTGCCTGTAGGGCGGAAGATGTCACAGATGCAAAGGAATCTAAGACAGAGTGTAAGCTAGAGTCAGAAGAAATCTCAATAACGGGAATCCCCAGAATTGGAATATCAAGAACGTCCTTATCGAGCTCCCCATCGCCATGAGCATCATCAGGGGACCATCGACAAACAAATCAAAATCATCGTCAAAAAGATCATCGAATGGCCAATCCTCAGGAGGAATGACCACAAAAGGAACAGGAGCGAGGATCGGTGCCACGACATGCTCTCCATCGGGATGACCAATGATAAGATGATCGTGCACAGGAATGGGAATAACAAACGGATCCTCGTCCAGGATACCATCATCAATCGGTAAATCATCTCCGAAATCGGGCAGCGCAAATGGCTGAAAATCGTCATCATCGTCGGACATCATCTCCGGGTCACTCTCGGTATCGGAAGTAAAGATCTCTGGCTCAGGGACAATCTCATCGTCAGAAACAATAGCCATAGGATCATGGTCATCGGACAATCCACTATCAGATGATGACATGGTATATGTAACATAACAATCACCACATATACACATATATTAACTACTAACATTAAGCATGTAGTCAATGACAAGGTAATCATATAATCATGTATCCTTCCTGTCACACCCCAACCGATGGCGGAATCATCGGGGCGCGGCACTAGGCGAATCAGATTGCTCAAGAGAATCCATAACAACTATATTGCGATAATATTTAGTGCATTCGTTATCCCATACTAACAAATAATACAATCACATAAGTTATCACAGATTTCTTGTCCTCCCGAACAATACAAATCCGACAACCTAGATTTTAGTTGAGTTTCTAGACTTCCTAGCTTGATTTGATATAGTCTGCGATCTAACCTGCAACATACGTTAAAATATTTGTCAATACAAAAGTATTGGCGAGTATACAGGTTTGATAAGTATAGCATAATAGATAAAAGTGTAGCGAATTTCCATATGCAAGAACGTAACACACGACATATATACTCACAAAGCTGATACTACCAACTAAGTCCTCGATGCTCGAATGTGCGATGGCAAACTAGAACCCGTCGGGCGCAATAGTACTATACTAGTCATGGTGGGACGTCGCGAGTATAAGCCCTAGCACATAAGCAACTAGCATCACGTATATCTATGCATAACAGTTATTCGCAAGTGATAATTCGATTGCTTGATTAATTCGATTTGCTAGAAACGTATGTTACACCCAAAATTCGATTAAAAAGGGGTTCAAGTATACTCACAGTGCGTATTTAGCGAGAATACAACTTGATTAAGTTGGTTGTGAGTACGTCTGTGTTGATCCTTGAAGAACAGAGTAAACGATGTACGGTTAAGCAAGATTGCCTTGAAAAGTCACTCACTTGGTCGAATGGTGCTCATCCGTGCGGATTATCATGTTATCCGTCCGGATGACAAGTTATCCGTCCGGATGACATGTTATCCGTCCGGATAACAGGTGATCCGTGCGGATGATGTGTGATCCGTGCGGATAAGGTGTGATCCGTGCGGATAAGTGTTGACTCGTCCGAATTGTTGTCCGTTCGAAATAAGTGGTGGTTCGTACGGATTGTCATTTGTTCGAATAAGCGTCATCCGTCCGGATGACATGTATTCCGTCCGGATGACATGTACCCGTCCGGATGACATGTATCCGTCCGGATGACATGTTATCCGTGCGGATTACATGTTATCCGTGCGGACAACACGTCTGTTTCGCGTTCTGAATTCTGTTTCTGAGTGTTTTAACGGAAGAAATACTTGTAGAGTTACCGGGACAGTGTAATATCGCACTAAAACAAGAAGTTCCGTCAATTCCGACCCGCTCTAACGGCCGGGAATCACCCCGTTCCACCAGATCTGGCCGTTCGTGATGGTTCTTCAGGGTTAACTCGAAATCGCACACTTCCTTGGGTAAATACATAGATTTAGGCGAGATTTGTTACCAAAACATGTGGAAATCACCCAGATCTGAGTCGTTTATGGTGGGATGAGGTCACAACTGGAAGTTCATAAGAACCCTTGGTGACATCACCTCAAAAACGCCTCAAATCCGCAGATTTTACGGTTAGAAATTGAGTTTTGAAAGATAGAATGATGTAGAATTGAGTGTAGATTGTAGAAGTACAAGTTTTAGGTTGAAATCTTACCAGAATCGCGAGGGAATTGAGAGAAAGGGTCCTGGAGCGTGTTTGGTTGAGTGGGAGCTGTCACATCACTGTTCAAGTGATGTGACATGGTATTTATAGGCAACAGAGAGGAGAAGGAGAGGAGGTGGGCCATCCGTGCGGTTAGGTCTTCCGTCCGGATAGAACACCCGTGCGGATAGGTCTTCCGTCCGGATAGACCATCCGTGCGGATAGGTCATCCGTCCGGATACACCATCCGTGCGGACCGTACTCCATTCGAATGTTGCGTTTTATCGATCCGATTTTGTAACACATTTTCGTATCCGTAGTTATCTATATATATATATATATTATTAATCACAAAAAGGGTCGTATATACGTATCCATAATTCAAAGTTCGATAAATACAATCGGTTTTCCCCTTCGAGTACGCGATTATTAACGACGTTTCACGGTCATCAAGGAGGGTAGTATAGGTCCTTTCTCGATGTCATCGTGAACGTTATCGTGTGTTGCCACAATGACTGACGGGGTACCATTCACTCGTATTGTCATCATCGTCACGACGACTGGAGCTATAGCACTCACCCGAGAGTCTTTGTTAGCGTTAATTGTTTACGTTCGACAAATCACGGCCACTGAGGAGGGTAGAATAGGTCCTCACTCGATGCCTCCGTGAGTGTTAGTGTTTGTGATAATAGTGTAGTATAGTGGTATTGTATTTCGAAAATATGCGATTATCCTTCGAATAGCGATATATACGATATAGCTACATTATGATCTGAATCTCTGGTGCTAGGCGTAACGAGTATATCGAGTGGTAACAACGCACGAAAGTGCGGGTTGTTACATTCTCCCCTAGTTTAGGAAATTTCGTCCCGAAATTAATCCAATAGGTAGACTTCTAAGAGTTGATCTTGTATGGATAGCGATACAGCGAGTGATTTGATCGTAAGTTGACAGCGAGAACGTTTTGAATAAGAGAGATCGACTGCGATATCGAGGAGACGACGTAAGACAGAAGTATTAATCCCACGAGTTGGCATTCCAAAGTACCTTGTCTTGTGTAGAATTCGTTAGTTCGATGCGATTGTAAGTTTAAAGGACTTGAAAAGGTTTTTCATGACGTAGAATTTAACTGAGTCGATCGTTAACCAACATTACGAGAATCATTCGTTTTAGATATTAAAAAAAGGAATTTAGGATGAAAATCTTTGAAAATTTTCCTTTTAACGCGAGGTCAACGGAGTTGATGTTAACCGATGTTGCAAGGATGTTTGAGTTTCTAAACATTTTAAGGAATTCGAAGATGAGAACAAGGGTTACGAAAACTCTCCTATGACATGGGTTCAAGCTGAATTCGATGTCGAACCAATGTCTAAAGAAGGATTTTGTTTTTGATCTTGAAAAAGGTTTTAAGGAAAAATTGGACTCATGAAGCTCCCTTTGAACATGGAGTTAAGCTGATTCGATGTTACTTCCACATTGTGAGGAATTTCACTTGTTCCATGGTTTTAATAAAATTTTTATAAAAATCAGTTTTAACCTTTTGAAAGGATGATTTAGCATCAAGCCCCGCTTGGCACCTCCCCACGGAAGTTCGTTAATATGTTTAAAACACTTATATTTAGGAAGTACCAGCGGCGTATCCACCATGATTTGCCCATATTACTTCCGTTTCGTGAGGCAGTGTCAGGTGTGCCGATATGACTCGGATAGAATTGTGTTTACTCGGCCCAATCGATAGAAAGTCGGACCGAGCATAAGATAGGATCGAATGGATAAATCCAGCGAGTTGATAAGCGAGAAGCGAATAACGCGTTTTCGATTAGATTCCACATTACACCCACATGGCACGTTTCCACGGGAGTTTGCTAACATGGCGAAACACCATGCTTAACCAGGTTAGCTTTGCCTCGTGAAGCGGTGTCATGTGTACTTAATACCATACAGACTGCAATGAACACCAAGTGAGCGATAAGCGGTAGATTATACACGACAAGCGATAAGCGATTAGGTTATTAAGCGAATAACATGACACAACACTAGTAACAACGGCGACGATAAACGAATTACGATAAGCGGCAGTTGTTGCGTGCAAGCGATGAAGGTATGCGGTTTGATTTTGATTGATTAACACCACAGAGTTTAACTAACATTAGACCCCACATGGCCTTTTTTCCACGAAAGGTCGCTGATATGACTAAAACACCCTGCTTTAACCATATGAGCTTCATCTCGTGAAGCGAGGTCATGTGTGCTAACTTCACACGAATATCACAGATAACGGTAGGCGATAGCGATAGATTGATACACAGCAAGCGATATGGTTTCTCATACTAAGCGACAGAGATTGCGAGATACACGTGATAAACGATTGCGATTAGTCGAGTTTTGTTTCGAGTAAGCTTAACGTTACGTTGCGACGCATCACGGTTATCGAGGATGGTAGAATAGGTCCTCACCCGATAATATCGTGAGCGTTAATGTGCTTGATGAGATTGATCGCTATAGACTTACGACTAGTCTTGCGTTGATGCAATTGTCCTGCGAGGTAGACTCTCCAGAGTCCATCGATGAGGCGTTTGCAGACTTACGACAAGTCTCACGATGATACAGTTTGTTACGCCTTGCGATTGAGTGTAGTGTGTTGAAAATAATCACAATAGTATAATAGGTCTAATAACGTTCAACTCCACGTGGCACCTTCTTCACGGAACTTCGGTAGTATGATAAAGCACACCTTGCCCGACCCCTACTACTTTCATCCCGTGTTTTGGTGTCACCTTTTGTCAAAACGCTATGGCACCTTTATAATTCACTATGATCACCGTGCACTGACCCAAATAATCCCATGTGCACCCGTGATTATTCGTTCCTTGCACGTTTATCGTACCTCGTTCTAAGAGTGTAGTGAGGGTAAAACACATTATTTCGTGATATAGTATATAGTATATAGTATGTGTGTGAATTTAGTCTAAATGCGGCGACTAAAGTGGGATGGAGGAAACGAAAACGAGAGTTGTTGTTACACATAGTGGTAACTTCGAATAAGAGAGTAGGTTCAAAACTTAGAAATTAACGTCGAGAATCGTATCATTACAACTTTATCCTACGCTTGCTAGATGTCTGATGCTGAAGACTTTTGCTGGAGCTGTTGTTGTTGTACTCAAGTTCACGGTTCGATGCGGCAGTTGCGGGTGAAGTGACCGTAACGGTTGCAATTATTGCAATAGCGACAGTCAGCCCCAACTGGATGATGATAGGTACACGAGTAACACTGAGGATGAGCTCCAGTGTAGGCTCGTTTTGGAAACATTGGAACTGTTCGAAGAGGTTCCGGTTGCAGCAGTTCGGTTGTTGATGAGCTCGGGCTTGAAGTCTTTCGCTTGCGGCTGGGTTTGTCGGTGTCTTGCGAGGAAGTGTCGTCGTTGGAGGATTCGTCTGAAGACTCACTTGCAGAGTCTTTGGCTGATTTGTCAGAAGATCCATCGGCAGATTTGTCAGAAGAATCGGCAGCAGATCCGTCCGAAGAATCGTTAGCAGATTCGTCAGGAGAATTGTTAGCTGATCCATTAGAAGAATCGCCAGCAGATTTGTCAGAAGATTCGTCAGTAGATTCATCAGAAGATTCGTCGACATGTTCGCCTGAAGGGTTACTGGTGATTGCTTGATGAGCTTGCTTGACAGGATTCTTGGAGAAAAACCCTTCCATGAGTCATTTGTTGTTGATTTCTACGGCTAAGCGATAGGCTTCTTTGATGGTAGAAGGTCTTGCAGCTTCGACAAAATCACCCACACACTCAGGCAAGCCACGAATGTACTTCGCGATGGCCTTTTCCGAAGTGTTGACCTGGCCTGGGCAGATTATGCTAAGCTGTTTAAACCTTGCGGTGTAGCCAGCATTGTCACCTTTTGCTTGCTTGATTTCCCAAAACTCGTTTTCTAGCTTCTGGATTTCGTGAGGGGGACAGTACTCTTTCTTCATGAGCTCTTTCAGCTCATTCCAAAAGAGAGCGTAAGCTGCGGAGATCCCACGTTTGTTACGTTCGGCGGTCCACCAGTCGAGTGCTCGTGATTGAAGCACTCCGGTAGCGCAAGTAGTACGGAAACTATCGGGATACCCGCTTTGACGAAGGGTAACTTCGATAGAATCGAACCACTGGAGTAATTGAGTCGCACCTCCTTCACCCGTGAACTCCATTGGTTCACAGGCTTTGAAGTGTTTGTAGAGAAAAGCAGATTGCGGCGCTTCCGTCTTAGAGTCTTCTGAGGCTCGAGAGTTGCTGATAGAGTGCACTTGAGCGGCAATCCGAGGAATAAGCTTACTCACTTCCTTAGTCACAAGTGATGCAATCCTCTTATTGACACTTCGTTTGGCTCTCCCCCTAGCTACTCGTCTCGAGGTAGAGTTGTCGGAAGGCATCTAGACAGGAAGAGACTTGGAATGAGATTCGATCATAATGATTTTGAGTTTTTTTTTGCGATGCGATTGAGCGCGTTCAAAACTTGATGCGATAGTATAGTAGTAATACGAATCACATAGGAGCCACATAGGAGACACGAATTTCCTAGTTCTCACACAATGACTTGTTGTTTATACGTATATATATAGGTATTTATATAACTGAAATTTGTATTCATACACATACGGGTCGGTTTAGAATATGCGAGGTCGCGCTGAGGTGAGATAACGAGAGCGAAGACGATAGATTATGCTTTAGTTTTGTTGCGAACATTCGGGTTTCGTTTTAGATTGCGATGGCTGTGCGAATCGTGTGTTTATAAAGTAGGGAGTGAAAATCGTTAAATCGAGAAATCGACAAAGCGTGAAGTTTCAAAATGTAAATAAGTTCCAGCCAGTGTAAAATTGGTTGTTCGTACGATAGAGTGCCTTGGGTGTTTAGGCGTCGACTTCCCAAGGTAACCCAACTATATCTAACAAGCTCGTGCACGCGCGTTGTCTTAGAAGACTACATGCTTCCACTGGGATGCAGCTTATGGCTTTCGTCTTCCTAGGCCTCGCGTGGCTCAGGTTCTCATAATAGTCGAGTCCTTGGTGAAAGCTTTTGAAAACCAGTTTATAGAGAGTGGAACGACTTATTAAGGTACGGGTTTCACCCCTGTCTTAACAGTTTCGTTCCTAATTGTGGTTATGCTCTTCGAATAAATTCGTGAGTTCCACTAGATTTCGAAATGGGGGCTTTCGTCGAGATGTGGATGTCACTCCTAACTCGATGAAAGGTTCTCGTGCTAGAAAAATGCGTTGAGTGAGCAATCCTATCGAGAGTTCTTGGTTTTCACGCCTGATCTCGACTGAATCGCTCGGTTTCGTTATGCGAGTATTTTCGAAAACACGTGTATTGTGTCGGCCTTAGGAAAGGCTAAGTAGTATTTCAGCCGTAGGAAAGGCTTCTTCGTGTGAAGTTGTAGTGCGCGGTGTTCACACAAATTTGTAGCTTTTAGAAATTTCGATCGAGAGTATCAAATAGGCCCGGTGCAAACCCTTACTGGTTCGTACGAGTCGGCCTGTTGGTACTTAGACTATAGACTAGGTCAATTTCTAAGACGTCGACCCGGACTAGGTCGAGTCTGGCCTAATTCCCTATAGTTATGGCTCTGATACCAATCTGTCACACCCCAACCGATGGCGGAATCATCGGGGCGCGGCACTAGGCGAATCAGATTGCTCAAGAGAATCCATAACAACTATATTGCGATAATATTTAGTGCATTCGTTATCCCATACTAACAAATAATACAATCACATAAGTTATCACAGATTTCTTGTCCTCCCGAACAATACAAATCCGACAATCTAGATTTTAGTTGAGTTTCTAGACTTCCTAGCTTGATTTGATATAGTCTGCGATCTAACCTGCAACATACGTTAAAATATTTGTCAATACAAAAGTATTGGCGAGTATACAGGTTTGATAAGTATAGCATAATAGATAAAAGTGTAGCGAATTTCCATATGCAAGAACGTAACACATGATATATATACTCACAAAGCTGATACTACCAACTAAGTCCTCGATGCTCGAATGTGCGATGGCAAACTAGACCCCGTCGGGCGCAATAGTACTATACTAGTCATGGTGGGACGTCGCGAGTATAAGCCCTAGCACATATGCAACTAGCATCACGTATATCTATGCATAACAGTTATTCGCAAGTGATAATTCGATTGCTTGATTAATTCGTTTGATAAGTTCGATTTGCTAGAAACGTATGTTACACCCAAAATTCGATTAAAAAGGGGTTCAAGTATACTCACAGTGCGTATTTAGCGAGAATACAACTTGATTGAGTCGGTTGTGAGTACGTCTGTGTTGATCCTTGAAGAACAGAGTAAACAATGTACGGTTAAGCAAGATTGCCTTGAAAAGTCACTCACTTGGTCGAATGGTGCTCATCCGTGCGGATTATCATGTTATCCGTCCGGATGACAAGTTATCCGTCCGGATGACATGTTATCCGTCCGGATAACAGGTGATCCGTGCGGATGATGTGTGATCCATGCGGATAAGGTGTGATCCGTGCGGATAAGTGTTGACTCGTCCGAATTGTTGTCCGTTCGAAATAAGTGGTGGTTCGTACGGATTGTCATTCGTTCGAATAAGCGTCATCCGTCCGGATGACATGTATTCCGTCCGGATGACATGTACCCGTCCGGATGACATGTATCCGTCCGGATGACATGTTATCCGTGCGGATTACATGTTATCCGTGCGGACAACACGTCTGTTTCGCGTTTTGAATTCTGTTTCTGAGTGTTTTAACGGAAGAAATACTTGTAGAGTTACCGGGACAGTGTAATCTCGCACTAACACTTGAAGTTCCGTCAATTCCGACCCGCTCTAACGGCCGGGAATCACCCCGTTCCACCAGATCTGGCCGTTCGTGATGGTTCTTCAGGGTTAACTCGAAATCGCACAGTTCCTTGGGTAAATACATAGATTTAGGCGAGATTTGTTACCAAAACATGTGGAAATCACCCAGATCTGAGTCGTTTATGGTGGGATGAGGTCACAACTGGAAGTTCATAAGAACCCTTGGTGACATCACCTCAAAAACGCCTCAAATCCGCAGATTTTACGGTTAGAAATTGAGTTTTGAAAGATAGAATGATGTAGAATCGAGTGTAGATTGTAGAAGTACAAGTTTTAGGTTGAAATCTTACCGGAATCGCGAGGGAATTGAGAGAAAGGGTCCTGGAGCGTGTTTGGTTGAGTGGGAGCTGTCACATCACTGTTCAAGTGATGTGACATGGTATTTATAGGCAACAGAGAGGAGAAGGAGAGGAGGTGGGCCATCCGTGCGGTTAGGTCTTCCGTCCGGATAGACCACCCGTGCGGATAGGTCTTCCGTCCGGATAGACCATCCGTGCGGATAGGTCATCCGTCCGGATAGACCATCCGTGCGGACCGTACTCCATTCGAATGTTGCGTTTTATCGATCCGATTTTGTTACACATTTTCGTATCCGTAGTTATCTATATATATATATATTATTAATCACAAAAAGGGTCGTATATACGTATCCATAATTCAAAGTTCGATAAATACAATCGGTTTTCCCCTTCGAGTACGCGATTATTAACGACGTTTCACGGTCATCAAGGAGGGTAGTATAGGTCCTTTCTCGATGTCATCGTGAACGTTATCGTGTGTTGCCACAATGACTGACGGGGTACCATTCACTCGTATTGTCATCATCGTCACGACGACTGGAGCTATAGCACTCACCCGAGAGTCTTTGTTAGCGTTAATTGTTTACGTTCGACACATCACGGCCACTGAGGAGGGTAGAATAGGTCCTCACTCGATGCCTCCGTGAGTGTTAGTGTTTGTGATAATAGTGTAGTATAGTGGTATTGTATTTCGAAAATAGGCGATTATCCTTCGAATAGCGATATATACGATATAGCTACATTATGATCCGAATCTCTGGTGCTAGGCGTAACGAGTATATCGAGTGGTAACAACGCACGAAAGTGCGGGTTGTTACACTTCCTAGTCTCCCAGACTAAACTACCCAGTCTCCCAGACTTAACTACCTAGTCTTCCCAGACTAAAACACCTAGTCTCCCAGACTAAACCTCCCAGTCTCTCAGACTGTACCACCCAGTCTCTCGGACTATACCACCCACTCTCTCAGACTGTGCCACCCAGTCTCTCAGACTGTGCCACCCAGTCTCTCAGAGTGAACCACAAGCATAGACCTTGAAAAGTGTTTCGTGTCTTTTTGTTTGTAACAATGTTTGTTTTCCTGGATCTGGGCATTTCGTGTATGTAATGAAAACATGTTTGTAAAAATAGTTTCGTGAGAGCCCTAATGATTGTAGTCTAGACTCGAGAAGGAATCCTAGTTCGCTACAATCGAAGCTCCGATACCAAACTGTCACACCCTGTCTTTTGCGGAAGCGTGATTATGTGTGACTTGCTTAATATCATTGCATTCAATCATAACAACAACTATATGATAAAAACCATAGATGGTCATCCATTAATTAAGTTTAAAAACATCACAAACAACATTGTTTAAACATAGACTTCAAATTCAAATTTTACAAACCATACGAATTGTTTAGAGTTCCAGAAGGACTCATCAAAAGTCTCTAAATAAAATCAGGCTTTGCTAGATGTGTCTCGTCCAGGAATAAGACACACTAACCAAACTCTAAGACAACGGATGACATCCTTTATTCTTAACGCAACTCGAAACATCCAACGCCCGCCAGATCCACTTTTAATTCCCTAAAATACATGTAGTTTTAAAAAAAACATCAACAAAAGTTGAGCGAGTTCATGTGTTTGTTTGTGTGTCTAAACCTTTGATATCATTGTATGTATGTATGTTTTGTAAATCCCGGTATGAAAGCAAAACAAGGAAACAGATCGATTAATGGTTTGCAAGGCCATTAACATGCGTGCAACAGCGTAGGAAGGCTCAGACCTAGCAGATTTTGTACCGGGCCTCTGGCTGTAAGACATAGTCACCTCATGGGCCAAACCCCGGTCCACATGGGTGTGGGCTCGCTACACCCAAATAGATCTATCACTCATGTCCCTCGGTCCTAACATGAGGATTAATGGTCTTAGGAGTGCGCCTACCCATTCACATGATCTACTGTACTTTCCATAGCTAACCATACAAATTGTAATTGTTTGTAATCATTTTGTAACATATACTTCACCCCCGAAGTTATAAAACAAAACAGTTTAAAGAAAAGGGGGACATGAACTCACAGTCTTGCGTCTTCAACCACCGTAACTCAAGCTCCTTCGGGTAAACACGACTACCTACAACGTACTATGATCTATTAGACGGGTGGGTCGTGACTTGACTTAGTATTAATGTCTTTGAGTTACGCTTCGTTTGTGTCTTCGATATTATTCCAAGTTATATAATTATTTGTTAAAATAATTAATATTTTAACTTAAATTATATTTATTAAATTTTGGAATAATTTGTTAAAACAATTATTTTAACTTAATACCTCCCAAGTATTTATACTTGTATATCCTTCCCAAGGATGGGTGTATTTGTATTTGCATTCTTATACTTGTTTATTCTTGCCATGTATTAGGGCCGTATTCCGGTGTGTATTTATACGTATGAGAATACGTATTTTCATTGTATTCATTAAGTATTCATATACTTAATTTCGTATTAATTTTTCCGGAATAATATCCTTAGTAAAAATCCATATAGATTTCCAAAATATATATATATATATATATATATATATTAAGGAATACTAATTAGAAAAATTATTTATAATTTTTCACTTGGCAAAAATATTTGTATTTTCATATTTGTTTAAGAAATGTATATTTTCTCCCAAAAATAATACATCTTCTAACAATTCCAAGAAAAATATATATATTTATACTTGCCCAAAAATAATATATTTTTCCTTTGTCAAAATATGATATATTCTTGTAATACTCATAAAAATCATATTTTGTCTCTTGGTGTCCAAAATATTATTTACCAAAATATACTTGTAAATATAATTTCCGGAATATTTTGTAAGTCTTATTCCATAGTTCGGTTTTCATCAATATTTTGTGTACAACTTGAATATTTATTCCTTGGAATTTTGGTAATATTTTGGATTATAATTCTTGGTATTTTGATGTGTTATATTATTTCATGTCCTAAAATAATATAACTAATACACAAAATATACATATAATCACACACATGGTGTCTTCTAAATATATATTTCCTAAATACATACTTAGTCACTTTTATTTATAAAAACCCAACCTCCAATACTTATATTTTTGTAACAAAAATTATGACAAAGTTTATGTAAAAATTTATGGTTGAAAATACACTTGTAAGTGCATGTTTATAAATATTTTTCTAAGTGTCTAAATTTTTAGAAAATTTTGCCATAGTTTCCCCTAAAAATGGAGGTTTCCATGCTTTCAAGCATATCATTTTCTTTTGTAAAAATCATCACAATCAATCCACAATCAACAATAAACAACCTTTACTTACCAACTTTGCCAAAAACAAGTATAATCTAATACTTCATGAACTTGAAATTTCACAAAAAACTGTATTAACTTACTAGTGTTTTTAGTAGGTCTTGTTATCCTTTAAAGTGTGATTAATTCTTTAAAAACTTCATTGTTAAAGAATATGGATCTTTACAACTTCAAATCATGTTTTCTAAAAATATTTCTTCATGAATTCTTCTTGTTACACAAGTGTTTCTACACTTGTTTAACCACCATAAACAAGGTTGGTTTATGTAAGAACCAAGGTTTCGTAAAACTTATATTTTTAACTTGGTTTCTTTTGAAATCATCCATAAATCTTTAGATCTACAAGTATTACTACTCACTTTGATCATTATTTTTCAAGAAATCATTTTGTTCTTTCAAGTTCATGCTTTATGTGTGGATGATCTATCATCCTACAACACTTTCATTCTCTCATCTTACTAGATTATGTTTTTAATCATGATCTAGCAAGATCATATGATGATCAACATCAAACATATGTACAAATAACAATCAACAAGCAAATCAACTCATAAACAACTTAGTTTCTTCATTATTCATGCTTATGTTCAAGTTTACTTCTTGTGATTCTTAGTGTTCTTCAAGATTATGATTATGATCCTTCTTTTAACCACTTAAAATGGAAGTAAAATGGAGTGTATAAGGTTCTTATCACTAGCACAAGGCTAGGGATGATCAAGAGAAGAAATCAAGTGGATAAAAGCAAATAAGAGAGGTTCTTGCACTTCTGAAAGCTCCTCACTTCTTTGTATGATCTCTAACACCTTTGTATATGTTTGGATTGTATGAGAATGGATGAATGAAGGTGGATGTGTGTGTGTTGATGTTTGACCGAGAGCTCCAAGGGGATAAGAAGAACTTGTGTGTGTTTCAAGTGTGTGTAAGAATGAGGTTAGAACTTACATCTTATACTTATAACCATATTTTCCTTCTCTCCCTTGTATATTATGTCACAAAAAGCATAAACATGATCCAATATAAAATTAAAACAAATCATCTTGTGGGACCCTTGTTGGGGCCGTAAATAGTAGGGGGGGTAGTAGCCTAGGTTTAAACTAAGTTAGTTGATTACTAGTTGAAATCCAAGTGTAAGTTACGTGTTTTAGTTATTAGATATTTGTATGGGGTGTTATGATGTTCGAGGACCATAACTAGCTTGGTAATGTTAAAACAGTGCTTCTAGTGTAAATTTGATTTTTCGGGTAGTGTCCGGTTGTTTGGTTGGTTACCGGTTCGTTAAAGTGCTAAACTTTGCAGCTTAGTGTGCTTTATGTACCCTTTTGTGACACTTTTGATTCCCGACACTTAGGAAAGCATTCAGGACCATTTAACCATATTTATGCATAAAATTAGGTTGTTAAAATGCTGATTTATGCTGAATTTAACACTTTGGGTGAGTTTTAGGCTCTTTCCGGCACTTAAACTATCACTAGAAAGGAAGTTTTATGATCCTTACTTTCCTACACACTATACTAGTGTGGTATTTAGTTTCTGGCTCATTCTGTGTCTCAATGCACTGTCTGTCTATGTGCTGAGTTCTGTCAGCATTTTCCTGATTTATTAGATAACTGTGCTAACTATGTTTCGTGCATCATTTGAGTCAATAAAGCTCTCATGCATTCATGTCATAACATTTAGCAATATATGATGCACATGTATGTATAAGGCAGTAACCAGAAAACAGTTAATTGTAATTCAACACAGTCATTAAGCACTAATCATGGTTTAATAATTGTACGGATACCTGAAATTTTGATAGTTGTCACAAATGTAGAGGTTATTAGGGGTTAGTGAGTTACAAACTCAATTAGAAAGTTGCTGGAACAAGCTTAACGGAAATGCCCGAGTTCAGGTTTACGAGAAAATTTCGGAGTTGTAAAGGTTGGAAATGGAGGAAGTGGGCTGGTATTTATAGGCTGAAGGTAAAGTTTGGGACGAGGGGTGATTACGGACGAATGGGGGTTTGGGACGAGAGGGTCCTCTCGTGCGAGAGGGACCTTTCCCTTTTGTTCGAAATTCGAGTTTGCGTAATTTGTCAGTTTTAAGCGTTGTAAATGTGTAACTGAAATGTGTAGTGGAATGTATGAATAAATGAATTTTTACATGTATAAACAAGTGTGAATTTGTGTATAAATTGTATCAAGTATGCACGTATGAAGAGTGTATAACAAGTATTTACGTATTATGAATAACACAAGTGTATAAAAGATCGAGTTTTCATTATGATTCAAGTACGACGATTGAAATGAAAGATGAATCCAAAGGGAATACAAGTTTTCATAAATAGAATTACAATCAAACTTGCTAAATAAGGAAAGTTACAAAAGCGAGGCGTTACAGCTCTACCTTCGTCTTCGATGATCATGTTATGCAGCAAGATACAAGCATACATCGAGTATCGCAACTTCTGTGGTGTAAAATCATGTGCTGGATGTTCAAGGATATGCCATTTTTTGTAGAACCCCAAAACACCGTTCAATGTCTTTTCTCGCCACCTCTTGAAACTTGGCAAATTTCTTTCTTTTATCATATGTAGGATCCGAAATAGTTTTAACAATTGTAGAGTACGTTGAGTAAATTCCATCCACAAGGTAGTAACAGGGCCTTTATTCCATCCCCGAAACCGTAAAACTGGTGTCTGGACCAGTTCCTGCTATGACATCGTTAAAGATCTCTGATTGGTAGATGACGTTAAGGTCGTTCAGTGAACCAGGAACACCAAAAAAAGCATGCCAAATCCAGAGATCTTGTGACATAACAGCCTCTAGTATTATAGTTAGATGACCATGATCACCTCTAATATATTGACATCGCCACGCAGTAGGGCATTTCTGCCACGGCCAGTGCATGCAATCAATGCTTCCGAGCATTCCTGGAAAACCATGCCTTTCTTCGCCGCTTGATATAATTTTTGGACGTCATTTGCGTTTGGATTCCGCAGATATTTCTTGCTATATAGCTTCACCATCCATTCGCAAAACTTATACAAACATTCTCGTGAAGTTCTTTCGGACATCCTTAAGTACTCGTCCAGCGAATCGGGTGCCGTCCCGTATGCCAGTTGGCGAATGGCCGCCGTGCATTTATGTAAAGTGGTGAATCCCCTATGGCCCCTAGCGTCGTATCGAAGTGTGAAAAGCGGATCAGACCGCGCCAAATCGACTGCTATACGTAGGAACAATCGACGACTCATTCGGAACCGACGTTTAAACATCGCGGTCGTGTACAAAGGTTCGTCGGCAAAATAATTGGCCACTAATCTGTCATGGGCACCTAAATATTAACACCAAAAAATAAATTAAATACTTTATTAACACCGAAAAATAAATTAAATACATTATTAACACCGAAAATAAATTAAATATATTATTTTCACCAAAAAATAAAGATAACCTTCTTGGTCTCGGTTTAAGGGGGCTTGCCTAGTTCGTGGTTGTGACGACGTTTCTTCCTCTTCCTCCACAATCATCTTGCGATCATCTTGCCTAGTTCGTGTTTAGTTAGATTACCGTTACTTACTTTGCTTTCTCATACATGTATCATAAAAGAAAAATTAAAGAATGCAAAACTATTGTCGTCATTTAACTCCAATTGTTTAACCATTATATTGAAGAAAATGCACATTTCTCGTTTATTCTATCATTATTATGTTTTTTCCAACATGAACCACACAGTTTTCTCTGATACACGACCATGGTGTGAGGTCACTACTGGCTATAAACGTAATGAATTACCGAAATGGCTACAAAGTTTTAACACGTCCGAAAAAATGACTAGTTTCATAGTCTGAAAGTATCTTTCAACAATGACAAATTGCCATAATCAGCTATATCCCTTTACTATAGTTTGGATTATCTCTTAACCTCTACTTGTTTCCCACACCCATATTTATGTCACAAAAGAAAGTGTGATAGAGTTTTTATTTAGGCATGCAGCTCTAATTTGCTAAATGTATTTTGTTCCTTTTTACTACGGTTATATTATTTTGAGTAAACTTCCGTTTTGTTCCTGTGGTTTGGTTGTTTTAACGGTTTTGCCTAAATCCTTTGAAAATGGTCATTTTACTCCTTGATCTATTTAACTTATCTCTATTTCACTCACCGCCACTAACTCTATCTAAAATGTTTGTTAAAGATAAGGATATTATGGTAATTCTATAAATTTGTATTTAAATTGATTTTTAAAATACATATGTTTTGTCTTTTTGTCGATATAAAAATAAAAATATATGTATAACAAAAACAATCAGCACCCTTTCCTCACTTCATCACCCCCTTTCTCTCTCTCTCTCTCTGTATCTTCTTCTCTCTCTCTCTTTCCCTTCTGTAAGACCCACTAACACCACCTCTACCACTAGACACCTCCACCACCGCTACCACCGCCATCACAACAATCAGACACCATCCCTACCACTAGCCCCCACCACCACCCTCGCCATTACCACCCCCGCACCACCACCATCCACCCACCACCACCCCCTACCACCACCAGTCCACCACCGCCGCCGCCATTACCACCCTTACACGCCAGATAACTCTCTCTCTATTATGTTCACCATGTGTATCTCTCATAGTCGGCCTCGCCCAGATCTGAAAGGAGGCAGCAACGGCTAGGGTTTCAAGCTTGATTTTGGGTTTTGTCTTTTGATTATTGAAAGGAGGCAGCAACGCTCAGATCTGAAATGAGGCAGCGACGGCAAAGGGTGGGTAGTGCTGGTGATTGAGTTGTGGCGGTTGGTGGTGATGGTGGTGGTTGGTTGGATGGTGGTGGTGGCCAGTTAGACGAGGGAGATGATGGTGATGACAGTGGTGGTGTGTTAGGTGATAATGAAGGTGGGGTATTCAGTTTAGAGAGAAAGAAAATGAGAGAGGGAGAGAGAGAGAGAGATGTGGTGATGTCGGGGTGGTGGGTGGCGGGCGGTGTCAGGTGGTGGGTGGTGGTGTAGAAGTGAGAGTAAAGATTGTATTTGTTATGTGTGTGTGTATATATATTAATACTTTACATTCAAATATAAATTACCAAAGTACCCTTATTTAATATTTGTAATTACCAAAATACCCTTTCAGTAAACATACAATATGGATGGAGTTAAGGCCGTGGAGCAAACTAGCGACAAAACTAAAACATCAGGGAGTAAAATGGTTATTTTTAAAGGATTGGGCAAAACCGTTAAAACGACCAAACCACAGGGAGCAAAACAGAAGTTTACTCTATTATTTTAAACACCATTCAATAACTTAATCATTTTATTCCAAGGTATTTAATTATTAATTCAGTAGTTATTATTTAGAGTAAATTGTCATTCTAGTCTCTGAGGTTTGTGCAAATTTGTCATTTTAGTCCAAATAGTTGTTTTTCTTCTTTGGGTCCCTGACTTTTCCCTTTTGTTGCCATTTTGATCACATTGCCTAACTTCGTCCAAAAACCCCATTTTTAACCATGGGTATATTAGGTATTTTCAGTTTAAATCTTTCGAATTGCCATTTTGATCAATTTTTTTATATTGAAAAAATAAAAGAAAAATATCTAATTAATGGGACCCACCCATACCCTCCCTTCTTTATCAAACCGGCTCTCTCTCTCTCTCTACCTTCACCTCACTTTACATCTCCCACCCAACACCACCATAAACACCAGCCACCACCACCATCAACACCAGCCACCACTGCCACACATATCCAAAAACTTTACATCTCCCACCCAACACCACGCTTGATGTTATGCGAATGTATTTCTTGTTTATTTTTTGGTAAATCAGATTTATTGAATGACTTGCTCACGTGCCAAGTCATCGTTGACATCTACTTCTTGTTCTTGGTCAATATCGAGTGAAAGTTTATGCATCCAATCAACATCCTCGGGCCAATTGATGTCTCCGAGTCTATCAAGTATGGCTTCTTTGTTGTATACGGCGGTTTTTGACGGCTCTGCTAATTTTACATCCTCGTCTTCAGATTCTGAACCCGCTTCTGATTCTGTTTCGGGGTCAAATTCAGATGCTTCCATATCAAGATCTTCTGGTAATGTCTCCAACAACTTAGAAGTGGATTTTTTTTATAGCCATTTAGTAATGTAATCTGTTACAATTATACAATGAGCAAGTCATTCAACAAATCTGATTTACCAAAAAATAAACAAGAAATACATTCGTATAACAACAAGCGGTGGTGTTGGGTGGGAGATGTACAGTTCTTGGATATGTGTTGATGGTGGTGGTGGCTAGTGTTGATGGTGGTGGTGGCTGGTGTTTATGGTGGCTGGTGTTTATGGTGGTGTTGGGTGGGAGATGTAAAGTGAGGTGATGTAACACCTCGAAAATGGGTTTGGTAATAAAACCCCTTAGTACTAAAGAGCGGGCAAAATACCGTTAGCGGTAAAGATTAACCCGGTAATTACTAAGATTTAAACAAATAAGCCTAATAATAAATAAAAAGAGAGCAAACGATTTGAGAAGACAAAGTTTATAAGGAGCCCGAGTTAACGGGACTTAAAAATAAAATGGGTTATAACTCCCGGAACCCACTAAGTTAACTAGGAATAATTAACCTAGTTAGTGATGTGTAAATAAGTAATAAAACATAGAGTTCTAGTCCCAAATAATTAAAATTAAACTTGAGGTACCAAAATTGTTAAAAAGGAAAACCAGGTTTTATCTAATAAAATTGAAAACACAACACACACATAGTGTGTGTGTGTGTGTGTGTGTTGATCGACCAGGAGAAAGGAAAACAGGGTTATATACCCTAGCTCAACCAAATCTTCAATTTGAAGGATCAAGCAAAGGCTAAATTCGGATTTGAATATATATAAATGATCACCAAGTCAAGGGGATCGTAAGGTATGTTGAATTTTTGACATTCATGAAGTTGTGAAATTTTGATTAACATTACAAGATGCGATTTAAGTATGAATCGTAGAGGCTATGGCCGAATTAGTGAAGTATGATTGCTTAAGAACAAACCCTAAGTAGAGATTTGAAGTAAAATTGCCATGATTAGGTGTTTGAGTGGATTACCACACCTAGCTAAGTGGGTTTCATGACAATAGGATGAACACTTGGAATTAGAGTGTTAAATGGGTGAACATTGATGTTGTGGTGCAAGTTCTAGATGTAGTTCATGAACACTAGACATAAGGGCGTGATATTAATGCTAAAATTTGATTAAAAAGTTAATAATAAACTTGATAAAAGAAGTATACAAATCATGCCCGCAAGGTGTTTGTTAAAATGCCTAAACGAATGTTCATATGTCGAAATTATGAATGAAACGCGTAATTGCCTAATTTGAATAATTATGGGTGATATGTGATAATACAGATTCTAATCGTGATGTTGTTTTAAATTAATTGCACATATCATATGATTAAAGGTAGTTAACTTTTGGAAAGTTAAACTAACTAATGACGAAGTCGAATAATAGTTTCGACATAGAAAATACGTAAGGTGGAATAGTCATGATTGTTAATGACTAACCTAACCACCTTGTGAATGATGATGATAGTTTGACGCTTAACGAGCTAGGTGGAAACTTGGGGAAGAAGCGGGTCAAACGAATCAAGAAGGAAAAGAAAAGCATAGTTTGGATGCGAGGTAAGTTAAGCTTACACCCCCTTTTTATTACAATACACTTACTTGTGAGTATTGATTATGAATTATGTTAAGTATTTGTAATACGATGTTCCAACATGATACAATGCAAGTCGGAATAAGTAAGATTGGTAACAATGTTACACCCTGATATTTACGGAAGCGTATGCGTGTGACTTGATTGGTTCTCATTGCATTTGATTATAATAAACAACTATATGATCAAAATGATGTTCATCCATTCATAAAGTTTAAAATATTACAAACACCAGTCATTTAAGTTTCAAGCGACACAACCTCTGATTAAGTTACAAACCAACAAAAGTGGATGACATCTAAACTTGTTATTCATATCCCGTAACAACATCAGCGCCCAAGATCCAACTTGTTTCCTGAAATACATGTAATTTTGAAAACGTCAACAAAAGTTGAGCGAGTTCATGCATTTTGTATTAATACTGATAAACTTGTAAACGTTTGAGAGACTCCTTTGAAAGCAGGTATGAAAAGCTTCTATGAACAGATCAAATTAATGTTTTGCAAGGACATTAATGTATGTGAAGACGTAGGGAGTACTCAATATGAGTAGACTTTGGTCCTTGTCGAATCCCCTCGACTGTGTCGAATTCCCTTGACTGCGTCAAATTTACCTTGACTGTGTCAAATTCCCTTGACCGTATCAAATCACCTTGACTATGTTAAATCCCCTTGACCGTTGTTAAATCACCTCGACTGGAACACTAAATCACTCAAAGTGGTCACATAAGGACCATGAGTGGGGCTCGGCCGTACCCATTAGATCTAACCTTTGTCCATGATTCTTATGAGTGTTATTGGCATTTCATTTTCAGTCTATGCTCACATGATCTAATATTTCATTTCATAGCCAAATCATACCATTTAATCATTCGTAACATGTATTCCACCCCCGAGAGTTATAAATCCGAAAACAGTAAGAGAAAAGGGGGACATGAACTCACAAGTTTGCGTCTAGCTGTCTTGTATATTCAAAGGTCCTCCTACGAGTCGTACAACTACCTACACACGTGCCATGTTTTATTAGACGTTTAGGTCGTGTAACGACTCTTTGTCTTAGTTGTTCATTAAGACTTGCTTTGGAACTCTTGGTGTATTTTGAGTTACATCATTGAAGTATATTATCACATTCCAAAATATATAATTATCAGTTAAAATGATAATATTTTAACTTAATTTATTTTCATCCATTGATGTGGAATATTATCAAAATAATATATGTTTGCTCTAGTTCATCTTGAAATTCTTTTCATGAATATTTCCCAAGTATGGGTATAAATATCCTTGTGTATTTTGCCAAGTATTGTGGTGTATTCCGGTGTGTATTTGTACGTACGAGAATACGTATTTCTTGTATCTATTAAATATTCATATACTTAATTTTTGTATTTACATTTTTCGGAATATTATTTTTAACCCATAAAAATCACCAATTTGTATTCTTAAAATATAGAGTTAATTACATAGTTAGTCCCTGTGGTTTGCACAAAATAACATACTTAGGTACTAATAGTTTAAAATCACCTTCTAGGGTATTAACTTTTCATTTTGAAACGTTTGGAGGTATTAACTTTTAGGGTATTAACATAGGTAGTCCCTGTGGTTTGCACAAAATAACATACTTAGGTACTAATAGAATGTGATTTTAAACCTACAAATATCGTTAATACCTCCAAACGTTACAAAATGAAAAGTTAATACCCTAGAATGTGATTTTAAACTATTAGTACCTAAGTATGTAATTTGTGCAAACCACATGGACTAACTATGTAATTAACTCTAAAATATATATAAATATTTTAAGAAAATTGTATAGAAAATTATTTATATTTCTTCCTTGGCAAAAATATCTAAATTTTCATATAAATCTCAAAAATATCATATTTTCAAGATTAACTTAGAAAATATTTATAAATCCATTTTTCACCCTAAAAATACTATATTCTAAATTTGTTAAGAAAATATATATCCTCTCCAAAAATATCATATTTTCTAATTGTTCAAGAAAACATAAATTCTTCCTTACTCAAAATAATATATTTTCTTCTTGTAAAAAATATGATATATTTTTGTAATATTTATAAAAGTCATATTTTCGTTTCCTTGGTTTCCAAAATACCGTTTACCAAAATATACTCATGAATTTAATTCCATAATATTTTTGTAAGTTATATTCCTTGTTCGGTTTCTTCCAATTTTTGGGTATAAATTGTATATTTATTTCTTGGAATTTTGGTAATATTTTGTATTGTAATTTCTTGGTATTTTGGTGAGTTATATTATTTCAAGTCCTAAAATAATATAACTAATACACATAATATACAAGTAATCACATACATGGTGACACCTAAATATATATTCTCCTAAATACATATTTAGTCACTGTTATTATCAAAAACCAACATCCAATATTTTGTAATTTTTGTAATAAAATTTATGGCAAACTTTATATAAAATCATGGTCAAAATATACTTGTAAATATTTGTTTAAAAATATTTTTCTAAGTGTTTAATTTCTAGAAAAATTTTGCCATAGTTTCCCCTTAAAAATGGAGGTTTCCATGCTTTCAAAGCATATCATTTTCTTTTATAAATCATCACAATCAACATCAAATCAAATATTACTTACCAAGTGCCCTAAATCAAGCATTAACCACTACTTCATGAACTTGAAAGTTTACAAAAATTTGTAGTAACTTACTAGTGTGTTTAGGAAGCTTAGTTACCCTTTAAAGTGTGGTTATTTATTTAAAAACAATATTCTTGAAGAATTTAGATGTTTACAACTTGTAAAATATTTTTCTAAAAATATTTCTTCTTGAATTTTTCTTGTGAAACACATGCTTCTACACTTAATTAACCACTAAAAATGTGATTAGTTTCTTTAAAAATCATGATCTTGTAAATCTTGTAAATAACTTTGGTTTCTTGAGAAAACTATTTTTGAAATCATTCATTTACAAGACTTATTTCATGTATCAATCATCATCATACCATAAAACAAGCTTATATTCAAGTTCATGTTTAACATAAAGGATGATCATTATGATTTCTTCAAGATCCATCCTTATACTTGCTAAATCATGTGTTTAATCATCATTTAGCAAGGTTATTATGATGATCAACATCATAAACATAAGAAATCAACAATCAAGTATACTACATACACTTAAAACAACTTGTTCTTCATGTATTTAAGCTTTATATTCATGTTTATGCTTATGTTTTCTTGAGATTCTTTAGATTAACATGATACATAACACTTTAACCATCAAAATCATGAGTAAAAATAGGATCAAAGAGTCTTACTACCAGCACTAAGGCTAGGGAAGAACAAGAAGCAAGATAATGAAGAAAATAGGTGGTTAATAGCTCCTTGTAAAGGTCCTTCCAATTCCGTTGCTTCCCACCTTCTTAGATAGGCTTGAGACACCTTAGACTCACCTTTGATTGTATGAGAATGGGTTTGAAATGGATGTGTGGGTGCGTGTCACTTGGGTCGTAGGTAGAGGGAAAGGATAGGAGGAAGATGTGTTGATGAAGGTGAATGAGGATTATGTTTAGGTCTTGTGGTTATATGAAAATTACTTCCAACATTAAATGGCATAAGGTATAACATGTTGGTATATTCTTCAACATATCAAATAAAATATAGCAAACAAATCCCATGTGGGACCCTTGTCCCCTAACCGTCTAAGATGGGGGAGTATAAGTTTCATTTCAATTGTAAGTTGGTTCAATCTAGTTCAATTCCAAGTATTATAGTTAGGTATTTAGGTGTTTAATGTTTATAAGACGTAATATGATGTTCGGTGACCATAACTAGCTTTGTAATGCTAAAACAAGGTGAAAATTTGGTGTTTCGGGTAGTGTCCGGTTGTTCGGTTGGTTACCGGTTCGTTAAGGTGCTAAATTACGCAGTTTAGTGTGCTTTATGTAGTCTTTTATGACAGTTTCGATTCCCGACACTTAGGAAAGTATTCTGGACCATTAAACCACATTTCTGCATTATATTTAGTTGTTAAAATGCTGAAAATTGCTGAATTTGGGTGTTTTCTGCAGAATTCTGCAGTTTTAGTGTGTTTCTGGCACTTTCCGGTACCTATATCATCACTAGGAAGGCAGTTTTGTAATCCCTACTTTCCTACACACTATTCTAGTGTAACACTTGGTTCTGGGCTCATCCTGTGTCTTAATATCATGTCTATCTGAGTACTGAACTCCCGTTAGGACTTCTAGTTTGTCTGATAACTGTGCTAACTTTGTTTCATGCACTAATTAAACCATATTGTGTTGCATGTGATAAAGATAAAAATCTTGCAACATGAAATGCGTTTGTATGTATATGACAGTAATAAGAAATTCATTCGTCTTGTTAATTCAATCATGCACAGTCATTAAAGCACAGATTACTGTTTATTATTGTACGGAATTCATGGTAAAGTGCCAGTTGTCACAAAGAAACCATAAACTATGGTAAAAAGGGTAAAAACGGTAGTCGGGTAAAGACTAACCAATAAGGAATTTTGAACATCACATTATGGGGTGAACCGTAATGGGTAAAAGTGGTTAAATAATAATCCGTACATGAGTTGATGGATTGATAAAGGATTTGAAAAGACAACCTTTTGGTGTAAGTCTTAACGGGTCAAATAATTCAAGGAATGTCTTTTAATTAATAAGAACTCACGGTGCAAACCAGAATAGGTTCAAGGGGCGAGATGGTATTAAAATACCATCATATGTTGATAAATGGTCATTTCGACTAAAGGGGTCAAATGGTGTGTTAATACCATTTGACAATAATAACTGATGACCGCTTGTTGAGTTTTGTGATTGCAGGAAATAACATATGGTTTGTATTATTTTAACTAGAAAATTAAAAGCAAAAGGTATTTAAACGGGTCAATGCTATGACCCGAGCCAGGTACGTATAAGTAAGATTATGGCAAAAGGTGTGATTTTGGTCAAATATATTGTTGATAGTCCTTCGTCGTAAAAAGAAGAGACTAAGGTTGACCAATGTAAGACCCTTAATCCATTTTATATGATTATCATATAAATTCCGACTATAATAGTGTAGTTACGGTTAATCATACACTTAAAATACGAGTTTGTTAAAACATTTTAAACTTTTAAAACATTTTAACATAACATGTATAAATTCGCCGTTTAAAAGTGACGACGAAACGTTTCACGGAAGCTTGATTCTTGATCGTGTTCGGTTCTTAATCGAGTTTGATCATCCTTCGATATTGTACAATATACCGACATCTGGATTCACAAAATTTTAGACTTTTAAGCCTTCGGCTTAAAAATGAAATTATGAACTTTTGACCCGTTCATGTATTAATCAAACAAACATATTTGTTTGATCTCGATTTCTCATAAACTTTATAAAGTCAATGTTATCTATCGTACTAGATTCAAATCCTGGGTTTATATACATTCTTAAACCCGTTTTTACTTAAATGCTTATTTTGACCCGTTAAGGGTATTTAAGCATTTTTCCGCATAATTCATGCTCATTTACTTCTAGCATCTTATTTCCACATTATTTATCAGTCGATCTTCCACCACAACTATATTTGTGGCGGATTTAATGTGGTGATTTATATAATCTGAGTTTTACCCCTCGGATCATTATTTTACGGCAAAGACTCTTATAGAGTCGTTTGACCCAACAAATTACACCATTCGCTTTATATACTTATTCAAAGTATTTACTTAATCATAAGACTCGTTTTCAAACAACCTTTAAGGGTCGTTCGCTCGATTTAGCATACAAGAGCGTTTTGGTCAACTTTAACCCTTCTTTTACGACGAAGGACTTTTAAATGACATGTTTGACCAAAAATCCCATTTTTAACTATGATCTTGTTTAAGAATCATTATGTTTCACAAAACATAATGATTATCATTTAACTCATTAGGTTTACCTATTAAGGTAACCAAATGTCCATTTTTGATTTGTCTAACTCTCATAGAACCTTAAGTTCTAAATGATGAGTTGACCTATTTTAAATACCTGGCTCGGATCAATATATTGACCCGTTTTAATACCTTGCTTTAATAATCGCTAAGTAATAGCGATGCAAATATCCATTCTATATGGACTCCTGAAATCATATAACTCGACAATAATCATTAGTCGATATTGTCAAAAGATGATATTTTCACCTTTTGACCCATTTGGTCTAAGTGACCATTTATCTTTGCAAGATGGTATTTGTTACCATCTCATCTACATGACCCGCTCCGGTATACACCATACGTTCAATTTACTTATAACCCGTTTCTTGATTCTTTTGACCCCTTTATGTCTTATGCCATAAAGTGTCTTTCAAAACTAACGATTATCGTCAACGAGTGACCGAATTACCGTTTTACCCTTATTATTTGTATTGATTTACCTTATAAGGTAATCATTCAAAACTCGGTATTTATTAGTCATTGCATGACTAAATAATTGTATTAACTCCTTTTAACCATTCAACATGGTTTATCTTTATTGTATTTTGTTCCGAACCGCACATGGTGTCGAAACATCATAAGTCAAATATGACTTTGTATTATTCATAACCTATAAAACCAATAGGTATTAAATAAAAGGTGTAAGCTTTGACTTACCTAGTATCCAGGTTATGCTTTTCCTTCATTCTTGATTCGTTTGACCCGCTTCCTTCCCAAGCTTTCACCTAGCTTGTCAAGCTTTAAACTATCATTGCAATTTGTAAAATGGTTAGACTAGTCATAATCATTTACGACTATTCCATCCTACGATCTTTATGTCGAAATTATCATTCGATCATATAAAAGGTTATTTTGACTTTAAAAAGTCAAACTGCCTATTGACAAAAGTAATTACACGATGTAGCTTAACAACTCGTTTTATTACATTTCCAATATACGGTAAGCATCCTTATTATGCTACCGTTTTAATCACTTATCTAACAAGTTCTTGTAACCATAAGTTACCGAATTAATAATTGATGATCTTAAACATCATTTAACATGAACATATCATCAATTTTTATCATATCATACTAAACTCATTTCATAGTAAGTATGATTATATACTCAAACATACAATTTGTTTAAGTATTTCCTGATTACTATCTTGTATGATGATTCTAATCATAATTATATCATCATTTTCATCATATGATTAATACCCACTTATCCTAGTGTGGTAAATCATCAAATCATTCAAATTATAGCATCATATGTATAATTTTCACTCAGGGTTTGGTTCCTAAGCATGTATACGTCACTAATTCAGTCATAGCTTCAATAATTCATTCATAATCCGTGATTATGATGATTATCTAAATTTCACAACTTCACAAATCATCAAAATTTGACATACCTTATGATCCCCTAGCTTGGGTGATCGTTAATTCACGTTCAATTGTGAATTTAGACTTCGTTTGAGCCTTCAATTTGATGATTCTTATGAAACTAGGGTCTTGAAGCTCCTGGGAGCTTCCTGGTCGACGAACAGAACACCCACACTGAGTGTGTGTTTTGTTTTGATCTTTTCTTTTTATAATTTAAGTTTCCAATTATCCAGATTTTGCCCCTCATGTTGGTTAGTTATTTAGTAGGCTACAACCTACTTATTTCTAACAATATTTCCACTCATTAACTAGGTTAAACATTCCTAATTAAATTAGTGGGTTCGGAGAATTTACGACTCAGTTTATTTTAAGTCCCGTTAACTCGGGCGTTTTTAAAAACTTTATTTCTTCAAAAGCTTTCGTTCAACTTTTATTTAATATTAGGCTCATTTATTTAAAAATACTAATATTCACCGGGTTACCTTTACCCCTAACGGTAATTTACCCGTCTTTTAATATTAATATGGTTTGATTACCAAACCCGTTTTCGGGGTGTTACAAGTCTATCCCCCTTAAAGAGGTTTCGTCCTCGAAACCTTTCTTACCCGATTCATTGAGTTTTAAACTCAATGCATTTGTTAGAGTAATCTTTTAAGCATTACTCATACTTTAACCAATTGTTAGTATTACCATAAAAGTACGGTAATATCTTTTTGGTTACTAATCATCTACGTATCTCATACGTCATAATGCAACTTGAAATAACGTAATCTCGTTATTTCCACTAGTTTAGTTAACTTAGCGAAATCTATCGCTTTCATACTATCGAATTCTTTATGAATCCGTTATTTTGACCCGTTTAAAGGTCTTTAGTGAAATCTTTCACTTTTAGCAAACAAACTCTTTTGTTTTCAAATTTATTCATTACTTACGAGCAACCCAAATTTCTTGATTTCCATCTTAATATTTAAGATAGTTCAATAAATGATATTAGCGTAATTCTATAAAGTATATAACCATATACTTATAGCTTTATCTTTCAATCGTGCTTTTGCTCGATTTAACTTCCCAACCCTCCACTTGGGTTGCCTCATGATCCCTCAAAATAGGTGATCAGTATTTTCTGTTAGTGAGGTCTCGTAGGTCGTCACTTTCATCTCGTATCTCTATATACCTTTGTTGTTTACTTGACCTAGTCGCCAATTTGGCCACTTGTTCATATAAATCTATTAGTTTTGTTTATTCCACGCTATTCTCAAAATAAATAGCGTATTAGCCAATTTCTTAATTTGAACCTTGACCTTAACCGCTCTCACTAACTAGACTTATTAGTCCAGTTACTTTATACCCATCACCCGGGTTACAATGTGATTACATTTCACATTACTTTTCTTGACCGTGATCGTGTCACGTCATGTTTAGGTCTATTTCAACCTTTCATTATCGAAAGATTTCTTTTCGAATGTATTGTCTTGTACTTATCATTGTCAAGACCTGTATCTTTAATATTTACTATTTAAATTCCTATCAGAATTCATGTTTATAAAAACATTATTTCTTACTAAAATTGAAGTTTTAGTTTAGCATATTTTCTTTAACTTTTGTCAATTATCCATACCAGGATATTGACAGTTAAGAATTTATTTTCTTTCATTCTTATTTTACGCGGGGATTCTCAACTGCTTCCCTCGCTTTGTTTAATTAACCCATAGGTTCTATCACTTAGCCTCGTGGGCTATTTCTTTAGGCTTTCACCTTGTTAAGGCAAAGCCCTTTATAATTCATTTCTTTATATTTATGACCCCAAGGGTCATTTTGTTCCTGTAGACCTTTTCATTATTTATAACCCGAAGGTTATGTTAATCCCGTAGGTCATTCCTTACTCATGTCATTCTTAAAATGCATGTTTGGTGTCAAGGCACCTTGTTTATGTTTGAAAATCATTTGGTTTCAAGTTAAGATCCGTTAACCTTACTGTAGTTCGTGACTACAATCGTTTTATTTCAGATCATTCTCCCGACTCTATGACCTCTCATGTCATTTATGCATCGGTTCGTCTTATGCTCATCGTTATCTGGGTTGCATGTATTCGTATTTGATTATGTCCCATTACCGGGCTCATTATTCTTTTGCGTTTAACGCTACCGTTATCCGGCTTGCGCTTACTTATGCCATCCGACAATATATTGTATTCAACCCGTTTGACTTGTTAATGTGAAATCCATCACTTATAAACAATCAAACTTTATTCAACCCGTTCAACCTCAAATAGTTGAACATATTTATTCAAAATTTCTTTTGAAGAAATTTTATCATATTTTAGTCATAATCATAATCCGAGTCCTTTGACCTTCAATCCGCGTTCCCGTCTCTTGGTTTACGCAAGTGTTTAATTTCCTACCTATCAACCGGGTGATTGAAGGTCAAAGGACTCGGATTATGATTTCATTCTAACTTGTTTGGTTGTCTTAGCGAAATCCATCGCTTTATTTAACCAAACCTTTATTCTTTATGTGACCATGCTTGATGGTCTTATAAATTCTGAATGATGATTAACATCATCATCCTTTCTTTACTACGACCAAAGTCAATGACTTCGATCGTTTTTGTGTATGGGCAATACCTTCGTTTCTATGACCTCGCGAGTCATTTAAAATTTGGTTTTACATGCCCTTTTTGTCAATCATGGCTCTTTGGTCCAAATGACTTATTTCACGAATTCCCTTGGGTCATTTATTTCTATGTGCGCCATACATCGTTTTTTAGGGTTCCTTCGAAAACCATTTATACGAGTATGCCCATAAAATTGCTTGACCCCAAGGTTCTTTTAACTTTTCTTTCGTCTCGACCTTACCACATCGGACATAACTGTGCTCATTATAATAAACTCATGGTATCTTGTGTACACTACTTACTTGGCCAGAGTAAGCGATCAACACATGGTACACATGACCTTATTATAATTACCACATCACGTCCCATGTAAGTAATCTCTCGATTTATTTTATTTGGTAAAACTTTATTTAATTGTCAAGTAACAATTATTGGTTTTACCCATTTTATCTTTGAGCATATACAATGTTCCTTTTTATAACCATTTATACAATCACATTCGTTGATGTGATCATTACTTTTCTCAATTGGATCTTTATTGAGAATGCTTACTTTGATGATTACTTTCGTCCAAGTTTATATTTTCAGTTATTGTCTCATTATTCACGACTGTGAATAATACGTATCTCTACTGAATTTTCTCTTGTAAACGTCATCCTGGATAGGTAACCTATCCAGGTTTTCCAAGTTTTATATTCTATATGCAACTGTCATTCACTATGTGTTTATTTTATATTTCTGTTTATGCTATAAGTTTAAGACATGTACCTTGTAGATACTTGCCCTGATAAACTTTCTTTGTTGTTCGATCTCTCATTCTAGATCGTTTCTCGATTCCAGTCTTTAGCGTGTATGACTTACGTGTCATACCTCAGACCATTTCTTTATCGTAACGACAATTCTTTAGACTCTCGTCATCTTCGGATGCGAGGGTCCTTCAACTAAAACGTATACAAAGATTAGTAACGTTTGAAATTAATAAGCCCCCGTATTATAATACAAGGCTTTCTACGACACGTGTTAACACACGTAATTCGGTTAACTATATCGGTCTTTTAGCGCTTTATTTGGGGTAACGTGTTTTACACGATAACCCTATGTGTTGTTTTCAACACTTTACATGCTAGACCGTTAATGTACAGAATAACTTACCGGATTTTGTGATCAAGTCTCAAACCGAACACTTTACTCCTTAACCTAGAGCTCTGATTACCAACTTGTAAGACCCTTAGTCCATTTTATACGATTATCATATAAATTCCGACTATAATAGTGTAGTTACGGTTAATCAAACACTTAAAATACGAGTTTGTTAAAACATTTTGAACTTTTAAAACATTTCAACATAACATGTATAAATTCGCCGTTTAAAAGTGACGATGAAACGTTTCGTGGAAGCTTGATTCTTGATCGTGTTTGGTTCTTTATCGAGCTTGATCGTCCTCCGATATCATACAATATACCTACATATCATAAAACCATGAAATGAGTTAGTTTTATGGTGTTTATAACGTGTATAAACCAATCCAAAAGCTGAAACAGCAGTTAACAAAGCTTTTCCAGGTCTGGGGGTCTCGCGTGTCGCGACAGTAACGTGGCTCGCTGTCGCGTGGGCCGCGAGGGATCTCACGTGTCGCGACAGTAATGTGGCTCGCTGTCGCGTGGCGCGACAATTCACTTTTTCCAGCAGGTTTTGTTTAAAGTCCTGCACATTTCCAGCCAAACCATATTTTACGAAAACGAGCATAACTTGCTCATTTTTTATCCGATTTGACTCACGTTTCTTCCACATGATCGTAATTTAATTCTCCATCATATGGAGTTAACATCCGATATCCGAATTAACAAAATTTTAGACTTTTAAGCCTTCGGCTTAAAAATGAAATTATGAACTTTTAGCCCGTTCGTGTATTAATCAAACAAACATATTTGTTTGATCTCGATTTCTCATAAACTTTATAAAGTCAATGTTATCAATCGTACTAGATTCAAATCCCGGGTTTATATACATTCTTAAACCCGTTTTTACTTAAATGCTTATTTTGACCCGTTATGGGTATTTAAGCATTGTTCCGCATAATTCATGCTCATTTACTTCTAGCATCTTATTTCCACATTATTTATCAATCAATCTTCCACCACAACTATATTTGTGGCGGATTTAATGTGGTGATTTATATAATCTGAGTTTTACCCCTCGGATCATTATTTTACGGCAAAGACTCTTATAGAGTCGTTTGACCCAACAATTTACACGATTCGCTTTATATACTTATTCAAAGTATTTACTTAATCATAAGACTCGTTTTCAAACAACCTTTAAGGGTCGTTCGCTCGATTTAGCTTACAAGGGTGTTTTGGTCAACTTTAACCCTTCTTTTACGACGAAGGACTTTTAAATGACATGTTTGACCAAAAATCCCATTTTTAACTATGATCTTGTTTAAGAATCATTATGTTTCACAAAACATAATGATTATCATTTAACTCATTAGGTTTACCTATTAAGGTAACCAAATGTCCATTTTTGGTTTGTCTAACTCTCTTGGAACCTTAAGTTCTAAATGATGAGTTGACCTATTTTAAATACCTAGCTTGGATCAATATATTGACCCGTTTTAATACCTTGCTTTAATAATCGCTAAGTAATAGCGATGCAAATATCCATTCTATATGGACTCCTGAAATCATATAACTCGACAATAATCGTTAGTCGATATTGTCAAAAGATGATATTTTCACCTTTTGACCCATTTGGTCTAAGTCACCATTTATCTTTGCAAGATGGTATTTGTTACCATCTCATCTTCATGACTCGCTCCGGTATACACCATACGATCAATTTACTTATAACCCGTTTCTTGATTCTTTTGACCCCTTTATGTCTTACGCCATAAAGTGTCTTTCAAAACTAACGGTTATCGTCAATGAGTGACCGAATTACCATTTTACCCTTATTATTTGTATTGATTTACCTTATAAGGTAATCATTCAAAACTTGGTATTTATTAGTCATTGCATGACTAAATAATCGTATTAACTCTTTTTAACCATTCAACATGGTTTATCTTTATTGTATTTTGTTCCGAACCGCACATGTCGTTTCGAAACATCATAAGTCAAATATGACTTTTTCGATTCCGATCTCAAGCTTTAAATCGCTTTCTAGAAAGTTACACGCAAACTGATGCGTAAACGTAATCAGTTTAACGCGAAAAACACTTCGGAATAGTGACATAGGCTTAACATACCTTAAATAATCTTCAAATAACTTAGAAATAAGTTTTGGATGGTTTGGTGTGTCAAAATCAAGTTTGTACGATCGCAGGGACTATTTGTGTCAAACTGCGAAACTATACCGATTTGTATAGTAACGAACATTCCAGAACTTGATCATAAGTTAAACATACCCTAAATATCCTCACATAGCTTAGAAATAGGCTTTGAGGGGTACGGTATACTAAAATAAACTTATTTGATCAATAGGGACTAAAAGCGTCAAAAGATGCATAAGTTTGCATTTTCGCGCATATATTACGTTCTGAATATATCCGGACATCCAAAAATTTATGTAATCATTAAAATATTTTATTTTAGTGATTGGCATGATAAAATTCCATTCGTCGCGTAATTTGGATCATTTTTGCGTCCGTTACGACTTCCGTCGTAATTAACCGAATAACGCAACCGTACTAACAAACGAGCCGACATCCAAGATGTTTTTGAGCATATTTTAAGTTCCCTATACTTTAACTTCATTTTAGAGCTTTGAAATGAGGTTAACGGGGATTAAACGTGTCAAATATGCATCAAAATGCAAGTTTTTCAAGTGCAGGGACCAAAGTTGACATTCCTGGAAACTAGCTCTGGCGGGCCGTGTAAGATGAGGAGTAATATTACGTGGGGCACGACAGACCTGCAGACAGAAACAATGAATCTGGTCCATTTTTGATGTTTTGATGGTTTTTAACCACTAATTTGGGATACTTTGGGCTGGATTTTGATGGTTTATCATGTCCCCTAGTATTTGTAAACCATTAGCCCACATGTATGGCCAAGATTGTTCCTTCTTTAGCAAGAAATGATCCTAACGATTTACCGAAAACTATATATAGCCATGCCTTCACTCCATTTTCTGCACCCTTGATCATTTTAATGCTCTAAGTTGAAGCCTTTGCTTCATACCTTAGTGTTATAGATCAAGTTCTCCCTAGCTTGGACCCTTTGTAAGCTTCTTTCATTCTTTTATTGCTTTTCGAGCGTGAAAGTCAAACAGTGTTTTACTTTCTGCTTTGACCAGTCTTTGGTCAACACGAAGTTCGTTTGAACTTCGCAACGTGAGCGTAATCACGATGGTTATAGTCCCTAGCGACTACACCTACTGATTACCACGTTGACTAGGCGTAGTGACGAGCGTATTTTGCAACCAAACTACTCTTGGGTATCTAAACACTTTGTTTGATATCAAAACCTGTTTTCTAACTTAGGTAAACATGTTTTAACATGTTTAGCTCGTCACTTTTAGTTTAGTGCTTGTTTAGAATCGTAAGTCAAGCGGTCTAAACCACTGCTTAGACTTTCGAACTCGACCCGTTTGGTCGATCATTAGGATCCGACCAAGCATAATTAGTGACCATAGTTGCATAGGGAATAACCTTCCGAGGTTATACCTTATGGTCACCTAGTTTAAGCAGTTGTATGATAGGTAGTTTATATGCCTTAGGTAAATGACCAAAATGCCCTTTTATGCATAATTGGATTTTAAGCATATGTAACCTAAAATTTTGTCACTTAAGTGATTATGCATCATATTTAAACATGTTTAGGCATATAATACCTGTCATAGGTCTAGTTAGACGTCTCGAACGCGCGTTTGCGCGAACGACGCGTTAAAGTTGCGTAAGCTACCTTAATGGGTCGTAACGGGTCGAAAGCACTTAGGTTTGGTTCCGATCTAGAATGTAGGTTTTGTTAAACCATATCACATGAGTTCCAATACTCATTTGGTTTACAAGACCTCATTCTATCCGATCTTCCGATTTAGGTGTCGATTTATTTACTAGTGATTCGATTACTAGGTGCTGCTTGAGTTTCCTTGATTTTCCTGAGCTTGTTGAGTTCTTTAGATTGAGGATACTTTGCACTTCGATGTGAGTACATAGTTCCCCTCTTTTACTGTTTTCAATTGTTTTGGGGTGATTCATATGTACTAAAACGATTTCGATATTTTAACGATGTTTTCAAAAACGATTAATATGGTTTATACAAGACTAATAACGATTTCGATAATGTGAACGAACTTGTTGGACATAGTTACATAACGAATAACATTCATTAATTTTGGCCGAACCGACAAGTATTAGGTTATGGTACCATAGGATCTAACAAATCCCATTATCAGACTGCACCCATGGTTATGTGTGGGGGTTATGTGGGTAACGACCGAATCTGTGATTGTTAACTTACCCTTTGGTGGTTTGTTCATACGAGTTTAACGATGGACGATTTACGAAGGTTTGGATGTTATTAGTGAGACGACCAAAAGTAGTTTCATAATTAAAACAAAAACAATTTTGGGACGATTTAAACGATTTGAAACGATTTAAACGAGTTAAACGATTTGAAACGATTTAAACGAGATAAACGATTTGAACAAACGATTGGTTTTGGGTTGTGATTAGATAATGGGATGGGTGTAGCATGATAAAAGCATGGTAGATACGCCACTGGTACATCTTATATATAAGTGCTTTTATCATATTATATTCCGTGCCATTATTTAGTTCACTTGGGAAACGATTTTTGATACGATGTCACACTACGAGGCTTTATAAATGATATAAACCATCCGAGTTTTGTAACGAGAACCATTTATGATTTGGTTTACTTAAACAAATGTTTTGGGTTAAGAATCATGGCTGCGAGATTTTATAAACTATAACCAACTTGATTTGAGTTGGTTAATTATGTTGCAATACACTTTTCAAAACGAGCTTTGTAACTTTTGACTCTTGTAGTCTAATAAGGTACTGCAACATGTAAACGAGCCATGAATCTGATACTCTCAAAAAACCTATGTGCTCGCCAGCAATTTATTTGCTGACTTTGTTTTTACATATGTTTCAAGTGGTGTTGCATGATGTTGAATTGCTAGGATGCATGTTCACATAGGATCCGGACGAGGCCTTAGTGACATAATAATAATAATGATAGACGATGTGTAACTTGTTTTTTTTGTACTAAGACAATGTAAATTACTTAATGAATCAATAAAACAAATCTTTTGTATCCATGGTTATGAAACGATGATTCTGTTACAACACTCCCCGACTGTGACATCTGTGCCTCTACGACCATCGAAAAAATACCAAATCAATGAAATATTGTGTTTCATACTTGGGATTTGTATAAATATGTGTATTATTTACACATATCAATTCTTGTTCGATTTCGAGCTTTAAATCGCTTTCTGGAAGGTTATACACGAACTAAAGCGTAAATATAACCAGTTTAATACAACAAACACTCCGGAATAGTGACATAGGCATAACATACCTTAAATAACCTTTACATAACTTAGAAATAAGTTTTCGAGGGTTTGGTGTGTCGAAATCAAGTTTATTTGATCATAGGGACTATTTACGTTAAACTGCAAAAGTATACCGAATCGAATAGTATCAAACATTTCGGAACTTGATCATAAGTTAAACATGCCCTAAATATCCTTTACATAGCTTAGAAATAGGCTTTGAGGTGTTTGGTGCGCAAAAATAAACTTTCTTGATCAATAGGGACTGAAAGCGTCAAAAAGTGCATAAGTTTGCATTTTCGCTCATATCTTATGTTCTGAATATATCCGGACATCCAAAAATTTATGTAATTATTAAAATATTTTATTTTAGTGATTGGCATGATAAAATTCCATTCGTCGCGTAATTTGGATCGTTTTTCGCGTCCGGTCGTGTTTCGTCGTAATTAACCGAACAACGCAACCGTACGACCAAACGAACCGACATCCGACATATTTTTGAGCGTATTTTAAGTTCCATATACTTTAACTTCATTTTAGAGCCTTGAAATGAGGTTAACGGGTCTTAAATGTTACAACACTCCCCGACGTTTCCGCCGCGGTTTGTTGTTTTAACGCGGTCGGGGTGTGACAGAAAAGTTGGTATCAGAGCTCATGGTTATAGGGAATTCGGTTATTAGTAATGCTTTGACCTAGTCTATAACCTTCCTAGGACCCTAACACATGATTCTTATGTTTAGATCTTAAATCAATACCGTCACTTATCCTTAGGTGACAACCACAACAAGAACACAAATTTCGAATCTGCTTTGAAAACTAATCATCTGTTCTAGGATGATTTATTATAAGGTTTTGAACCTTCAAAGTTTTCAAAATCTCGTAAAATTTGGGTCTTATAATGTGAACATGTGCAATCCGGAAGGGTGGATGCCTGTACTCTGAGCTTTCTGTCTAAGGCTAGAGTGTTCGTACAAATCCACATAATCGGACCAGTTACTCTTACCTGGGAACTCTTGGGGTGAGTGTCCACTTATAGGCTAAAGCATGTCTTCGCGATACATTAATATGACCCACTTACTTTGATTAGTCACCATCTCATTTGTTTGCCTTAGGTAACAAACGAATGATCACAATTTTATGCGATGTCATCCTGTTTTGATTATCCGATAACATCTCGCTTGCTTCCTCCCATGCCTTCCATTATATTTAGGATGCCTCTTCATCGCAACAACACTCAAGTGTCCGAACCAGGTGTTGCAATTGCCCAATAAATAGGCGTCGTACTCCAGAGGACCGTTGATTTAGCTATCACCATGACTCGCCTTAGGGATGAAGCCGTATAAGGGAACCGCTTTTTGGTGCAATCAATGTAACCGTCATCATCCAAATCAAATACCCTGTTTCAAATGTACCCACTGCGGACGATGGGGACATTTGGTTAACATGTGCCGCTTTGCTATCCAAAGCGAAGCTGTTGCAAATCCTGCCGCTGCTCAACCTCCAAATTATGCTTCATATGTCGCCTAAACATATCTAGCACCTCAACTTCATGAACTTTCTACCTTGTGTATCGACTTAAGCACGTTTAGTGCAAGGTTTCGAAATATCTCTCATTACACAAATTCCAAAATCCATATAGGATCTTTCTATCCTCATAATTAGATTCTTGTGGATGATTATCGTTCTAATCGGAGTCCTTAATTGAATTCCTTGTATGCCTTAATACGTACATTATGATTCAATAAGGACAAAGCCGAATTCCTATTAAGATCTTCCTATCTTCATAGTTAGATTCTTGGAGATGTTTAAAGTGCCAAATGAAATCCACGGATTGGATTCTTGGTGTGCTTTAAATACATGTGCACAATTAACAAAATAATAACAAATTGAAAACCAGGATAAATAGTTATGTGATTGCATGATTATGTTTTATGTGTTGGGTATTTGTGTAATCTGAATATTCTTTATCCAAATCCTCGTAGAATCTTCCATATCTACATATGAGGGATTCATAGTAGGATATCCAAAGGTACTACCTTAAATCCTTAATGGGCTTCTACGTAATAGTTAAGGCCCTTGGATTATAAAGTACTATTCCATAAGTAGACCCTTTGAGTGGTCTAGTTAGATTGATTCAAAAATCTGGTTAGGAATGTCATGTGATTATATAGCTGAAAAGACTCCTTGGTGGTCTATTTAAAGAGATCATTTATTGATTTAATTAAAAGGACCCTATGGCGGTCTAGTCACACTCATCACAGGTTTGTTCATTTGATTTTTTTCTTCCCCTACACATTATGAAATGCACTGTGCAGACTGTGCAAGGAATTACATAATTATGGATGCATACATAATTATGGAATTTAGTGCACAGAAACCACAGCAAATTTTGTCATGTATCCAGAGTTAACTCTATTCATTTCCATTTCTGATGAAGCACCTGTTGAGGAAAAATGAACTAGCTATTCATTTTTCACTTCTGAAAGAATATCCGTTAAGAAAAATGAATATCCTTTTGATTATTCCTTCATTTCCATTTCTGAAGAATACCCGTTGAGGAAAATGACTCAATCCGTTCATTTTTGTTTCTGAAGAATATCCGTTGAGGGAAATGAATATCCTTTTGATTATTCCTTCATTTTCATTTCTGAAGAATACCCGTTGAGGAAAATGACTCAATCCGTTCATTTTCGTTTCTGAAGAATATCCATTAAGGGAAATGAATATCCTTTTGATTATTCCTTCATTTCCATTTCTGAAGAATACCCATTGAGGAAAATGACTCAATCCGTTCATTTTCGTTTCTGAAGAATATTCGTTGAGGGAAATGAATATCCTTTTGATTATTCCTTCGTTTCCATTTCTGAAGAATACCCGTTGAGGAAAATGAATCGTCCATTCATTTTCGCTTCTGAAGAATATCAGTTAAGGGAAATGAATATCCTTTCGACACCTGACAAAGAACCCATTGGAGAAAGTGAATCGTCCATTCATTTTCACTTCGAAGTACATCCACTGGGAAATGACAGGGTTATGCCTTGCATAAAAATCTTTGATGGGTTACTCTACGCAAATACATCACACCCTAGATTCCATGCAAGACAATTATTTAACACAGCGTCACAGACAGACTCCTACGAATAAATTTCGGGACGAAATTTCTTAAAGTTGGGGAGAATGTGACATCTGTGCCTCTACGACCATCGAACAAATACCAAATCAATGAAATATTGTGTTTCATACTTGGGATTTGTATAAATATGTGTATTATTTGCATATATCAATTCTTGTTCGATTTCGAGCTTTAAATCGCTTTCTGGAAGGTTATACACGAACTAATGCGTAAATATAACCAGTTTAATGCAACAAACACTACAGAATAGTGACATAGGCTTAACATACCTTAAATAACCTTTACATAACTTAGAAATAAGTTTTGGAGGGTTTGGTGTGTCGAAATCAAGTTTATTCGATCACAGGGACTATTTGCGTCAAACTGCAAAAGTATATCGAATCGAATAGTATCAAACATTCCAGAACTTGATCATAAGTTAAACATGCCCTAAATATCCTTTACATAGTTTGGAAATAGGCTTTGAGATGTTTGGTGCGCAAAAATAAACTTTCTTGATCAATAGGGACTGAAAGCGTTAAAAAGTGCATAAGTTTGCATTTTCAAGCATATCTTATGTTCTGAATATATCCGGACATCCAAAATTTATGTAATCATTAAAATAATTTATTTTAGTGATTGGCATGATAAAATTCCATTCGTCGCGTAATTCGGATCGTTTTTCGCGTCCGTTCGTGTTTCATCGTAATTAACCGAACAACGCAACTGTACGACCAAACGAACCAACATCCGACATATTTTTGAGCATATTTTAAATTCCCTATACTTTAACTTCATTTTAGAGCCTTAAAATGAGGTTAACGGGGCTTAAACGTGCCAAAAATGCATCGAAAACCAAGTTTCTAGCTTGCTGGGACCTGAAATGACAATCTGCCAAACTTTGGCTCAGGAGGGGCGCGTAAGACTTCCTTGAATCTTATGCGGGGCGCGAGAGCTACTCAGATCTGCAAAAACCAGTTTCTGCAATCAGCAGCTGGTTTCTGGCTTTGGTTCTTGGTTTTTCAATACCATGAGCTTGTTTTGGGGCACCCATAGGTTTGTAAAACAATGGGCACACATGGAGGGCCAAGATTGAAGCTCGTTTATCGAGGAACGATCCTAACGGTGGTCTGAAATCTATAAATACCCACAAGCTTTCATTCTTTTCTTCACGCTTGATCTGATTTTATGCTCTAAGTTGAAGATTTTGCTTCATACCTCAGTATCTTAGATCAAGTTCTTTCTAGTTTGGACCTTTTGTAAGTTTCTTTCATGCTTTTAAGCGTAAAAGTCAAACTGTGTTTGACTTTCTGCTTTGACCGGTCAATGGTCAACAGGAAGTTCATTTGAACTTCGCAACGTGAGCGTAATCACGATGGTCATAGTCCCTTGTGACTATACCTACTGATTACCACGTTATTTAGGCTTAGTGACGAGTCATAATTTCGGTCAAAATACGTGTTTATGCGTATTTTGCAACCAAACTATTCTTAGGTATCAAAACCGTTTGTTTTGATATCAAACTTGTTTTCAAACTTAGTTAAACATGTTTCAACATGTTTAGCTCGTCACTTTTAGTTTAGTGCTTGTTTAGAGTCGTAAGTCAAGCGGTCTAAACCACCGCTTAGACTTTCGAACTCAACCAGTTTGGTCGATCATTAGGATCCGACCAAGCATGTTTAGTGACCATAGTTGTATAGGGAATAACCTTCCGAGATTATACCTTATGGTCACATAGTTTAAGTAGTTGTATGATAGGTAGTTTATATGCCTTAGGTAAATGACCAAAATGCCCTTTTCATGCATAATTGGATTTTAAGCATATGTAACCTAAACTTTTGTCACTTAACTGATTATGCAACATATTTAAACATGTTTAGGCATATAATACTTGTCATAGGACTAGTTAGACGTCTCGAACGCGCGTTTACGCGAACGACGCGTTAAAGTAGCGTAAGCTACCTTAGTGGGTCGTAACGGGTCGTAACGGGTCGTAAGCACTCAGGATAGGTTTCGATTTAGTATTTAGCTTTGTTAAACCATATCATATGAGTTCCAACACTCATTTGGTTTACGAAACCACATCCTATCCGATCTTCCGATTTAGGTCCGGTTTATTAACATAGTTACCTATATTAGGTGCCGTTTGATTCCATGATCCCTCTAGCTTTGCTTGGTCATTATTAAAGACTACTAAGCATCCTCAAGTGAGTACATAGTCCCCTCTTTTACCGTTTTAAACTGTTTTGGGGTGAAACATATGTGCCTACTTGTTACTTTCGTGCTTATCATGCTTGTATATCATATCCTTGCTATGTTCATTAGTACACATATAGTACATAATTTCGTTATGTTTTGCTAGGTATGTTCACTTAGCATGCTAGCACATTGATTTTCACATATTACATTTTGTTGCATATGCTCATCCAGCATATGAACACATTGTTTTACATTTTGAACTGTTTGAACCGTTTGGAACTGTTTAATCCATGTGAACCATTTGGAACTGTTTGATCCATGTGAACCGTTTGGAACTGTTTGATCTATTTGAACCATTTGGAACTGTTTGATTTATGAGAACCATTTGGAACTGTTTGAACCATTGGGATTAGGGAAGTGATTAGGTAACGGGGCGGGTGTAATGTGATAAAAGCATGGTGGACACGCCACTGGTACTTCCTATATATAAGTGCTTTTAACACATTATATATTGTTGCGTTATCTAGATCACTTGGGCAAAGGTTATCAAAACGAGGTTATATTACAAGGTTTTTCTAACAATATAAACCATTTGAGTTTTATTACAAAAACGATTTATGATTTGGGTTTACTTAAACAAATGTTTTGAGTTAAGATTCATAGCTGCGATATTTTATAAACTATAATCAACTTGATTTGAGTTGGTTAATTATGTTGCAACACTATACACTTTTCAAAACAAGGTTTTTAAATCAGGTATTGCAACATGTAAACGAGCCAAGAATCTGACACTCATATAAAACCTATGTACTCGCCGGCATTTTTATGCTGACGTATTTTCACATATGTTTCAGGTACCATAGTTGATGATGCTTGTTGATGATATTGGTGCATGCTCATATAGGAATGGACGAGGCCTTAGTGACTAAATAACAATGGAAGTTAATTTGTTCATGTTTTGTTTCTAGTTTCAATACAATGAAATAAACTCAATTCAATAAAACAGAACTTTAATCCATGTGTTGTGAAACAATGATTCTGTTACGACACTCCCCGTCGTTTCCGCCGCGGTTTGTTGTTTTAACGCGGTTGGGGTGTGACAGATTTATTGATTCATTAAGTAATTTACATTGTCTTAGTACAAAACAAACAAGTTACACATCGTCTATCATTATTATTATGTCACTAAGGCCTCGTCCAGATCCTATGTGAACATGCATCCTAGCAATTCAACATCATGCAACACCACCTGAAACATATGTAAAAACAAAGTCAGCAAAGAAATTGCTGGCGAGCACATAGGTTTTATGAGAGTATCGGATTCATGGCTCGTTTACATGTTGCAGTACCTTATTAGACTACAAGAGTCAAAAGTTACAAACCTCGTTTTGAAAAGTGTATTGCAACATAATTAACCAACTCAAATCAAGTTGGTTATAGTATATAAAATCTCGCAGCCATGATTCTTAACCCAAAACATTTGTTTAAGTAAACCAAATCATAAATTTTTCTCGTTACAAAACTCGTATGGTTTATATCATTTAGGAAACCTCGTTGTGTGACATCGTTTCAAAAATCGTTTCCCAAGTGAACTAAATAATGACACGGAATATAATATGATAAAAGCACTTATAAATAAGATGTACCAGTGGCGTATCTACCATGCTTTTATCATGCTACACCTGTCCCATTATCTAAGCACAACCCAAAACCAATCGTTTGTTCAAATCGTTTAACTCATTTAAATCGTTTCAAATCGTTTAACTCGTCCCAAAATCGTTTTTGTTTTAATTGTGAAACTACTTTTGGTCATCTCGCTAATAACATCCAAACCTTCGTAACATGTCCATCATTAAACTCGTATTAACAAACCACCAAAGGGTAAGTTAACAATCACAGATTCGGCCGTTACCCACATAACCCCCACACATAACCATGGGTGCAGTCTGATAACGGGATTTGTTAGATCCTATGGTACCATAACCTAATACTGGTCGGTTTGGCCAAAATTAATGAATGTTAACTTACCCTTTGGTAGTTTGTTAATACGAGTTTAACGATGGACGAGTTACGAAGGTTTGGATGTTATTAGCGAGACGACCAAAAGTAGTTTCACAATTAAAAAAAACGATTTTGGGATGAGTTAAACGATTTGAAACGATTTAAACGAGTTAAACGATTTGAAATGATTGAAACAAGTTAAACGATTTGAAACGATTTAAACGAGATAAACGATTTGAACAAATGATTGGTTTTGGGTTGTGATTAGGTAATGGGACGGGTGTAACATGATAAAAGCATGGTAGATACGCCGCTGGTACATCTTATATATAAGTGCTTTTATCATATTATATTCCGTGTCATTATTTAGTTCACATGGGCAAACGATTTTGAAACGATGCCACATAACGATGTTTTCTAAATAATATAAACCATACGAGTTTTGTAACGAGAAGAATTTACGAGTTGGTTTACTTAAACGAATGTTTTTTGGTTAAGAATCATGGCTATGAAATTTTATAAACTATAACCAACTTGATTTGAGTTGGTCTATCATGTTGTAATACACTTTTCAAAACAAGGTTTGTAAGTTTTGACTCTTGTAGTCTAACAAGGTACTGCAACATATAAACGAGCCATGAATCTGATACTCTCATAAAACCTATGTACTGGCACTTTGTCGAGAAACCTGTGGAGATAGTGGACCGTGCAGTTAAACAGTTGAAGAACAAACGGATTCGATTGGTCAAGGTTCACTGGGAATCCAAACGTGGCCCAGAGTTTACTTGGGAACGTGAGGACCAAATGAAGGCGAAATATCCGCAATTGTTCTCACAAGTTTCCTCTAGTTAAAATTTCGAGACGAAATTTCCTAAAGTAGGGGAGACTGTGACAACTGTGCTCTGATACCAACTCTTCTGTCACACCCCGACCACTTTAAAACAACGAAACCGTGGCGGAAACGTCGGGGAGTGTTGCAACAGAATCATCGTTTCACAGCCATGGATACAAAAGTTTCGTTTTATTGATCCATTAGATGATTTACATTGTCTTAATACAAAACAAACAAGTTACACATCGTCTATCATTATTATTATGTCACTAAGGCCTCGTCCAGATCCTATGTGAACATGTATCCTAGCAATCGACATCATGCAACACCACCTGAAACATATGTAAAAACAAAGTCAGCAAAGAAATTGCTGGCGAGCACATAGGTTTTATGAGAGTATCGGATTTATGGCTCGTTTATAGGTTGCAGTACCTCATTAGACTACAAGAGTAAAAAACAAACCACATTTTGATAAGTATGTAGTATTACAACATGATTAACCAACTCAACTCAAATTGGTTATAGTTTATAAAATCTCGCAGCCATGATTCCGATACTCTCATAAAACCTATGTGCTCCCCAGCAATTTCTTTGCTGACTTTGTTTTCATATATGTTTCAGGTGGTGTTGCATGATGTCGATTGCTAGGATACAAGTTCACATAGGATCTGGACGAGGCCTTAGTGACATAATAATAATGATAGACGATGTGTAACTTGTTTGTTTTGTATTAAGACAATGTAAATCATCTAATGGATTAATAAAATGAAACTTTTGTATCCATGGTTGTGAAACGATGATTCTGTTGCAACACTCCCTGACGTTTCCGCCGCGGTTTCGTTGTTTTAACGCGGTCGGGGTGTGACAGAAGAGTTTCATAACCTATAAAACCAATAGGTATTAAATAAAAGGTGTAAGCTTTGACTTACCTAGCATCCAGGTTATGCTTTTCCTTCATTCTTGATTCGTTTGACCCGCTTCCTTCCCAAGCTTTCACCTAGCTTGTCAAGCGTTAAACTATCATTGCAATTTGTAAGATGGTTAGACTAGTCATAATCATTTACGACTATTCCATCCTACGATTTTTATGTCGAAATTATCATTCGATCATATAAAAGGTTATTTTGACTTTAAAATGTCAAATTGCCTATTGACAAAAGTAATTACACGATGTAGCTTAACAACTCGTTTTATTACTTTTCCACTATACGGTAAGCATCCTTATTATGCTACCGTTTTAATCACTTATCTAACAAGTTCTTGTAACCATAAGTTACCGAATTAATAATTGATGATCTTAAACATCATTTAACAAGAACATATCATCAATTTTTATCATATCATACTAAAAGCATTTCATAGTAAGTATGATTATATACTCAAACATACAATTTGTTTAAGTATTTCCTGATTACTATCTTGTATGATGATTCTAATCATAATTATATCATCATTTTCATCATATGATTAATACCCACTTATCCTAGTGTGGTAAATCATCAAGTCATTCAAATTATAGCATCATATGTATAATTTTCACTTAGGGTTTGGTTCCTAAGCATGTATACATCACTAATTCAATCATAGCTTCAATAATTCATTCATAATTCGCGATTATGATGATTATCCAAATTTCACACCTTCATAAATCATCAAAATTTGACATACCTTATGACCCCCTAGCTTGGGTTATTGTTAATTCACGTTCAATTGTGAATTTAGACTTCGTTTGAGCCTTCAATTTGATGATTCTTATGAAACTAGGGTTTTGAAGCTCCTGGGAGCTTCCTGGTCGATGAACAGAATACACACACTCAGTGTGTGTTTTGTTTTGATCTTTTCTTTTTATAATTTAAGTTTCCAATTATCCAGATTTGGCCCCTCATGTTTGGTTAGTTGTTTAGTAGGCTACAACCTACTTATTTCTAACAATATTTCCACTCATTAACTAGGTTAAACATTCCTAGTTAAATTAGTGGCTTCGGGGAATTTACGACTCAATTTATTTTAAGTCCCGTTAACTCGGGCGTTTTTAAAAACTTTATTTCTTCAAAAGCTTTCGTTCAACTTTTATTTAATATTAGGCTCATTTATTTAAAATCCTAATATTCACCGGGTTACTTTTACCCCTAACGGTAATTTACCCGTCTTTTAGTATTAATATGGTTTGATTACCAAACCCGTTTTCGGGGTGCTACAACCAAAATGCCCATGAACATTAAACCGGGTATACGGTCCTTATGAGTCATTTAGAAACGAGTATTATGATAAAGTAAGGCTTAGTTAAGTGTTAAAGTATAGGCATAAACCATTTTCAGATCAAATGCCTCAAAACGGTTCCTTGTCGTAAATTAACAATCCGAAAGGGTAAATTCGGAATAAGCAATTGATACACATAAAATCCACCACAGTAATAGTTGTGGTGGAAGACCCCTCGATAAGAAATGTGAAAATATGATGTTAGAAATGAATGAGCGTGGTTAATGCGTACAAGCGCTTAAATACCCTTAACGGGTCAAAATAAGCACATAAGCATAAACGGGTTAATGATGTATAATAACCCGCGATTTGAACCTTGTGTGATAGGAAACATTTAAAATATGATGTCCATGAGAATTAGGGTGTAACAAACTAGTTGGTTTGATGAAAGTATGAACGGGTCAATAGCTTTGTTAAAAAGTTTAATAATTAAAATTAAGCCGAAGGCCAAAAACCTAGAAAATTTTTCATCCGGATGTTGGATTTTAACTCCGTGTGATGGAGAATCAAATTACGATTGCATAGGAAAAAGAATCGTGTAAAACGGATGTGTAGTTTGAAAGTTATGCACATTTTCGTAAAAACTTAGATTGCTGGAAAATGCAGGGTTCAGACCGAAACCTGCTGGAAAACGGTGACCCTCGCGCCATGCGAGGGAGGACTTAGTCTCTGGCGCGACACGTGATAGGGAGTTACGGCCCGCGAGAGCTGGGGCGGATTCGGTCGCGCCCCGCGAGGGACCAAATGCTGGCAAAAACTTGTTTGATGTCCGTTTTGATATTCGGACTTCATTTAAATATGATATAAGCTTGTATAACTAACCATTTCATGCTTTATGAAATGTAGGTATATCCTAGGATGCTGGATGACGATCAACCTCAACGAAGAACCGAACACAATCAAGATACAAGCTTCCATACGTTGTTCCGTCGTCATTTTATATGATGAATTCATACCAATTATATTGTATTGTTTTAAAATTTCAGAAGAGTTTTAATAAACTCGTATTTTCAATGCATTAGTAACCATAATTACATGTTTATGGTCGTAAACTATACGAAAATCATTAAATAATAGTAAGGGTCTTACAAGTGAAGGTAGAGAGAGAGAGAGACGGTTTGATGAAGAAGGGGAGGGTAGAGGTGGGTCCCACTAATTAGATATTTTTCTTTTATTTTTTCAATATAAAAAGAATGGATCAAAATGAAAATTTGAAAGATTTAAATTGAAAATTCCTAAAATACTCCTGGTTAAAAATGAGGTTTTTGGACGGAGTTAAGCAATGTGATCAAAATGGAAACAAAAGGGAAAAATCAGGGACCCAAAGGAGAAAAAAAATTATTTGGACTAAAATGACAAATTTGCACAAATCTCAGGGACTAAAATAGCAATTTACTCTATTATTTATTGAGAAAACTTAAAATATACTTTTTTAAAAAAGTTAATTGTTATTACAACCAAGCCAATCAAATCAACCAAACAGATGCATTACATGCTCTAAGGCTATGTTAGGGGTCGGGGCGATGGCGGGTAACCCCTACTCGCTCCCAAACACCGTTGTCGGTCTCCCAAACACCACCTCCTACAAACTCAATGCCTTCAAACCCATCTCTTGTTTATGAATATTACCAACCACAACATCCTAACGTTTTTACCGTTGAAGAGTTGAACTTGGCATACGATTTAACCATGAGCCGACTTCAACTTGCGGGTATAAGAATTGGTGCGACGTCTCAACTTGCACCGCCAACAAACCCGAACCCGACAGAAGACGTCCCAGCATAGGCCGAAGGCAATGAAACTGACACAGAGGAGGAATACGTAGAAATGTGGTGGGATGAGGATATGCGCTACCCAACACCCGAAAGCCCGCGTCGTCGGAATTGATACTCGCCCAGGTTGGACGATCGTGACAGTGATCGTTCCGGCTCCCCACCCCCATCTTTCTGGGGTGATTGGGATTTTTAGGAATGTCATTTTTTTTTTTAATTTTAGGAATGCAATTTTTAAAAAAATTTAGGAATGTATTTTTATTGTATTTTTTTTGCAATGTATCAATTAATTATGTGTTTAATTATTTATATTTGTAATAAAAATAAGAAAAAAGAAAGAGGTTAGCCCGGTCTAAGGGGGGTCGGGGCACCCATGCGGGTAGGGCTGTAAACGAACCGAACGAACACGAACAAGGCCATGTTCGTGTTCGTTCGTTAAGAAAATTAACATGTTCGCAAACTGTTCACGAACGCATACCGAACATAAGTTTTTGTTCGTGTTCGTTCGTTAAGGAAATTCAGTTGTTCACGAACAGTTCGCGAACACTGGTCTCGTACACAAACGAACACAAGCAAATAAAAACGAACGCAAACGAACATTTAACTTGAAAAAAAAAAAAAAAAAACATTGTTATCATTAAACATTGGATATAACTAGATAAATACAACCATCAAATGATAAATCAAAACACAAGAAATCTATTACACCACCATATGATGAATCAAGTTTAATTAACTTACACATAATTATCCCCAAAAATGTTTTAGAATGTCCAAATTTTAGCTAACTAAGAAACAAATAGGGTTTCAAGTTTTCAATATGTTTATATAAATGGTTTAATATTTATTATTTTTTGATATAATCAAACGAACACGAACGAACGTAACCGAACATATTACCGAACGTTCACGAACGTAGTCGAACGAACGAGACCTGTGTTCGTGTTCGTTCGCTAAGCTAATCGAACGAAATTTTTTGTTCGTGTTCATTCGTTAAGCTAATCGAACGAACATAAACGAACTTCCCGCCGAACGGTTCACGAACTGTTCGCTAAACGTTCGGTTCGTTTACAGCCCTACATGCGGGTACCCTTTCCGGGTTTGAACCTGCGCTAGCACACCGTCGCCACCCAAAGGGGTAGGCCTTGTGGGTTTGATTCCCGAGTAAAACTACTTGTGCAAGGGTAGGAGAGAAGGGGTTTGAGATGGGGTCAATCTCTTGAATGGTGTCTGTGTGATTGGTGGTTAGGGTAAAAGAGTGGGGTCTATGGTTCAAGTGTACTTTGTAGTGTAAGGGTAGGGCGTCTCTAGTATTTTGTAGTGTAAGGATACTGTCGCAACCCTCGTCCCCTAATAACCCGAGAACGGGCGGCCGCGGCCAGTTTTGGTGGTATCTGGGTTTGTCATTTTAGCAGCAGAATTTACATCAGGATCTTAGTTAGGAAATATTTTATCAGAGTAAAATACCACGCTTTTAATATATCAAATACATGGGAAAAACCCAAGTTTCAAGTACACACATTTTCATAGGGATAAACCCTATTTTATTTAATAAAACAACTCTATATTTTAGGTAACTTTATTGCCACTTTTCCAAGCCTTCAGTGCTGTCCAGCTGACTTCTATTTGGCTTTTACATTTTGTTACCTGAAACGTGTTTTAAAAACATTTTGTCAGTGGGAAATACTGGTGAGTGAATCCCAGTTTAATCAAGTTTAATAAAGACCATTGTACAGTATTGAGGGCGGTCGCGCAATTACATTTGTTTTCATCTATTCAATTACCACCCATGGTATTGTCAACCCGACTTGTGGTCATGTTACTCCTCGCAAGGTAGTAACAAATTTTGTATACAAAACCCCAACATACCGACGATAATTGTAGAATACAAATACTCAATTACTGTTTAATATATCATTAATTAAGTGAGGTTTTGTAAAAACAGTTAACAAAAAAGGAGATTACTCACATTGCTGTCTTAGGTTTTCTTTTAGGGTTTCCTGGTGATTATCTATAATTTATACAAATGCACACGCGTTAGTATAATAACCAAATATTTATATTAATGATACCCTCCCCGAGACGGCATTCCAACGACTACGTCAGGCAGAACCACGACAGCCGTTACGGAACACTGGATCAATCGGGTAGCGTATCTAATACGTAATCGGAGTTATGATACTTACAACGGAGCAGAACTTCGTTATTTAGGGGGTATTATGCCCGAGAATAGCTTATACTATAAGAATTTCGAGAGAGAAAGTTGATTGTGAGCGATCTGGACTGAAGGTCGTTGCCCTCCATTTATAGGGCTGCAAATAGACTTCGTCGCGCCCCGCGTAAGCCTCGGACAGGGTCTACGCGGCCCACGAGGATCCCTAGGGTAGGCCCTAGGGTTGCTGATTCGACCATTAGGCACGACACGGCTGGTACATGTGGTGACTCAGGGGCTCGCCATGACTCCTTGCTGTCGCGGCCCGCGTAGGTGGTAGCCAAGGGCTACGCACCCCGCGAGAGACCAATAAAATTTGTTTTTATTTAATTTTAATAAAAATAAAGGTATTCAAGGCCCGTTTTCATATATGGGGTGTATTTTAGGACATGTTGGGGCACTTTAAATATATCTCGGTAGTCAATGCACATACGCATTGATCCGTCTTTCTTTTTTACGAATAAAATTGGCGCTCCCCATGATGATGAACTTGGCTGTATGAATCCTTTCTCCAACAATTCATCTAACTGTTTCTTCAGTTCTTGCATTTTTGCTGGTGCCAAACGGTAAGGTGCTTTGGCAATCGGTGCTGTCCCTAGTAGCTGATGGATTCTGAATTCCACTTATCTGTCTGGCGGTAGTCCTGGTAATTCTTCTGGAAACACGTCTGAAAATTGAGATACTACTGGTATATCTTTTAGTTCTTTTCCTTTAGTGTTAGTGATTATAGAAATCAAATACACTAATGATCCTTTTCTTATATAACTTGTTGTTTTCATCACAGAGATGAATTTTGTAGATCTAGACGGCTTATCTCCTTTAATTGTGATCTTTTCACCTTTTGGTGAATTTACTTGGATTGAGTTTTGATCACATAAAATACTGGCTTTATTGGCTATTAACCAATCCATTCCTAATACAACATCAAATCATGCCAGATTCATTGGATAAAGGTTTGCAACAAACTCTTGATTTAAAAATTCTATTCTTGCTCCCTGCAAGAATTCAGAAATCTTAATGTTTTCTCCATTTGCTGTCTCTACTAGACATTCTTGTGGGAGTTTAGTTAATGGTTGATTAAGAATTTTGCAAAATGAAGTATTAATAAAACTTTGGTTCGCACCAAAGTCAAATAATACTTTAGCAAAAACATCATTAACTAAAAACGTACCGGCTATCACATCCGGAATCTTCTTGGCTTCATCTCCCGTTAGAAAAAATGCTCTAGCATTTTTAGTGTTCTTGTTGCCCATGGCTGGAACTAGTTTCGGACAGTTTGGCTTGATGTGACCTTTTTCTCCACAGTTGAAACACATTCCATTATTAGGTTTCCTCCTGCAATCTTCTTCCTTATCTTGCAGAAATTGCAGTAAGTGGAGCATTTTCCCGAATGCTTTTTCTTGCAAGCCTTGCAATAGGGTGCCGGGGTAGAACCTACATTTCTCCCATGGTTGGAATTACCATAACGGAATTCCTGGGTAAGTTTCTGAGCTAGGTTTCTCCTCTAGTTTTCTTCTCAAGTACGCACTAACTCATCTGTCAAGGTATTTGCTAGTTCTACTGCTTCTTCTATGGTTTGAGGTCTAGTTGCCTTGACTACATGTCTAATTTCACTGATTAATCCCCAGATGTAATGGGAGATTAATACTGGTTCAGTTGATGCAAGGGTTGGCACTATTCTAGCATATTCAAAGAATAATGTAGTGTATCCCTTACTATCAACTCAAGTCATCCTAAGGTTTAGGAATTTATTTGCTATTTGTTCCTTTTCATTGGGAGGGCAGAATTTCCTTTCCACCATGCTTTTGAATTCCTCCCATTCCATATTATAAACCCTATCACTTCCCCTAGACTGGAGGATAGTGATCCACCATTCTAAGGCTGAGTTCTTAAACAAATTGGAAGCAAACATTATCTTATGTTCTTCCGCGCACTTGTTTATCTTTAAGACTACCTCAGTCTTTTCTATCCAGTGTAAAACATCAACGGCCCCTTCATTGCCCGAGAATTCAATTGGTTTACAAGACCAGAATTCTTTATAAGAACAACCATAAGGCATGGTTCTTCTTCTTTTGGGAATGGGCGCTTGAAGTGTAGGTCCATTGTTTACATTGTGTTCAGGTTCAGTGGGTCGTTTACTACTATGGTTACTTTATTATCTGCTTCCCTAACTATTTTGATAATAAATGGCATTGCGTCAATTATCCCTTGTGCCACTATGTGTTGGATGGCACTGTTGTCCACTTAATTCCCATTGTTATTGTTGTTCGGGTTATTGTCATTCTGGTTGTTATCGTTATTCTGGTTTTCCTGGTTCACTTCGTTATCCATCTGAATTTTAAACATTTATCAATTATTAATATCACAAAATAATATTTAATACAATCAATCACATAATACGCATGTTGATAAAAAAACGTCGATCATTGCGACTTACCCTTTTTATATATATAATATGTATCTAATACAAACCGATACTAGAATTTATCAATTACAATACAACTGAAATTAAAATTACACTACTAGTAGGCATCCATAGTTACGATTTAGGTTTTTTTTTAAACATACATGCATATTATATATTATTATATTATATTATTATTACTACCTCCACCATCACCTTCACTGATATGGGTTCATCCAGAACTCCATATTGCGCTCGTCGTACTTCCAGACGAGTCGCTCTCCGACCTGCCTCATTCTCTCACTACTCTCTAAAATCACTTCTCCGAAAGTTCAGAGCTCTTGCACATTTTCTACACTCATTGGGGGTGCAGGTGCTGAGGCTGGGTTTGGAAACTGGGGTGTGGGTTACTGATATGGGTAAGGATTCTCTAAAATTTCCCTAATGTATTCATCGTTATCATAGTAGGGATCTAGAGGGTCCAGACCTGGGTAAGCTGCTCGGTTTGGCATGGGTTCGTCTGGTAGGTGGTAGCGTTGTACATAATCCCTATGATCATCTAACCACGGGTCATAATCTGGGTCTAAGGGATTGGGTGCTGGTATCCTAGGTATCTCTTCTAGGTTGTAATCATGCATTTCGACTTAATTTTCTGGGTTGTTTTCTATTTCCATTGGCTGAGCGGGGAATAATGGTAATGGTTGGGGTGCTATCAGTTGTTCCAGGTTAGGGTCGGCAACTGTGGTTGCTAGGATATGGAAGTTTGCTAAACTCCTATTAAGCATGTCTTAGGTGTGGGCATCGGTTTCTCTTTTAGCGGCTGCTAGAACTCGCTCCTGATGTAACTTTTTCATTCTTTTCCTACGCTCGTGTGCTCCCCTAATGAACCATCCTCTCTTTTTCTGAGGGAATGGCTCTTCAGACTGAGCCTTAAATACGAATATCCCGTCTTCATTATCAGCTGAATACCCTAAGAGGGCAGGCTGTGAAGAGGTGCCTTCGCTTCTAGGTGAGCTGGCCAACTGACGATACGCGTCGGAAGGTCCTTGGTCGCTCATACTGTAAACTAACAAATAGTCAAATAACACACAACAATAAAATACAGATATGCACGTATTTCCGTAATTAATTTCCTAACATATTGAATAATATCTGGGTGTCAGCAGAACACTTCTGTGGCTGAATCAGTGGCTTAGCTCTGATACCACCTTCTGTCGCAACCCTCGTCCCCTAATAACCCGGGAACGGGCGGCCGCGGCCAGCTTTGGTGGTATCTGGGTTTGTCATTTTGGCAGCGGAATTTACATCAGGACCGTAGTTAGGAAATATTTTATGAGAGTAAAATACCACGCTTTTAATATATCAAATACATGGGAAAAACCCAAGTTTCAAGTACACACATTTTCATAGGGATAAACCCTATTTTATTTAATAAAATAACTCTATATTTTAGGTAACTTTATTGCCACTTTTTCAAGCCTCCAGTTCTGTCCAGCTGGCTTCTATTTGGCTTTCACATTTTGTTACCTGAAATGCGTTTTAAAAACATTTTGTCAGTGGGAAATACTGGTGAGTGAATCCCAGTTTAATCAAGTTTAATAAAGACAATTGTACAGTATTGAGGGCGGTCGCGCAATTACATTTGTTTCCATCTATTTAATTACCACCCACGGTACTGTCAACCCGACTTGTGGTCATGTTACTCCTCGCAAGGTAGTAACAAATTTTGTATACAAAACCCCAACATACCGACGACAATTGTAGAATACAAATACTCAATTACTGTTTAATATATCATTAATTAAGTGGGGTTTTGTAAAAAAACAGTTAACAAAAAGGAGATTACTCACATTGCTGTCTTAGGTTTTCTTTAAGGGTTTCCTGGTGATTATCTATAATTTATACAAATGCACACACGTTAGTATAATAACCCAATATTTATATTAATGATACCCTCCCCGAGACGGCATTCCAACGACTACGTCGGGCAGAACCACGGCAACCGTTACGGAACCCTGGATCAATCAGGCAGCGTATCTAATACGTAACCTGGGTTATGATACTTACAACGGAGCAGAACTTCGTTATTTAGGGGGGGTATTATGCCCGAGAATAGTTTATACTATAAGAATTTCGAGAGAGAAAGTTGATTGTGAGCGATCTGGACTGAAGGCCGTTGCCCTCCATTTATAGGGCTGCAAATAGGCTTCGTCGCGCCCCGCGTAAGCCTCGGCCAGGGTCTACGCGGCCCGCGAGGCTCCCTAGGTAGGCCCTAGGGTTGCTGAGTCGACCACTAGGCGCGACACGACTGGTACACGTGGCGGCTCAGGGGCTCGCCCTGACTCCTTGCTGTCGCGGCCCGCGTAGGTAGTAGCCAAGGGCTACGCGCCCCGCGAGAGACCAATAATTTGTTTTTATTTAATTTTAATAAAAATAAAGATATTCAGTGCCCGTTTTCGTATATGGGGTGTATTTTAGGACATGTTGGGGCACTTTAAATATATTAGGGGCGTCAAAAAAATTTGTGAAGGGTTGTTATAGATACTTTGTAAAGAATTTGGCATGGCAATGGTTGATTGGTCGGGGCAAGGGTTGTACCTTTGGGTGCCCTTTCCTCCTTAACTAACGCCACCAAATAGGGTAAAAGAGAATAGTGGATAATTTAAGTGACGTGAAGCAACGAGATTGGTGGAACTTAGAGTAGAGGGTTTAAGTGCCTCTCCCCCTTGTTGAATATTTAAACATATTAAATCTAACATCGTAAATATTGCAAAGATGTATGTGAAACTAACACTAAGAGTCATTTAAAAAACTTGAAATTATAGTTTGTGCAAAGAATCGATGCCATTGCCATGTAGTTGCTTTATTATTCTATCTAAGGAATGAAATATTATTGACATTATTACCATGGCTATGAATAAGTATACGCACGGTCCCTATAGTTTACCAAAATTTTGGATTTGGTCCCTAGCTTTTCAAAAGTACACGGATGGTCCCTGTGGTTTACACTTTGTAACGCATTTAGTCCCCAACCAACAAATCTTAATGTTTTAGCATGGCCAAGTTAGGGACTAAATGCGATACAAAGTGCAACCCACAGGGACCATCCATGTACGTTTGGAATAAGTTGAGGACTAAATGCGTTACAAAGTGCAAACCACAAGGACCATCTGTGTACTTTTGGAAAGCTAGAGACTAAATCCAATTTTTTTGATAAACCACAGGGACCATCCGTGTACTTCACTTGAAATTTTACAAGTAAAGTTTGTGTAAAACTTAATGTCATTACTACATATTTGCTTTATCATTCTCTTCTAGGATAATTAGGAACTTCTGATTGTTTAGAAATTTTACAACGATAGTTTGAGCCTTTGAGGGGTGGAAGTTGGCTATAAAGTCCATTTTTCCTACAAAGTGTGAAAAGTCATAAAACATCATAATGTCAACAATAAAACACACTCAAAAACCACAAATAACAAAGTGGAGATTTCTAAAATGTCATATTTGTGGGTTTTGTGTTGTGTTTTGTATGATAAGGTTTTGATTATCGAATGACTAACATTAGTGTGTTTTATGTTGATTATCATGTTGTGTTTTATATTCATAATTCTACGATGGTGTGTTTGAAGTTTTTATGGACTCTTAGGGTTTGGCTATTGTATTTTAGTGATCTCTACTCTGTTATTTGTGGATTTTGAGTCTGTTTTATAGCTTAAATTGTGGTGTTTTATAACTTTGTACACTTTGTAGGAAAAATGGACTTTGTAACCGAACCTCACCCATAATTTGTGTAAAACTTAATGTCATTACTACATATTTGCTTTATCATTCTCTTCCGAGATAATAAGGAATATATTATCATTATTATTATTATAGCTAAAAATTTCTAAGTTATTTTTATACAAAATAATAAGGAATATATTATCATTATTATTATGGCTAAAAACTTCTAAGGGTAAGCGGAGGGGCCATTGGTTTCATGTGGTAAACCAGTTTACCGAATCGGTAAACCACCGCCAACCATTCCTTTACCGATTTTGCATGGCTTGTTCGGTGAACCTACACCGATTCGGTAAGAGGGAGGGAAGGGGAGAGAGATGGGTATGTGGTGGGGTCCATTCATTCTCAACAAATCACACGTTTTTTACTTTTTTTTTAAATAGTTTACCTAAACCCCATTAGGTAAACCACCGCCAACGTTTTTGAGCATTAGGTAACTTATTTAGGTGAATTGACATGACAATGTGTGATTGGGTGAATTAGGAGTTTACCTATTTGGAATAGGTAACCACTCCCTTCACCCTAAGTTATTTTTATACAAAATATATGATCAAAAAATTGGGCATGTTAGAATATCATATAATATTACAATAATCAAATAAACACACATCTTGCTTCATCATATATGAGTTTAATAATGCAATAGTTAGTTACAATAATTTGATAAAGAAATTAACACAAATAAAGAGTCTACATATGCGGTTAAGTGGTAAGCCTAACAAATTAAGTATTGAAAAGTCGTATATTGCGGTTTCATGCAAAATAGGTGCAAGAATCAAACTGAATATATAATTTATTTTAAATTAATATGAATTACGAAAACGTTTGGCTCAATGGCTATTCCACTTCATATCTCATTCCTGCATGTCAAACACCATTTATTACTTTCGCGTTACTATAAACATAGTTAAGAGTTGCTTAGTTAAAACTATTTATTTAAGATCTTTAAAATTAATCATAATTAAATACTAATGATATTTACATTATTATTTTAAACATATATATCAACTCTAAGTCAATAGTACCATCACATTAATTATAAAACATCTAAAGTTTTTAGTCATGTCTACTTTTGCATTATATTATAATACCCAAAAAGTTTAATAGTTATTTTTGTATTTCTATCATGTCCTAAAATTAGTTACATATTAATTTAAAAGTTATACATATCTATAAAAGTTACATTCACCCTCTAAATAAAGAATCTATAATGTTTTATGATGATTCATGATTATCTATAAAATGTTCATGTAATAGACTTGACATCAAACGAGTTACATACTTGAATGATACTTGAATGTCAAATTAGTACAATTTTGGTTTTATAGATCAGCACATTCAATAAATAAACATATTCATTGTATCCTGTCAGTTAGTCCAAATAATACACCCATTATATTAACTTCATTTAATTTCAACATTCATTTCAAGAATTCCAATATATGACAAAATTTGATCAAGATACCATACACTACAATTATTTCTTTCAGTATTTATTTATAGTTAATTAATTTTGTTTTTAAACATCCATCATTAAGAGATATTAACAACTTTTTTATTTTCTAACGGACGAGCACACATCCTTTAAAATTCATCTATCATATACTATATGAGTCTCAGATCACATCTGTGACAACCGCGGCAAAATCAAGTAAACCCTAATTATGCGTATGATTTACACGATTCACGAAACGAAACAAAACAAAACGAAACGATACGGATCATGCCTCGGAAGTCCGAGGGCACGTTATGAGTAAATACGAACAACAATAGCCAATGGTGCGATATTGATGCCTCAGGGTGCAGACAACAGGTTAAACGGGAGATTTCTGTTTAATAGTGCATAAACTGTATAATACCTATTTAAACACGAACGGAAAGTGTCGTAAATGATTCTAAGGGTATGGAATTGCTTAGACATGATATTTAGACAATAACATAAGGTTTTGTGGCCTTAGCATATAACTGGCACGTTAAACGAGGCAGTTTCCGGTTAACGAAACGCCTTTGATTTTAACGCACACGGAAATAACCGAACATGCATTGTACAGTCAGTCAAGCCTAAAAACACATATATAACATTAATATAATGTATTTTAAGCAAAAAATTTAAAGCGTTCGGGTTTTCGTTACTGGTGGGTTCATATTTTAAAAACATGAAAAACCGAGCGAAAAACGCGTTAAAACGAGTCCGTTTATCGAATCGGGGGTGCGTTTAAGACCCCATAACGTACCTATACGTTAATTATCAGTTATATGGGTGTAATAATATAAGATTTGCCAACATTTACTAGTCAAAGGAGGCGAGGGAGTCCCAAGGTAGACCGATCGAAATTCAGCTCCCTTGACTTTCTTTTCATTTCTCCAAGTTTCTAACACTTTCTAAATACTCTCTCAACCTTATACTCTTTAACACAACATTAACCCAACAGGAACTCATCAAATATTAAGGTATCATAGTGATTTTGGATGCTTTTTCTTATGTTTTTCATGTTTAAAACATGATTTTAACAAAAAGAAACCTTTTGATAATAAAGGCTTGATGTTCTTGAGACTTAAAGACTGTTATAACATAAATAAGGTGTAACAAGATTGTATATGGTGTTTGATGATGTAAGAACATGGATTATGGGTCAAAACACAAACTATTCGACAATTTTCGGACAATTCAAACACTAAACGAAAAAGAAAGGTTCTAAGGCTTGATTAACAAGGGTAAATGCATATTTGTGTTGTATGTCATCTATAGTTACTGTATAAGAAGAAACCCGGGTCTTGAAAGCTTAAGGATTACTCAAAAGATCAAGAAACGCTAGGTATACAACCCGAAAACCAAATTTAGGGGCTACACACGTGGTTTTTACATAACTTTTTCCGTGGGTATTGTTTGAACTTGAAAATTAGCATGGTGATCATATGTGATGAAAATAAGTCCCCTGAAAATTTGGTAATATTAAAAATTTTTAGTGAATTTTACAGTATTTAACAACATTAATTCAGGACAAATACTAAACAGATTCGATAAATCACCAAAATTGATAGGGATGTTGTGTTTGACCTGGAAAACATCCTGGAAAAATTCAGGGTTCATTGGTTGAGTTTACACATGGTTTTAATTATGGCGTTTTTGCGAAGTTTCGGCAGACGGAAACCCAGTTTAGAAAATTCAAAAAAATCTGAAATTTTTTTAGGAAATTTTGGGACATGTTGGGATGCTTCTGTAAATTTTTGAGAATTTTGAAAGACGGATCATTGTAATCGCCAAGTTATCGGTTAAATACAATTTTAAAGCAGATTTATTAAAATTAATAAATTATGAAAATATTTTTCCTGGATTATATATGTTATTACAAGTTTATATAAAAATTTTCAGAATTTTATTGAAAATACATAACTGTTTATAAAAATTGGAATTTAAAATACATTATTATTGACAAAACCGGCAAAATAAACGTTTAAGGAACCTGTCGGAACTTGTAAATTGACCAAGGGCTTAATTGGCGAGTTATTACAAGTTTATATAAAAATTTTCAAAATTTTATTGAAAATACATAACTGTTTATAAAAATTGGAATTTAAAATACATTATTATTGACAAAACCGGCAAAATAAACGTTTAAGGAACCTGTCGGAACTTGTAAATTGACCAAGGGCTTAATTGGCGATAATTGTAAATTCATAGTAATTTCGGACTATTCCGGGGTAAATTGGGTAGTTGGGGTATGTTACACGCTAGTTTGGGAAGTTCCCTGACGGCGAAAACAGAAACTGAGATTTGAACCAGTTAGGCACGGGTAACACCTAAACTTCCTTAGTAAGCAACAATTCATTTTATAGTACGACAATTTGGGACATTGTATATGATCATGCCACTTTTCAAACATATAAAACAACTAACTGTGGTCGGCACGCAGAACGGTGCACGGAAGCCAAACGCAATTTTGACACTTAGACAATACCCATCTCCCTACTGTTATGCTATGAATCCATTCTCGGATGAATATTCCCATTCGAGCCTAGTATATAACAATTACCGAATTGGGAAATGTTTTCGATAATTAACCCTGCAATACTGACAATAGGCTTGGATTAGCATATACTCTACGCCTTTAGCACAATCAAAGTACGCTATTAAGTGAGTTTCCTTACCCCGTTTTCAAACTGTTTTACATTTGGTGAATTGCATGTTACATACGTACATAATTGCACATGAAAACGTGTTTTGATGTGAATTATTTGAGTAATACTATCACATGGAAAAGACCCTACAAACACGAGTGATCAACTATAGTCCAGTGGATGTGTGAATAGTCCTATTGGTCTGACAAACCCAATTGAGCCGACACGGATGCCAGGGGTTCTTCTACAATTGCATATGTCCATGAACTTACTGTGAGCATGTTATGTGGTGTTAGACATAGTTACTTGGGGTGGAAACATAGTAGAGTGATTTATGTGGTCCATGGGGCTATGGGTGAACTGTCGAGGTTTCACTTGTGGGCTTGGTATAATTACATCAAATATGCAAAACAACTCGGTTCAAACTTAATTTTTGGAACAAACAAATACAATGAAACTCACCAACTATTGGTAGTTGACCTTCCAAACTTAACATGCTTTTCAGGCAAAGTTAAAGAAGAATGAACGAGAAACATGCGTGGAAGTTTCAAGTTTTAATATGCGGATATTATGTAGATAGAGGCACACCTACTAAGGACAACTTGCTTTTGAATGACGTATTGTGAATTATACTTTAGTGTGTAAAAAATGATGTAACTGATGCTCCCAGTGTCTAATACAATATCTTTTAAGTAATGTGTTTGTGCCATGTGTCTGTTGCACCCCGTGTGCGCTTCCACTGCGAGCTTGAGTGTGACGTCATCACACCAGTCGAATAAGAAGAAGCATATGGTGTCACTCTACAAAAGACCACAAGTAAATAACTTTTATGTCATCATGTGGATTTAAGTGCATGCACTGTATTTATAACATTTTTTTTAACATGTAACAAAGCCTAGTCACCCGGGTACACTCATAGGTAAAAGGTCACCTATGCCCGTGATTGCATACAATGCTGATGGCGTGGCATGTCACCAATTTCAAGGGAAATATGCTGCCCGAAGACCTATTGTTGTAAAACCCATGGCTTGTGCATGACATTTTGCTAAGAACAAGATTCCTACTAGTAACCTCTCATAGAAAAAATCATCAGGGTACCGCTAGAGTACTGCTACTTTGGTATAATTTATAACATAATTATATTTTATTAGCTATACTTATTTATTAAGTTATATATTTTATAAGAGTACATGTTAATTAACGTTCAACTTTTAACATTATTCAAGTACCGTATAACTTTTTCTTAAATATCAAAATTAAGTAAACTAAAGAGTTAAATGCTTGGTTGGTCCCTGTGGTTTGCAAAAATTGCAGAATTGCTCCTAGTGGTTTACTAATTACACACGTGGTAACAGAACATGTCAAAAATGAACTCGCTTGGTCCCCTGACCTAACATCAGTTAGATTTATCAGTTAACACACCCCATGTGCATGTCACATGAGGGTAATCTTATGTAAATTTACTTATTTACCCATGAAAATAAAAAGAGAATATAATTTATTATATTATAGAGTAAATTACAAGTTTTGTCCTTTATGTTTAAACCAAATTACAGGCGTTGTCGTTTAGCCCAAAAGTTGACAAGTTTTGTACTTTATATTTCAAAATCTTGCACTGTTTGTCCTTTGAGCCTAACTCAGTCAGATTTTTTGGTTAAGTATGGTCATATGCCTTGCACATTAGGGCATACTTGTCATTTCACCTTCCCATGGGTTATTTTGTAAATACTTATTATTGAGGGATTGTATCTACAAAATAAAAAAATAAAATAAAAAATTATAAACTCTCCCTCTCTCTCTGTAATCTCAACCCAACATCACAACCCAATCTCTCTCAACCCACCACCACCACCACCACCTAACAACCTTCACCGTCGCCACCCACCCCACCTCAGCCTTCACCACCTCCACCCCACCTACCGACCACCCCAACCCTACTGCACCAACCATCACCACCATCACTTCAACACTGTCTCGCAGCTTTAATTTGTGTATTTAATCTCACATAAAAGCTTTCTAAGCACACATCCAAACACCCACAAAGTATCCATTTATAACCAAAGTAAAGTAGCCGATATGAACAGTCGTAAGCCCTAAAATCCCCAAATGTGTAGACAAAAACAAAATTAAAACAAAGAAGCTAACTGAAGGCGGTGGCAGCTGAAATTTTACTAGTGGTTGTGGGTGGTGTAAAAGAATGTCTAAATTGTCCACACTTCTTTGCCTTTGTCTCTTTTTTTTTTTTTTTTGATAAAAACTTGTGAAAAACTTTTTAGTTGCATTCGCTCCGGTTCTTTTCTATTCTTTGCTGGTTTTTCTGTCGGAATCTTGAAATTCTGGCGAGATCGACGGCGGAGACCATGGTTCCGGCGCAAGATCGTGACTTTCCGACACCATTTTTCTGGGTTCTCTTCTTCCCTTTTTTTATCTCAATTTCTGCTTTTACTTTAGAATCTTGAAAGATGGGTGATATGGTAGGAGGGTGGTGGTGGTGCTCTATAGGTTAGAGAGAGAGTGAGTAGGTTGGAGAGATAGATTGGAGAGAAAGAGGTAGATAGTACAGGGTTTTTTAAAATTATATATCATTTTCATTATATTAAATAATTGTTCCTAGACGTTAAATATTTACACAATAGTCCATGTAATGGTGAATAGACAAATATGCCCTCATGTGCAATGCACATGACCAGATTTAACCAAAAAATCTAATTGAGTTTAGCCTAAAGGACAAACCTTGCAAGATTTTGAAACATAAAGTACAAAACTCGTCAACTTTTACGCTAAAGGACAGCGCCTGCAATTTGGTGTAAACATAAAGGACAAAACTTGTAATTTACTCTATATTATAAAAAACTTTTTGGGTCCAATGTACTCTCTCTCTCCTCTCAAAAGACTCTGTCTCTTTCTCTCTCTTCTATCTCTCTTTGTTCCATCCATCACCCACCTTCACCTACCACCACCATCATTATCACCACCACCACTGCCATAAGCACCATCCACCACCACAGCAAAAGCCACATCCACTTTTCAACAAAACCACCATCGCACTTTCACATCAATCTTGAAATTTTGACATTATTATTGATCACATTGTGTTGCATAGGTGTTTAGACACAAGAAACTTATGGTTCGACCATCAATCATGTGTTTTTCCTACACAACTCATTCAGCAACAACATGATCAGCAAACACTACAAATCCAAACCCTCTAGCACGACCCGTCAAGCAATCTCTCATAATAACAGCCTCAATAACCTCACCATAACTACCAAAATACTCTTTCAAACGATCCTCATCTGTATCCCACGAAATCCCACTAAAACAGTAAATAGTCTAAAAATTAATAAGATCTGAATAATAAAAAACAAACTGAAGTTAACCTAAACAATAAAACATGAAATAATTAGGGTTTTGAGTTGAGTAAAAAGCTACCTGTTAAAGATAGATTGATCTGTGGAGGTCAATCTGAGCAACTAGGGCTGGATTCAAAGCGAATTGAACAGGAACCAACACTTGATGGTGAAAATGAAGAAAATTAGGGTTTATAAGGTTAAGTGATGCGTAATTGGGAACAAGAACAGGTCTGCCGGTGGGATTATTATGGTCGATGACATATGCCATACAATGAAACAAGAATCACACTCTATTGAGGGAAAAAGAAGCTTGAAATTGTCGTGGTGGATGGTGCTTATGGCCTCAATAACCTCATCATAGCTACCAAAATACTCGTTCAACAACATGTGGTGGTGGATGGTGCTTATGGGAGTGGTGGTGGTGATAATGATGGTGGTGGTGGTGATAATGATGGTGGTGGTAGGTGAAGGTGGGTGATGGTTGGAACAAAGAGAGATATGGGAGAGAGAAAGAGACAGAGTCTTTTCAGAGAGAGAGAGAGAGTACAGTAGGCCAAAAGAGGTTTTTATAATATAATAATTTATATTCTCTTTTTATCTCCAAGGGTAAATAAGTAAATTCACACAAGATTACCCTCCTGTGACATGCACATGGTGTGTGTTAACTGAGAAAGCTAACTGATGTTAGGGCAGGGGACCAAGCGAGTTCATTTTTAACTAGTTTTGGTACCACGCGTATAATTAGTAAACCACAGGGACCAAATCTGCAATTTTTGCAAACCACAGGACCAACCAAGCATTTAACTCTAAACTTATAAACCAAATGTAACATATATAAAACTTAGGGAGGAAGGGCCACCGTAAGGTAAGTACCCTAGTCCTGACCAACCACAATTCACCAACTCAAAAAGTGCACTAAGTACTCATTTACTAGTAAACGGTGACGACGCCTACCATAGTGTAACGCCCCTTTTCCATATACCCTAGAACTTAATAGATTAAACAATTATTTTTAGAAAAATTCGGCATGACCCGTTTGCAATATGAACAATCCCTGTTTTGACAAACTTAATTTCAAGTAATTAACTACACTTTCAAAAGACTTACAAATCCAAAACATACTTTTAGATAATTACCGACATCTAGAGAAATTTCAAAAGACCAAACAAGTCAAACTTCAAAGTTTAACTACAATTCAAAACTAATTACAACAAAATACATTTGACCATACTTTATTACTAAAAGTAGCGGAAGCGCTTATAGGCGAGTTTCACATGGGTTCTCGTTCCAAGTCGCCGAACCGATTAAACTGAGGCTTTACCTACATCAAACACCAATGAAAGAGTTAATCTATAATCACATTAACAATTTTTAAATCGAATAGTCTACATATTTCTTGCCTTTACATCATTCTTTTTCTTTACGCTTACTACCCGTTGAACGGGTCATTACATTCCCATCTCAATAGAGACATTACATTCCATTCCTTACATACCCGTTAGTAACGGATATTAACATTCATGGCATAACTTCCATTCGGTTCATTTATGATGAACAATTCAAATCCTTACATTCTTACACAAGTACTCCAACCCGTACATGACGGACTGAGAAAAGCTTCATTAGATTTCTTTGTTAACTTTCCAATAACCGGTTCAACTAAGGTAAATCGGTTATGATGCAACCTTATTCATACACCTTCCTTTTTCATCATCCGTTCATAACGGATCATACAACTTACTACTCAACTTCCATAAACTACCATTACTATGATTTTTGGCATAAATGACAAGTTACAATAAAGATTAGTAATCATAATACAGCATGCTATAAATGTATGTATAAATTAACATACCTCGATCTTGTGAGCCTTCTGATTTCCTAGTGTTTGAACCTTCTTCTTTCACGCCTATAACAACACATTCATTCGTTTATTTAGTACAACTAAATTCCATTCCATCATCTTCCAAAATACACATATTTATTCTTTTAAGCATTTCGTCAAACACTTGGTGAGCATTGTATTTACAAACATCATATACAAGTATACAAGGCATGAATCCTACTAGTTCGCTTCATAACCCATCAAAAATCAATCAAGTTATTATCATTCTTTTATCCTACATCATTTCACCTATGATTCGGGTATTACAACAGCATCATATTTCAACATTTCACATAGTTATATCTAATCAAATCATCATATTCATAGCACATCATCATAATTTAGTCTCATACAAAAATATCTTTCAATTTACCTAGAATCCATCATGCATCTCATTCTAAAAAGAAATCCTAACTCAGATTTCTCACATTTGTTACAAGAATTCGAGATTGGGTTGAATCCCTTATCCTAAAATTCATAATTTCAGAAAATTAAACTTACCACTTCAGAAATTGGGGTTAGATACTCGAAAATGAGGGCTCATGCATTGGTTTATCTCTTGATTTCGGGTTTAATTGCTTGATTTTCTTGAAGTTAGGGTTTAACCCCTTGTGCTCATTCTTGGTCGATCTCCCAGACACACCTGATGTGTGTTTTTGAGATCTAATTGTTATTATAATTTAATTTTAATAATTTTACACCTTTACCCCCTTAAATTTATGGGTGTATTTAAATTTAAGCTTTTCTCCATGCTTAACTATTTACCCTACACACTTTACCAACTAAGTTAGGATTTTTAATTCAATTCATTTTATTCGTTTCATAAAAATTTTGGGGTGTTACAAGTCTACCCCCCTTAAAGGAGGTTTCGTCCCCGAAACCTTTCTCATTCCAACAAGACCAATTCTACTCTTACTTTTTTATCTATTCATTCACGATGCTTACTACAACATAGATGCATTCGGGATCTTGGCAAAAGTTTCATTCATACATAAACATATTTGTACACATTGTCCATCCGTTCTTAAATTAAGTAAATTACTTTCATAATCACATATAAGTCAGAATCTGATCCAGAGCTCTTATTAGTGCCGTTTTTACTTTATAATGCTAGTTCCTAGCATACATGTGACACCTGGGTCACTGCGACCATCAAACAAATACCAAACCAATGAAATATTGTATTTCATACTTGGGATTTGTACAAATATGTGTATCATTTGCACATATCAATTCTTGTTCGATTTCGGGCTCTAAATCGCTTTCTGGAAGGTTATACGCGCATTGATGCGTAAATATAACCAGTTTAATGTAACGAATGCTCCAGAATAGTGAAATAGGCTTCACATACCTTAAATAACCTTTACATAACTTAGAAATAAGTTTTGAAGGCTTTGGTATGGTAAAATCAAGTTAAATCGCTTACAGGGACTAAATTCGACAAACTGCGAAAGTATGCCGATTTGAACTGTAACAGACATTCCAGAACATGACCATGAGTTAAACATACCATAAATATCCTTTACATAGCTTAGAAATAGGCTTTAAGGGGTTCGGTGTGCTAAAATAAACTTTTGGGTCATTCAGGGACTAAAAGCGTCAAAACGTGCACAAGTTTGCATTTTCGCGCATAACTTACGTTCTGAATACATCCGGACATCCAAAAAAATTATGTAAGCACTAAAATATTATGCTTTAGTGTTTGGCTTGTCAAAATTCCATTCGTCGCGCATTTTGGACCGTTTTTGCGTTCGTTACGACTTCCGTCGTAATTAACCGAACAACGCAACCGTACGGCCAAACGAACCGACATCCGAGATATTTTTTAGCACATTTTAAGTTCCCTATACTTTAACTTCATTTTAGAGCTTTGAAATGAGGTTAACGGGGCTTAAACGTGTTAAAAATGCATCGAAAACCAAGTTTGGAGCTGTAGGGACCAAATCTGTCATTTCAGCAAAGATGATGGCTTACGGACCGTAAGCCATCACCCTTACGGTCCGTAAGGACCTCCCAGTTACTCAGAAACTTCTAAACAGCCTGTTTCCAGCTGACACACCCTCCAAACCCAATTGCACTTGCTTGTTCATGTTAATGAGGGGCCATTTTGGTGTTCCATGGGAATTCCAACAAGTGTAGGGGTGAGATTAAAGCCCGGATTACGAGAAACGATCCTAACGGTTGTCCATTTACTATAAATACCCAACCCCATTCATTTTCTAAACCCACAAAATCTGATCTAAAAGCTCTAAGTTGAATCCATTGCTTCATACCTGAGCTACTTGGATCAAGATTAGCTTTCGGGGACCCTTTGTAAGTGTTCCTTCGTTCTTTTTATACTTTTAGCGTTAAAAGTCAAACTTTGTTTGACTTTCTGCGTTGACCAGTTTATTGGTCAATGCGAAGTTCGTTTGAACTTCATAACGTGAGCGTAATCACGATGGTTATAGTCCCTAGTGACTATACCTACTGATTACCACGTTATCTAGGCTCAGTGACGAGTCGTAGTTTCGGCCAAAATGCGTGTTATTGCGTATTTTGTAACCAAACTACTCTTAGGTATCAAAACCGTTTGTTTTTATACCAAACCTGTTTTCTAAACTTAGTTAAGCATGTTTTAACATGCTTAGCTCGTCACTTTTAGTTTAGTGCTTATATAGGGTCGTAAGGTAAGCGATCTAAACAATCGCTTATACTTTCGAACCCGACCCGTTTGGTCGATCATTAGGATCCGACCAAACACATTAGGCGACCATAGTATATTGGGAATAACCTTCCGAGGTTATACCTTATGGTCGCTTCATTTTAGTATGTGGGCTTTGTTAAACCATATTACATGAGTTCCCATACTCATTTGGTTTACAAGCCCTCATTCTATCCGATCCTACGATTTAGGTCCGGTTTATTAATGTAGTTACCTATATTAGGTACCGTTTGATTCCGTGATCTTCTAGCATTGCTTGGTGGTTATCCTAGGACTATTGAGCAATTTCAAGTGAGTACATAGACCCATCTTTTACCGTTTTCAAACTGTTTTGGGGTGAAACACATGTGCCTACTTGTTACTTTCATGCTTTCCATGTTTTCACATCATATACTTGCTATGTTCATTAGTACATTTAGAGTACATGATTTCATTATGTTTTTGCTATGTATGTCCATTGTGTGCATACTTAGTACATTGTTTTACATTACATTTCATGCTATCTATGTCCATTGTGTGCATACTTAGTACATTGTCTTACATTACATTTCACGCTATGTATGTTCATTTGATTACATACTTAGTGCATTGTTTTCACATGCTTACATTTTGGTATCACATTTGGTTTGTTTAAATGGGACAATATACATTCATTATCATTGATCACGCCATTCGTTAGTAGGTAGTGGTACCATAGGAATTGACAACTCCCGTTCTTGACATCCTAGGTATGTTTGGATGGAAGGAATGACCGAATTCGATAAACATAACACAGATAGACCTTTAAATTCGTTTAGGGGTTTATCGCCACAGTCACAAGGCTTGGATGTATGCATTTTCACAAATACCGCATAGATGTTTATATCAGTATAGCATGCATTTGTTCCACAAAACATAACTTTGATTTAAACCATGTTTTACTTCAATACCTTGTTTTTGTGCATTTTACATATGGCTTAGTTGATATATTTCACTTACCATACATGATATTTTTTTTTTGAAAAATCCGATATCGTTCCACACGAAAAAGGGCAATTACAAAGCAATGGCAGGTAGTCGGGCAACAAGTTGTGCCACCACCCCCTACATGATATTTTGGATACACATTACATGATTCGCATTAGACATGAACATTTTGACATTGATATACAAAATTCATGATTTACATTAGACATAAACATTTTGACATTGATATACACAATTCATGATTTATATTAGACATAGACATTAGACATGGTTTTCACACAAACATTTTGACATTTGATTATACATGAACATTTTACTTTGGTGGTTTGGTTTGAGTAAGTGATTTAAGTAACGAGGCGTGTGTAATATGATACAAGCATGGTGGATACGCCGCTGGTACATCCTATATATAAGTGCTTGTATGGTATTACATATCGTAGCGTTATTTGAATCATTTCAATTTAGACATATAACATTTTATACAAATAACATACTTTTCACAATACATTGTTTTACAAACAACTTATCTGATATAAACTCATTTTACTTGGTTATTTACTTAACCATGTATTATTCTTTTATACATATATATCATTTGGTTTATTTATCACTTTTCAAATGATTTACAAGACAAAGCAAATTACAAGGTTCATGACTAAACATTTTCATAAACATAAGTCATGAATTCTATTTTCACAAAACCTATGTATCTCACAGGCATTTTTATGCTGACGTACCTATTTTCACATGTGTTTCAGGATATGATGCTTAGGATTTATCAAGATACACTTAGGCGGACTTGGGCCTTAGCGACAATAAAAGATGCAAGACTAGTTATTTATGTTATGTTTCTTTGTTTGTCAAGACATTGTAACACTTTTAATCAATAAAACAATATTCAAATTTCCATGTGTTATGAAACAATGATTCTGTTACAACACTTCCCGACGTTTCCGCCACGTTTTGTTGTTTTACGTGGTCGGGGTGTGACATAAAAGTTGGTATCAGAGCTCATGGTTATAGGGAATTAGGTTATTAGTTATGCTTTGACCTAGTCTATAACTTTCCTAGGACCCTAACGCAAGTTTACTTGCGCTTAGTCATAAAACAATACCGTCACCTATCCTTAGGCGACAACCACAACAAGAACACAAACTTTAAAACTGCTTTGAAAAGCAATCATCTGTTTTAAGATGATTAATTACTAGGTTTTGAACCCTCTAAGTTTTCAAATCTCGTCAAAGTTTGGGTCTTATAATGTGAACACGTGCAAACTGGAAGGGTGAATGCCTGTACTCTGAGTTTTCTGTCTAAGGCTAGAGTGTTCGTACAAATCCGCAGTATCGGACCAGTCACTCTTACCTGGGAACTCTTGGGGTGAGTTTTCACTTATAGGCAAGCATGTCTTCAGCGATACATTATTATGACCTGCTTGCTTTGGTTTGTCACCGTCTCATTTGTTTGCCTTAGGTAATAAACAAATGATTGCAATTTCTATGCGTTGTCATTTTGTTTTAATTATCCGATAACATTTCATTTGTTTCCTCCTATATCTTTCATTTCCTCCAGAATGCCTCTTCAACGCAACGATGCGCAGATATCCGAGCAAACTGCCAAATTTACCCAGCGAATAGGCGAAGTAGTCCTGAAGACTGTTGAATTAGCTACTGCCATGTATCGTCTCCAGGATGAAGCCACTCAAGAGTCACCAAAGGAGACAGAGGCCAAGCCTTCACCTAAACCAAAGAAACGTAAAGCTTCAAAGAATCCCGCAGCGGTTGCACCAAAACAGGTAAGACCTAGCCAAGTGACAGCACCACCAACCAAGAAACCAATCGAGGAATCAAAGACCATGGATGAACGATCCCCTAAGAAATCAAAGAAGCAAAAGGCTTCTCAGAACTTCATCGTGGTCGCTCACAATGGTCAAGCCATCCCCAACCAACCAGCTCACCCCCTGCTAGGAAGCCATACAACGGAACTGCACCCTTGTGCAACCAATGTAGCCTTCATCATCACGCTAGTGTGAAGTGCCGCAAATGCCAAATTTGTGGACTTAAAGGTCATACAGCAAGAGTTTGCCGAGCTGCAGTTGCTCCAAAGCAAGCTGGCGACAATCCTGCTCAAGCTCGTTTCTCACCAGGGTCCTGCTACAACTGTGGCGAGATTGGCCATTTCCTAAGGGATTGCCCAAAGCTTGCTAATGCAAATCCAACCCACGGATGAGCAGCTGGCTGACTAGAAGATGTTGCTGTCTTATGCTTTTATTCTTCTGTTTTCTTGTAATGTGAAACAATCTGTTTTGTTTATAAATAAATTATTGTTCACAATTCTGATATACGAGTGTAGTTACATGTGTGTATGACTTTTCCTATGATACCTACATCAAGGAACTATATTCCTTACAAACTACTCTTGTGAATTTTCCCATTCTTGCGTTTGCTTATGATTCCCATAGAAAATTCTAAGTACTCGTTTCATTCTAAGATACGAAGTACAGAAAATAAAGTGACATTATGAGTAATCATGCTTCTGCACATCTGTGCCTTTGAAATCCTTGGTTAGATAACTAAGGATATTTTCAAATCTCATACCCATTACGTTCTTATTTTTCAACATGCATAACATAAGTTTTCAAAACAACCTTCATGATTTCAAAATGTTATTAATACCGTATAATTACTTATATCAAGTGCGTAACTTCCAAAGCATCATTCATGTTTTCCAAAAACCTTATACATACTTTCAAAATTCAACTCATGATTTTAAAACATTTTATAAATATGCCTACCTAGTACACCTACTTTATGATTTCAAAAGTATTATACATAAGGTTTCAGAAACATTGAACACATTTTTTAAGAACCCCATGCATAGTTTTCAAAAATATTTTTCCTCATACATTGACTTAACTTTCAAATTCCGCTTCATATGTCGCCTTGGCATATCTAGCATCTCAACCTCATAAGCATTTTTACTTCATGTTTTGACTTAAGCACATCCAGTGCAAGGTTTCAAAACATCTTCAACTTCTAAAATCAATATGGGATCTTTTTATCTTCACAATTAGACCCTTGTGGATGATTATCATTCAAATCAGAGTCCTTAATTGGATTCCTTGTGTACCTTAATTCGAACACTTCGGTTCCTTATAATCGAAATCGAATTTTCCCTTTAAAAGATCTTTCTATCTTTATAGTTAGATTCTTAGAAATATTTAAAGCACCAATCAAAATCCACTGATTGGATACCTGGTGTGCTTTGAATACATGTGCACAGTTAGCAGAACAAATTAACAAAATGATAACAAATCTAAAATCAAGTTAAACAATTATGTGATTATGTGTATATGCATTTTGTGTTTTCTTTTATGCATTTTTGTGTTTTGTATACTCTGGATATTCGTTATCCAAATCCTCGTAGAACCTTTCGTATCTTCATATGAGGGATTCGTAGAAGGATATTCAAAAAGGTACTACCCTAAATCCTTATTGGGCTTCTACGTGTTAAGTTAATACCCTTGGATTATATAGTACCACTCCATGATTCATAAGAGACCCTCCTAGTGGTCTAGTCAAAAAGATTGAATCAGAATCTGGTTAAAAATGACATGCGCTGATGTAGCTAAACAGACTCCTTGGTAGTATATTTAAATCATTTATTTATTTAATTAAAAGGACCCTATGGTGGTCTAGTCACAATCATCACAAGCTCGCTCATTGCTTTCTTCCCCTACACATTATAAGATGCACTACGTGACTATGCAAGAAATTACGTAATTATGGATGCATACATAATTGCGAAGTTCAGTGACGGAAACCTCGGTAAGACTTATTATGTGTAAGAACCGATAGTGACAACCATAACGAAATGTGAACAATGTAATAGAGGTACGGTGGACGCACCAATGACGCTTCATATACTTGTATATAATTGTCCCTCTCACATTTCAAGCATGATGTTATTGTAACGTTACTAGAAGTTCAGGACTCTAACCAGTGTTGTTTGATCTTTTCAACTTCATGTTTTAAGCTCTCACAAGTTTCCTCTGAATAAATTTCGGGACGAAATTTCCTAAAGTAGGGGAGACTGTGACACCTGGGTCACTGCGACCATCAAACAAATACCAAAGCAATGAAATATTGTATTTCATACTTGGGATTTGTACAAATATGTGTATCATTTGCACATATCAATTCTTGTTCGATTTCGGGCTCTAAATCGCTTTCTGGAAGGTTATACGCGCACTGATGCGTAAATATAACCAGTTTAATGCAACAAATGCTCTGGAATAGTGAAATAGGCTTCACATACCTTAAATAACCTTTACATAACTTAGAAATAAGTTTTGAAGGCTTTGGTATGGCAAAATCAAGTTAAATCGCTTACAGGGACTAAAGTCGACAAACTGCGAAAGTATGTCGATTTGAACTGTGAGCAGACATTCCAGAACATGACCATGAGTTAAACATACCATAAATATCCTTTACATAGCTTAGAAATAGGCTTTGAGGGGTTCGATGTGCTAAAATAAACTTTTGGGTCATTAAGGGACTAAAAGCGTCAAAAAGTGCACAAGTTTGCATTTTCACGCATAACTTACGTTCTGAATACATCCGGACATCCAAAAAAATTATGCATGCACTAAAATATTATGCTTTAGTGTTTGGCTTGTCAAAATTCCATTCGTCGCGCATTTTGGACCGTTTTTGCGTTCGTTACGACTTCCGTCGTAATTAACCGAACAACGCAACCGTACAGCCAAACGAACCGACATCCGAGATATTTTTGAGCACATTTTAAGTTCCCTATACTTTAACTTCATTTTAGAGCTTTGAAATGAGGTTAACGTGGCTTAAACGTGTCAAAAATGCATCGAAAACCAAGTTTGGAGCTGCAGGGACCAAATCTGTCATTTTAACAAAGATAACGGCTTACGGGCCGTAAGCCATCACCCTTACGGTCCGTAAGGACCTCCCAGTTGCTCAGAAACTTCTAAATAGCCTGTTTCCAGCTGTCACACCCTCCAAACCCAATTGCACTTGCCTCTTCATGTTAATGAGGGGCCATTTTGGTGTTCCATGGGAATTCCAACAAGTGTAGGGGTGAGATTAAAGCCCGGATTACGAGAAACGATCCTAACGGTTGTCCATTTACTATAAATACCCAACCCCATTCATTTTCTAAACCCACAAAATCTGATCTAAAAGCTCTAAGTTGAAGCCATTGCTTCATACCTGAGCTACTTGGATCAAGATTAGCTTTCGGGGACCCTTTGTAAGTGTTCCTTCGTTCTTTTTATACTTTTAGCGTTAAAAGTCAAACTTTGTTTGACTTTCTGCGTTGACCAGTTTATGGTCAATGCGAAGTTCGTTTGAACTTCATAACGTGGGCGTAATCACGATGGTTATAGTCCCTAGTGACTATACCTACTGATTACCACGTTATCTAGGCTCAGTGACGAGTCGTAGTTTCGGCCAAAATGCGTGTTATTGCGTATTTTGTAACCAAACTACTCTTAGGTATCAAAACCGTTTGTTTTGATACCAAACCTGTTTTCTAAACTTAGTTAAGCATGTTTTAACATGCTTAGCTCGTCACTTTTAGTTTAGTGCTTATATAGGGTCGTAAGGTAAGCGATCTAAACAATCGCTTATACTTTCGAACCCGACCCGTTTGGTCGATCATTAGGATCCGACCAAACACATTAGGCGACCATAGTATATTGGGAATAACCTTCCGAGGTTATACCTTATGGTCGCTTCGTTAAGTAGTTGTATGATAGGTAGTTTATATGCCTTAGGTAAATTACCAAAATGCCCTTTTTACGCCAAAATTCATTTTAAGCATATGTAACATAACTTTTGGTATCTAAACTGATTTGGTAACAATATTAGACATGTTAAGGCATATTTTACTTGTCATAGGACTAGTTACGCGTTCCGAACATGTTTTACGCGAACGACGCGTTAAAGTAGCATAAGCTACCTAAACGGGTCGTAATGGGTCGTAAGCACTTAGGTTAGGTTTCATTTTAGTATGTGGGCTTTGTTAAACCATATTACATGAGTTCCCATACTCATTTGGTTTACGAGCCCTCATTCTATCCGATCCTACGATTTAGGTCCGGTTTATTAATGTAGTTACCTATATTAGGTACCGTTTGATTCCGTGATCTTCTAGCATTGCTTGGTGGTTATCCTAGGACCATTGAGCAATCTCAAGTGAGTACATAGACCCTTCTTTTACCGTTTTCAAACTGTTTTGGGGTGAAACACATGTGCCTACTTGTTACTTTCATGCTTTCCATGTTTTCACATCATATACTTGCTATGTTCATTAGTACATTTAGAGTACATGATTTCATTATGTTTTTGCTATGTATGTCCATTGTGTGCATACTTAGTACATTGTTTTACATTACATTTCATGCTATCTATGTCCATTGTGTGCATACTTAGTACATTGTCTTACATTACATTTCACGCTATGTATGTTCATTTGATTACATACTTAGTGCATTGTTTTCACATGCTTACATTTTGGTATCACATTTGGTTTGTTTAAATGGGACAATATACATTCATTATCATTGATCACGCCATTCGTTAGTAGGTAGTGGTACCATAGGAATTGACAACTCCCGTTCTTGACATCCTAGGTATGTTTGGATGGAAGGAATGACCGAATTCGATAAACATAACACAGATAGACCTTTAAATTCGTTTAGGGGTTTATCGCCACAGTCACAAGGCTTGGATGTATGCATTTTCACAAATACCGCATAGATGTTTATATCAGTATAGCATGCATTTGTTCCACAAAACATAACTTTGATTTAAACCATGTTTTACTTCAATACCTTGTTTTTGTGCATTTTACATATGGCTTAGTTGATATATTTCACTTACCATACATGATATTTTTTTTTTGAAAAATCCGATATCGTTCCACACGAAAAAGGGCAATTACAAAGCAATGGCAGGTAGTCGGGCAACAAGTTGTGCCACCACCCCCTACATGATATTTTGGATACACATTACATGATTCGCATTAGACATGAACATTTTGACATTGATATACAAAATTCATGATTTACATTAGACATAAACATTTTGACATTGATATACACAATTCATGATTTATATTAGACATAGACATTAGACATGGTTTTCACACAAACATTTTGACATTTGATTATACATGAACATTTTACTTTGGTGGTTTGGTTTGAGTAAGTGATTTAAGTAACGAGGCGTGTGTAATATGATACAAGCATGGTGGATACGCCGCTGGTACATCCTATATATAAGTGCTTGTATGGTATTACATATCGTAGCGTTATTTGAATCATTTCAATTTAGACATATAACATTTTATACAAATAACATACTTTTCACAATACATTGTTTTACAAACAACTTATCTGATATAAACTCATTTTACTTGGTTATTTACTTAACCATGTATTATTCTTTTATACATATATATCATTTGGTTTATTTATCACTTTTCAAATGATTTACAAGACAAAGCAAATTACAAGGTTCATGACTAAACATTTTCATAAACATAAGTCATGAATTCTATTTTCACAAAACCTATGTATCTCACAGGCATTTTTATGCTGACGTACCTATTTTCACATGTGTTTCAGGATATGATGCTTAGGATTTATCAAGATACACTTAGGCGGACTTGGGCCTTAGCGACAATAAAAGATGCAAGACTAGTTATTTATGTTATGTTTCTTTGTTTGTCAAGACATTGTAACACTTTTAATCAATAAAACAATATTCAAATTTCCATGTGTTATGAAACAATGATTCTGTTACAACACTTCCCGACGTTTCCGCCACGTTTTGTTGTTTTACGTGGTCGGGGTGTGACATAAAAGTTGGTATCAGAGCTCATGGTTATAGGGAATTAGGTTATTAGTTATGCTTTGACCTAGTCTATAACTTTCCTAGGACCCTAACGCAAGTTTACTTGCGCTTAGTCATAAAACAATACCGTCACCTATCCTTAGGCGACAACCACAACAAGAACACAAACTTCAAAACTGCTTTGAAAAGCAATCATCTGTTTTAAGATGATTAATTACTAGGTTTTGAACCCTCTAAGTTTTCAAATCTCGTCAAAGTTTGGGTCTTATAATGTGAACACGTGCAAACTGGAAGGGTGAATGCCTGTACTCTTAGTTTTCTGTCTAAGGCTAGAGTGTTCGTACAAATCCGCAGTATCGGACCAGTCACTCTTACCTGGGAACTCTTGGGGTGAGTGTTCACTTATAGGCAAGCATGTCTTCAGCGATACATTATTATGACCTGCTTGCTTTGGTTTGTCACCGTCTCATTTGTTTGCCTTAGGTAATAAACAAATGATTGCAATTTCTATGCGTTGTCATTTTGTTTTAATTATCCGATAACATTTCATTTGTTTCCTCCTATATCTTTCATTTCCTCCAGAATGCCTCTTCAACGCAACGATGCGCAGATATCCGAGCAAACTGCCAAATTTACCCAGCGAATAGGCGAAGTAGTCCTGAAGACTGTTGAATTAGCTACTGCCATGTATCGTTTCCAGGATGAAGCCACTCAAGAGTCACCAAAGGAGACAGAGGCCAAGCCTTCACCTAAACCAAAGAAACGTAAAGCTTCAAAGAATCCCGCAGCGGTTGCACCAAAACAGGTAAGACCTAGCCAAGTGACAGCACCACCAACCAAGAAACCAATCGAGGAATCAAAGACCATGGATGAACGATCCCCTAAGAAATCAAAGAAGCAAAAGGCTTCTCAGAACTTCATCGTGGTCGCTCACAATGGTCAAGCCATCCCCAACCAACCAGCTCACCCCCCTGCTAGGAAGCCATACAACGGAACTGCACCCTTGTGCAACCAATGTAGCCTTCATCATCACGCTAGTGTGAAGTGCCGCAAATGCCAAATTTGTGGACTTAAAGGTCATACAGCAAGAGTTTGCCGAGCTGCAGTTGCTCCAAAGCAAGCTGGCGACAATCCTGCTCAAGCTCGTTTCTCACCAGGGTCCTGCTACAACTGTGGCGAGATTGGCCATTTCCTAAGGGATTGCCCAAAGCTTGCTAATGCAAATCCAACCCACGGATGAGCAGCTGGCTGACTAGAAGATGTTGCTGTCTTATGCTTTTATTCTTCTGTTTTCTTGTAATGTGAAACAATCTGTTTTGTTTATAAATAAATTATTGTTCACAATTCTGATATACGAGTGTAGTTACATGTGTGTATGACTTTTCCTATGATACCTACATCAAGGAACTATATTCCTTACAAACTACTCTTGTGAATTTTCCCATTCTTGCGTTTGCTTATGATTCCCATAGAAAATTCTAAGTACTCGTTTCATTCTAAGATACGAAGTACAGAAAATAAAGTGACATTATGAGTAATCATGCTTCTGCACATCTGTGCCTTTGAAATCCTTGGTTAGATAACTAAGGATATTTTCAAATCTCATACCCATTACGTTCTTATTTTTCAACATGCATAACATAAGTTTTCAAAACAACCTTCATGATTTCAAAATGTTATTAATACCGTATAATTACTTATATCAAGTGCGTAACTTCCAAAGCATCATTCATGTTTTCCAAAAACCTTATACATACTTTCAAAATTCAACTCATGATTTTAAAACATTTTATAAATATACCTACCTAGTACACCTACTTTATGATTTCAAAAGTATTATACATAAGGTTTCAGAAACATTGAACACATTTTTTAAGAACCCCATGCATAGTTTTCAAAAATATTTTTCCTCATACATTGACTTAACTTTCAAATTCCGCTTCATATGTCGCCTTGGCATATCTAGCATCTCAACCTCATAAGCATTTTTACTTCATGTTTTGACTTAAGCACATCCAGTGCAAGGTTTCAAAACATCTTCAACTTCTAAAATCAATATGGGATCTTTTTATCTTCACAATTAGACCCTTGTGGATGATTATCATTCAAATCAGAGTCCTTAATTGGATTCCTTGTGTACCTTAATTCGAACACTTCGGTTCCTTATAATCGAAATCGAATTTTCCCTTTAAAAGATCTTTCTATCTTTATAGTTAGATTCTTAGAAATATTTAAAGCACCAATCAAAATCCACTGATTGGATACCTGGTGTGCTTTGAATACATGTGCACAGTTAGCAGAACAAATTAACAAAATGATAACAAATCTAAAATCAAGTTAAACAATTATGTGATTATGTGTATATGCATTTTGTGTTTTCTTTTATGCATTTTTGTGTTTTGTATACTCTGGATATTCGTTATCCAAATCCTCGTAGAACCTTTCGTATCTTCATATGAGGGATTCGTAGAAGGATATTCAAAAAGGTACTACCCTAAATCCTTATTGGGCTTCTACGTGTTAAGTTAATACCCTTGGATTATATAGTACCACTCCATGATTCATAAGAGACCCTCCTAGTGGTCTAGTCAAAAAGATTGAATCAGAATCTGGTTAAAAATGACATGCGCTGATGTAGCTAAACAGACTCCTTGGTAGTATATTTAAATCATTTATTTATTTAATTAAAAGGACCCTATGGTGGTCTAGTCACAATCATCACAAGCTCGTTCATTGCTTTCTTCCCCTACACATTATAAGATGCACTACGTGACTATGCAAGAAATTACGTAATTATGGATGCATACATAATTGCGAAGTTCAGTGCACGGAAACCTCGGTAAGACTTATTATGTGTAAGAACCGATAGTGACAACCATAACGAAATGTGAACAATGTAATAGAGGTACGGTGGACGCACCAATGACGCTTCATATACTTGTATATAATTGTCCCTCTCACATTTCAAGCATGATGTTATTGTAACGTTACTAGAAGTTCAGGACTCTAACCAGTGTTGTTTGATCTTTTCAACTTCATGTTTCAAGCTCTCACAAGTTTCCTCTGAATAAATTTCGGGACGAAATTTCCTAAAGTAGGGGAGACTGTGACACCTGGGTCACTGCGACCATCAAACAAATACCAAAGCAATGAAATATTGTATTTCATACTTGGGATTTGTACAAATATGTGTATCATTTGCACATATCAATTCTTGTTCGATTTCGGGCTCTAAATCGCTTTCTGGAAGGTTATACGCGCACTGATGCGTAAATATAACCAGTTTAATGCAACAAATGCTCTGGAATAGTGAAATAGGCTTCACATACCTTAAATAACCTTTACATAACTTATAAATAAGTTTTGAAGGCTTTGGTATGGCAAAATCAAGTTAAATCGCTTACAGGGACTAAAGTCGACAAACTGCGAAAGTATGTCGATTTGAACTGTGAGCAGACATTCCAGAACATGACCATGAGTTAAACATACCATAAATATCCTTTACATAGCTTAGAAATAGGCTTTGAGGGGTTCGATGTGCTAAAATAAACTTTTGGGTCATTAAGGGACTAAAAGCGTCAAAAAGTGCACAAGTTTGCATTTTCACGCATAACTTACGTTCTGAATACATCCGGACATCCAAAAAAATTATGCATGCACTAAAATATTATGCTTTAGTGTTTGTCTTGTCAAAATTCCATTCGTCGCGCATTTTGGACCGTTTTTGCGTTCGTTACGACTTCCGTCGTAATTAACCGAACAACGCAACCGTACAGCCAAACGAACCGACATCCGAGATATTTTTGAGCACATTTTAAGTTCCCTATACTTTAACTTCATTTTAGAGCTTTGAAATGAGGTTAACGTGGCTTAAACGTGTCAAAAATGCATCGAAAACCAAGTTTGGAGCTGCAGGGACCAAATCTGTCATTTTAACAAAGATAACGGCTTACGGACCGTAAGCCATCACCCTTACGGTCCGTAAGGACCTCCCAGTTGCTCAGAAACTTCTAAATAGCCTGTTTCCAGCTGTCACACCCTCCAAACCCAATTGCACTTGCCTCTTCATGTTAATGAGGGGCCATTTTGGTGTTCCATGGGAATTCCAACAAGTGTAGGGGTGAGATTAAAGCCCGGATTACGAGAAACGATCCTAACGGTTGTCCATTTACTATAAATACCCAACCCCATTCATTTTCTAAACCCACAAAATCTGATCTAAAAGCTCTAAGTTGAAGCCATTGCTTCATACCTGAGCTACTTGGATCAAGATTAGCTTTCGGGGACCCTTTGTAAGTGTTCCTTCGTTCTTTTTATACTTTTAGCGTTAAAAGTCAAACTTTGTTTGACTTTCTGCGTTGACCAGTTTATGGTCAATGCGAAGTTCGTTTGAACTTCATAACGTGGGCGTAATCACGATGGTTATAGTCCCTAGTGACTATACCTACTGATTACCACGTTATCTAGGCTCAGTGACGAGTCGTAGTTTCGGCCAAAATGTGTGTTATTGCGTATTTTGTAACCAAACTACTCTTAGGTATCAAAACCGTTTGTTTTGATACCAAACCTGTTTTCTAAACTTAGTTAAGCATATGTTTTAACATGCTTAGCTCGTCACTTTTAGTTTAGTGCTTATATAGGGTCGTAAGGTAAGCGATCTAAACAATCGCTTATACTTTCGAACCCGACCCGTTTGGTCGATCATTAGGATCCGACCAAACACATTAGGCGACCATAGTATATTGGGAATAACCTTCCGAGGTTATACCTTATGGTCGCTTCGTTAAGTAGTTGTATGATAGGTAGTTTATATGCCTTAGGTAAATTACCAAAATGCCCTTTTTACGCCAAAATTCATTTTAAGCATATGTAACATAACTTTTGGTATCTAAACTGATTTGGTAACAATATTAGACATGTTAAGGCATATTTTACTTGTCATAGGACTAGTTAGGCGTTCCGAACATGTTTTACGCGAACGACGCGTTAAAGTAGCATAAGCTACCTAAACGGGTCGTAATGGGTCGTAAGCACTTAGGTTAGGTTTCATTTTAGTATGTGGGCTTTGTTAAACCATATTACATAAGTTCCCATACTCATTTGGTTTACGAGCCCTCATTCTATCCGATCCTACGATTTAGGTCCGGTTTATTAATGTAGTTACCTATATTAGGTACCGTTTGATTCCCTGATCTTCTAGCATTGCTTGGTGGTTATCCTAGGACTATTGAGCAATCTCAAGTGAGTGCATAGACCCTTCTTTTACCGTTTTCAAACTGTTTTGGGGTGAAACACATGTGCCTACTTGTTACTTTCATGTTTTCCATGTTTTCACATCATATACTTGCTATGTTCATTAGTACATTTATAGTACATGATTTCATTATGTTTTTGCTATGTATGTCCATTGTGTGCATACTTAGTACATTGTTTTACATTACATTTCATGCTATCTATGTCCATTGTGTGCATACTTAGTACATTGTCTTACATTACATTTCACGCTATGTATGTTCATTTGATTACATACTTAGTGCATTGTTTTCACATGCTTACATTTTGGTATGACATTTGGTTTGTTTAAATGGGACAATATACATTCATTAACATTGATCACGCCATTCGTTAGTAGGTAGTGGTACCATAGGAATTGACAACTCCCGTTCTTGACATCCTAGGTATGTTTGGATGGAAGGAATGACCGAATTCGATAAACATAACACAGATAGACCTTTAAATTCGTTTAGGGGTTTATCGCCACAGTCACAAGGCTTGGATGTATGCATTTTCACAAATACCGCATAGATGTTTATATCAGTATAGCATGCATTTGTTCCACAAAACATAACTTTGATTTAAACCATGTTTTACTTCAATACCTTGTTTTTGTGCATTTTACATATGGTTTAGTTGATATATTTCACTTACCATACATGATATTTTGGATACACATTACATGATTCGCATTAGACATGAACATTTTGACATTGATATACAAAATTCATGATTTACATTAGACATAAACATTTTGACATTGATATACACAATTCATGATTTATATTAGACATAGACATTAGACATGGTTTTCACACAAACATTTTGACATTTGATTATACATAAACATTTTACTTTGGTGGTTTGATTTGAGTAAGTGATTTAAGTAACGAGGCGTGTGTAATATGATACAAGCATGGTGGATACGCCGCTGGTACATCCTATATATAAGTGTTTGTATGGTATTACATATCGTAGCGTTATTTGAATCATTTCAATTTAGACATATAACATTTTATACAAATAACATACTTTTCACAATACATTGTTTTACAAACAACTTATCTGATATAAACTCATTTTACTTGGTTATTTACTTAACCATGTATTATTCTTTTATACATATATATCATTTGGTTTATTTATCACTTTTCAAATGATTTACAAGACAAAGCAAATTACAAGGTTCATGACTAAACATTTTCATAAACATAAGTCATGAATTCTATTTTCACAAAACCTATGTATCTCACAGGCATTTTTATGCTGACGTACCTATTTTCACATGTGTTTCAGGATATGATGCTTAGGATTTATCAAGATACACTTAGGCGGACTTGGGCCTTAGCGACAATAAAAGATGCAAGACTAGTTATTTATGTTATGTTTCTTTGATTGTTAAGACATTGTAACACTTTTAATCAATAAAACAATATTCAAATTTCCATGTGTTATGAAACAATGATTCTGTTACAACACTCCCCGACGTTTCCGCCACGTTTTGTTGTTTTACGTGGTCGGGGTGTGACAATACATTATCACTAGCGGTTCTTTCATTGAAATTTATTCCATTTGTATACTATTGGTTGTATGAGCCTATGTTTACGGCTTGTTTCTATCTTTCGAGTTAAGCATAACATATTCGTACATTTGCTAATAAAAAAATAAATGATTTATTTCATTCCACTCACGTATTATACACGATATAATTCATTATTGTAACCATGAGCAAACCACATCATCCGGTTAGTAACGTTCTTCTAATTACTTTCTTATTCATATGAGGGCTTAACATATCATTATACGCATACTATAAACATTTAACGACTTAGTGTACTAAAACAAAGCTACCCTCTTCCTAATTACTTTTTCATACTAAATACGAGTATAAAGCATCAATCTACGGTTTCTACCATTACTTGAACTAATTACAACTTTGAGTTTAGCCTCAAATTTAATCCTTCGCAACACTTTATTATTAGCTCTTTGCATGAACTACTTATTATACCAACCACGTATGTTGTGCACGAGCTTCATACGAGCACTTAACCAAATCATTTCAAATTTTCATTTAAGGCCTTTAGATCTTTCTCTTAATGACATACATACCTTCTTACGCTGACCATTACAAGTCGATTATTGCATACCATACCATAATTATCCTACCATTCATTTTGTTCACACTTACGAATAAATCTACAGATTCTTAATCATCAATCAAAAATTAAACATTTTACTAACCTCGCCTGCATTGCATAAATCAGTTATCCGTGTGTCGGATCGATCCGCTTCTTTATATGTACCTTCCGTACCAGAATTGGTCTCATTCATTCATGAAATATGCTCCCACTCGTGAGCATCCTTCCACCAGCTTTATTACTATCATCTCACTAAGAATTCCATCATTCTTGTCTATAAATAAATGGTTAGCACGCAACCTTTCATAATTGTGTCCTACATGGTGTTTGTTCGCCTATGTCTCTTAAACAAATTTCTTACGAACATGCTAAAACATATCATACATTCCATTTCTTACATACAATCCTTTCATTTTGTTGGTCAAGGTCAGACTGACACCTCTTACTTATCGTGGACGTATCGAGGTACACGTTTGTACCTCTTTTTTTTATTATACTTGCATTCTTGCAAGGACTTCATTTTACTTCGTTTGACTTTTCAGAAGTCTAATTGTAAATACATTTTTACATATGTGTATTAATTATCCTATTCTAACACATCCCTCTCTAGTCGAGCCCTAAGCTCCTATTAAAAATATAGCCTTTTTATACATACCTGGCGTGAGTCAAATCCCTTGACGCGTTATTCATACTTTGCGGCGATTATTTCTTTCCAATCTGTGACAATGCATGCCCATACATTAAGCTCACCTATAAGTATAAAACTTGACAAATCGAACATTAAATACCGGGTTCAAATGGCGATCTCCATTTGATCTGTATGATTCATTTGTCCTTTCAACCATTCTTGCATACATACATATTTGCATATATATATATATATATATATATATATATATATATATGGAGAAGATCATGCGAGAACCACCTCTTATTGCGAGAACCGCGAGAACCAATGTGAACACAACTGTCACACCCCGATTTCCACGTGTCACCGGTGGGCCCGGTGGGGGATATCGTGACGTGGTTGGCAACATAAAAATCAACAACACAATATATAAATATGCACAGCGGAAGCAAATGAGAAATATAATTCAACTTTAATAATATTGTAATATCGTGTATCACAACAGTTGAATGTTTGTCCACAGACGGATAGAAAATAAAATGGAAACAATAGTTCAACAGACTTTTAGGCATCTTAAGCTTGCGAGACTTCTATCGATGCTAAGGAGAAATATCCAGCCAATTACGCTTAGTACCTGCATTTAATCTTTTTGGGAAAATACGTCAGTTTACACTGGTAAATACAATCAACTGACTCATTTTGGAAAATGATTAAAAATTGATTTGGATGCACGTGGCATAAACATTTTATTTAACTTGGGAGAATTATTTAAATATATAATATTGTGAACGAATTACATGTTCCTTATGCGTTTAGTAGCCCGGATCGTGTCCGGGTTAAAGATCAATAGACACACTACATTAATTATATGAGACACCGACGGGCGTACGCCTACGCCCCGTGCTGAGGTCGTGGCCATTTCGTAAAATGATGCCAAGGATATCCGGGACATGGTCATTAACCCCCCAAAGCTTTAAGTAAACAAGACTGTTTTAACGAGCCGATCAAATTATTCAATTAACCACCCAACGATGGAAGATTTGATGCCCGATCAAGCGGTATTCTATACACCGTAACCCAAGCCCGTATAGGGAAAATAAGTTAAAAGTATTTACCTGAGCAATGTAATAATCACAATAAGCAAAATGCAAGTAGATTTTACTGGTACTCCTAATCTGGAACGAAGGTTTATAATAACCTATTAGAATCCTAACGGGTCTTTAATTAAGCTAAAGCTTAGACCGGTTAGTTTCAAAGATACGGTTCGTACGCACGATTAAGCGATGACCGGATAGAATGTGATTTAGACCCGAAAAGTTCGGAGACTTGCTTAATATGGGTATTTCATACACATTCTGGATTTTGAGATAAAACCGATAAGGTTTGACCCGTTTCGGCTAATTTATGTAAACTAGTTACATAAACCGAACCGAACGCGTAATAAGCGTGACGGGTAACAATGAGAGCCATTTACAGGTTTCCTAAGTCAATATACTCCAAATATGTTGTGACATCAGTAAGATATCATTTATTATGCCCGAAATGAATTTAAACACAAACTATGCCCCGTAGAGGTAGTTTGGTCATTTATAAGGTGATAAAAGAGTTTAAGTAATATCCTGAGTTACAGGTCTGATGTAATCAGCAAAGATAATCAATTTGCTAAGTTATATCAGTAGGTTATTGTATATATGTGAAATTTATCAATTATAACCAAACTATGCACCGTAGGGGCATTTTGGTAATTTCACATAAGCTGAAAAGCTCAAAACTGAAGTCTGAGGTAAAAAACTTTTGCTTACTATTAAAATATTATAATTTGCCTCAAATATCAGTAGGTATCACCCATGGTATGTTTAAAATTGTTTTAGTACATACTATGCGCTAAAAACGCTTAATAAGGCGATTAAAAGCCATTTCCGGGTTCGATACATAAAGCTGATATTTTTATCATTTCAGAAGACTTAAAATAATTTATTTATCATATGTGATCAGTAGCAAAAGGTTTGGAGTCAATTAGATATGTAAAACTCATTTTATGGCCCGTAAGGGCAAAACCGACAATTACCGGATTAAGCCTACGACTTTAAGTTATGCTCAGCCTAAAATTTATTAAAAATCTTCAAAAATCCCAAAATAATATATTTCATCAGTGGATAATAAGTTTGATACCAAAAAGTAGGCTTAGATTGGCCATACGCTAATTATGTCGTTTAATTAACATAAAGCTTTCATTTTACGCTAACGAGCATAACTCTTAATCTACACCTCAAACTGATGTCAAATTTTGTATGCAAGTTTATATATCAGTAATTAAAGTGTTTACTCTTTTACATTTCCAAAAATCACGTTTTAAGGTGAAAAGGGCATAATGGTCAACTTATGAGCAATTAACGGAATCATGCATATTAATTGGATAACTAATGATCCGAGGTGTATAATCACAGAGGGTTAAACTAGCATGTAACCTTGTCCAAATAAAGCTCTAAGGTATTTTTAAAACATACCAAAACGGGTCAGAACTGAAAGTCAAAGTAAAAGTCAAACTATGCGACTTTCGGTTCCGAACCGGGTCTAAACAGGAAATTGTCGGGTTGAACATGTTTAGACATGTTCTTACACTAATTAGGAAGTTATATTAATGATCAAACAGGTTGTATGTATTCTACATTGCTAATCATGTATAAATTAGAATTTAAGTATCCTGTTGACTTTTTATTAACAAGTTTGACCCGACATTTGACCTAGTTAGAGTGGGAATCAGGGGGAACCCTTTTAAGGGTTTATTACCCACATAATTACCAAATTATAACTACTTTCTATTCGACTAGTCACTGGACCATTAGTGATTAATCTTGAAGTCAACCGTTAATTACGACGGTTTGACTTTTAAGCTAAAACTTAATTAAGGAAGGATTAGCAAACTTATTGAAGTCCTATGCACGAAATGTGAAGCTTAGAGAGAGGTCCTTAGCTCCAGAAATGCTCCAATGTGCAGATGAAGGTGTGAAGAACTTGGTTGCAACTCATGGCCCTTTTATAGTGGTTTAATCACCACAAAATGTTGACACACAAGTCTACTACTGACCATAACCTTCCCACAAGTGTCCTAGATGTTTAGGGGTTGTTTAGGGGCCAAGGAAGATGAGGAAAATCGGATAAAGGTCAGTTGTAACGTTTAAAATAGCCAACAGCCAACTTTCTGCATCTGGGCATACCTTGCGCACCGCAAGGGTATGGGTGTTGAGGTGCGCAAGCATGTCATCAGGGCCAAAAATCTCTTTTTCAGTTTGCATCCTTGGCTCTTGCTCCTCCGAAAGGTCAATCCACCTTTATTCTTGCAATTTGAGCCCTTCTAATTGACTTGTAAGGGGTTCAAGTCTTATATCCACTTTGTTAAGTCCTTGGTTATCACCCGAAAAGTCATAACTTTCAACGTTGACGCTTTTAACCCCTTGTACACGAATTTGATCATAACTTTCTCATACAATAACGAAACTTTATGAAATTTTTATCGTGCATTCTAGTGAGCATAATTAATCGATACAAAGCTTCGGGTTTGCTTAAAAGGTCACTCAGAGGTATACTTTAAACATGTTGACACATTTAACCCCTGCAGTTTGTAATCTCTCACTTTCTTTCATATTTAGCTTCGTATGAACCATGATTTATTCGTTTGAAGGTATAAATAGTATGTAGGGTTATTGTAAAGTATATTTATCCATTGTTGACAATTTGAACCCTTATATTCACATACTTTTCATGTTTGTCAATTTTAGTCCCTCTAGAGTATTCCTTCACACGTTCAAGCTTATGACATGTATCAATACATTATAGGACGTGAATTTTCGAGGTGTTACATCCTCACCCCCTTAAAAGAAATCTCAACCTCGAGATTTGTTAAAGTAAAGGAAGTAATTTCTGCCTTACATTGGGCTTAATCTTCCCCAGTACCTTTGAGCCTCAATGGCATTCTAATTGACCTTTATGATAGGTACATGTATCCTTTGGAGCTTCTAATCCTGTCGATCCTTAATTGACACAGGTTGCTCATCATATCATAAATATGTATGTCATTATGTGATAGTGTTTCTCGACTTATTGGCGAAACACGTCCTTAAATCATTAGGGTGGGGTGCATTGCGCGTTCCACCGAGCTCCTTAGTTAGGTCTTAGCTCGTAAGCTATTTAATCTTGATACATTCTAATCCTTCAAATGGTTCTATATACTCAGAGCTTGACTAGCCTGATAATTTTAACAAATTTGGCACACCCTTCCTGGGTGATATCTGTTGTTGAGCCTTATTTCTTAACAAGAATTTAGGAAGGTTATTACTTTCCATTAATCCTTGATTTTCTGCCGAATAATGGCAACTTATAGATAATTAGGGGTGTGTATGATCTTATTCGTTGTTTCTAATGCAACTTTCAGATCCTGATAAGTGGACTTACCAATCCATTGTCCTAACAATAGATGTTTATCATTCCATCTTTACAAGGTCTCCAAGGGAGCAGCCTTGATGCTTACATATCAACTATTATAGCAAAGCTTATCTTAAGGTGAGATGGTTATTCCAACCACTACTTAACTAATATTAAGGAATAGCTAATCCTTGTCGTTAATCGAACAATTCGACGATCCTGGGTAGCTGATGGCAATTCTTAATCGTTGCCTAATTAGGGTTGTGGTAATGTATGCATAACAAAATGAACCGTCTTTCTTATCTAACAATATCAAACTCTCGGAATAGCGAGTTAGGCTATATGAACCCTCTATTTTAAAGCTTAGCTAATCAGGGTTTCGATTCTTCCAATGATGGTACTAGCCGTCTTGGAGATTTCATAATAATACCGCCTTAAATGGGATATAAATCTTAATTTTACCTGCCTTTGAGGGGTAAACAGGGTAATCTTAGGGGAAGATAATCAAGATACAAGGAGGTTACAGAGATTTCCATATCTCAGGCTCCAGTTCACCCATCATTGCTGGTGTCAAATAAGTGACACCTTTATGTTACTAGTCCACGAATTCCTTAATCGAAAACATTTACTTGGACAATTCCATTCTGGATATCTCCTTTGAATACCATTAGTTGACTTTAGTACCATATGACCTCTCGGAATATCTTGGTGGTCCCTTGCATTAAACCTCCATACTGATCAGGCATGGAAGCAATCTATGAAACTTAGTAAGATACACCAATCCTCATATGGCGCTTTCATCATACCATCTGGGATTCGAAATCGATAGAGATTAAAGAGATATCAACTATATATGCTGACGCACTTCCTCTTAGAGAGAGGACATTTCGAGAATTCTATGACTGAAGGTTTCTGATAGAAACAAAAGAAATGATTCTTCCAATTTCGTCTGTAACTTTTACCTTACACTTAATATCTGGGGTTTTTACGGGAAAATTTCTAAAAGTTTGTTAAGCTTAAGATCTTATGAGAGACTTAGCAGCATCTTAACCCAACGTATCTCCTTGAGTGGTCAAAGGCTCACCATAAGGAGTTTTGATAACTACTTGCTTCTTATCATCCACAATATGGGCTTGGCTACCAGACGACCAACCCATTCTTATCACTATATCGAGTCCTTTATTATATAAATGAAAACGAGGACAGCAGAAAAGAATGATTCCTAATGGATATAAAACATCCATCTAATATTGCTGAAGCAGTCTCTGAGGTACCATCGGTCAATTTTACTTTACATTTAACGCTTAGAGTTTTAGCAGGCAGATTTAATGACTTACAAAATCTATTGTCTACGGAAGACTTATCTGAACCTGAATCAATTAATACTCTAGCATGAGCGTTATTGATAAAGAAAATACCTGTTGTGACATTGTCATCCTGAATAGCCTCCTGAGCATTCATCTCAGAGCTTCCAGCTTTGGTCTTCTTAACTTCCTCAAGCTTTTTAGCGTATTTAGGGCAGTTGGTCTTAATGTTCCCTTTTTCATTGCAACCATAGCAGGTTGCGTCTCCCAATCTCTTGCAATCCAAGGTCTTATGCTCCTTGGACTTGCAGATTCCACAGGGTAGAGGCTGAGATTCATATCTGCAATTCCCGAGGTGGTATTTCCTACAGGTTTTGCATCTGGTCTTTTCACTGGTCTGCTGTTTGTCCTTCAAATCCCTCCCAGACTTAGTTGCTCCTTCCTTGGCAGCATTAGGGCAATTAGTACTGATGTGGCCCTTTTCGCCGCAGCTGAAACAGTTTGCATTATTTATGTCCCTACATTCGTGGGACTGGTGGCCGGCTCTTTTACAGATGCCACATTGCTTTATCTTTTGATTTGATCGACACTGTCCCCAGTGTCTTCTTTTGCAGGTTTTACATTCGGGTTTTGCCTCCTTTGGTTTGGACTGGTTATAGCTTGAACCGGTCTTACCCTTTTTGTAACTCCTACTTGGGGTTTTATTGCACTTTCGCTTATGATCTGTTAGGATCTAAGGCTCTCATGATTGTGCTAGCTTGTGTAAATTGTATAATCAATAGAGATGAACAGAGATTAAGTGCAGCGGAAATGATCACAAACTTTGTAAACACAATCAAAGGAGAATATAGTTTGATAAACAATTGCTTTTCATAGATTCGAAAGATTACATCAAAAAGCAAAAGGTTACAATGCAAGCTTACAGACTAAACTCCCCCTCAGCCTGATACTTCAGAGTTGGTTGCACAAGATGAAAGGATTGAATTGAGGAGAAGAACTCTCTCAAAACGAATCAAATATAACAGTACAGAGTACTGTCATATTTATAGGCAAACCAAACTACTGATGTACCTCAGCTGACGTCACCATGATAGTGACATCTAACAGCCTAACAACCTATAAACACTGTTCTATACAAACTACTGATGTTTAACAACTGATTGATAATAAAATACAAAACAAGTCTAACACTGTTCACGTTCCACTGTTGTGGCCTAAGCACTGATTACATGATCATCAGTGCTTTCTTCAAAAGGTGATTAGTCTTTGAATGAGCAGTGCTTGAATCTACAGCAGTACTTAAGTGTCAGCAGTAGATAGAGCTCAGTGTTTTGCCTTTTAGCAGTCTTTAGCTGTTTCATCAGTGTTTGGTTCATCAGTTGTTCTTCAGAGCAGTACTTAGAGTGTATCAGCAGATAGATAACCACTGTCAAGGGGAGAGCAAAGTGTAAACTGCTGCTTATTGATAGTCCACTGATGTGATCCGGTTTTGGCTTTACATTATCTGTTCCTCTGGTAGGGTTCAATCCCAACAATCTCCCCCTGGAACAGATAATGCCAAATCCCTTCATTATTCAGGACCTTTATTACTCATCAAGAGTGCCTTAGCTTGTTCTTTGAATTCAGCTTCAAATTCCTTTGCACTCTGGTCATCCTCATCCCTACACAGTGAAAGTTCAAGGAGATCCTGCAAATCTTCAATACTAAGGCCTAGTGTTTCTTTCCTTGATATGTACTTCACTTCGCCATTGGCTCTGACCAGGGTCAATACGTGGGTCTTTTGATCAGACATCCACTTTAGTATTTTTAAGCCAAGTGGGTTTCTTGGGAGAGACTTATTTGCTGATGAGTTGAGAGATGATGGCCTTGAAAACACCTGCAGACTTTCAGACATTCTTTTGAAAGCTTCTTCAATGACTTTGTCTGCTGCAGCTATATCTTCTGCAGTTTCTTGTTCAATAAGTTCTTGTCTTTCAACTTCTGTCTTGTCTTTTGCAGTGTTTGGAGACGCAGGTTTGTTTAATACCTTCTTAAAAAGGTTTTGAAGCTTTGATGAGCTGTCTTCATTCAGACCCATTTTTAAGATGGTGTCCTTGAGATACTCTGCTTCTTTTTCTATGTCCTCTTCTTCAGTCAGCTGTTTGCCTTCAACTTGGTTTGACACAAGAGTAGGACTGTCTGCTGATTTCAACATTTTCTTGAGGTTTTCAATTTTCTGTTCAAGCTTCATCATATGTTCTCGCTTCTTTGAGGTGCTTGAAACAATTATCTTTCTTTTCTTTAGCCTTTCATAGGCTTCACCAGTCTGCTGTTTTGACCATTTTGATATGGCTTCAGCAGTATCCATTTTTGCATCCACCAGCTCCTTTTTCTTTCTCTTAAACTCAGCAGTTAGGTCAGCAATGAGCTTTTTGTATTTACTCCAGTTTGGAGCATTCTTCTTCTTTGTAGGATCATTCTTGATTTTCTCAATCCTTTCTGCTTCATGCTTTAGAGCGACTATTGGCCATTCTTCGAACTGTTGTTCTTCAGCAGGATAGAATTTCTCTTTCATGATGTAGGCTAGATATTGTTTTCTTAACTTTTTCCTTTGTTCAGCCTTTTCTTTGTTTAGATCTTGTGCAAATTCTTCTATCTGCTTTACTTTTGTGAAGTAGAACTCCAGTCTTTTAGCAATGCCATCTTCGCTTAAACGTTCACGTTCACTCTCAACTTTAGCTCTTAGTTTTGGTTGCCTTGCCTTGCCTTGAGTTTGAGATAATTATCCATATCATCTGGTGGCATGTAGCCTATGAGTGAGGAGAATTTTCTTTTTGAAGAATCTTCTTCTGTATAGAATTGCCTCATCTCATTTTTGATAGCTTCAAGTTCCAGTGGATGTTGTGCAGCATTAGGATCATGTATACCTTCATCGGCAGGGATTGGCTTTCTTTTTCTGTTGAAGAGCTTTGGTTGTGATGTAGGAAAGGTGATAGCAGTGGTGGATGACTGACTAACAACTGTTGAAACAACTGGTGTCTCAACATCTGTTGTCATTACAACTGCTGATATGTCAGCAGTTGTCTTCTGCTTTTGAGCAGGGGATGGAAGTGGTGAGGTAGTTTTTGATGGTGGTTGAAGAAACACGGAACTAATTAAGGGACTAATCAGTTTGGTTTATGTTTCTACCATGATGGTTAATCTTCTTGTAAGTTTCCTGAGCTCCTAATGATCGTGGTTATCTGCAAAACAAAACACCGTTACTCGTTAAGAGGGGAATATGGGGGTTTCCCTCTTAACCGGGCTCTGGCGTGAGAATAAGCGACTGCTTTGGGGAGAATTAAGAATTAAGTGAGAGTAGAGGGAATGGAATGAATTAACCTGTGAAGTGAAGGTCTCTATTTATAGCCGGAGAGGTGTAAGAGGGTGTGGGCTGATGGGCCTTGGGCCGGAAGGCGACAACATGGAGGTTATGCTCCTTGTCTCACTGGTGTCGACCGTTAGTGGCTTCTAGGAGCTTCGTGGAGTTGGCGCAACGTGATTGGAGCCACGTGTCACTGTTGTCGGCCTGGTCGCCCTTCTGCCATCAGCAGGTAAGTGGAGATCGTGGGGCAGTTGTCTCTGCCCTATGATTGGTGCCACATAGGCGTCCTTCAGTACTTTTTGTCTCCTGCATGTCATACGATCGTGGAGCACGATTGCGCAGGAACAGAAGGACCCTGATTGGCTCTTTTATTCTGCCACTTGTACCTTGTGCACTATCTGGAAAGGCCTTGCGCCGTAGTCACGCACGATTCTTGCTGAGCACGTTATTATCATGCGCGCGGCATGGGCTTTCAGATGTCCCTTTTAGAATGCTAAGTGTTGCTAACTGGAGTTTACTCTTATGTGGACCTCGCGCCGCGTTACACAGGTATGTTGTAGCTCGCGCGAGGTTGGCGATCAAGAAAATTGCTGGTTAAGGAGTATGGTCCCGCGCGACCTTACAGGGGGGTTGCGCGGCTTTTTGGGACCATACCCCTTCAAGTCCCCCCAGTCCAGTGCTGCACCATGCGCAAGGCAAGTAGTTGGAGCTCTGGACTTAGGAAAAAATAAAGTAGAATGATGCTTTTGGCTTTGGTAGACGGCGCGCGTGTAAATTGTTAGTTACTACGGCGCGGCTACCAGGCTTGTTGTTGGCTTTTACACGAAGCTTCTACTGACTTTGGGCGGGAAAAACCTCGAAGTTTGAATTTTCTGACAGGTTGGTGAAAAAGTCGCGGTTGGTGACGCTTGAGTTGACCTCTGACGGTTGTCATCAACTTGTTGCTGACGGTTCAGCTTTTCGTCAGGAGAGTGAGGCCCAAACGCGCGTGGTAACCGTCACTCCGGGAAACACGCCTTACGTGGCGCTTTCTGGTTGGCCGTGCTTGCGGCGACTTCGGCACGGTTACCCATCGCATTAAATGCGATGGGTATATATATCCGGGGAGATGTGAGGCTCCTCACTTTTCTCTTCTACTACTCTTTTATTCTCTCAAACTTCTTTGAATCTTCAAACTTTGAAGAACACGGTTGCAGCAGATCTTCAAGTTCTTGAAGAACAACGTCGCAGATTATCAGGCTTGTTTCCAGATCATTCAAGATCCTTGTCTTATCTATTGATGGCTGAGGAACAGCACGAAGATAACCCCGGGGAAGAAGGTCCTGTGCCCGTTCTCCGGTGGGACTTAGGGCTTTTTGAACAACTTTCCCGTAGTTTCCGGTTCCCACCGGAGTGGGATGCCCGGTACCCCGGCCAGAACCAGACGGCCGCTGATGCACCGCCGGGGTACATCACCCTATTCGAAGACTTCTTCCATCAGGGCAACTTTCGGTTGCCGGTGACTAACTTCATGGCTCATGTTCTTCAATATTATGGGTTCCATATATCTCAAATGAGCCCACCCGGAATGGTTCGGGTTCGACACTTCGAGTTCTTGTGTTGGGCTCATGGCATAGAGCCAACTGTAGATAGATTCCGGGTTTTTTACCAACTTCAGAGGAATATGGGTTTTTATTCCTTCGCCAGTCGAGGCACGGCGAAGAAGATACTTTTAAACCCTCCTAAGAGTTTCCATGACTGGAAACCTAAGTTTTTCTATATACGGGAGGAGGTAGTTCCGATACCCATGACGTTTCGCGCCTCGACTGAAGCGATCGTGAAGGAAGACTTGGAGATCCCTAAGACTGAGGCTTGGTATCGGGAGCTTACTGCCACCCCAAACCGAGTGTTTGGGGAGAATGTCTTGGTAGCGGCGCGGATGAGCGATCAGTGGCCGCCTGATAGCAAGGAGGTTCCTATCTTAATGATTGATGACGAAGGTTAGTAATTTTCTTATTTTTACTGATCTTCTGGTTTTTTTCTTTTATTTTTTGATACAATTTATCTTGTAGAGGTGCGCTTGTATCAAGCTGTTTTCGCCGCTTTTGGCGGTAGAATGGCGTGCGCCCGCTTCAAGACGGAGAGCAATACTGGTATAACCAAATAAGGGATAACTTTATGTATCCTGTTGCTGATGCGTTCGCCTGCCGCCCACTGCAAACGAAGGTGCGCACATACCGAACCCTCGCCCTTTGCGCTCTGTGACGTCTGCTGGGAAAGAAGTTATCTATCTTTCCAGCGAGGAGTCTGTAGGATCCTCGAACGGAGAGCTAAGTTCGTGGTCTAACGTCTTTGCAGGTGTGTTGCGCGACTTGGGTATTGACCCAGAGGAGAAGAAGAAGAAAAAACCAGTGAAGAAGAAGAAGAAGAAGGATGCTGAGGTGACCAGCAAGGGTGCTGGGGGAAGTCGCGCAACCACTGGTGTTACGGATAAAGGTATTTTTCGCCTCCGTCAGAGTGACTTGATAGGTTTCGTGATTGTTAGTGACTCACTTGAAGGTTTGTCGCGCGCAGGCGGAAAGAAGACTGGAACTGGTGGCTCAGGGAGCGCGGGTTCTCGCAACCCGGACACTGGCGCTACTCCTTCCTCTGTTGCGCATGAGGAGGAAGAGGAAGAGGAAGAAGAAGAGGAGGCTACTGAAAAGTTGATCAGCAGAAAAAGAACAATGAGCGAGGCGCCTACTGGTGTGTCCATCGCGTCGAAGGCTGGCGGGGCTCTAGTGCTTGGTAAACAGAGCAATTTGCGCTCACTTTATAGGTTCTCTCCTGGTAAGTTTGTTTTTAGCTCTTCCTTGTTGTTGCTCTTTTTCTTGATCCCTTGGTTTTGCAGAGGGTAAGAAGAAAACCCCTGAGAAGGGTGTTGTGATTACGGAGCCAGAGCCAAAGAGGCCGAAGATCACCGTTAAATCTTCTAAGGCTACTGGCGCTGAGACTGCCAAAGACAAACATGTTGCTGAAGGTGATAAGGCAAAGGTTGTCGAAGAGAAGAGGAAAGTTGATGAAGAGCGTAGGCAGAAAGCTGATGAGGATAAGAGGAAGAAAGCGGAGGAGGAGAAAAAGAGGAAGGCCGAGGAAGATAGGAAGGCTGAGGAAGATAGGAAGAAAGCCTCTGAAGTGGAGAAGGAGAAGCAAAAGGCTGTTGAAAAGCCTAGTGGTGATTCCTTGAGGTATACCGGTGCCGCTGCTATCACTATCCAGGAGAAAGCGCAGGGTCCGGAGGTTTTAAGCGTTGCGGGGTCTACAAAGTCCCATCAAGAGAGGAGGAAAGAACCTGAGGTTGAAAGACCTACCCGCCCTGCGTACGTTTCTAGTGGCACGAGCTCTGGTGGCGCCGGGGGTTATAATCCGCAAGCTATCGGGGCCAAGGATACTCTTGGAGATATCTACTATAAAAGTTATACCGAAGAGGAGCGCGGTAATGCCCCCCACCAGGCTCCCTGGAATTTGAGGCAGAAGGACACCTTCCAAGAGTTTGGCCCTTGCCGCGATTGGTTCTTAAACTCTTTCACTCCTGGTGAAGCTAATAGGCAGAAGGCGAAAACTCATGAAGGGCTGTACCGTACTTACATGCTTGGGGAGGCGAATGCTCGCGCTGCTAACCACCAAATTGTCCGTGAGTGGCGGACAATGGTTAGGGAGCGGTCGGATTGGGAGAGGTACCGTGAGCGTATGTTGAAGCGTATAAATGAATTTGAGAAGTCAAAAGCCGCCCTTGATGAAGAGAAGGCCAAGCTTGAGGCTGATAAGAAGGCAGAAGACTGGGGGCGCGAGGGCCTGAAAAACAAGCTTCATGCTGCTGAACAACAGCTGGCTAAGGAGAAAGCTGAGTTCAAGCGCATATGCGCGAAGGATAATGAGCGCGCGGCTGCGGATCGTAACAAGATTGTCAACCTTGAGGCTAAGGTTGTGGAGTTGACGGCAAAACTCGAAGATGCGCAAGCTGCTAAAGTTGCTAGGGAGCAACTTGAGGTTTGTGCAACCTAGACTTTTTCCTTGTGTGCTTTGTCTGCAATATATCCTAAGTCCTGTCCTTTTTAGGGTGAGCTTGCTGGCGTGAAGGTGCAGCTGTCGGGCAAGGACAAGGATCTTCGGGCCAAGGATGTCGAGATTGCTGAGCTGAAACGTCGCCTGCGAGAGCAGGTTGACAAAAGTGAATCCTTGGAGATCGATCTGGAGGCTGAAAAGTCTAAAGCTGCCTCAGCTGAAGAGGCGAAGCTTATGGCTGAGGAAGCTCGTGATGTTAGTACTGCAGCTCTTAATGTAGCGCAGACTAATTATGCTGAAGCTCAGGGTATCGTGGATACTCTTGTCTCTGATGCCGAGTGGCTGCGCGGCCGGAGAATAGTTCTGGTATTATCTTTAACTTTGGTTTTGCTTACCAAGTTAGTTCCTTACTTGCCTACTTTGATGAAGATGGCTAACTCGATTCTGAATGCTGGCGAGCTGGATCAGACTGTCGCTACTCTCATTGATGCTTCTCGCGCCGTTGGACATCGCGGAGGTTATATGGAGTGTGCGCAACATGCTGCAGCAATGTTTGGACAAGAGTTTGATGCCAGTCATTGCTCGGTAACTGGTGGAGCTGATGCCGAATTGGTTCGAGCTGAAAAATCTTATAATCATTTAGCCTTACCTGTGATGGGTTTAGTCTCGAAGGCTTTGGAACATGATGACTGGTGTGCACGTATGAAGAGCATTCTTGATCCCCCAGCGCACGTAGAACTCTCTGACGAAGATGAAGCGGCGGGCAATGATGGTGGAAACGATGGTGGTGACGGTAAGCCTGGCAGTGATGGCGATAAAGGCGATAAGCATGATGACAGTGGAGATGATGAATTTGAATAGGTTTGTCAACAGGCTTTGTGCCTTGTAAAAATTTTGAGTAGGCTGATGTAACTCTTTGCGCGGGCGCGCTTTTATCTAATGAATGACATTGTTTTTTTTTTATAACTGTTGCGCGGTTGCGCTTATTAAATAGTATGTTTGCTTATGTTCCCGTTACAATTATTGCACTGTTGTTAGAAACTTTGGTTAAGTTAGCGCGAATAAATGTAAGAGAGGCTCTTGAGCGTAACTGGAGTGTTTTCGTGCTAATCAGAAGTTTAACATGCATTTGTAACGAAATAAGTCGGATAGTGAGAAAAGAGCATGTCGTATGCTTTCATTGATTACGTAGGCGCTTAGGCCGAGATACATTGCTTGTAACATAAAAGGCGTGTAGCCAACATAAGAAAGTAAAGGGCGCGTAGCCGACATTAGTGGATAAAGGCGCGGGGCCTACATAGTCATATATAGCATTTGCGCAGTTGTTGCGCATTCCACGTGCGCGGGATGATGTGTCCATCCAGGGTGCGCAATTTGTAAGCCCCTTTTCCTAGCACTTCGTGAACCAGGTATGGGCCTTCCCATTTGGGTGCTAGTTTTCCTGGGCGTTTGGCGTTTGAGGCTTCGTTGTCTCGAAAGACATATTCCCCTGGAGTGAAGGTACAGATGCGGACTCGCGCGTTGTAGTACCTCTCCAGTTGTGTCTTGTACTTGGCTTCTTTGATACGCGCGATTTCGCGCCTTTCCTCTAGCAGATCCAAGTCAAGACGACGCTCTGCCTCGTTGTCGATTGCGTTGACTGCTGTCAAACGCGGAGAGGGTAGGCCAACTTCTGCCGGGATAACCTCTTCTGAGCCATAGACCAGGCTAAAAGGGGTCTCGCCAGTACTTGTTTTCGGCATGGTTCGGTGAGCCCACAAGATACTTGGGAGCTCATCCACCCAGCCTCTTCGCTTCGTGCCCAGTCGGGCCTTAATCCCTTCGACAATACACTTGTTTACACTTTCAACCTGCCCGTTGCCTTGAGGGTGCGCAACGGAGGAGAAAGTGTGTTCGATTTTCATCTCCTTCATCCAGTTTTGGAGGTCTTCAGACGCAAAGTTGGTGCCATTGTCGGTTACAATCTTGAGTGGGAGCCCAAATCTGCAGATGATGTGTTCCCAAATGAACTTGCGCACCATCATGGCTGTAGTTGAAGCAAGGGCTTTGGCCTCCACCCATTTTGTGAAGTAATCGACGGCCACTATTATGAACTTGACGGCGCCGGGAGCGTCTGGGAAGGGTCCTACCATGTCGATTCCCCACTGCTGAAAAGGCCAAGCAGTTGATACGGGGATCAAGTCGTTCTTAGGGCGTAGGGTTTTTGGAGAGTGCCGCTGACAGGAGTCGCACTTGCGCAGCTCCTTCAGGGCATCAACGTGCATCCCTGGCCAGTAATACCCGGCGTTCATAATCTTCGCAACAACCATGCGTGGTCCCGCATGGATGCCGCAGATTCCTTCATGAATCTCCCTTATCAGATAGTTCGCATCTTGAGGGTCCACACAGCGCAAGAGTGGCCCCAAGGACTTGCGGTATAAGATACCACCATTCATTTCGTACTGCAGAGCTTTGTTCTGAATTTTCCTTGCCTCTGCCTTATTCTCTGGGAGTATTCCCTCTTTCAAGTACTGAATGATAGGGGTCATCCAGGATGGCTGCCCTATCTCGATCACATTGACTTGTCGTAACAAGACTAACGGGTTCTTGAGTACCTCAATCCTTACATCTTTGGCAAGATGTTGGAAGGATGTTGAAGCAAGCTTACTCAAGGCGTCAGCTGGTTTGTTTTCAGAGCGATTGATGTGGATGACCTTGTGAGACTTGAACTGTTGAAGCAACTCTTTTGCTTGTTCCAGATATAGGGCCATAACTTCACCCCTTACGTCGTATATACCGTTGACTTGGCTGGCTATCAAGAGTGAATCAACATGTGCTTGTAGATTTTTAGCTCCCATTTTGATGGCGAGGCGCAAGCCTACCAGAAATGCTTCGTATTCCGCCTCGTTGTTGGTGTTTTTAAAATCCAACTTGATGGCGTAAGTGAATTCGTGGTTTTCGGGGCTTACTATGCGCAATCCAGCTCCCGCGCCGTCCTCGTTTGAGGCCCCATCAGTGTAAAGCATCCAAGTCTCATTTGTCGTGTCTTTTTCGGGAGTCTCCACCAGCTCACAATCTTTGATTTTCTCAACTGGGACTTCTGTGATGAAGTCCGCTAGAGCCTGACCCTTGATGGCTGGGCGCGGCCGATATAGAATGTTGTGGCCCCCCAGCTCGATGGCCCATTTTGCTAGCCGCCCGGACGTTTCTGGTTTTTGAAGTATCGTGCCGATATGGAAATTGGTGAGCACGGTGATCACATGCCCTGTGAAATATCTGCGCAGCCTTCTGGAGGCGTGTAGCAGCGCTAGTACCAATTTTTCCATCGTGGAATATCTCGTTTCCGGGTCAGTGAGTACCCTGCTGACATAATAAATTGGAGTTTGAACTCCATTTCTTTCCACGAGTAACACTGATCCTACTTCCTTATCTGAAGAAGATAAATACAGTATGAGTGGTTCTTTTTCAAATGGTGCAGTCAGGGTGGGGAGCTCGATCAAACATTCTTTCATTTGCTGAAAAGCCTTTTCTGCTTCAGGGGTCCACCTGAACTCTTGCTTCTTCACACAATTGCGCAGTGTGCTGATAAAAGGGTACGACTTCGCGGCGTGATTTGACAAAAAACGGTTAAGCGCGGCGAGGCAGCCGGCCAACCGTTGCATCTCTTTGATTGTTCGCGGCGATGGCATCCGCTCTATTGCCTGGAATTTTTTCGGATTCACTTTGAAGCCGCCGTTGGTGACTATGAAGCCTAAAAACTTTCCTTCTTCCATGCCAAAAGAACACTTGGCTGGATTCAACTTCATGTTTACGCTGCGCAATGAATTGAACGTTTTCTCGATGTCCTTCAACATTTGCTCCTCTTCGGGACTCTTGACCACTAGATCATCGATGTAAACTTCAATATGCTTTCCGATGTCACCCGCGAAGGTCTTGTCCATCAATCGCTGGTATGTGGCGCCAGCATTTTTCAAGCCGAATGGCATCTTCGTATAGCAAAAAATCCCCAGATCAGTGCGAAAAGCCGTCTTGTCTTCATCCTCGAGCTTCATCTGAACTTGATGGTACCCCTTGTAGCAATCCAAGAAGCACTTCCATCTGTATGGCGCGAGAGAGTCTATCTTTTTGTCGATCTCAGGCAAAGAGTAGCAATCCTTAGGGCATGCCTTGTTGAGATCGGTATAGTCGACACACATTCGCCATCCACCACTAGACTTCTCTACCATTACGGGGTTCGCAACCCAACTCTGATAACGTATTTCTCGCAGGATGCCGGCTTTAAGTAACTCGCATACTTGCTCATTCATTGCTTTCGTCTTGTCTGCCCCTAGGCTGCGCCTTCTTTGGACTTTCGGCTCAACCGAGGGGTAGGTATTTAAACAGTGCTCTGTGATGTCGCGCGGGACTCCGGTCATGTCGGCCGGGGTCCAGGCGAAAATATCCATGTTCTTGAATAGGAGCTGCTTGAGACGAGTTCTGATGTTTGGTGAGATAGCGTGACCTATCGTCACCGTTTGCTCCGGATATTTGCGATTTAAAACCCATTTTTCGGGCTTGGTTGCTGAAACCTTCGCCGCTTTTGTTGGGCGCATCTCTTCTGTTGACATCACTTCTTTCTTTGCATAAACGATTGCCACCCCCGTCTTGGTTGGGAAACCAATCGCTGAGTGGGGGGTAGAAGTTATCATATTCAGCTCACCTTGCGTCTCTCTCCCGATCAGCACATCATGTCTTGACTTAACAGGCATCACCATGAAGTTGACGTTTGTTGTCCTCGAATGCTTCCCGTCAGATAGTGTGACGGGGAAGCTGATTTGGCCTAACGGGAAGACCATTTCATTACAGAACCCAGACAGTGGGTAGTCAACTGGTTCAAGTCTCGCTTTGTCTTCATCGTCGAACTGGTTAAAGCATTGTTCATAGATGATGTCTGCTGTACTCCCGGGGTCAATGAAGACGTATTCAGTTTCATAATGGCCGATGATGCCGGTGATGACGATGGGTCGTGTGGCTCGGGGACCCCCGCGCACCACCGGGAAAATAACTTGCTGTTCTTGCCATGAAGGTTCATAAGGTCTCTTGCCTTTTTCTCTTGCGCTATACCTTGGTCCATTGACCATGTGTGTCTCCAGGCGTCGAACCTTCTTGTGATTTCCTTCATCGTGGCGATGGAGTTGTCGCGTCTCTTTGCGCACGTTCTTCACTAAGTGGCTCAGCTTTTCGCTCTTTAGTGCTCTCTCGATCTCTTGTCGCAAGCTGTAACAATCATCTGTTAAGTGGCCTGTATCCTTGTGGAAATCACAATACAGATTGGGGTCTTGTCCCTTTTTGTTCGTCATAGGCCTGGGAGCCTTAAAATCATGGTTCTCCGTCATTAGCACCTCTTTTGGTGTTTTTATGAGCGGAGTCCAATGCTTTTCACGATTATCGTCTCGGACTGCCTTTCTATAACCGATGCGGTCAATGGTATCACGCGCGTCTTCCTTATAGCGGGATCGTTCTTCGTACCGGGGTCGTTCATTATAACCGCTGGAGTGGTTGGCCTTCCACCCAGGGTTTTTGCCTTTGTTGCGCCTGTTGTCATCGCGCGAGTGACCCCCTTTGGAAAATCTATCTTCAGAACGATAGCTGTTGTTTCGTGCGAGTGACTCTTCCGTTTGCGCGACTATCTTCGCGGCTTCCATGAGTTTATCCCACTCCTTTGGCATTCCATCTTTCCCAGTGATGGTTCTAATCAGGCTATCACAGCGGATGGCTTTCTTGAAATGGCAGCGCATGAGTTGTTCACTCACGCCACCTATCTCCAAACATTCTTTGTTAAAGCGCGTAATGAAATCTTCCAGACCCTCATTATCTCTGCGCCAGATATCTTCAACTTCAGCTGTGTCGCGTTGGTATCGCCTTTGTTGACTGAAGTGACTCAAAAACTGAGTTCTGAAATCTACCCATGATTTTATCTTTCCCGGAGGAAGGCTGTCGAACCAGGCGCGAGCAGCCCCCGTTAATGTTTGGATAAAAAGATGACACCACATGGGCATGTTCCAACCTCCCATGCAGCCCACGCTAGTAAACACTCTGACGTGATCGTCTGGATCAGTCAATCCGTTGAACTTTCCGACAGTCGGAGGCAACTTTTCTCTCTTGAGCGGCGCTAGTGCTATCTTTGGGATGAACTTCGAATGCTCTATAGCTTCTTCTGGACGATAGGCGAGGCGAAAGTCACGCTCCGCCTCCTCGGTATAACCAACGTGTTGCCTTGGTTTGTAATACTCGTGATTTCTTTGCAAACGATTGAAGACCGAAGATTCGTCATCGTTCTCCCAGGTTGGATCGTTCGGGTCAGTCTCTTCCCACTCATCGTTCATGTTGCGCGGCGTGAGCCGGCTATGAACTGGGCCTCTTTGGAAATTTGACGGTTCGTCATAGTAGCTTTCTGTCTCCCCCCGTGTATCGCGCGTGTCCTGCACGCTTAATCTCTGGGTAGGGGGAGGTCTGTTGGCTCTTCCTTGGATATTTTGCGGTGGTGGCATCTGGCGCGGCCCGTGACTTGGGCCGGTTGGTGTAACCAAGGAAGGTTCTGCCGTTAGAACTGCTTGTTGCGCGCTCAAGGATTGATATGCCGCGTTAATGGTGGCGAGTTGCTTGGCGTACCATGAGGCTGGGGTTTCGCCCTCTGGTAGCCCTAATAACGCTGAGATATTTTGAGGTGGAGCTGTGTTCGAATGTCCAGCACCGTTGTTTCCTGGGGTAGTTTGATTGATGCGGGTGAAGCTCCCGCGAGGACCCCCGGTGTTGGCCATCTCGATCTCGCCGATTTCTTCAACGTGTTGGGGTTGGATGTTTTGGTTATCCACTCCCAACACTGCGTTAGGGTCCGCTCCAAGACCAACAAATTCGGGAATGATTCCTTGACCAGCCATGATCGAAGGAAGAAAAGCAACGAAAACTCAGGAAATAAGAAGATGAAAGTGGTTTTTAGAAAAAATCGGTGGGCGCCAATGAAGAAACACGGAACTAATTAAGGGACTAATCAGTTTGGTTTATGTTTCTACCATGATGGTTAATCTTCTTGTAAGTTTCCTGAGCTCCTAATGATCGTGGTTATCTGCAAAACAAAACACCGTTACTCGTTAAGAGGGGAATATGGGGGTTTCCCTCTTAACCGGGCTCCGGCGTGAGAATAAGCGACTGCTTTGGGGAGAATTAAGAATTAAGTGAGAGTAGAGGGAATGGAATGAATTAACCTGTGAAGTGAAGGTCTCTATTTATAGCCGGAGAGGTGTAAGAGGGTGTGGGCTGATGGGCCTTGGGCCGGAAGGCGACAACATGGAGGATATGCTCCTTGTCTCACTGGTGTCGACCGTTAGTGGCTTCTAGGAGCTTCGTGGAGTTGGCGCAACGTGATTGGAGCCACGTGTCACTGTTGTCGGCCTGGTCGCCCTTCTGCCATCAGCAGGTAAGTGGAGATCGTGGGGCAGTTGTCTCTGCCCTATGATTGGTGCCACATAGGCGTCCTTCAGTACTTTTTGTCTCCTGCATGTCAGACGATCGTGGAGCACGATTGCGCAGGAACAGAAGGACCCTGATTGGCTCTTTTATTCTGCCACTTGTACCTTGTGCACTATCTGGAAAGGCCTTGCGCCGTAGTCACGCACGATTCTTGCTGAGCACGTTATTATCATGCGCGCGGCATGGGCTTTCAGATGTCCCTTTTAGAATGCTAAGTGTTGCTAACTGGAGTTTACTCTTATGTGGACCTCGCGCCGCGTTACACAGGTATGTTGTAGCTCGCGCGAGGTTGGCGATCAAGAAAATTGCTGGTTAAGGAGTATGGTCCCGCGCGACCTTACAGGGGGTTGCGCGGCTTTTTAGGACCATACCCCTTCAGTGGTGATGGTGGTGGTGAGTCATCATCTGATATGAGATTCCTTCTCCCTTTTAATGAGGAATGGGCAGATGATGTTTTGGGTGAAACAGTGGTTTGAATGATGGGGAGTGTCTGACAAGCAACTGTTGAAACAACTGGTGCTTCAACCGCTGCTGTCATTACAACAGATGTTGTAACATCTGTTGTCTTCTGTTTTATGACAGGAGGCAGTGGTGATGGTGTGATCGTAGATGATGGTGGTGGAGCAGTAGTTGTAGTGGTGTGTGGTAGAGTGGTGTGTGTTGAAGATGTGTGTGTTGATGACATGGCAGCTGTTTGGCTACTGACAGCAGTTTTTGTAACTACTGCTGTATCAGCTGTTTGGCTAACAGGTTTTGAGACCTGCTTTTCTTTTTCTTTTTCTTTTTCAGGCTCAGTATGAAGACCATGTTCTATTCCCTTCTTCTTCATCTTTTTGATATTCTCCCCCTTTTTGGCATTATCTGCCAGGGGGTTATCCATAAATAGAATAGTGGAGGGAACTTCTTCACCATGGGTAGTATTTTGAATGCTGGCCTTTATAGCCTTGATTTCTGCTTGCGTGTCTTTAAACCTTGATTCCACCATGTTGGTCAGCATTTGCACATGGATAGCATGCTTTTGATCAGCCATCTGTTGCTGTTTTTAAAGCATGGGTTTAAAAATATTCCAAACCTCATTTCCAGCAAGTGCTTGTTGTGGAGCAGGTGCTTGAGGTGGAACTGCAGTGGATTGTGCTTTCTGAGCTTTTAAAATCTCTTGCACCATCTCCTTTATTTCAGAAACTGATTCTTCAAGTTTTTCAACTCTGCCCGTCAATTCCTGATATCTTGAATCATCACCCATTTTACTGGGATCATCTGAATCCCCACCAGCAGTGGTTATATCAATGTGTGTCTTGGGGACAGAGTCCCAAAAATCACCCATTGATGCCCCTTGTTCTTGGTACTGGGGACTTCTTTCTTCAGCACTCGATAAACCTTTGATGGTACCAGTAGTTAGATCCAACTCACTGGTGGTTACCGAAGTTGCCATGGAAGAAATTGCCTTCAAGGGAGACTTACTTATGAAACAACTGTCCAACTGAAGATCTGTTGATCCACCAGTTGTAGTTGCTGCTCCACTTGAACTACCACCGAGAGTTACTTGTAACTCAGGGGGTGTAACCTCCTCAATTGTTGCTGGGATAGCAGAAGTAGTAGCATCAGACCCAGTCTCTTGTGGGGGTATACTCTCAGTGATAGGTGATAGAGAGGAACTGGTTTGTGTCTGAGCTATAGCAGCTGCATGCAACAAGGGTAGCATGGATTGTGGCATTATGATTGGTGAGGGTATAGGTGTTGAAAGAGACATGTCCTTGGGATCAGGACTGTGGAAGATAGAGCCATGTGGATCTAGAGCTTCATAATTTGGTGTCCCTGTGAATACAACCTGATCCTTTTGTGAGGATGCAGGAGGAGTTTTAGGCATGGGTTGAGATCTTTCTTCCAACTGCTGTGAGGAAGTAGCAGCAGTGGTTTGTGGTGACTTTTGTGTTGTCACAGGCATTTCCTCTGGGATCTCATCTTCCAGAGTTGCCTTTGTTTAGGGTTTGGTGGGTTTTCTGGATGTTTTTCTTTTGGTCTTTTTGGTGATATCAGGTGTGGGTTTCAAAGCAGTGGTTGTGTTGCTTTGATCACCTGGAGCAGTGGGCTCAGCAGCTGATACCTGAGGAGCAGTTGTAACCGCTAAAATCTGCTCAGGTACCCCTGCTTTTGTTTTTATTGGTGCCAACATTCTAGTGAATGTTTCAGGTGTCAAGCTTTTTATTTGAAAATAGACACCTTGTTTAAGTAAATTTTCATCTTTCTTCTCAAATTTTTGTAAAAAATAATAACTCAAGAATCTTGGAAACAACAAAAATGCTTTACTTTCAACGTTTTTCACCATGTCATTGAAAATCTCCTGGGAGTAGTTGTAGTCCTTACTATTCAAAATAACGTAACCCAGGCATTGAATTTTCAATGGTATTTCGTTAAAAGATGTTGTTTTATTCGAAACACACATCAGAAGTGTGTGAAACAAAAATCTGGGTGCAGATGGAAAATAACCCTTTTGTAGGGTATCTACCTTTGACTGTTCTGCATAGCCCCTTTTCAGAAAATCAGCTTTTAACTCGTTTTTGTCAAAGGAAGCTTTACCTTTCTGATCATCGAGTTTGAAGATTTCTGATAGTGATTGTGGAGTGATTTGAATCGCCGTACCCTGTATCGAGGAGTTAATGGCTACTACTTTATCATCTTGTTTTTCAAGCGTAGCATTTTTCCAGAACTCTCTCTGGGTTTGCAGATATATGGGAGCGTCTACTGTCAACAAAGTTTTGTACTTTGATGTAGATATGGTGTCGAGAATGGAATCGAAGGTATGGTTGTTTGTGGGTTTTGTGAGTAAACCCAAATAGTTGTGAGATTGTTTGTATGGTATTTCGATAGATTCTTCGGTCGTTTGAGCGACCTCATTTGAGGGTGGTGGTGATTTAGGTTTTGATTTTGATTTCGACTTTGATTTTGTCATTTTTCCGGAGAAGAATGAAGAATGATTTTGAAGATTTTGAGAAGAAGGGTTGGAAACTGCTTTCTGAAGAGAATTTTGGAATTCAATTCGACAGTGTAAAACCCTGTTTGGGGTTTAAGGCAGGGTTTTATTTAGGGAAAAAAAATGATCGCTGATGTGGCAGCGGTTATTACGATCTGAGGGCTAAAAACTGACCACGTGTCAAACACTGATGAAATGGATGAAGTATGGAGAACAGTTGTTTTAAGGGCCACTGACGTATCAAGCATCAGTGGTTACAACGGTAAAAATTGTGGGCAGTGGATGATTTTTGCTATCAGTGGATAGCATATCAGTGGATAAGACACTGATTTTGAACATCAGTGCTTTTCAAGAAAATGAGTGATCAGTGGTTAACTTTCAGCAGTGGACAGTGTTTTGAGATCAGACGTTGGAACAAAACATTGGTTAGGGTAAATGGTACAGATCTGAAGGACAAGTGTTTCAGCAGCAGTTTTGAAAATTTTCATTCAAGGTTTTGCCACATGTCAATTTTGAAAGACAGTGGTTTAGTACCCCAGATGATGAAAACTTTTTGCTAAGGCAACTCATTTTCGTTTAATATTCAATTAAAACATGAGTACCCTAGTAATTTAAGCACAGTTTACAATCAACCTTTGATTAAAAATTTTTGGGGCAAAACTGAGTATGACATGATCTTGGCATATGTACCATTTCCTTTTGACCCATTTATGAGGACAATAATACCACCAAAAATAAGGTATTACATCCTGACAGGAGCTGAGACTATTGCCAACAAGAACAAACAAAAGTTCCAAATATATTATTCCAAAAAAAATAAGAATAATATATCCTGGTTATTCGAGAAAATCCTTTGAAGAAAAAAAATGATTAAAGGATTTTCTGAGAACTGCATCAAAAAGGATCTGATATATTTTCCAAAGGAAACAAATCATAACATTCTCAAGTTTATGAAAATGGTCAGTGATTTGACAGCAGTTGATAGAACATTTTGAATACATTTTGATCACTGTTTGGATCCATTTTCTTTTGTCAGTTGATTGCATACATGAGAACACATGAATGAATTTTTGAACATTTGTCTAGTCCTCTTTGGATTTCATTCACCGGTATCAAAACCTTTACCTGAATAGATGAATACACACAGTTGCTTAATGACCATTATGACCCTAAACTATGACTCATAAGTGTTTTATGTTTATACTCTTTTCTTTTGACTTCAAAAGTTTTGAGATAGACACACTTCTGAGTTTTTGTTAATTTTCTTAATGTATTTTAACATAGTTGATTTTGTCCTTTTGAGGAACTCAACCTGTTTTCAACACATAAGATTTGAATGACTAAAGTTTTAATTCCCCTCTTTTTAGGTTAACAAAAACACTAATGTTTTATGAACATAGGTTTTTGTTAATCTGAGGTTCATACTTTAGTATTTTAATGAAAACATCACAAATATCAAAACAACAGTTGAAATCAATATTGAAAATATAGAACAATCCCATAATTTATCAGATATGTTTACAGATCTGAAAACTATGAGTGACTTCTGCATGATATCACTTGTTGTGTGAAATTTGTGTGTCAATTGACATCTTGGTTGATTTTCAGAGTTTCTGAATAACCATTTTGATCATGATTTACTCGTTACTCTGTTTTTCAACTGGATACAACCATCCTTAGTATCAATGAATTTTGAGCCGAACTGTTATGTCAAATTGATTGTTAGATCGAATTTGACTGTCCAGGCTCTGATACCAATTGTTAAGATCGGAGGCTCACATGATTGTGTTAGCTTGTGTAAATTGTATAATCAATAGAGATGAACAGAGATTAAGTGCAGCGGAAATGATAATAAACTTTACAAACACAATCAAAGGAGAAGATAGTTTGATAAACAATTGCTTCTCATAGAGTCAAAAGATTACATCAAAAAGCAAAAGGTTACAATGCAAGCTTACAGACTAAACTCCCCCTCAGCCTGATACTTCAGAGTTGGTTGCACAAGATGAAAGGATTGAATTGAGGAGAAGAACTCACTCAAAACGAATCAAATATAACAGTACAGAGTACTGTCATAATTATAGGCAAACCAAACTACTGATGTACCTCAGCTGACGTCACCATGATAGTGACATCTAACAGCCTAACAACCTATAAACACTGTTCTATACAAACTACTGATGTTTAACAACTGATTGATAATAAAATACAAAACAAGTCTAACACTGTTCACGTTCCACTGTTGTGGCCTAAGCACTGATTACATGATCATCAGTGCTTTCTTCAAAAGGTGATCAGTCTTTGAATGAGCAGTGCTTGAATCTACAGCAGTACTTAAGTGTCAGCAGTAGATAGAGCTCAGTGTTTTGCCTTTTAGCAGTCTTTAGCTGTTTCATCAGTGTTTGGTTCATCAGTTGTTCTTCAGAGTAGTACTTAGAGTGTATCAGCAGATAGATAACCACTGTCAAGGGGAGAGCAAAGTGTAAACTGCTGCTTATTGATAGTCCACTGATGTGATCCGGTTTTGGCTTTACATTATCTGTTCCTCTGGTAAGGTTCAATCCCAACATGATCCTTCAACACACGGTCCACAGCGTTGTTTACGGCTGTATTTATCATAGCCTGAAATTCGGTGCTTGTTAAGTTCAGTCTTGCATCATCATTCTGATCAACTGGATGATTGTGAGCTTCAGAGGAGTCAGTCATGGTGAAGCTTTGAAGGCTACTAACCAAGTAGAAACAATTTGTTTAATCATATAGCGAATTGTCGAATTTGATGAATAAATAGCCATGGTGCAATTAAACCATATAGGCCAATAGATAGTATTTAATTTATTTGATCATGTTTTGCCTAAGTTTTTAAATAAACCATCTTTGGCGTTTAAGCGGAATATAATCCTTCATATTTATTAGACAGGGGACATAAGTCACGACTGCCAATGTCATACTGACATCTTTTATATATAGCACAAAGGCTTGTTCCAAAGGACTTATGATGGCTCAGAGGCCTTGCCACTAGGGAAATTTTAAAACATAATCGATGATTCCTTTGGATCGGAAAATTTCATAGTTCATTGTCTTGACAAGAAGTTATGAAATAAGACTATCTTTTTCATGTATTCATCTTTTACCCGTAGGTATACATCCCTTGGATGTTTTGATGTATTCATCAAGTTCAACGTTTATTAGTCATGATTCCTTTTGATCATTTATGCTAAAATAAGGGGTTTGGAAAAATTTCCTAATATAAAGGTGACAAGTGCGATTCTATCGCATCACTGTTGCCAGGAGTGTCATCATATTTATAATGTTACAAGGATTTGAATCCTTTGAATAGGTTCTACCATCTTGGCCTCGTCTGGAATGACATATAGGCTAGGTCGTACCTTTAAGATTCTTTTTAATATTTATACTGGCAGGAAAGGAAGGGTATTTATTTTATTCAGGATTTTTATCATAAATACTAATTTATAAGTTAATAATAGCACAAATGGCCTAGTTGCGTAGACAAGTTTAATTTATAAGCCATGATTTCAGAGAATCGAGGCATTAAGGTTTTTAATAATAGCACAAATGGCTTAGTCACAAGGACAATTATAAATTATAAGCTATGATTTCAGAGAATCAAAGCATGAAGGTATATCAGCACAACAGGCCTAGTCACAAGGACATTTATAAATTATAAGCTATGATTTCAGAGAATCAAAGCATTTAGGTTTGAACATAGTTCATTACCTTTCTCGGACAGGGAGTCATCGCTACCACTGTCTTTTGGCCCATGTAGAAATGAGCAAGGCCCGTAGGCACTATATTACCAATGTATGGTCAAAATATGATCATCCTAATTGATGATTTAAACCCATGATTCAGAGATCATTAAATTGGGTGAGGAATCTTTTGAAGAATCCTATATAAAAATGACGTGTGTGATTTTAATGAATCACGTCCGCCAGGAGCGTTAACACGTTTTCAGATGTTAACAGGGATTCGAATCTTTTAAACAGGTCTTACCATCTTGGCCTCGTCTTTATAATGACACTCAGGCTAGGTTTCACTCTTAAGATTCTTTTAATATTCAACGCAGAGCAAACCTAAATTGAAATGTTAACGAGGATCTGAATCTAATTGTGGAACTACCGTCTTGGCCTTGTCTTAATGTGACACATGGCTAGGTCTTGTCCTTTTTAGATTTTGCCATTTTATTATAATGGTAGATCTTATAATATAGGAATGATATTTCAAATATAATCATTCCTTTAAAATTTAAACAAGTATATGGTTGCCCTAAACGGGACTTTTACTGAAAATGACTCGCCCATGCAAGGGCTAATCAGAAAAATAACAAAGGAACCAAATAAGGACAAAATAAAACGAATTTGAATTTGTCCTATGTTCTCGTCTAGACTCAAGAATGTGCAACTGTGTAACTGAGATTAAACACAAAAGGCTAGTGTTTTATTCACTCAGTGTTGGCTCTGATACCAACCTGTCACACCTCGATTTCCACGTGTCACCGGTGGGCCCGGTGGGGGATATCGTGACGTGGTTGGCAACATAATAATCAACAACACAATATATAAATATGCACAGCGGAAGCAAATGAGAAATATAATTCAACTTTAATAATATTGTAATATCGTGTATCACAACAGTTGAATGTGTGTCCACAGACGGATCGAAAATAAAATGGAAACAATAGTTCAACAGACTTTTAGGCATCTTAAGCTTGCGAGACTTCTATCGATGCTAAGGAGAAATATCCAGCCAATTACGCTTAGTACCTGCATTTAATCTTTTTGGGAAAATACGTCAGTTTACACTGGTAAATATAATCAACTGACTCATTTTGGAAAATGATTAAAAATTGATTTGGATGCACGTGGCATAAACATTTTATTTAACTTGGGAGAATTATTTAAATATATATAATCTTGTGAATGAATTACATGTTCCTTATGCGTTCAGTAGCCCGGATCGTGTCCGGGTTAAAGATCAATAGACACACCACATTAATTATATGAGACACCGACGGGCGTACGCCTACGCCCCGTGCTGAGGTCGTGGCCATTTCGTAAAATGATGCCAAGGATATCCGGGACATGGTCATTAACCCCCCAAAGGCTTTAAGTAAACAAGACTGGTTTAACGAGCCGATCAAATTATTCAATTAACCACCCAACGATGGAAGATTTGATGCCCGATCAAGCGGTATTCTATACACCGTAACCCAAGCCCGTATAGGGAAAATAAGTTAAAAGTATTTACCTGAGCAATGTAATAATCACAATAAGCAAAATGCAAGTAGCTTTTACTGGTACTCCTAATCTGGAACGAAGGTTTATAATAACCTATTAGAATCCTAACGGGTCTTTAATTAAGCTAAAGCTTAGACCGGTTAGTTTCAAAGATACGGTTCGTACGCACGATTAAGCGATGACCGGATAGAATGTGATTTAGACCCGACAAGTTCGGAGACTTGCTTAATATGGGTATTTCATACACATTCTGGATTTTGAGATAAAACCGATAAGGTTTGACCCGTTTCGGCTAATTTATGTAAACTAGTTACATAAACCGAACCGAACGCGTAATAAGCGTGACGGGTAACAATGAGAGCCATTTACAGGTTTCCTAAGTCAATATACTCCAAATATGTTGTGACATCAGTAAGATATCATTTATTATGCCCGAAATGAATTTAAACACAAACTATGCCCCGTAGGGGTAGTTTGGTCATTTATAAGGTGATAAAAGAGTTTAAGTAATATCCTGAGTTACAGGTCTGATGTAATCAGCAAAGATAATCAATTTGCTAAGTTATATCAGTAGGTTATTGTATATATGTGAAATTTATCAATTATAACCAAACTATGCACCGTAGGGGCATTTTGGTAATTTCACATAAGCCGAAAAGCTCAAAACTGAAGTCTGAGTTAAATAACTTTTGCTTACTGTTAAAATATTATAATTTGCCTCAAATATCAGTAGGTATCACCCTTGGTATGTTTAAAATTGTTTTAGTACATACTATGCGCTTAAAACGCTTAATAAGGCGATTAGAAGCCATTTCCGGGTTCGATACGTAAAGCTGATATTTTTATCATTTCAGAAGACTTAAAATAATTTATTTATCATATGTAATCAGTAGTAAAAGGTTTGGAGTCAATTAGATATGTAAAACTCATTTCATAGCCCGTAAGGGCAAAACCGACAATTACCGGATTAAGCCTACGACTTTAAGTTATGCTCAGCCTAAAATTTATTAAAAATCTTCAAAAATCCCAAAATAATATATTACATCAGTGGATAATAAGTTTGATACCAAAAAGTAGGCTTAGATAGGCCATACGCTAATTATGTCGTTTAATTAACATAAAGCTTTCATTTTACGCTAACGAGCATAACTCTTAATCTACATCTCAAACTGATGTCAAATTTTGTATGCAAGTTTATATATCAGTAATTAAAGTTTCTACTCTTTTACATTTCCAAAAATCACGTTTTAAGGTGAAAAGGGCATAATGGTCAACATATGAGCAATTAACGGAATCATGCATATTAATTGGATAACTAATGATCCGAGGTGTATAATCACAGAGGGTTATACTAGCATGTAACCTGGTCCAAATAAAGCTCTAAGTTATTTTTAAAACATACCAAAACGGGTCAGAACTGAAAGTCAAAGTAAAAGTCAAACTATGCGACTTTCGGTTCCGAACCGGGTCTAAACAGGAAATTGTCGGGTTGAACATGTTTAGACATGGTCTTACACTAATTACGAAGTTATATTAATGATCAAACAGGTTGTATGTGTTCTACATTGCTAATCATGTATAAATTAGAATTTAAGTATCCTGTTGACTTTTTATTAACAAGTTTGACCCGACATTTGACCTAGTTAGAGTGGGAATCAGGGGGAACCCTTTTAAGGGTTTATTACCCACATAATTACCAACTTATAACTACTTTCTATTCGACTAATCACTGGACCATTAGTGATTAATCTTGAAGTCAACCGTTAATTACGACGGTTTGACTTTTAAGCTAAAACTAAGCTAAAACTTCATTAAGGAAGGATTAGCAAACTTACTGAAGTCCTATGCATGAAATGTGAAGCTTAGAGAGAGGTCCTTAGCTCCAGAAATGCTCCAATGTGCAGATGAAGGTGTGAAGAACTTGGTTGCAACTCATGGCCCTTTTATAGTGGTTTAATCACCACAAAATGTTGACACACAAGTCTACTACTGACCATAACCTTCCCACAAGTGTCCTAGATGTTTAGGGGTTGTTTAGGGGCCAAGAAAGATGAGGAAAATCGGATAAAGGTCAGTTGCAACGTTTAAAACAGCCAACAGCCAACTTTCTGCATCTGGGCATACCTTGCGGGCAAGGGTATGGGTGTTGAGGTGCGCAAGCATGTCATCAGGGCCAAAACTCTCTTTTTCAGTTTGCAACTTTGGCTCTTGCTCCTCCGAAAGGTCAATCCACCTTTATTCTTGCAATTTGAACCCTTCTAATTGACTTGTAAGGGGTTCAAGTCTTACATCCACTTCGTTAAGTCCTTGGTTAACCTGGTTATCACCAGAAAAGTCATAACTTTCAACGTTGACGCTTTTAACCCCTTGTACACGAATTTGATCATAACTTTCTCATACAATAACGAAACTTTATGAAATTTTTATTGTGCATTCTAGTGAGCATAATTAATCGTTACAAATCTTCGGGTTTGCTTAAAAGGTCACTCAGAGGTATACTTTAAACATGTTGACACATTTAACCCCTGCAGTTTGTAATCTCTCACTTTCTTTCATATTTAGCTTCGTATGAACCATGATTTATTCGTTTGAAGGTATAAATAGTATGTAGGGTTATTGTAAAGTATATTTATCCATTGTTGACAATTTGAACCCTTATATTCACATACTTTTCATGTTTGTCAATTTTAGTCCCTCTAGAGTATTCCTTCACACGTTCAAGCTTATGACATGTATCAATACATTATAGGACGTGAATTTTCGAGGTGTTACATCCTCACCCCCTTAAAAGAAATCTCGACCTCGAGATTTGTTAAAGTAAAGGAAGTAATTTCTGCCTTACATTGGGCTTAATCTTCCCAGTACCTTTGAGCCTCAATGGCATTCCAATTGACCTTTATGATAGGTACATGTATCCTTTGGAGCTTCTAATCCTGTCGATCCTTAATCGACATAGGTTGCTCATCATATCATAAATATGTATGTCATTATGTGATAGTGTTTCTCGACTTATTGGCGAAACACGTCCTTAAATCATTAGGGTGGGGTGCATTGCGCGTTCCACCGAGCTCCTTAGTTAGGTCTTAGCACGTAAGCTATTTAATCTTGATACATTCTAATCCTTCGAATGGTTCTATATACTCAGAGCTTGACTAGCCTGATAATTTTAACAAATTTGGCACACCCTTCCTGGGTGATATCTGTTGTTGAGCCTTATTTCTTAACAAGAATTTAGGAAGGTTATTACTTTCCATTAATCCTTGATTTTCTGCCGAATAATGGCAACTTATAGATAATTAGGGGTTTGTATGATCTTATTCGTTGTTTCTAATGCAACTTTCAGATCCTGATAAGTGGACTTACCAATCCATTGTCCTAACAATAGATGTTTATCATTCCATCTTTACAAGGTCTCCAAGGGAGCAGCCTTGATGCTTACATATCAACTATTATAGCAAAGCTTGTCTTAAGGTGAGATGGTTATTCCAACCACTACTTAACTAATATTAAGGAATAGCTAATCCTTGTCGTTAATCGAACAATTCGACGATCCTGGGTAGCTGATGGCAATTCTTAATCGTTGCCTAATTAGGGTTGCGGAAATGTATGCATAAGCAAAATGAACCGTCTTTCTTAGCTAACAATATCAAACTCTCGGAATAGCGAGTTAGGCTATATGAACCCTCTATTTTAAAGCTTAGTTAATCAGGGTTTCGATTCTTCCAATGATGGTACTAGCCGTCTTGGAGATTTCATAATAATACCGCCTTAAATGGGATACAAATCTTAATTTTACCTGCCTTTCAGGGGTAAACAGGGTAATCTTAGGGGAAGATAATCAAGATACAAGAGGTTACAGAGATTTCCATATCTCAGGCTCCAGTTCACCCATCATTGCTGGTGTCAAATAAGTGACACCTTTATGTTACTAGTCCACGAATTCCTTAATCGAAAACATTTACTTTATGAAATTTTTATCGTGCATTCTAGTGAGCATAATTAATCGTTACAAAGCTCCGGGTTTGCTTAAAAGGTCACTCAGAGGTATACTTTAAACATGTTGACACATTTAACCCCTGCAGTTTGTAATCTCTCACTTTCTTTCATATTTAGCTTCGTATGAACCATGATTTATTCGTTTGAAGGTATAAACAGTATGTAGGGTTATTGTAAAGTATATTTATCCATTGTTGACAATTTGAACCCTTATATTCACATACTTTTCATGTTTGTCAATTTTAGTCCCTCTAGAGTATTCCTTCACACGTTCAAGCTTATGACATGTATCAATACATTATAGGACGTGAATTTTCGAGGTGTTACAACAACCAAAAATGCCTAAAAATAGCTAAAAATCACACAAATTTTTTTTTTAATATTTTTATATAAAAATCACTACTTTTCGAAGCAAAAAAAAATATTAATTTTTTTTTAAATAAATTTTTTTTTGCCACTAAAAGTAGCGATTTGAGCATAAAAAATATTTAAAAAAAATTTAGATTTTTTTTTTATTTTTTTAGGTTTTTTGGGGGTTTAGTTTTTAGCATTTTAGCTTTGGGGGGGGGGGTTAGGTTTTTGGGGGGTGGGGGAGGGGGGTTTAGGTTTTTTTTTGGGGGGGGGGTGGGGGTTAGGTTTTTTTTTTTAGGTTTTTTGGGGGTTTTAGTTTTTAGCATTTAGCTTGGTGGGGGGGGTTAGGTTTTTTTTTTGGGGGGGGGGTGGGGATTAGGTTTTTTTAGGATTTTTTTAGCTATTTTAGGTTGTGTTCACATTGGTTCTCGCGGTTCTCGCAATAAATGGAGTTCTCGCATGAGCCCCTCCCTATATATATATATATATATATATATAGGGAGAAGATCATGCGAGAACCACCTCTTATTGCGAGAACCGCGAGAACCAATGTGAACACAACCAAAAATGCCTAAAAATAGCTAAAAATCACACAATTTTTTTTTTAATATTTTTTATATAAAAATCGCTACTTTTCGAAGCTAAAAAAAATTAAATTTAAAAAAAAAAAATTTTTTGACCACTAAAAGTAGCGATTTGAGCATAAAAAATATTAAAAAAAATTTTAGATTTTTTTTTTATTTTTTTAGATTTTTTAGGTTTTTTGGGGGTTTAGTTTTTAGCATTTTAGCTTGGGGGGTTTACGTTTTTGGGGGATGGGGGAGGGGGTTTAGGTTTTGGGGGGGGGGGGTTAGGTTTTTTTTAGGTTTTTTGGGGGTTTTAGTTTTTAGCATTTAGCTTGGGGGGGTTAGGTTTTTTTTGGGGGGGTGGGGGTTTTTTAGGTTTTTTTTAGCTATTTTAGGTTGTGTTCACATTGGTTCTCGCGGTTCTCGCAATAAGGGTGATTCTCGCATGAACTCCTCCCTATATATATATATATATATATGTGCGAAAGATTTAAAACACAACTTAGATAAATATCCGCTTTTAAAAATATTTACTCATTTGAGGTTCGTTCTTACTTTTTATTCTTACTTGTTTAATCCGTCTTCACTTACGGATTCAAACTTTTAATTTACTACATTTCATTCTTATTGGTTTGATCCGTGTTTGCTTACGAATCCAACCTTTCATTTTTTTATGATACGTTTTCGTATTAATCTTCCACATTCAACTTCAAGTCTTGTGTCCTAACACTTTATTCCATGTCCTAATTCATGTAGCGCGTCTCGACGCGACACTTTACATCCTATTTCTAGTGGTGTTCTCACCCTTCTTTCTTAAGTTTAATTCACATTCAATCGTAAGCTTAAACTTTTCATTCTTATCTTTCTTTCTTACATTTGATCCGATCCTTTAAGAATCGTTAGACCCCCTTTTTACTAGCTTGACCGGACATAAGTGAGATGATTCTCGTGTTTTCTCGAGCTTCGTTCAATACATGACCATCCCTTAATATACCATTTCCATTTGTTCATTCACTGTATTTGGTGTTAATTCACCTACGTTCTCTCACATATCCCTTACTAATGAGTATCCTACATTACACATTGCATTTCTTACGTAATACTTCCAAAATTTGTAAATAATTATTATTTACTGATTTCTGCAATTTAACCTTTTAAAGTCAATCACCACTTAGTACTTATTGTATATAAGTATTTTAGTACGCGTTATATTTACTTTCAATTCGAACATACTTACAAAATGTCTTTAGTTAACATCTTAACTAATATTCTTTCCATACCTTTCATCAACATTACCAAGTTCTCATTTCCGTCTTAAAATTTCTCAACTAAAATTTATGACCGGTTTACCCATATATTGAGGTCTTACCGGTTTAACATTATGCCAACCATTTCAACAAAACGTACCTTAACATTTCTCATTTATTTATATGTTTCACTTTGATTTCGAATATTCAAACACGTATACATCTTCATGTAAATAAATTCGAAGTAATTGCGAAATCACTTACGTTTAGCGTCCATGTTCATGCTTGCCTCATTGCTTCTTCTTACCCCGTTTGCCATCCATGCTTGAGTCAATTGACAAGATTTCCATCCTTACATATTATTACATTCGTAACATTGTTAGCTTATGCGAGCATACATACAACTATTCACTTTCTTTCTATTCATATGTTAATTGATTTTCGTTAGTCAAATTTCGTATAAATGAGACATTTATTAATATAGTTATCTCATTTCCAATCCATACAACTAAACTATCATCAAGCATAGCACGTAAATCATTTAATACATAACACATTAACTCTTTAATTTAACATTTGTGTCTATTGGCCATTCCATGATATCCCTATACTGTTGACTTTCAGAAAGTCAACTGTCTTGCTTACATACTTTAAACTTTTGAACATGTATTCATCTAAATATGATAGTCCATAATATTAATATCATACGTATTTCATACTCGGATTGTGTGATATGTATAATTCACGTGATCCTTTAAACAATACACATATACATTCACATACACGTACTTTCACATGCTAATGCTTCATGATTCTACAAATAGCAAATATCATTCAAGGTAACTATATAACATAATTCCAACATATCCTTTACTAATAAGCTCTTATGATTCACATTTAGCACATATTCGCCTCTTAATCATAACAAAGCAAATCATTAAATATACATAAGTATCACACCATTCAAGCACAAAGTACAAGCCTCTAATGCATAATTCTGATCAAAGCATACATTTATTCGAATTCTCATACGAATTCCATTTAACTCACATTCTTCAAATTATTTTACCACTAATCTCATCGTTTTTATTTTCATTTATTAACAAATCATATTATTTCATGCATCAAAGTACCTTAATCTATATTTACTTCATTCATTATTCATATTCTTACGTTTCAAACTCAACCTCTTACGTTCGTCATTCATTTCATGCCATTCGCTTCATTACTTTCAATTCTTACGAATTCTTTTTCGTTGTGATCACAAATTGTGATCGTAAGTATCTTATTATTATGCTTATAAGGATCTTATGCCATTATTAAATAGTCTTTTAGATCATACGGGAACCCCAAACGTGAAAAACAAAAAAATTCAGCGGACTAAACTTCCGCGGGTCGTCGGCGACGGCCTTATAGCCCGTCGGCGACGGGCTCTAAAAAGTGGCACTGGCCACTATGTCCCGTAGACAGTCAATTAGGGCGTCGGCCCAAAAGGGGGGGGGGGGGGCGTCGGCGACGGCCTCCCGATTGCTGAATCGCTGCAAGTCCATTTTTTGGTGTTTTTTATTCCTTTCCAGGTCCGTTCCAGCCATACGGTTCATGGAACTTCCGGTTTGACCTTCCAAATTTTTTACTTCCCATATATTTAACTTAAATATTTACATCGTACACATATCAAACATACTTGCATCTATTACAACTTAAACGTTACCTCGTGGCGATCATGGAACGAGCACACCTTCGAGCGAGCCGTCAGTTTGAGTTCAAGCACTACTACTTGTGCTCGAATCCCTCAATCTTGTGAGCCTTCCAATTTCCTACTGTTTGAACCTTCTTCTTTCACGCCTATAACAACACATTCATTCGTTTATTTAGTACAACTAAATTCCATTCCATCATCTTCCAAAATACACATATTTATTCTTTTAAGCATTTCGTCAAACACTTGGTGAGCATTGTATTTACAAGCATCATATACAAGTATACAAGGCATGAATCCTACTAGTTCGCTTCATAACTCATCAAAAATCAATCAAGTTATTATCATTCTTTTATCCTACATCATTTCACCTATGATTCGAGTATTACAACAACATCATATTTCAACTAGGGCTGTAAACGAACCGAACGAACACGAACAAGGTCTTGTTCGTGTTCGTTCGTTAAGGAAATAAATATGTTCATGAACGGTTCATGAACACTTATCGAACGAGATTTTATGTCCGTGTTCGTTCATTAAGGAAATGAGCGTGTTCGCGAACGGTTCACGAACACAAACAAACACAAATAAATTTGACGAACGCGACGAAGGATAAAGATAGATGGCCCAGAGAGTAGCACTCGAACTTCAATCCCTTCTTGTGGAACGGAGGTCAATTGTATTCGCCGATGTAAATAATGAGAAATGAAAGGGAAATGATGCATAAACAAGGTGAAAGTGGGTTTCCTGTTTTAATTGTTAGGGTAATAAAATAAACAAAAGTTTAATAAATAAAAAGTACAAATAAAATATAAGAAAGTACAAAGTTCTTCAATTAAAACACAAACATACGTACATAAACGAATGCAAATCAACGAATGTTCACGAACATGTTCACGTTCATGAACACCTTACCGAACGTTCACGAACACAATCGAACGAACGAGACCTCTGTTCATGTTCGTTCATTTAACTAATCGAACGAAATTTATTGTTCATGTTCGTTCGTTTGTTAAACGAACGAACATAAACGAATTTCCCGCCGAACAGTTCACGAACTGTTCGCTGAACGTTTGGTTCGTTTACAGCCCTAATTTCAACATTTCACATAGTTATATCTAATCAAATCATCATATTCATAGCACATCATCATGATTTAGTCTCATACAAAAATATCTTTCAATTTACCTAGAATCCATCATGCGTCTCATTCTAAAAAGAAATCCTAACTCAGATTTCTCACATTTGTTACAAGAATTCGAGATTGGGTTGAATCCCTTATCCTAAAATTCATAATTTCAGAAAATTAAACTTACCACTTCAGAAATTGGGGTTAGATACTCGAAAATGAGGGCTCATGCATTGGTTTATCTCTTGATTTCGGGTTTAATTGCTTGATTTTCTTGAAGTTAGGGTTTAACCCCTTGTGCTCGTTCTTGGTCGATCTCGTAGACACACCTGATGTGTGTTTTTGAGATCTAATTGTTATTATAATTTAACTTTAATAATTTTACACCTTTACCCCTTTAAATTTGTGGGTGTATTTAAATTTAAGCTTTTCTCCATGCTTAACTATTTACCCTACACACTTTACCAACTAAGTTAGGATTTTTAATTCAATTCATTTTATCCATTTCATAAAAATTTCGGGGTGTTACACATAGCCACAAACTTTTTTTTTTAATTATATTCTCAAAATTATATATCTTAAAACTTAAAAATTAAGATTAAATAACTTTAAACACTACATATAATTAAAACGTAAACTTAAAACATTACATTAACTTACTACATTACACATAACTAAAACTTAAAATTTAAATCATTACATAAAATTAAAATCATAAAACCTAAAAACTTATAACTTAAACATAGTTCGCAAGAATGCGCCACGCCGCTACGTGGGTGAAATCCTCGTCGAAGTGGTGCTTGTAGTCGATACAAGCAACTTGAATAAGCTCATCCTCCGAGAGCTCGTTGTTGGGGTTTGACACATTCAAGAATATGGCGTGGAATCTAGAAATTTGGTAACGGATGTGGGTGAATCGTGAATGTAATTGATCTGCGGTTCGGTTCGTGTCACCCACATAGGTTGCAAATAGCCCGTGCACCCGACTTCAAAAGGTGGACCGTCTCGTAGGAGATGTGAGTTCGTGTTGGACCGCTACATAAGATAACTTCAACACAATGTCTTCTTCTTCTTCCGTCCACGCGTTTGCCATTGGATTGTGAATGTGGAATATTGAAAATGGTTGGTGAATGTGAATATAAAATATAGAGAATTTTATGGTTTAGTTGTGTGGTATGGTTGGTTTTATATAGAGAGGTGAATAAATTATCTGAAATGATTTCTTTTTTTTTTAAATTGACCAAATGGTCAAAACACAATTCAAACGGTCATTTTTTTCTCGATGTGTGCGATGGTTAGCGGATACAAGAGCTGGCCCAGCCAACCCGCATGAGTTGCGGCGGTGTGTTGGCCCGGGTAGCAACCCGTGGGAGCCTACCCGTATGATGCCTAGGTGGCCTCCCTTAGTTAACGTTTAGGGGCTGTTTGGCAACATCTGAACCAATAAGTGCTGAATGAATAAGAGGTCCGAATGGCTAAGAGGCTCTGAACCAGTAAGTGCTGAACCAGTAAAGTGCTGTTTGGTTGCACCTCTGAATGACTATGTAAAATGACATTTTTACCCCTCTGAACTACTTATATATCTAATCATACGTATATATAAAAATCCGCCCATCAAACTTCACAGTTTCACAACATCATCAGTAATAAACAATTGCAATAAAATCAATATACCAATATTACCAAACAATTAATAATCTGTTTCTAATCATACATATATACAAAATATATATAAAAAAATTGCACATTATACATACTAGGGCTTGAATCGATACTGTTAAAGAATGAAAATACCAACTCAAATTTAACATGGTTACATTCCAGTATCACCAATTTGCACATTCCAACGACACCTCAAAATTAAAAACAATGAAAAATTAGGGCTCACAACATAACCTCAACCTATTTTATATAAACATCATGTACCTGTGGAGAGATGACGAGAACAGCGGCTGCGGAGGAGAGACGACGTAGAAGACTGACGTGGTGGGGGGCCGACGTGGTGGAGGAGGCCGGTGCAGGGAGGAAGCCGGTGGATGGAGGAAGCAGTGAAGATGGAGGCGTCGATGTTGAAGGGGAGATGATGAGGACGGCGACGGAGGTGAATGCTGAGGCGAGTGGCGGCGCTGTGGAGGAGAGACGGTGGAGGAGGGGCGGCGACAGAGGTGAAGGCTGTGGAGGAGTTGCAGTGTTGGATGAGAGAAGAGGAGAGGAGAGGAATGGGTAGCTGTGGAAGAAGATGTTTTGATTATTATGGCAAAGGGCAGGCTTGTCAATAGTTCATTCAGATATCAAAAAGTGCTGAACCATTCAGATCTGAATGGTTTCATTAAGAGGTGATTATTTGATGAACCAAAACACCTGAGGTCTGACCGATTCAGAGGCTTACCTCTTAATGGAGCCATTCAAATGTAACAAACAGTCCCTTACTGATTATTCTTTTCAAGTTCAACATCTCTATTTCTAAATAATAATTAACTTATTCAATTTATAATTTATGAATTTAAACAAAGGTGATTTATATTTTACAATAATAAAATTGAGTAGCTTTCAAAGTTGAAAAGAAGTATAAGTAACTACGAAAACAATACTAAAAATTGATGTAGTTAAATAATTAATTACCAAAAAAAAAATAATTAATTACCAAATTCTATTACCAAACATTTAGTTTCCAAAAGAGTTTTAACATCTAGTCATGTTTTTGTCGCCTGGCATAAAGATAAAATACTTTTAGCTTTACAAGAATTTGCGTGACCCTGCTAATTCACCATTAAAAAAAAACAAAAAAATAAAAAAGTGAATATTAATTTAAATTCAAATTAAAATTAAAATTAAAAAGTAGTATAATTATAAAACCATTTTCATCCATATCACACCAAACTTCATTCACACACGCAGAAACTCACTCTCTCTCTCTACTCCACCCACCCCCTTCTTCTTCATCTTCCTCCTGCAACTTCTCTCTCTCTCTACATTCTCACTGTGTGAGAGAGAAACACACAAATGAGGTTCCTCTACCTTATCCTCCTCCTACAACTCATCTCCACCACCACCACCACCACCACCAAACCCCACCGGTTACCGGAACACAAAGCACTCTTATCAATCAAATCCAAAATCACCGACGACCCACAATCCTCCCTCTCCACCTGGAACATTTCCACGTCACACTGCACCTGGTCCGGCGTCACGTGCGACTCTCTCCGTCACGTGACCGATCTCAACCTCTCCGGCCTCAACCTCACCGGAACCCTCTCCTCCGACATCCACCACCTCCAGAGCCTCGTCAACCTCTCCCTCGCCTCCAACAACTTCGGCGGCCCTATTCCCCCGGAGATCTCGCTCATTTCCGGTCTCATTCAACTCAATCTTTCAAACAACATTTTCAACGAAACCTTCCCGCAGGAACTTTCTAACCTGAAGCTTCTACAACTCCTTGACCTGTATAACAACAACATGACCGGAGATCTACCCGTCGCCGTCGCTGAAATGACGAGCTTACGTCATTTACATCTCGGCGGTAACTACTTCTCCGGCGTCATTCCTCCCGCGTACGGTAAACTCCCGGCGTTAGAATACCTGGCCGTTTCCGGTAACGAACTCACCGGAGCTATTCCGCCGGAGATCGGAAACATATCGACATTACAACAACTGTATCTAGGTTATTACAACGGTTACACCGGCGGTATACCGCCGGAAATCGGTAACTTAACTAACTTAGTCCGGTTAGATGCCGCTAACTGCGGGTTAACCGGTGAAGTTCCTCGTGAATTTGAGAAACTAACTAATCTAGATACGTTGTTTCTTCAAGTTAACGGACTCACCGGTTCTCTAACTCGAGAACTTGGATACTTGAAAAGTTTAAAATCAATGGACCTGTCTAACAACATGTTCACCGGTGAGATTCCGGAGTCGTTCCGGAATCTCTCAAACTTGACTTTGTTGAACTTGTTTCGCAATAAACTTCACGGTTCGATTCCGGAGTTCATCGGTGAGCTTCCGAAGCTAGAGGTGTTGCAGCTATGGGAGAATAACTTCACTGGCAGCATCCCGCCCGGTCTTGGGTTAAACGGAAGGTTAAAGTTCCTTGATCTGAGTTCCAACAAGCTTACCGGTGCACTTCCTGCGGGTTTATGCACCGGAAACAACCTTGAAACGGTTATTGTGTTGGGTAACTTTCTGTTTGGACCCATTCCGGAGGCTTTAGGGGAATGTAAGTCGTTGTATCGGATCCGAATGGGGGAGAATTTCCTCAACGGTTCGATTCCTAAAGGGCTTTTTAGTTTGCCTGATTTGTCACAGGTTGAGTTGCAGAATAACTTTCTGTCTGGGGAGCTACCGGTTAGTGAGTCGGTTTCGGTTAATCTTGGTCAGCTTAGTTTGTCGAATAATCGGTTGACCGGTCCATTACCGGCTACTATTAGTAAGTTTTCTGGTGTGCAGAAGCTTTTGCTTGATGGTAATATGTTTTCTGGGAGTATTCCTGGTGAGATTGGGAAGCTCCAGCAGCTTTCCAAGATTGATTTTAGTCATAATAATTTGTCGGGCGAGATTGCGCCTGAGATTAGTCGGTGTAAGCTGTTGACGTATGTCGATCTTAGTCGAAACCAGCTGTCGGGTGAGATCCCGACCGAGATTACGGACATGCATATATTGAATTACTTGAATCTATCGCGTAACGAATTGGTTGGCAGCATTCCGACGTCTATTGCTTCAATGCAAAGCTTGACGTCGGTTGATTTTTCGTATAACAATCTGTCAGGATTGGTTCCGGGTACTGGTCAGTTCAGTTACTTCAATTACACATCCTTTTTGGGGAATTCGGATCTTTGTGGACCGTATTTAGGACCATGCAAAGAAGGGGTTGCAGACGGTGCTCATCAACCGCATTCGAAAGGACCGCTTTCCGCTTCAGTGAAGCTGCTGCTTGTTATCGGTCTGCTTCTTTGCTCCATTGCATTTGCCGTTGCAGCGATCATCAAAGCGCGATCTATAAAGAAAGCAAGCAAAGCTCGCGCGTGGAAGCTCACTGCTTTCCAGCGGTTAGACTTCACTTGTGACGATGTTCTCGATAGTTTGAAAGAAGATAACATAATCGGGAAAGGCGGGGCCGGAATTGTTTACAAAGGTGTGATGCCGAACAACGAGATCGTTGCAGTCAAGAGACTTCCGGCAATGAGCCGTGGTTCATCGCATGACCACGGGTTCAATGCGGAGATTCAGACTTTAGGGAGGATTCGACACCGACATATTGTTCGATTGTTAGGGTTTTGCTCGAACCATGAGACAAATCTGTTGGTTTACGAGTACATGCCCAATGGGAGTTTAGGTGAAATGCTTCATGGAAAGAAAGGAGGCCATTTGCATTGGGATACAAGGTATAAGATTGCTGTTGAAGCCGCAAAGGGTCTTTGCTACTTGCATCATGATTGTTCGCCTTTGATTCTCCACCGCGATGTGAAGTCAAACAACATACTTTTGGACTTCGATTTCGAAGCGCATGTCGCCGATTTCGGGCTTGCTAAGTTCTTGCAGGATTCTGGTACTTCAGAATGCATGTCCGCTATCGCCGGTTCTTACGGCTACATAGCCCCAGGTTTGTATGAATTATGATCATTAATGTTTCTCATATTAGTAATTACACTAAGGTGTTTAACTTTTTATATGTGTTTATTATGTGATATGCAATTGCAGAATATGCTTACACACTTAAGGTTGATGAAAAGAGTGATGTGTACAGTTTCGGTGTGGTTCTGTTGGAACTGGTAACGGGGAGGAAACCGGTCGGTGAGTTTGGGGATGGGGTGGATATTGTACAATGGGTTAGAAAGATGACAGATGGAAACAAGGAAGGTGTTGTTCAAATCCTGGATCCTCGGTTGTCGACGGTTCCGATCCACGAGGTGATGCACTTGTTCTACGTCGGAATGTTGTGTGTTGAAGAACAGGCGGTTGAGCGTCCGACCATGAGAGAAGTTGTTCAGATGTTAACAGAGCTTCCAAAGCCTCCGAATTCCAAGTCAGGAGATGGGGATTCCACCGCCACTGTTGCCGCTACTACGGTTGATATTCCTCCATCAGCCGCTGTGGAATCTCCGACGAGAGGTGGTAAAGATGACCAAGAACAAAAGCAGACACATGATCTTCTAAGCATATGAAAACAAGAGTGTTTGATCTGAAAGTTGTATGAATTGGTTATTTGGGGTTAGTTTTAAGTTTCTTTTTTAGTTGTTAATGTTGAAGTATCTAACTATTAAGGTTGTTTTGGTATGTAATATGTGCATGGTAAGATTGGTTTGTTGGGAGATTTAAGGTTAATGTAACTCTTCTCTTTTATGTTTTGAGTAAACTGCCATTTTGGTCCCTGTGGTTTGGCCAGTTTTGCCACTTTAGTCCAAATCTCAAACTTATTACATCTGGGTCCCTGTGGTTTGCATTTTGTTGCCATTTTAGTCCAAAATTAAAAAACCCTCTATTTTGACTATTGAAAACTGATTATTTTGTCCTTAGTGCAGGGGTATTTTGGTCATTTTTAAATTTAATTTATTGTAAATTCATTTAAAACCCAGATTTGTTGTAAATTCATTTAAAACCCAAATCAACTCTCTCTCTCTCCTTAACCCCTGATCATCATCATCTTCAACCTCATCATCTTCAAGTTAACTCTCTCTCTCTTGACTCTCTTCTCTCTTAACTCTCTTCTCTTACCTATCTTCTCTTTCTCTCAGTTCCCTATCTCTCTTGGTTTTCTCCACCACCACCATCATCATCCGGCCACCACCACCGCCGTCGCAGGAAACCAACATCATCTTCGCAACCACAGATCTGTAAAATCGCAACCACAGTAACTGTTAGTGGGTTTCAAATCAAGTAGATCATGGATGATGTGACAAGATTCCGAGGAAGACGTTGATGGTAGAACGAGATATCCGTTCTGATTCAATCTAGGGTTCCGGTAAGTGATGAGAATAGTTCTGAGATCTTGGGAATTTGTTATAGTGGTGTTAAGTTGTGTTTTCAGATCGGGTGGGGATTGTTGTGGTTTGCTTATTGTGGGTTCAGATCGGGTGGGGATTGTTGTGGTTTGCTGGTGATGTTAAAGTTCTTGCAGGTACAAGACAGCCGTGTATGTTGTCGTTTAAAGTTAGCCGATTCGGTGATGGTTGGATTTGATGTTGGTGATTGTCACAGTGGTGGTGCGATGGTGGTTATCGTAGTGGTGGTGGGGTGGGGTTGGGGTTGGTTGGAGATAGAGAGGGAGGATAAAGAGAACTAAGGGATCGAGATGATGGATGATGATATGTGATTTTGTTAATGTTTTAGGTGGTTGAGGGTGATTTTGTAACAAACAGGATGATCAAAACTTGAACCCAGTCCTTTTATTCACCACGAGGCTGTTGTAACAACCCGCACTTTTGTGCGTTGTTACTACTTGTCATACTCGTTACGCCTAGCACCAGAGATTCGGATCATAATGTAACTATATCGCCTACATCGATATTCGAAGGATAATCGCATATTTTCGCAATACATTATCACTATACTACGCCAATCACAAACACTAACACTCACGATGGCACTGAGTGAGGACCTATTCTACCCTCCTCGGTGGTCGTGATGTGTCGAGACGCAGATAATTAACGCTAACAAAGACTCTCGGGTGAGTGCTAAAGCTCCAGTCGTCGTGACGATGATGACAATACGAGTGAATGGTACCCCGTCAGTCCTTGTGGCACAACACACAATAACGTTCACGATAACATCGAGAAAGGACCTATACTACCCTCCTTGATGGCCGTGAAGCGTCGCTAATAATCGCATACTCGAATAAAAAACCGATTGATAATTATCGAAACTTTGAATTATGGATACGTAAATACGACCCCTAGTGATATATATACATATATATAATAATATAAATTAACTATGAAAAGTGCGTACTTCGAAAACTATCGAAACGATCAAAGACGGAGAAATCCATCGTGCCGGAGTGGCTATCCGGATGGACAGACATGTCCAACCGATCGGACTGACATGTCCAGCCGATCGGACGGACATGCCAACCGATCGGATGGATCAACCTATCGGACAGACATGGTCTAACCGATCGGACAGGCATGTCAACCGATCGGACTGGCATGCTAACCGATCGGACGGTCATGCCAACCGATCGAACGGGCCGTCCGATCCAGGCCAAACCACCCTCCTTTCCTTCCTCCTTGCCTATAAATACCCCTCATTCACCCCAAACACACTTGTTGTCACTGTTGCTGTTCGACCAGACGTTCCAACCCCTTTATCTCTCGATTTCTCGCGATTCTCGTAAGTATTTAACTCAAATCTTGTACTTTCTTGATCTATAACCAATTCTACACATTTCTACCTGCTAAATCTCCACTTTTAACCGTGGAATCTCTGGATTTTGGGCATTCTAGGGTGTTGTCGCCATGAAGTTCTTATGAACTTCAAGGGTGATGTCATCCCAGGCAAGAACGACTCAGATCTGAGTGATGTCCATGCGTTTTTACATAAATCAAGTCTAAATCTATGTTTTCTAATCAAGAAGTGGTGTGATTCTTAAGGATTCGAGGTGCCTTGAAGATGATGTCACCCTAAGTTCACATGAACATCAAAGTGTGACCTCATTCTTACCATAAACAGCTCGGATCTACGTAATTTCACCTGTTTTATAACAAATCTCACCAAAACTAAGTTGCCTAGCCATAGTGTGTGTGATTTCGGGTTAAGCTTGAGAAGAGCCATCAAGAACGGCCAGATCTGATGGAACGGGGTGGTTCCCGGCCGTTAGAACGGGTCAGACTTGATGGAATTTCGGTTGTTTAGCCTGAAGGAACACCATCTCAATCAAAACCGCTGAAAAACCGTCAAAATTAGTCGAATATCAGCTGGATAGGCTGCCAGCCGATCGGACAGCAGCCCAGCCGATCGGACAGCAGGCCATCCGATCGGACATGAGGCCATCCGATCGGACCACTGCCATCCGACCGGACCAGCCCATCCGATCCATATGGTCACCCGATCGGATGAGCCCATCCGAACGGATAAGCACCATCCGACCGGATAAATGACTTTTCGACGCCATTCTCGTTAAACCGTGCATCGTTTACTATATCCTTTAATGATTTAACGCAGACATACCCGTAACCGACCCAAATCAAGTTGCATTCTCGCTAAATACGCACTGTGAGTATACTTGAACCCTTTTTAATCGCATTTTGGGTGTAACATACGTTTCTAACAAATCGAACTTATCAAACGAATTATTCAATCAATCGAATTATCACTTGCGAATGACTGTTATGCATAGATATACGTGATGCTAGTTGCATATGTGCTAAGGCTTATACTCGCGACGTCCCACCATGACTAGTATAGTACTATTGCGCCCGACGGGGTCTAGTTTGCCATCGCATATTCGAGCATCGAGGACTTAGTTGGTAGTATCAGCTTTGTGAGTGTATATGTCGTGCGTTACGTTTATGCATGTGGAAATTCGCTACACTTTTATCTACTATGCTATACCTATCAAACCTGTATACTCGCCAATACTTTTGTATTGACAAATATTTTAACGTATGTTGCAGGTTAGATCACAGGCTATATCAAATCAAGCTAGGAAGTCTAGAAACTCAACTAAGATCTAGGTTGTCGGATTTGTATTGTTCGAGAGGACGAGAAATCTGTGATAACTTGTGTGATTGTATTATTTGTTAGTATGGGATAACGAATGTATTAAATATTATCGCAATATAGTTGTGGATTCTCTTGAGCAATCTGATTCGCCTAGTGCCGCGCCCCGATGATTCCGCCATCGGTTGGGGTGTGACAGCTGTGATGATTTCACCTAATCCGAGTCAAAATTGGGTCAACATTTGAGATTTTCCGCAGCTTGGCGTGGCAGAATCGGAGGAGGGCAAGTGCGCTTGCAACCTCTGTTTGCAGCCATGGCGGTTTTGATGTGTTGTTGGAGCCTCGTTTCTTTTTACAAATCGGTTTTTGATTTTCTTGAAGACGATGTTCTTGATTTTCTGGGTTTTGATGATGATGTTTGATGATGTTCTTGAAGATACAGATCTGAGCCTCGTTTCTTTTTACAAATCGGTTTTTGATTTTCTTGAAGATGATGTTCTTGATTTTCTGGATTTTCTGGGTTTTGATGATGATGTTTGATGATGTTCTTGAAGATACAGATCTGAGCCTCGTTTCTTTTTACAAATCGGTTTTTGATTTTCTTGAAGATGATGTTCTTGATTTTCTGGGTTTTGATGATGATGTTTGATGATGTTCTTGAAGATACAGATCCGAGCCCCGTTTCTTTTTACAAATCGGTTTTTGTTTTGATTTGTTGTTGTCTGTATTTTGATTTTTGTGATGGTTTCTGGTTTTGTTCTGGGTTCTTGATTTTCTTGAAGATGATGTTCTTGATTTTCTGGGTTTTGATGATGAAGTTTGATGATATTCTTGAAGATGATGTTATTAATTATTGAAATGTTATAATAAATTAACATGGACCAAAATGCCCCTGCACTAAAGGACAAAATAGGAGGTTGTAACAGTAAAAAAAATGAGGTTTTTGAATTTTGGACTAAAATGGCAACAAAATGCAAACCACAGGGACCCGGATGTAATAAGTTTGAGATTTGGACTAAAATGGTAAAACTGGCCAAACCACAGGGACCAAAATGACAGTTTACTCTTATGTTTTTATTTCTATGAAAGTATGGAAACATGCAAATGGCATGGTGGAATAACTCATATGGTAAAATGGTATACAGGGTGTTTTTCAATTTATTTAATTTGTTATTTATAACAATTCATATTTATTTTAAACTGAGAGAATTAAAAAATTGGTAATTTGGTAATAGTTTAATAGTGTCATGTTGGCTTTTGGTGTGCTTTGCATTGCTATATTATTTAGGCTCCTAATTAGTTGAGGGTAGAGCTTGATATTGTTACCAAAGTCTTCGCAACAAAGTTTGTATATTGTATACAGTTTCATGGGTATTTTTTTATTCTATTGTTTTTCTTATACTTGTTGCTCTTGTTTGAGAATCTGATTTTCTCAAGCTCTGGCTACAGGGAGTATTTTACTTATATTTAATTGTAATTATCTTTAATGTATTATAAAATATGTTTAGATAGTTTTTCTTCACAAAGTTTTTTTTATCATACAAGTGTTATATGCTCACATTAATTGTAACATATTCTACCACTCATACTAAACAATATTGTCTATTTACCGACAAGATCTCTCACATTTGTTTTTGATTCTTGAGCAGTGGCGAAGCTTGACCCGAATGACGGGGTGGCCGAAAACGTATATACCCAAAATTTTCTATAGAACCGGGGGGTCAAAAACGTATATACCCAAAAATTTCTATACGAAAACTACATATATAACACCACTGAGCGAAAAGTTCAACGGGTCGAGCGCCCCTCCCCGCCCCTTCTATACTTCGCCCCTGTTCTCGAGTGGAGACTTTTTTAAGCTTCACCCATTTTTAAATTATTCTCACTCAAGCCTCCTTAACTGTGAAGTTCTATCACGCACAACTAATACGTGAAATACGCAGTAGCATTTTTGAGGTCAAACATTCATTATAAAACTGTAAGATTTGCCTAGGATGTTATAGTAATAATGTTTCAACTTTGAATAGTTAAAAGACACAAACCAATGTGTGTTATTTTTCTAACCTTCATACTAGCCGAATAATCCACAACTTATTGTCGTTGATAAATATAAGTTTTAATAGATATAATAAAGTTTGATCTCGTCTCTCCTTAGACTATGAGGTATGGGGCGGGGGTTGGGGCGTGGGTTGGAGAGAAACGCTCAAGTCACCACCCAGGGTGGGCTTGGGTTTGGGCGTGGCCCCTTGGGCGGGAGTTTAAGGCCGGGCGTGGGGCGGGGCTATCACATGACATGGCGGAATCTCATTGGCCAAGAGCATACCCCTTTGAAATTGGCTTTTTTTCCACGCCACCCAACCCACGCCCCACCATACCCCTTTGAAATTGGCTTTTGGTCTTGGGTGTCCCATAGTCCACGTGTCGCACCATGCCCTCAACCCACGCCCCACCATACCTCACGGTCTTATATCATAAGGGTAGCTTTTGTTATGAGTAAGATTTAGGTTGATTTACTGATAAGTATAAATATTATGGGTCAAGTTATTCTACAAAGGCTTCTAATTGTAAGAAGTGTAAGAAAGATTTATAGAGTGACAAGTGTCCAATAACCTAAAACTAAACCCACTACATCACCACCAAAAACCTAAACACCCACCCCCACCCCACCCCACCCCACCACCACCCAAAAACCTAACACCCCCCCCCCCCCCCCCCCCGCAAAAAAACAAAAAAAAAAACTATACCTCACCAAAAAACCCCCAAAAAAACCTAACCCCCTCCACCCCCAAAAACCTAAAAAAAACCTAACCCCCCCCACCCCCCACCCCCCACCCCCCAAAAACCTAAAAAAACCTAACCCCCCACCCCACCCCCCAAAAACCTAAAAAAAAATAAAAAAAAAACTAAACACCCACCCCCACCCCCCCACCCAAAAACCTAAACCCCCATCCCCTCGGTCAAAAAAAAGAAAATTTTTTTTTTTTTTTTTTTTTTTGGGGTGGGTGATGGGGGGGGGGGGGGGGGTTGTGGGGGTGGGGGTTTTTGGTGGTGGTGGATGTTTAAGGTTTTTTTTTTTTTTTTTTTAGTGGGTTTTTTTGTGTAGTGAGTTTTTTTAGGTTATTGGACACTTGTCACTCTATAAATCCTTCTTACACTTCTTACAATTAGGATCCTTTGTATTTGATCCTAATCCTAAATATTATTATATACATTGGATAAAGCTTAAAAAGTTGAAATGTTACAAGACAAGCGTAACATGGGTGGGTGTAGTGACCAGAAGAAAATATTGGTGTAGCGTAGCCATCAGTCTTACATGCGGGAAAGGCAATCTTGGTGTCTTGCATAATAAATGTCTTAACCAGTGGCTTCTTATTTGACCATTGTGCTGGTGGCTTTCACCTTCAATGCCCAATTATTGTTTTTTCTTGTCTCTATTCATGTCCGTATTTGCTCTTTCTACATTACATTATCAAAACTATTATTATTTTTTAAATATATTTAATTGTATAAAAAGGCATGCAGTAATAATTAAATAGTAAATCAAAATACCCACAGTGGCCCAGTGGGTTTCTGTTACCAAGGATGAGTAGTCAAACAAATTCCCTTAAATAAATAAATCCCTCGTTAACCCCAACCCCAACCTACCCATTACCCCACCACACCCCACCCAGTGGCGGAACTAGACCTTCAACTCAGGGGTATCCCAAAATTTTTTAGGGGTGTTCTCGTACTTGTTCAGGGGTGTCCTGTGTATAAAAATCGGAAAAAAAGGGGTGTCCTGTGTATAAAAATCGGAAATTTTTTTTTTTTTACACTACTGGTCAAAACTTGAGCCGTAGCCCGGGCTACGCCCGTTAAGCCTACAGGTCCGCCCCTGACCCCACCCATCCTACCCCCACCCCATTATCAGTTATGATACTCCCCGCATGCTCATACGTTAATCGTTATAACCCATGTGCCACGTCATCTACTTTTTTTTTTAATTTTGACAGTCAAAATTTTGTTTTTAACAGTTTGCATATTATGTTTATCTATAGTTATTTTATTTAAGGTTTTTAAATGATTTTTGGATAAATAATTCTAATTATTCCCCTTGTCTAGGGGCTCACTGAATGCATGATGTTGACTTTCACTATCACATGTTATGGCATGGTACTACATTTACAGCAAATAGTACAACATGTTGCAGCACATACGTAGCATGGAATTTGTTATTTAGTTATTTATGAAAATGAAAATGATATGACCCGGAGGAACCTATGTTAATGATTTGTTTATCCAAAAATTCGCTAAAATGTCCTTTTGAGCAATTTTTAATAAATAAATAAAATCAGTATATATGACCCATGCTTTGTAGTAGAACCGTTAATTCGAACAAAAATAAACGTAAAAATAATCACACACACATGTTACGACGTGTTAACTCGCAAAAATTAGACCGAAAAAGTAAAACATAGAAAATAATAACTAATTAGTCAGCTTAGGACCCGCGAGTTTCGAGAGAGTCGTTAACCGTAAAAACGTTGAACCATATGTGCGCGTTACAGCGTGTTAACTCGCAAAATCTAGATTGAATCGTAAAAAAACAAATTTGTAAAAGATGTAAAATACAAGAGACCAAAGTTGAAAATGGAAAAGTGTTGGGGTTAAAAATAGAAAATGTTTGTGGCAAATATGTAAAAGATGAAACCGTATAGTTAAACTGTAAACGATGAAAACTATGGGAGTAATGTAAAAGATGAAAACTATGGAAGTTATATAAAAAACGAAAACCATTGAGTTAAAAGTGTAAACGTTAAAAAATGAAAGGGTTAAATAGAACAGAAAAATGAATAGTTTTTTTTTTTTTTTTTGGTGAGGAGAGAAAAGATTGTTAATTAATATAGGGTAAATATTTTTAGCTGCTATTGAAAATCACATCTATATAATATTATAAATGAGATGCATTTGAGACACGTGACGTTTTATGGTGGAGCCTCAAGCTTATTTTGGGAGAGAATGAATTTGAGGCATACGGACGCGGGATCCGAATTGTATTTGGGTCGGATTTATGATTTGGTTCACCCGAATTCACTTAATCGGATATGCTATAAATTACATAATCTCATTCTATATCTACACAACATCTTTTCTTTCTCTTTCTCTCTCTCACCCAGCTTCTTCTTCCGCTTCTTGAACAAGATTAACAATATTTCAAGATCGAAGGTAGTTGTTGATCCATTAATTCTTTGTGTATGTCATCGTTTTGATTATGTTGATTATTAACTTTAAAAACATTGATTTGAATCATGTTAACAGCATTTTTCTTTTACTATCTTTCAGACCCGATCGAAAAAATTAAGGTATGCGATGTATTTGTGTTGATTATGTATTGATTTTTGTTAATCGAAGTTGTTGATGTTTGATTGTATATTTTTTTTGTTATTGAAATCAACACCGACATATTCCGCATCATCTTCTTCATCGTGTGGACAAAATCATAAGTATGTTGTTTGTGTGTTATGATTGGTTGTTCAACATTAATCGAAGTTATTTTTGTTTTTGTTTTGATCTTTTATGTTGAAACCCTAAATTTGAACTATCAATCGAACAACAAATCTTCATACCACTTAACATGTATAACAACCCTCCTAGAACCCTTAATGTGACCTAAACGTTCCTATCATACCTTGTATACGCGTTAAACGACCCTAAATACCTTAATATTTATAAAAACAAGAAAAACAAAATCTGGGAGTCGCTCGCGGGGCGCGACCCCCTTAGCCTCATATGTCGCGGGCTGCGACTGGCTTGGATTGCCGGTCAAGGCATTTCGCAACATGTCCCATGCGTGTCAAGGCTAGTCTGCTGACTAGTCAAAGCTAGATCCTAACCTACCCTCCTCGCGGGCCGCGAGAGAGTTAGAGGAAGGTTACATGGGCTGCGAGCCGCCTTTGAATCAGCCTATAAATAGAGGCCGATGCCTCATTTGTTCAACGTTCAAAAATTTGAATTCTCTCTCAATCTCTAAAAGTCTAAATACTCGGGAAATAATACCCCTTTAAAGCGAAGCTCTGCCTCGTTGTAAGTATTATAACCCTATTAGTTACCCTACACGATCGATATAGGGCTCCGTAACGCATGTCAAGACTCTGCCTAACTCAGTCATTGGAGTTCTGTCTCGTGTTACACCCGATTGATCTAGGACTCCGTAATGCATCTCAAGGCTCTGCCTGACTCAGTCATTGGAGTTCTGTCTCGAGTTGTACGGTTAATGTGATTTGGGTTATTTTACTAACACGTGTGCATTGTTTAATTTTAATAGATAATAACGAGGAGGTACACCAGGAAGCTTTAGTTTCACCTAAGTAAACAATGTGAGTACATTCTCTTTTTGTCACCTTTTTGTATATTACTTTTGTGAGTCAAAATGTTTTACCAAAACCTCAAATGAGTTAAATTACGCTTAACAGTAATTGAGTATTTGTGATTCTACAATTACTGCTGGTACGTTGGGGTTTTGTATACATTACTGAAAGACGTTACCATTGGACAAAGAGTTAGCCAATGAGTAATATGACCTACAATGTCACACCCCTTTTCTAAGGCGGAAGCACGAGCTGTGATCCTGAAAGATTCTCATTGTATACGAATGGTAAACATACTACATGATCCTAAAATAAACTCCACATGCCATTCATAGGTTAACATTCCAAAACAAAAGTTAAGTTAAAAGTTTACATCACATGAAAGATAATTGTTTGAAAGGTTTACAACTTCATTTCAAAGATAAATATCAAGGTTTTTTTCATTATATCTCCGCAGAAGGCGAGAAATAACGAACAAATCCTGCAAAAGTGGCTTGGAGCATCGACACAAAATGACTTGAAACAAAAACAACCATCTTCAACAAGGGAACCGCGCATACATCCATCTAGTTATCTGAAATGCAAGTAAGTTTTGGAAAATCGCAAACATAAGTTGGTGTGAATTAATGCAGTTTTGTGTGAAACATTTAAGCATTCGTTGTAAAAATCATGGTATGTAATTGTACTTGAAAAAGTATTATGTAAATGTAAGGAAATCGTGATCGCTAATGGTTTGCAAGGCCATTAACATATGTAATGACATAGGAAGCATCCAAACCATAGGCATTTTACTTGTCGATTCACGACTAGAGACACAAAAGCACTCTCGGTAAAAATGTGGCCAATAGTGTGGCTGCCTGAAACCCATTAGATCTAACCTTTTGTTTCGCGGTCTAAGTATCACGTTGATTAATGGTGCTTAAGTCTCACCCTATTCGTGACATGATCTATAGTATCATTCCTTAGTTTTTGTGTCTACATACCACAGTACATGTATTCTCCCCAAGTTTAGAAAACAAGAAAATGTTTAAAGTCGGGACATGAACTCACAGTTTTGCGTAACTCGTGTCGTAAACATTCACCGGCTTTGTCGTGTAGGCGTCGCAACATATAATTGTTCTATGTACGTTAGTCACTAGACTTGTATCACACAAGTACAAGTCACCATCTTAAGTTTATGTATTTGTCTTTGTATGTTCAACTCTTGGGAGGGTCATGCCCTTGTTTGTCGGGTCTTGCCCGTTCGTCGTGTCTTTGCACTTTGAATTTGTATTGTTTATTTGTAAATATATATTTTACTTCTCAAAAATATATATTTGTTTATGTAGTCTTTGCAAACATAATAAGTGCTAAAAATAAACTATATTTTTAACTTGTCCATATATGTTACTTATATTATTTTTTTAAAATAAATATAAGTATTTTGTTAAATAATATTCTCAATATTATTTTTGTGCAAGTATACTTAGGAAAGTATACTTGTATTTTTATGTAAATACTTGTGTAATTTACATTTCTTGTTTTGATTTTTATTACTTTCCGAAATTATATTTCTTAAAAATAATATATTTTTAAGACTTGTATGGAATTTATATATTTTGTCATGCTTGGAAATATATATATATATATATATATATTTGTAATTCACTCGATTTTGTATAATTTTTACTACTTGGTAATAGTTATATATATTTGTCCAAACATATATTTAAGTCCATAATTGTCCTTAAATTGTCCAAGTCCAAGAATTTGTTAAGGAATATATTTATACAAATATATTTTCTTGTATTTGTCCATACATTCCTTTATGAGGAATTTTGTATACTTGTATACTTAAGTATCTTTAAGCATTTGTATGTGTATTTTCGTATTTACACTCCTTGGGATTATTTAGTGTATTTTCAAGTTTCTAATACATTACTACATATAATACATATAATATACACTTAGCACAAAATTTGGTGATCACTAAACTTATATATTTTTCCTAAAAATATACATACTTAACATTGATTTTATCTTGAAGAAATCCTTATCTCTTGGCTTGAAATTTTATACAAAAATAAGGAAGCTTTGGTAAATATTTTTAGGTAAATTTTTGGGGAATAAGTTTCACCAAACTTATATTTTTCTAAGTGTCAAAATTTTATAAAAAATTTGACATAGTTTCCCCTAAAAATGGAGGTTTCCCATGTTTCAAAACAGGTGTTTATTTTCTTTTCATCACCAAAACAAATTTCCAACAATTTTCACAAGTAACATACACTAATTATATCATGTAAAACCTTAGGATGAACTTGATTTTTGCTAAAAATGTGTAGTATTTTAGATCTACACTTTACATATAATGATATTTCAAAAACAAGTGTTCTTGTAAATACTAAACAAACTTTTTATGAATCTTTAATTTACTAACCAAATCATCCATGAGTTTTAGGGTTTCAAAGTCTTGAAAATCATGTTCTAACACCATTCTTATGCTCATTTAAAAGATCTTTATGTTTAAAATAATGTTTCATCATGGATCTTTCAAGATCCATACTTAACATACTTGAAACTTTCATAAACAAGGTTCTTGATGAACCTTTAACAAACTTTTCATGGAGTTTAGTTCCAAAAGTGAGTTTTACATACACTTAGTTAGTTCAAGAACACAAGATCATGCTTCAAAAATCATCGTTCAAGTTAACATAAAGGTTTCACAAGTTCATCTTCAAGTTTAACAATGATCATTCAAGTTCAAGATCCATGCTTAAACTTGTTAGATCTAAGCTTTTAACAAGCTTAACATGATAGATCTAAATATAACACAAGATTCAACAACAAAAAATTCATCACATACTCCAAACAACACTAAAATCACTTGTTTTCCTCTTGGTTATGTTAGATCTTTACATCTTCATCTTTTAAAGTTTAGTTTCTTAGATGGTGTGACTTGTACATAACATATACATGAACTAAAATAGTGTTTTGAAGGCTTACTACTAGCTCTATTGGCTAGGGAAGTGGCACAAGAAGGATGAAGATGAAGAATGATGAAATCAAGTGGTTAAAAGCTCCTCCAAGTGGTCCTTAAACTTCTAGCACTTGTAGCTTCCTTAGATAGCCTCGATACACCTTTGTATATGCTTGGATTGCCTTGAAATGGATTGAAAATGGATGTGTATGTGTGGGTGATGGTGGCCGTGAGTTTTTGGAGAAGAAAGGAGAAGATGGAGTGTTGAAATGTGAAGAATGATCTTGTTTCAACAACTTTAGGTCTTTTATATTATTCTTCCAACACTTGATTATCCACAAGTCCATATGCATAATATCTTGGTGACAATGGAGATTATTATAATCAAAAGGTGGGGTGGGGCCCTTGGGGGTTTTCAAATGGGGGGGGGGTAAGTTGTAAAATGTTGGAAGTTGGAGGTGTATGATGTAAACTAGAAGGTTTAAGTTAGTTTAAGTGCGTTTAGGTGTTTTTATGATTTTTAAGGTGTTTTATCACCAATACTAGCTTAATATCATAAAAACAATGCTTCTAGTCTAATTTTAATGTTTTGGGTAGTGTCCGGTTATTCATTCAGTTAACGGTTCGCTAAAGTGCTAAATTGCGCAGTTTTACTAGGTATGAAGCACCTTTTGTGACAGTTTTAATTCCTGACACTTTGTAAGTTATGCTGGACACTAAAACATCAATTCTGCATAATATTTTGGTGTTAAAATGTTGTTTTTTGCTGTTTTTCTGCTGAATTTTGCAGAATTCAGCATTTAAGGTAAGCTTCGGGTGTCTTTTAGTGTGTATTTTAGCTTCCGGAAAGTGTATATGTCTACCCTTGTATCCACACTTGGGGTTTAATGTGTTTTTGTTGTTGGACCTACTTCTAGGCCCTAAATCTACTGTCTGACTGCTTTCTGCGGAAGTGCTGACACAGTGTGTTTTACCGGTGAGTTTACTAGTCTTTCTGATGCAACGCTTAATGTAATGCACAATGCAATATTTGAAGTATAAAACATGCATGAATTCATATGTAAGGCAAGTAATCACACAATGTTGACGTTTAAGCACATAATTGCAGATAATAAATATTAAATAAATAGTATGGAAATTACCGGTTTTGTGCCAGTTGCCACAGTCTCCCCCCGTTAAAAGAATTTCGTCCCGAAATTCAAGTTGATTTACCTCTCGCAGGAGATTTCTCGAATAGGTGGGGGTACTTGGCTTTAAACTGGTCTTTGCGTTCCTACGTGTACTCGGGTCCGTGTTTAGAGTTCCAACGTACTTTAACAAGTTTAATGCGACTCCTCCTTGTTTTCTGGATCTTCCAATCCATTACCTCCACATGCTGTTCTGTAAATCGGATTTTGTCGTCGATATGCACTTCATCCGCAGGGATGATAACTGTTTCCTGGGTTGGACTCTTCTTGAGGTTTGACACATGGAACGTATCATGTACACCATTTAGTTCCTCCGGTAACTCCAATTTGTACGCTACAGTACCGACCTTTACCAAGATCGTGAATGGTCCAATGTATCGTGGATTCAACTTTCCACGCTTCTTGAACCTTGCTACACCTTTCCAAGGTGAGACTTTTAACAACACTTTGTCTCCCACCTCGAAGTCTAAAGGTTTCCGTCTTCGATCGGTGTAGCTCTTTTGTCGATCACGAGCCGCCTTGATGCGTTCTTGGATATGCATGATTTTGTCAGTCGTTTCTTGAACAAGTTCAGGACCAATAATCTGTTTATCTCCAGCGTCTGCCCAACACAACGTGAGCGGCACTTGCGGCCATATAGAGCTTCGAACGGTGCAGATTTTATGCTCGTATGGTAGTTGTTATTATAGGAAAACTCAACTAAGGGTAGATGAGTATCCCAGCTGCCGCCTAAATCCATCACACATGCGCAAAGCATATACTCCAGAGTTTGTATAGTCCCTTCGCTCTGACCGTCTGTTTGCGGATGGAAGGTCGTGCTTAGATCCAATTGAGATCCAAAGGCCTCTTGGAAGGATTGCGAGATCCTTGATACAAAACGTCTATCTCTATCTGAAATAATCGAAATAGGCACTCCATGACGTGCCATAATTTCCTTGAGATACAGCTCAGCCAGCTTTCCGGTGCTATCTTTCTCTCGGATTGGTAGGAAGTGTGCAGACTTTGTTAATCGATCAACTATTACCCATGTCATGTCATGCCCTCTAGGGGTCCTGGGTAATTTCGTTATAAAGTCCATCGAAATTTGCTCCCACTTCCATACGGGAATCTCGGGTTGTTGTAGTAGACCTAATAGTTTCTGATATTCGGCCTTGACCTTAGCACATGTTAGGCACTTTCCAACGTAAGCAGCAACGTCGCTTTTGAGTTTTGGCCACCAATAATACTCTTTCAAGTCTTGATACATTTTGTCCAATCCTGGGTGGATCAAGTATCTTGACTTGTGAGCTTCATCAAAGATAACCTCTTGAATACCGCCATAGAGCGGAACCCAAATGCGTCACATAAAGTACAAGGTTCCCTCTTCATTTGGCATCAATTTCTTCTCCATACCCCGGAGATATTCAGCTTTAAGATTTTCCTTCTTAAGGGCTTCTTGTTGTGCATCATGAATGCGCGAAGTGAGATTCGTCCGAATCATCATTTCTAAAGCTCGAACACTTAAGGTCTTAACCCTTTCCTTTCGGCTCAATGCATCTGCTACCACATTCGCCTTTCCAGGGTGGTACTTAATCTCAAAGTCATAATCATTCAGCAACTCAACCCATCGTCGCTGACGCATATTTAACTCTTTCTGATCAAATATGTGCTGCAAACTCTTGTGAGCTGTGAAGATAGTACATCGAGTACCGTACAGATAATGTCACCAAATCTTTAAAGCAAATACCATTGCGCCTAGTTCCAGGTTGTGGGTGGTATAATTCTTCTCATGAACTTTCAACTGTCGTGATGCATAAGCGATGACCTTGTGGCGTTGCATGAGTATGCAACCCAGACCTTGACGTGAAGCGTCATAATATACCACGAAGTTGTCAGTGCCTGCAGGCAGAGATAGTATTGGTGCATCATCGCATAGCTTGTCTTTGAGAAGTTGGAAGGCTTCTTCCTGCTTGTCTCCCCAGTCAAACTTCTTGTCTTTCTGTGTAAGGGAAGTTAGCGGTTGAGCAATTTTGGAGAAATTCTCAATAAATCTTTGGTCATAGCCCGCTAATCCCAAAAACTGTCAAACTTCAGTCGGTGTCTTGGGAGCTTCCCAATTCTTTATCGCTTCAATCTTCGCAGGATCTACATGGATACCATTCTCGTTTACCACATGACCAAGGAACTATACCTCGCGAATCCAAAATTCGCACTTTGAGAACTTCGCATAATGTTTTTCTTTCTTCAACAGTTCTAGAATGGTTCTCAGATGTTGCTCATATTCTTCCTTCGTTCGTGAATAGATCAAAATATCATCGATAAATACAATCACGAATTTATCAAGATGTGGTTTGCAAACACGATTCATCAGATCCATAAACACTACTGGTGCGTTCGTCAATCCAAACGACATCACAAGGAACTCATAGTGCCCATAACAAGTTCTGAATGCAGTCTTTGGTATGCTCTCCTCTTGAATCCTCAACTAATGATAGCCAGACCGAAGGTCAATCTTGGAGTAATAGCTCGATCCTTGCAATTGGTCGAATAAGTTGTCAATCCTTGGTAACGGATACCGATTCTTAACAGTGAGTTTATTCAACTCTCTGTAATCAATACACATCCGCAAGGTTCCAGCCTTCTTCTTTACGAACAATACTGGAGCTCCCCAAGGAGAGAAGCTAGGCCTTATGAATCCTTTATCCAACAACTCTTGGAGTTGTGCAGATAATTCTTGCATCTCGAATGGTGCAAGTTGATATGGTGCCTTGGCTACAGGAGCAGCGCCTGGGACCAAGTCAATATGGAACTCGACTTGTCTTTGCGGAGGTAACCCTGGAAAGTCTTTAGGAAAAACATCAGGGAATTCCTTCACCACAGGAATGTCTTCAAGCTTCGGCTCCTCAACTTTCTTATCTACTACATGCGCCAAGAATGCAACACATCCTTTCCGCAAGCATTTCGGTGCCTTCATACAGTTGATGATTCGCAGGGGCGTGTCTCTTTTCTCTCCATGGACTATGAGCGTTTCATCATTCGCAAGAGGGATGCGAATGATCTTCTCGTGACAAACAACTTCGGCTTTATTCTTGGACAACCAGTCTATTCCGACTACAACATCAAAGCTACCCAACTTAACAGGCAAAAGATCGTTGCTAAATCTTTGTTTACCAAGTTATAATGTACATCCTCTGACAACTTCGCTCGATTCAACAAGTTTACCATCGGCTAGTTCTATGGAATAAGGGATATCTAATTTACTAGACTCAACTCCAAGCATATGTCTAAATTCGACAGATGTTAAACTATAATCGGCATCAGTGTCAAATAATATGGATGCAAAGTGATTGTTAACGAGAAACGTACCGGTGACCACATTAGGGTCCCCGCAGGCGTTCCTTGCTCCTATCACAAATGCTCGAGCTTGAGCATTGTTTTCCTTTGGGCAATCTTTCTTGAAATGCTCCTTGCTACCACAACCAAAGCATCCTTGGTTTTTTCCGTTACCATTTCCATTTCTATTACCGGTACCATTGCCATTTCCATTACCATTCCCATTACCAGCAGCATTTATGTTTCCATTCCCATTCCCATTCCTATTCCTATTACCACTTCCATTTCCTCTTCCCCAACAATCTTCGGTACGGTGACCCAATTTTCCAAACTTATCGCACTTTGGAAGGCGACAAACTCCTTCATGGTGACGCTTGCACTTGTTACATTTGGGCAGAGTGCCCTGGTATCCTCTAGCTACGACATCATTTGCAGCTGCAAGTGTTTTCGCCTTCCTAGGCGGGTTAGCATCACGTTTCTTGTTGTTGGAACCCTTGTTGTTGTTACGGGTTGCTTGACTCAGATTCAAATATTTTCTTTTCTTGTCACCGAACGACTCAGCATGCGTCTCGGTCTTCTCAGTAGTTTTCAATGACAACTTTTTCATACGAACAACATCCTCAGTAAGGATGACAGTCAGAGTTACAGCCTGAGTAATCGTTGTGGGTTCTGCTGCAGTCACCAAACTGTGAAACTCTGGAACCAATCCCCAGATGTAGCGCTCAATGCGCTTAAATTCAGGAGTCACCAGATAGGGGATCACTCTTGAGAGATCATGGAATCTCTGAGTATAACCAACAATGTCCGCACCAAAAATGGATAGATTCCAAAACATAGTCTCCATTTTTTAAGGTTTAGCACGCGAGCAATACTTTTCTCTTATTCTTTCCTTCAACTCATTCCATGTCATATCGTAAGCGGCATCATCACCTAGAGTTTGGACTTGTAAACTCCACCAAGTCAGAGCTTCATCGACGAACAATCCAGTAACAAAAGTGACTTGCTGGTCCACGGTGCACTTACTCATGCGGATCGTGGAATCAGTTTTCTCCGTCAAGCGCACGAAAGCCACAACACCTCCAGTGCCGTCGTAATTCAGTGGCTTGTAGTCGAGAAACTGCCTGTAGGTGCAGCCTTGGGTAGGGTTTCCTCCAGATGAATCTCCATGTCTATTGCGCCCGATACCTCCTGAGCCTCCACTGTGCTCAGCACGGTTCGCCTCGTACTGGGCGATAGCTTCAGAAATCCTTTCTTCTAGAAGAGAGTCCAATTCCTCAGCGGTCCTCAGCATCGGCGGAGGAGGTGGTTGGTCAGAACCTCGAGTGTTCACAACTCTCCTAGGTGCCATGTTCTTCTAAAACACAACCCAACAGGGTTAGGTATTTGTCTGATACCATCATACTAGATAGTAGTAGAACATATACGTATACATATATACACACATAAGTAACATCAAACAATCCACCAATCATATAAATCAATTCATACAGCAACAAGCATGGATAAACAGATAAATACTGATGTGTCATAAGATATTCACCGAGTTTTTTTGTACATATTAGGACAACTTGTTACATCATTGTTTGTGAAGAAAATAAAATTGCATTAAGGGTTACATCACCCAATAGTACAAGTTTTAATACATATAAAAGACAAAATATCTTTCTTCACATTGGCGGTCCTCGTCTTCAAGTTGTATCCAAAACTCGGCTGTAGTCTTCAATCCCAAAAATACTGCTCCATCAAGAGTACCTGCAATGAAAAATCTAACGGGCTGGTGGAGAGGGTGGGGGTGTAGGGATAATCAAACTGCAAAGATGAGCTACCTCATCCTCGAGCTCGTGGACTCGTCGGATCATGAAACTCACCTACTATTCTACGGTGAGGAATCGAGCAGCATGACCATCAACAGGTGCATAAAGAGGTGGTGGTAAAGATTCTGGTGGGGGTGAAGATGGTAGTGGAGGTGTGACTGGTGGTGGATAATCCGGTGGAGGAGGTCGTCTAGCATTGGCCTCATTCTCCAACTCATAGACTCTACGACAGAGGATCTCAACCTGAAGCTGGAGTGATAGAAGGAGATCATCTCTGGTGTATCCAGTGTGATGAGAAGGATGGTATGGATCAGATAATAGCATAGAATACGGAGGGAATAATCGAGGGGATTGAAAGTGTGGATTCAACTCAGGTAGGGGTATATGTGGGTGACCTGAAGGCTCTCCCCCGTGAGTAGGAGGTGTATGCGGAAAAGCTGAAGCATAACAGATACTACGGACACCACTAGAATGGTTCGCCAAAACAGGTGGCTGCGAAGAGCTTTCACTGGCAACGTGAGTGGGAGTATGAGGAGGTGTATCAGTAGGTGTAGGAATGTGAACTGGAGTAGCTGGTACAACGGATATAACATCATCATCATCATCATCATTAGTAGGGTAAGCCCCTAGTCCAGCAGCTATAAGGGCTGAAGAGGTCACTGACTCAAAGGAGTCGGCAACAGAATCAGGGTTGGAATCAGAAGAGATGTCAATAACGGAGACAACAGGTGATGCTACATCTAAGATAGCGATGTCGAACACGTCACCATCGCCAAGGTCGTCGTCAAGGTGATCTACCTCAATCACAGGAACATCGATATCATCGTCCAAGTCAACAACAAAAGGCCAATCCTCCACAGGCATGGCAACGAGGGGAATAGCGTGTATCAGAATGGGCTAGACAAGATGCTCGCCATCGGGATGTCCAATGATGAGCTGATCGTGAATGGGTAAAGGAAAAGCTAGAATGTCATCAATGAAAGGGATGTCGTCACCAAAGTCGGGTAAAGCGAAAGGCTAGAAATCATCAAGATCGTCATCATCAGACATAAGCTCGGGATCGATCTCAGAGTCGGAAGTGAAGATCTCAGGAGCTGGGGCAATCTTGTCGTCGGCGACAACAGCCATGGGATCATGCTCCTCCGATAGACCACTACCCTCAGATGAAGACATGCGTACCTGTATCATAAGAATCATAGCATATGTATATATATTAATTATTACTACTTAATTAATATATATAGTTACACACAATTAAGCGAGTAGTCCCTAGTTGAAGTTAAGTGCTACCCCTGTGCACCCTAAGTCTCGTAGTGTCCTTACTTAATTTTTTCTTGAAAGATAAGTTCAGGTAGTGGATGTCGCGGAAAGTTTTATGCAATGAAAACTTTTGAAAAATTGTTTTCGTGAGAGAATCCTAAGGATTCTAGTCTAGACTCGAGAAGGAATCTTGGTTCACTACAATCGCAGCTCTGATACCAATCTGTCACACCCCTTTATAAGGCGGAAGCACGAGGTGTGATCCTGAAAGATTCTCATTGCATACGAATGGTAAACATAATACATGATCATAAAATAAACTCCACATGCCATTCATAGTTTAACATTCCAAAATAAAAGTTAAGTTAAAAGTTTACATCACATGCAAGATAATTGTTTGAAAGGTTTACAACTTCATTTCAAAGACAAATATCAAGGTTTTGTTCATTATATCTCCGCAAAAGGCGGGAAATAACAAACAAATCCTGCAAAAGTGGCTTGGAGCATCGACACAAAATGACTTGAAACAAAAACAACCATCTTGAACAAGGGAACCGCGCATACATCCATCTAGTTACCTGAAATACATGTAAGTTTTGGAAAATCATCAACATAAGTTGGTGTGAATTCATGTAGTTTTGTGTGAAACATTTAAGCATTCGTTGTAAAAATCATGGTATGTAATTGTACTTGAAAAAGTAAATGTAAGGAAATCGAGATCGCTAATGGTTTGCAAGGCCATAAACATATCTAACGACATAGGAAGCATCCAAACCATAGGCATTTTACTTGTTGATTCACGACTAGAGACACAAAAGCACTCTCGGTAAAAATGTGACCAAGAGTGTGGCTGCCTGAAACCCATTAGATCTAACCTTTTGTTCCACGGTCTAAGTATCACGTTGATTAATGGTGCTTAAGTCTCACCCTATTCGTGACATGATCTATAGTATCATTCCTTAGTTTTTGTGTCTACATACCATACTACATGTATTTTCCCCAAGTTTAATAACAAGACAATTTTTAAAGTGGGGACATGAACTCACAGTTTTGCGTAACTCGCGTCGTAAATGTTCACCGGCTTTGTCGTGTAGGCGTCGCAACCTATAATTGTTCTATGTACGTTAGTCACTAGACTTGTATCACACAAGTACAAGTCACCATCTTAAGTTTATGTATTTGTCTTTGTATGTTCAACTCTTGGGAGGGTCGTGCCCTTGTTTGTCGGGTCTTGCCCGTTCGTCGTGTCTTTGCACTTTGAATTTGTATTGTTTCTTTGTAAATATATATTTTACTTCTCAAAAATATATACTTGTTTATGTAGTCTTTGCCAACATAAAAAGTGTTAAAAATAAACTATATTTTTAACTTGTCCATATATGTTACTTATATTATTTTCCAAAAATAAATATAAGTATTTTGTTAAATAATATTCTCAATATTATTTTTGTGCAAGTATACTTAGGAAAGTATACTTGTATTTTTATGTAAATACTTGTGTAATTTTCATTTCTTGACAAAAATCAATACTTTGATTTTTATTACTTTCCGGAATTATATTTCTTAAAAATAATGTATTTTTAAGACTTGTGTGGAATATATATTTTTTGTCATGCTTGGAAACATATATATTTATTTTTGTAATTCACCCGATTTTGTATAATTTTTACTACTTTGTAATAGTTATATATATTTGTCCAAACATATATTTAAGTCCATAATTGTCCTTAACTTGTCCAAGTCCAAGAATTTGTTAAGGAATATATTTATACAAATATATTTTCTTGTATTTGTCCATACATTCCTTTATGAGGAATTTTGTATCTCTTGGCTTGAAATTTTATACAAAAATTAGGAAGCCTTGGTAAATATTTTTAGGTGAATTTTTGGGGAATAAGTTTCCCCAAACTTATATTTTTCTAAGTGTCAAAATTTTATAAAAATTTTGACACATTTTCCCCTAAAAATGGAGGTTTCCCGTGTTTCAAAACAGGTGTTTATTTTCTTTTCATCACCAAAACAAATTTCCAACAATTTTCACAAGTAACATACACTAATTATATCATGTAAAACCTTAGGATGAACTTGATTTTTGCTAAAAATGTGTAGTCTTTTAGATCTACACTTTACATATAATGATCTTTTAAAAACAAGTGTTCTTGTAAATACTAAACAAACTTTTTATGAATCTTTAATTTACTAACCAAATCATCCATGAGTTTTAGGGTTTCAAAGTCTTGAAAATCATGTTCTAACACCATTCTTATTCTCAGTTAAAAGTTCTTTATCTTTAAAATCATGTTTCATCATGGATCTTTCAAGATCCATACTTAACATACTTGAAACTTTCATAAACAAGGTTCTTGATGAACCTTTAACAAACTTTTCATGGAGTTAGTTCAAGAACACAAGATCATGCTTCAAAAATCATCTTTCAAGTTCACATAAAGGTTTCACAAGTTCATCTTCAAGTTTAACCATGGATCTTTCAAGTTCAAGATCCATGCTTAAACTTGTTAGATCTAAGCTTCTAACAAGCTTAACATGATAGATCTAAACATAAACACAAGATTCAACAACAACAACTTTATTACATACTCCAAACAACACTAAAATCACTTGTTTTCCTCTTGATTATGTTAGATCTTTACATCTTCATCTTTTAAAGTGTAGTTTCTTAGATGGTGTGACTTGTACATAACATATACATGAACTAAAATAGTGTTTTGAAGGCTTACTACTAGCTCTATTGGCTAGGGAAGTGACACAAGAAGGATGAAGATGAAGAATGATGAAATCAAGTGGTTAAAAGCTCCTCCAAGTGGTCCTTCAACTTCTAGCACTTGTAGCTTCCTTAGATAGCCTCCATACACCTTTGTATATGCTTGGATTGCCTTGAAATGGATTGAAAATGGATGTTTATGTGTGGGTGATGGTGGTCGTGAGTTTTGGGAGAAGAAAGGAGAAGATGGAGTGTTGAAATGTGAAGAATGATCTTGTTTCAACAACTTTAGGTCTTTTATATTATTCTTCCAACGCTTGATTATCCAGAAGTCCATATGCATAATATCTTGGTGACAATGGAGATTATTATAATCAAAAGGTGGGGTGGGGCCCTTGGGGCCGGGTTTCGAATGGGGGGGGGTTAGTTGTAAAATGTTGGAAGTTGGAGGTGTATGATGTAAACTAGAAGGTTTAAATTAGTTTAAGTGTGTTTAGGTGTTTTTATGATTTTTAAGGTGTTTTATCACCAATACTAGCTTAATATCATAAAAACAATGCTTCGTTCGGTTAACGGTTCGTTAAAGTGCTAAATTGCGCAATTTTACTTGGTATGAAGCACCTTTTGTGACAATTTTAATTTCCGACACTTTGTAAGTTATTCTGGACACTAAAACATCAAATCTACATAATATTTTGGTGGTAAAATGCTGTTTTTTGCTGGTTTTCTGCTGAATTTTGCAGAATTCAGCATTTAAGGTGAGTTTCGGGTCTCTTTTAGTGCGTATTTTAGCTTCCGAAAAGTGTATATTTCTACCCTTGTATCCACACTTGGGTTTTAATGTGTTTTTGGTGTTGGACCTACACCTAGGCCCTAAATCTACTGTATGACTGCTTTCTGCGGAAGTGCTGACACAGCGTGTCTTACCGGTGAGTTTACTAGTCTTTCTGACGCAACACTTAAGATAATGCACAATGCAATATTTGAAGTATAAAACATGCATGAGTTCATATGTAAGGCAAGTAATCACACAATGTTGACGTTTAAGCACATAATTGCAAATAATAAATATTAAATAAATAGTACGAAAATTACTGGTTTTGTGCCAGTTGTCACACGCAAGTCAGGTGTTGACAGTACTGAATGAGTAATTGTGTAGATATAAACAAATGTAATTACGGATGCCCTCAATACTGTAAAGTAATAAAACTGTTTTGATTAAACTGGGATACACTCGCCAGTTTTTCTTGCTGATAAAACCTTTTTAAAACGCATTTTAGGTAAGAAAATGTGAAAGCCAGTAGAAGCCAGCTGGAGAGCACTGACGGCTTAGAAAAGTGGCTATAAAAGTTACCTAAATAAAATGGAGTTTTGTCTTTCGATAAACTAGGGTTTATCCCTATAAACATATTCTAATAGAAACTTGGGTTTTATCCCATTTAATGGTTTATTATAAAAAGTTTGGTGTTTTAACTCTGATAAAACATTTCCTAACTACGGTCCTGATGAAAATTTTTTGCTACATAATTAATAAACACCGATACCACCCGCTCTGACTGGCTCGCGGCACCTGCCTTCCGGGGCAGGGGGTCGGGGGCTGCGACAGAAGGTGGTATCAGAGCTACAACCACTGGTTTATGCCAATGAAGTGTTCTGCTAACACTTAAATTCTGTGTTAGGAAATAATTTATGTGATTATGTGTTTTGTGTTATTTGACTATTTATTAGTTTACAGTATGAGTGAGAAAGGTACATCTGACGCTTATTGTAACTTAGCTAGTTCACCAAAAGATGAAGGAACCTCATCTCAGCCAAATCCCTCAGGATACTTAGCAGATACTGAGGAAGGTATATTTATTTTTAAGGCACAGTCTGAGGAACCTTTTACTTTTAAAAAGAGAGGATGGTTTAATAGGGGAGCACATGAGAGAAGAAAGAGGATGAAGAAATTACAACAACAAAGAGCGATAGTAAAAGCCAATAGGGAAGTGAATGCCCAAACTCAGGAAACAGTCAGAAGACCACTGTGGGAAGAGGAACTAGATAGACAGTTGGCAGATTTCCATATGCTAGCCACTATAGCAGTAGACTCTAACCTAAACCAAATAGCTGAACCACCATTATTACCCTTATTCCCATACCAACAAATGCTAGAACCCAACCAGGAAGACCAGTTTCCAATCCCAGATGTTGACCCCTATGAATTCCCAAAATTCCTGCACCAAACCCCATAGCTCAGTATACTGAATTGAATCCTTTAGACCCATTTTGGAATAGCGACTGGTGGAAGCAGAGTGTAATAAGAAACCCATACCCTTACGGACACCCCATACCTCGATACCCTGACCCAGAACCAGTACCATTACCTCCCATGAGTGAAGAGAATATGCAGGAACTTTGCCATTGGGGCGATGAGTTAGTTGAAGAAGGAGATAGAATTCATCAAATAGGAGAAAAGCTTATGTGGAAGCATGTCGAGCGTGATATACATGATTGGATACACGATACCTAGAATAATACCTAGATATATGTGTAATTTTGTATTTTGATCAAAAAAATAAATATATATAGGGATAGACTAAAATATATATCGATGCATAACTATTAGTGTCGCAACCCCCGCACCCTATCTGTCCCGGGAACGGGCAGCCGCAAACTCAGTGTCGGTGGTATCTTGTGATTATCAATTTGGCAGCGGAAATTTCATCAGGACCGTAGTTAGAAAATATTTTATCAGAGTAAATACCACACTTTTATAATATTAAACATATTGGGATAAAATCCAAGTTTTCATTACAAACATTTTAATAGGAATAAACCCTATTTGATTGAATAAAACATCTTCTTTTATTTAGGTAACTTTTATAGCCACGTTTTCCAAGCCTTCAGTGCTGTCCAGCTGGCTTCTAGTTGGCTTTCACATTTTGTTACCTGAAACGCGTTTAATAACATTTTGTCAGTGGAAAAATACTGGTGAGTGAATCCCAGTTTAATCAAGAAGAGTTTTATCAATTTACAGTATTGAGAGCGATTACAATATTTATGTCTACACAATTACTCATTCAGTACTGTCAGTCCTGACTGCTGGGTCATATTATACATTGGCTAACTCTTTGTCCAATGGTAACGTGTTCCACATTTTGTATACAAAACCCCAACATACCGGCAGTAATTGAAGACTACAAAGACTCAATCACTGCTTAATCATATTGTAAAATATTTAAGGTCTTGTAAAAACAGTTTACAAAAAGGGGATTACTCACATTGTTGTCTTAGATTTTCTGTAAGGGTTTCCTGGTGACAATCTATAAATCACACAAATGCACACGCGTTAGTATAATAACCCATTTTAACAATAGTAATACCCTCCCTGAGACGGCATTCCAACGACTACGTCGGGCAGAACCACTGTCACACCCCGAATTCCACGTGTCACCGGTGGGCCCGGTGGGGAGTATCGTGACGTGGTTGGCAACATAATAGTCAAACAACACAATATTTAATATGCACAGCGGAAGCAATTGAAAGATATATTTCAACCGAATATAATATTGTAATATCAAGTATCACAACTGTCGATTGTTTATCTACAGACGGATCGAAAATAAATAGGAAACAGTAGTTCAACAGACGATAGGCATCTTAAGCTTGCGAGACTCTTTATTGATGCTAAGGAGAAAATCCAGCCTATTACGCTTAGTACCTGCATTTAATCATTTTGGGAAAATACGTCAGTTTACACTGGTAAATACAATCAACTGACTCATTTTAAAAATGATAAAAATTTGATTTGGATGCACGTGGCATAAACATTTTATAACTTGGGATAATTATTTAAATATATAATCTTGTGAATGAATTACATGTTCTTTATGCGTTCAGTAGCCCGGATCGTGCCGGGTTAAAGATCAATAGACACACCACATAATCTATTTATGCACTGACGAGTGTACGCCTACACTCCGCGCTTAGGTCGTGGCCATTTCGTAAAATGATGCCAAGGATATCCGGGACATGGTCATTAACCCCCCAAAGGCTTTAAGTAAACAAAAAAAATTTAAACGGGCCGATCAAATTATTCAATTAACCACCAAACGATGGAAGATTTGATGCCCGACCAAGCGGTATTTTATATACCGTAACCCAAGCCCGTATAGGGGAAAATAAGTTAAAAGTATTTACCTGAGCAAAGTAATAATCACAATAAGCAAATGCAAGTAGCTTTTACTGGTCCTCCTAATCTGGAACTAAGGTTTATAATAACCTATTAGAATCATAACGGGTCTTTAGTTAAGCTTAAGCTTAGACCGGTTAGTTTCAAAGAGACGGTTCGTACGCACGATTAAGCGAAGACCGGATAGAATGTGATTTAGACCCAACAAGTTTGAAGACTTGCTTAATATGGGTATTTCATACACATTCTGGATTTTGAGATAAAACCGATAAGGTTTGACCCGTTTCGGCTAATTTATGCAAACTAGTTACATAAACCGAACCGAACGCGTAACAAGCGTAACGGGTATTCATGAGAGCCATATACAGGTTTCCTAAGTTAATATGCCTCAAATATGTTGTGACATCAGTAAGATGTCTTTTATTATGCCCGAAACAAATTTAAACACAAACTATGCCCCGTAGGGGTAGTTTGGTCATTTTTAAGGTTATAAAAGAGTTTAAGTGTTTACCTGAGTTACAGGTCTGATGTAATCAGCAAACATACTCAATTTAATTAGTTATAACAGTAGGGTAAAGTATATATGTGAAATTTATCAATTATAACCAAACTATGCACCGTAGGGGCATTTTGGTAATTTCACATAAGCCGAAAAGCTCAAACTGAAGTCTGAGTTTAACAACCTTTGCTTACTATTAAAATATTATAATTTACCTAAAATATCAGTAAGTATCAACCCTTGTATGTTTAAAATAGTTCTAGTACATAGTATGCGTTAAAAACGCTTAAAAAGGCGATTAAAAGCCATTTCCGGGTTCTATACATAAAGCTGATATTTTTATTATTCCAGAAGGCTTAAAATAATTTATTTATCATATGTAATCAGTAGCAAAAGGTTTGGAGTCAGTTAGATATGTAAAACTCATTTTATAGCCAGTAAGGGCAAAACCGACAATTACCGGATTAAGCCTATGACTATAAGTTATGCTCAGCCAAAAATTAATTAAAAATCTTTAAAAATCCCAAAATAATATATTAAATCAGTGGGTAAGAAGTTGGATATCAAAAAGTGAGTTTAAATAGGCTATACGCTAATTACGCCGTTTAATTAACATAAAGTTTTCAATTTACGCTAATGAGCATAACTCTCAAACTACACCTCAAACTGATGTCAAACTTTGGGTACAAGTTTATATATCAGTGACTAAGGTTTCTACTCTTTTACATTTCCAAAAATCACGTTTTATGGTGAAAAGGGCATAATGGTCAACATATAGGCGATTAACGGAATCATGCATATTAATTGGCTAACTAATGAACCATGGTGTATAATCACAGAGGGTTATACTAGCATGTAACCTGGTCCTAAGGAAGCTCTATGGCATTTCTAAAACATGCTTAAACAGGTCAGAACTGAAAGTCAAAGCAAAAGTCAAACTATGCGACTTTCGGTTCCGAACCGGGTCTCTACTGAAAATTGTCGGGTTGAACATGTTTAGACATGTTCCTACATTCATTACCAAGTTATATTAATGATCAACAGGTTGTAGGGGTTCTACATTGCTAATTATGCATAAATTAGAAATTAAACATTCTGTTGACTTTTTAATAACAAGTTTGACCCGATATTTGACCTAGTTAGAGTGGGAATCAGGGGGAACCATTTTAAGGGTTTATTACCTACATAATTACCAACTTATAACTACTTTCAATTCGACTAATCACTGGACCATTAGTGATTAATTGTTAAGTCAACCGTTAATTACGACGGTTTGACTTTTAAGCTAAACTAAGCAAAAACTTAATTAAGAAGGGTTAAGCAAACTTACTGAAGTCCTATGCACGAAATGTGAAGCTTAGAGAGAAGTCTTGAGCTCCAGAAATGATCAGGAATGCAAGAGAAAGGTGTGTAGAAATGGTTGCAACCTTGGCCCTTTATATAGTGCTCAAATCTTCATGGATCATTGACACACAACTCTATCAATGGCCTTGGATCACTTCCAGATGTCCCTAAGTGTCTAGGGGTTGCCTAGGGGTCATGCAAGATGTGGAAAATCGAATTAAAGTCGGTTGCAAAGGTTATGGTAGGCAAGAACCCAAAAAAATCGGAGCAGACAGCCCCTCGCGGCACGCGTAGACCCCCCCTGGGGCTTCGCGTGGCGCGAGGCCTCTTCTGACAAAATCAGAAATTTTGATTTTTTATGCATTGGTCCTTGGCTCTTCAAAACTTTGTTTCGACTTTTGTTTCTTGCATCTTGAACCCTCCAAATTGACATATAAGGGCTTTAAGACATATACCCACTTTGTTAAGTCCTCGGTTAACTTTATTGTTACCCGAAAAGTCATAACTTTCAACGTTGACGCTTTAACCCCTTGTATACGAATTTGATCATAACTTTCTCATACGATAACGAAACTTTATGAAATTTATATCGTGCATTCTAGTGAGCATAGTTAACCATTACAAAGCTTCGGGTTTGTCAAAAGGTCACTCAGAGGTATAACTTAAACATGTTGACACATTTAACCCCTGTAGTTTGTAATCTCTCACTTTCTTTCATTTTTAACTTCGTATGATCCATGATTTATTCGTTTGAAGGTATGGGCATCATGTAGGGTTAATGTACAATATTTAGAACCCGTATATTCACATATTTTCTAGGTTTGTCAACTTTAGTCCTTCAAGAACATTCTTTCACACGTTCAAACTTATGACACGTGTCAACACATTATAGGACGTGAATTTTTCGAGGTGTTACATCCTCACCCCCTTAAAAGAAATCTCGACCTCGAGATTTACTGAAATAAATAAGGGTACTTTTCTTTCATTGTGGACTCGACCTCCCACGTGTATTCGTGACCTCTTCGGTCATCCCATTTGACCTTTACAATAGGCACATGCTTCCTTCGAAGCTTCTTAACCTGTCGATCTTCAATCGACAATGGTTTTTCCACAAATTTCAAGCTCTCATCTATATGCACATCTGTATGTGGTATGACCAGCGATTCATCAGCGAAACACTTTTTCAGATTGCAGATGTGAAATACATTGTGAATTCCACTGAGCTCTTCTAGTAAGTTTAACTTATAGGCAACCGATCCGACACGTTCGATGACTTCAAACGGTCCTATGTATCTCGGGCTTAATTTGCCTTTCTTACCAAACCGCATCACTCCCTTCCAGGGTGATACTTTGAGTAAAACTTTGCCACCTACTTCGAAGTTCATAGCTTTACGCTTTGGATCTGCGTAGCTCTTCTGCCTATCTCGGGCAGCTTTGAGACGGTCACGAATCTGGACAATCCTGTCCGTCGTTTCAAAGACTATCTCTGGTCCTGATAACTGGACATCTCCAACTTCTGCCCAACAAACGGGCGTTCTACACTTTCTACCGTATAAGGCCTCAAAAGGCGCAACCTTAATACTGGTATGGTAGCTATTGTTGTAGGAGAATTCGATTAATGGTAGGTGGTTATCCCAACTACCACCTAAATCAATCACGCATGCTCGAAGCATGTCTTCCAAGGTTTGAATAGTACGCTCACTCTGACTGTCCGTCTGAGGATGGTAAGCCGTACTAAAATTCAATTGCGTGCCCAAAGATTGTTGGAAAGTTTTCCAAAAATGTGACGTGTATCTAGTATCTCTGTCAGAGATAATAGACACAGGTATGCCATGTAAGGCTACAATCTTATCTACGTACAACTGGGCTAACATGTCGGAGCTATAAGTCTCCTTGATGGGTAAGAAATGAGCTGACTTAGTCAGTCTATCAACAATCACCCATATAGTATCATTGCCTTTCCTTGTCTTCGGCTATTTGGTGATGAAATCCATCGTCACCATTTCCCACTTCTAAGTGGGAAGTTCAGGCTGTTGTAGCAAGCCTGACGGCTTTTGATGTTTTGCTTTGACTGGCGCACAAGTCAAGCATTTAGCTACATAGACAGCTACAGACTTTTTCAAGCCTATCCACCAATAGTTTACCCTTAGATCCTGGAACATCTTATCAGCTCCAGGTTGAACGGAGTATTTAGAACTATGGGTTTCCTGGAGGATGACATCTCGAAGTCCTCCAAAAATTGGAACCCATATTCGTCCATTTAATCTCAGAATTCCGTCCTTGCTAAGAGATAACTGCTCCTCAGTTACTCCTAGCTTTTCGTTAGGATAGTTAGCTTCCAACACAGCTTCCTTCTGTGCAGCTAACAACCTTTCATTCAAACTGTTCTTAATTTCAATGCTCTTGGCATTGATTCGGATGGGTTTCACCCTTTCCTTTCGACTTAAGGCATCAGCGACTACATTTTCCTTGCCTGGATGGTATCTGATTTCACAATCATAATCATTCAACGTCTCCATCCATCGGCGTTGCCTCAAGTTTAAGTCTTTCTGATTAAACAGATGTTGAAGGCTCTTGTGATCAGAATAGATCACACACTTGATACCATACAAATAATGCCTCCACAGTTTAAGTGCAAATACAACGGCACCCAACTCCAAGTCATGGGTGGTGTAATTCTTTTCATGCACCTTTAACTGTTTTGAAGCATAGGCAATAACCTTGCCTTTCTGCATAAGCACACACCCCATGCCAGTGTGAGATGCATCGTAGTAAACTACAAACTCCTCGGTACCTTCAGGCAATGTCAGTACAGGAGCGTTGCTCAACTTTTGCTTCAGAATATCAAAAGATTCTTGCTGCTTAGGTCCCCAGTCAAACTTTATTTTCTTCCTAGTCAAAGAAGTTAGGGGTGCAGCAATCCTTGAAATTTTTTCAATGAAACGCCTATAATATCCTGCTAAGCCTAGAAAGCTACAAATCTCAGTAGGCGTCTTTGGCTCTTGCCAGTTCATAACAGCTTCCACCTTAGCGGGATCCACTTGGATACCATGCTCACTAACTACGTGTCTAAGGAATTGGACTTCTCGAAGACAAAATTCACACTTTGAAAATTTGGCGTAGAGTTTCTCATGATGTAGAAGTTTAAGGATACAGCGAAGGTGTTTCTCATGGTCAGCCCGGTTCTTCGAGTAGATAAGGATGTCGTCGATGAAAACGATGACGAATTTATCTAAGTATGGTTTGCAAACGCGATTCATGAGATCCATGAACGCGGCAGGTGCATTAGTGAGCCCAAAAGGCATCACTAGGAACTCGTAATGACCATAACGATTCCTAAATTCTGTTTTGTGTACGTCTTCATCTCTAACCTTCAGTTGGTGGTAGCCTGACCTCAAGTCAATCTTCGAGAAATAACTTGCTCCTTGCAATTGATCGAACAAATCATCGATTCTGGGCAAAGGATACCTATTCTTTATTGTGACCTTATTAAGTTCACGGTAATCAATGCACAGACGCATCGATCCATCCTTCTTTTTGACAAACAAGACTGGCGCTCCCCAAGGAGACGAACTAGGTTTAATGAAACCTTTAGCTAGCAATTCATCCAGTTGTGTTCTCAATTCCTTCATCTCTGTTGGCGCCAACATGTAAGGCGCTCTAGCAACAGGTGCTGCTCCAGGGATGATGTCAATTCTGAATTCCACTTGCCTATCTGGTGGTAACCCAGGTAGTTCTTCAGGAAAAACTTCAGGGTATTCAGAAATGACTGGGATGTCTTCAATCTTGGGTTTCGGCTCATCAATAGTCACCTGTGCCATGTAGATGACACAACCCTTTTTCAAACACTTAGAGGCCTTGAGCATAGTCACTTGCTCAGGCAATCCATACTGGGTATCTCCCCGAATGGTAAGTGATTCACCAGACGGAGTCTTAATCACCACTTGCTTTTTGTTGCAGACAATTTGGGCCTGGTTATGAGATAACCCGTCCATACCCAAAACTATGTCAAAAACGGCTAACTTAAAGGGAAGTAGGGACGGGGGAAAAGAGTGGTTCTTAATGGATATAACACATCCATCTAAACATAGTTGAGACGGTTTCTATGGTGCCATCTGCTAACTCCACTTCATATTTTACACTCAAGGTTTTAACAGGCAGTTTTAACAATTCACAAAACTTATTATCTACGAAAGACTTATCAGCGCCTGAATCAAAAAGTACTCTCGCATAAACATCATTTACAAGGAAGGTACCTGTTATCACATTGTCATCCAGTACTGCTTCCTTTGCATCCATTCTGAAGACCCTAGCATTGGTCTTCTTGGCCTCTTCAGGCTTCTTGGCGTATTTTGGGCAATTGGTCTTGATATGCCCCTTCTCATTACAGCTGTAGCAGGTTGCATCTTTCAGCTTTTTGCAATCCAAGGTCTTGTGTTCCTTGGACTTGCATATACCACATGCAAAAGTTCTTGACTGAGTCTGCGAGTTCGAGTCGAGTCTGTACTTTCCAAAGTGCTGTTTCTTGCAAATCTTGCACTTGGGCTTCTCACCAGACTGATGCCCATCTTTCCTTGACTCAGACCCCTTCTTGTTGTCACCGTTTCCTCGGTGCTTCTTGTTGGACTTGCAAAAGGTTTGGAGTCAGTTAGATATGTAAAACTCATTTTATAGCACGTAAGGGCAAAACCGACAATTACCCGATTAAGCCTATGACTATAAGTTATGCTCAGCCAAAAATTAATTAAAAATCTTCAAAAATCCCAAAATAATATATTACATCAGTGGGTAAGAAGTTGGATATCAAAAAGTGAGTTTAAATAGGCTATACGCTAATTAAGCCGTTTAATTAACATAAAGCTTTCAATTTACGCTAATGAGCATAACTATCAAACTACACCTCAAACTGATGTCAAACTTTGGGTACAAGTTTATATATCAGTGACTAAGGTTTCTACTCTTTTACATTTCCAAAAATCACGTTTTATGGTCAAAAGGGCATAATGGTCAACATATAGGCGATTAACGGAATCATGCATATTAATTGGTTAACTAATGAACCATGGTGTATAATCACAGAGGGTTATACTAGCATGTAACCTGGTCCTAAGGAAGCTCTATGGAATTTCTAAAACATGCTTAAACAGGTCAGAACTGAAAGTCAAAGCCAAAGTCAAACTATGCGACTTTCGGTTCCGAACCGGGTCTCTACTGAAAATTGTCGGGTTGAACATGTTTAGACATGTTCCTACATTCATTACCAAGTTATATTAATGATCAACAGGTTGTAGGGGTTCTACATTGCTAATTATGCATAAATTAGAAATTAAACATTATGTTGACTTTTTAATAACAAGTTTGACCCGATATTTGACCTAGTTAGAGTGGGAATCAGGGGGAACCCTTTTAAGGGTTTATTACCCACATAATTACCAACTTATAACTACTTTCAATTCGACTAATCACTGGACCATTAGTGATTAATCGTTAAGTCAACCGTTAATTACGACGGTTTGACTTTTAAGCTAAACTAAGCAAAAACTTAATTAAGAAGGGTTAAGCAAACTTACTGAAGTCCTATGCACGAAATGTGAAGCTTAGAGAGAAGTCTTGAGCTCCAGAAATGATCAGGAATGCAAGAGAAAGGTGTGTAGAAATGGTTGCAACCTTGGCCCTTTATATAGTGCTCAAATCTTCATGGATCATTGACACACAACTCTATCAATGGCCTTGGATCACTTCCAGATGTCCCTAAGTGTCCAGGGGATACCTAGGGGTCATGCAAGATGTGGAAAATCGAATTAAAGTCGGTTGCAAAGGCTATGGCAGGCAAGAACCCAAAAAAATCGGAGCAGACAGCCCCTCGCGGCACGCGTAGACCCCCCCTGGGGCTTCGCGTGGCGCGAGGCCTCTTCTGACAAAATCAGAAATTTTGATTTTTTATGCATTGGTCCTTGGCTCTTCAAAACTTTGTTTCGACTTTTGTTTCTTGCATCTTGAACCCTCCAAATTGACATATAAGGGCTTTAAGACATATACCCACTTTATTAAGTCCTCGGTTAACTTTATTGTTACCCGAAAAGTCACAACTTTCAACGTTGACGCTTTAACCCCTTGTATACGAATTTGATCATAACTTTCTCATACGATAACGAAACTTTATGAAATTTATATCGTGCATTCTAGTGAGCATAATTAACCGTTACAAAGCTTCGAGTTTGTCAAAAGGTCACTCAGAGGTATAACTTAAACATGTTGACACATTTAACCCCTGTAGTTTGTAATCTCTCACTTTCTTTCATTTTTAACTTCGTATGATCCATGATTTATTCGTTTGAAGGTATGGGCATCATGTAGGGTTAATGTACAATATATTTATTCACTATTGACATTTAGAACCCGTATATTCACATACTTTCCAGGTTTGTCAACTTTAGTCCTTCAAGAACATTCTTTCACACGTTCAAACTTGTGACACGTGTCAACACATTATAGGACGTGAATTTTTCGAGGTGTTACAACCACGACAGCCGTTACGGAACCCTAGATCAATCGGGCAGAGTATCAAATACGTATCCAGGGGTTATGATACTTACAACGTAGCAGAACTTCGTTATTTAGGGGGATATTATACCCGAGTATAGTGCCTACTATAAGAAATTCGAGAGAGAAAGTCGAGAAATGAACGAACTGACTGAAGGCCCGATGCCCTCCTTATATAGGGCCTGATTTTGGTTTCCTCGCAGCCCGCGTAAGATGAGGCTAAGGCCTACGCGGCCCGCTTAGTAGGTCTGTAGGGCCTAGCTTGGCCTGGTTAGCGTTATAGGGTCGACACGGGTGACGACACGTGTCGGCACCGGGTGCAACCCTGACTTCAAGCTGTCGTGGCCCGCGTAAGATGTAGCCAAAGTCTACGCGGCCCGCGAGCGACTGTATTTTCTGATTTTTATTTTATTTTTAATGCTATATCGTATTTTGGGCTCGGTTTTCACATACGGGGTGTATTTTAGGACATATTGGGATATTCTAATATATTCTAGGGCGTCAGAAAATTTAGGAGGGTTGTTATATCCTCCCCACCTTGTTTTAGAGCTCGTCCTCGAGATCTACTGGAACAAGTGTAGATATTTCCTTTGCATTTCTGATTCAAGTTCCCATGTGTACTCTGGTCCTCTTTTGGAGTCCCGTTTCACTTTGACCAGAACTAATCTATTATGCTTGAGGTTCTTAACTTTCCTGTCTTCAATCTGTAGAGGCCTCTCTACAAACTTTAACTGTTCATTTACCTCTATGTCCTTAAGAGGTACTACAAGCGATTCATCAGCTAAGAATTTCTTGAGATTAGATACATGAAATACATCATGTATTCCTGCCATTTCCTCTGGCAGTTGTAGCTGATAGGCTATAGGTCCTATTCTTTTAATAATCTCAAAAGGTCCAACATACCTGGGACTTAGCTTTCCTCTTTTGATGAATCTGACTATTCCTTTCCAAGGAGAGGCTTTCAATAATACCTTGTCACCTACCTGAAATTCTAACGGCGTGCGTCTGTTATCTGCATAACTCTTCTGTCGATCGCGTGCAGTTTTCAGTCGTTCCTTGACTTGAATGATTTTGTCAGTTGTTTCTTCTACTATCTCAGGTCCAGAGAGCTTCGCTATTCCCCAATTTCTGCCCAACAGACTGGGGTTCGGCACTTTTGTCCATAAAGTGCTTCGAATGGTGCAGCATTGATACTTGTGTGATAACTGTTATTATAAGAAAATTCTATCAATGGTAAGTGATCATCCCAATTCCCTCCGAAATCAATTACACAAGCTCTAAGCATATCTTTCCTTGTCTGAATTGTCCTTTCGCTTTGGCCGTCCGTTTGAGGATGATAAGCTGTGCTTAGATTTAACTTGGTTCCCATTGCTTTTTGGAAACTAGTCCAAAAATGAGAAGTAAAACGGCTATCCCTATCAGAAACAATTGAGAAAGGAATTCCATGTAATGAAACTATTTCATTTACATACAATTTAGCTAACTGTTCTTTACTGAAAGTTTCCTTCATTGGTAGGAAATGAGCTGACTTAGTTAGCCTGTCTACAATCACCCAGATTGTATCATTACCTTTTCTTGTTTTAGGTAATTTGGTAACAAAATCCATTGTTATCAATTCCCATTTCCACACTGGCATTTCTAATTGCTGCAATAAACCTGTGGGTTTTTGATGTTCAGCTTTAACTTGTTAACAGGTTAAACACTTAGAAACGTAAGCTGCTATATCCTTTTTCATTTCTATCCACCAAAAATTCTTTCTTAAGTCCTGATACATCCTATCACTTCCAGGATGCATCGCATACTTAGACTTATGGGCTTCTTCTAATATACGGTGGCGTAGGTTTCCTAATTTAGGTATCCACATTCTTTTCTTATGGAATCTCCAAATTCCATTGGTTCCTTGTTCTAATTCTTTAATCATTCATTTTAACTTTTCAGTGTCATCCTTGATTACTGATTCTTGTGCTTTTCTAATCTGTTCATTTCAATCTACTTGCAGATTTAATTTAAGAGAACGTACCCTTTTTGGTTTTTCATGATACTTTCGACTTAAAGCATCAGCCACTACATTGGCTTTTCCTGCATGATACTGGATATTACAATCATAATCACTAAGTATCTCCATCCAGCGTCTTTGCCTCATATTTAACTCTTTTTGCCCGAAGACGTACCTTAAGGTAATGTCTCCAAATCTTAAGGGCAAAAATTATGGCTCCTAACTCCAAATCATGGGTTGAATAATTCTCTTCATGATTCTTACGTTGCCTAGATGCATAAGCTATAACCTTCTGATGTTGCATCAATACACATCCATAAGCTAACTTAGAAGCGTCACAATAGACTACAAAGTTTTCAGTTCCTTCTGGTAACGCTAGTATGGGTGCAAGGGTTAATCTTTGCTTAAGAATTCTAAAGGCTTCTTCCTGTTTTGGTCCCCATTCAAACTTAACAGATTTACAGGTTCGCTTAGTTAAGGGAATGGCTATTTTAGAAAAATCTTGAATAAATCTTCTATAATATCCGGCCAGTCCTAAGAAACTTCTAACCTTGGTTGGTGACTCAGGGGTTTTCCATTTGGTAATTGCCTCGATCTTGGTAGGATCTACATGAATTCCTTCATGATCTACTAAATGTCCAAGAAACTGTACCTGTTCTAACCAAAATTCACACTTCGAAAACTTAGCATAAAGCTTTTCCTTTCTCAGCAAACTTAGAAGTGCGTGCAAATGCTCTGCATGTTCCTCTTTACTCTTAGAGTAAATGAGAATATCATCTATAAAAACAATTATGAATTTATCCAAATATGGCTTACATATTTGGTTCACCATGTCCATAAATGCAGCTGGGGCATTGGTTAAACCAAATGGCATGACAGTAAATTCATAATGGCCATACCTTGTTCTAAACGCGGTCTTAGGAATGTCCTCTTCCTGTACCTTTAATTGATGATATCCTGATCGTAAATCAATTTTCGACAAAAATCGGGCTCCTTGAAATTGATCGAACAGATCATCGATTCTTGGCAATGGATACCGATTCTTAATCGTGACCTTGTTCAACTCACGGTAATCAATGCACATAAGCATTGATCCGTCCTTCTTTTTAACGAATAAAATTGGTGCTCTCCACGGTGATGAACTTGGCTGTATGAATCCTTTCTCTAATAATTCGTCTAATTGTTTCTTCAGTTCCTGCATTTCTGCGGGTGCCAAACGGTAAGGTGCTTTGGCAATTGGTGCTGTTCCTGGTAGTAGGTGGATTCTGAATTCAACTTCTCAGTCTGGCGGCAATCCTGGCAATTCTTCTGGAAAGACATCTGAAAATTGGGATACTACTGGAATATCTTTCAGTTCTTTTCCTTTAGTGTTAGTGATTATGGAAATCAAATACACTGTAGATCTTTTCTTATACAACTTGTTGTTTTCATCACAGAGATGAATTTTGTGGATCTAGATGGCTTATCTCCTTTAATTGTGATCTTTTCACCCTTTGGTGAGTTTACTTGGATTGACTTTTGATCACATAAAATGCTGGCTTTATTGGTTATTAACCAATCCATTCCTAATACAATATCAAATCCGTCCAGATTCATTGGGTAAAGGTTTGCAATAAACTTTTGATTTAAAATTTCTATTCTTGCTCCCTGCAAGATTTCAGAAATCTTAATGGAGAGTTTCTACTAGACATTCTTGTGGGAGTTTAGTTAATGATTGATTAAGAAGTTTGCAAAATGAAGTATTAATAAAACTTTGGTTCGCACCAGAGTCAAATAATACTTTAGCAAAAACATCATTAACTAAAAACATACCGGCTATCACGTCTGGAATCATCTTGGCTTCATCTGCCGTTAGAACAAATGCTCTAGAATTTTTAGTGTTCTTATTGTTCGTAGCTGGAGATAATTTCGGACAGTTTGGTTTGATATGACCTTGTTCTCCGCAGTTGTAGCATATCCTGTTGTTAGCTTTCTTCCTGCAGTCTTCTTCCTTGTGTCCCGATATTTTACAGAAATTGCAATATATGGAGCATCTTCCAGAATGTTTCCTTTTGCAATATTTGCAATAAGGTGCAGATGTAGAACCTATGTTCCTACGGTTGGAATTTCCAGAACGAAATTCCTGGGTAAGCCTTTGAGCTAGGTTCTTCCTTTGATCTTCTTCCCGTGTACGCACTAATTCATCTGTCAAGGTGTTTGCTAGTTCTACAGCTTCTTCTATGGTTTGAGGTCTAGCTGCCTTGACTACATGCCTAATCTCCCCGATTAATCTCCAGATGTAACGGGAGATTAGTACTGGTTCAGGTGATGCAAGGGTTGGCACTATTCTAGCATATTCAAAGAATGTAGTAGTATAACCCTTACTATCTACTCCAGTCATCCTAAGGTTTAGGAATTTATTTGCTATATGTTCCTTTTCATTGGGAGGGCAGAATTTCCTTTCTACCATGTTTTTAAATTCCTCCCATTCCATATTGTAAATCCTATCACTTCCTCTAGACTGAAGGATAGTGTTCCACCATTCTACGGCTGAGTTCTTAAACAGATTAGAAACAAACATTATCTTATCCTCTTCCGCACACTTGCTTATTTTTAAGACTGCCTCAGTCTTTTCTATCCAGCGTAGAGCTGCAATGGGTCCTTCATTGCCCGAGAATTCTATTGGTTTGCAGGACCAGAATTCTTTGTAAGAACAACCATGAGATATGGTTCTTCTTCTTTTGGGGATGGGCGCTTGAAGTACGAGTCCATTGTTTACGTTGTGTTCAGGTTCAGTTGGTCGCTTACTGCTATGCTTACTTTTATTATCCGCTTCTTTAACAATTTGGATAATAAATGGCATTGCATCTATAATTCCTTGGGCCACTATGTGTTGGATGACACTATTATCCACTTGGTTTCCATTGTTATTGTTGTTTGGATTCTCATTATTCGGGTTATTCTCATTCTGGTTATTATCATTCTGGTTTTCCTGGTTCACTTCGTTATCCATCTGAATTTTAAACATTTTCAACATATTAATATCACAAAATAATATTTAATATAGCCAATCACATGACACGCATTTTGGTCAAAAGCGTCGATCATTGCGACTTACTCTATTTTTATATAATATGCATCTAGTACAAGCCAGGACTGAAAATTAAAATTACAATACAACTGTAATAGAAATTACACTACTAGTAGTAGGCATCTGTTGTTTTTTTTTCATACACACATATTATATATTATTATATTATAGTATTATTATTATCACTTTCACCATCACCTTCACGGATATGGATTCATCCAGAAATCCATATTGCGCTCGTCGTACTTCCAGACGAGTCGCTCTCCCACCTGTCTCATCCTCTCGCTACTTTCTAAGATTTCCTCACCGAATGTCCTAAGTTCTTGCACATTTTCTACACTCATTGGGGGTGCAGGTTCTGGGACTGTGTTTGGAATTTGGGGTGCGGGTTCCTGGTACGGGTATGGATTCTCTAAGATCTCCCTAATGTACTGATCACTATTGTAGTAGGGATCTAAAGAGTCCAAACCTAGGTATGCTCCTAGATTTGGCATGGGCATGTCTTCTGGAATCGGGTAATGTTGCACATAATCCCTATTATCATCCCACCACGGGTCACAATCTGGGTCTAAGGGATTGGGTGCTGGTACCCTAGGTATCTCCTCCGGGTTAAAATCATGCATTTCAACTTGATTTTCTGGGTTTTCTATTTCCATTGGCTGAGCGGGAAATAGTGGTTGTGGTTGGGGTGCTATTAGTTACTCCAAGTTAGGGTCGGCTGCAGTGGTTGCTAGGATATGAAAATTAGCTAAACCCCTATTAATCATGTCCTGGGCGTGGGCATCCGTCTCTCTGTTGGCTGCTGCTAGCACTCGTTGTTCTTGCAACTTTTTCATTCGTTTCCTAGGCTCATGTGCTCCCCTACTGAACCATCCTCTATTTTTCTAAGGGAATGGCTCTTCAGACTGAGGCTTAAACACGAATATTCCTTCTTCATTATTAGCAGAATATCCTGAGAGGGCAGGCTGAGAAAAGGCATCTTCGCTTCAAGGCGAACCAGACAACTGACGATACGCGTCGGATGGTCCTTGGTCGCTCATACTGTAAACTAACAAATAGTCAAATAACACATAACAATAAAATACAATTATGCACGTATTTCCGTAATTTATTTCCTAACACTTTGAATAATAATTTAGTGTCAGCAGAACACTTCTGTGGCTGAATCAGTGGCTGAATCAGTGGCTTATCTCTGATACCACCTTCTGTCGCAACCCCCGCCCCCTATCTGTCCCGGGAACGGGCGGCCGCGAACTTAGTGTCAGTGGTATCATGTGGTTATCAATTTGGCAGCGGAAATTTCATCAGGACCATAGTTAGGAAATATTTTAGCAGAGTAAATACCACACTTTTATAATATTAAAAATATTGGGATAAAACCCAAGTTTTCATTACAAACATTTTAATAGGAATAAACCCTATTTTATTGAATAAAACATCTTCTTTTATTTAGGTAACTTTTATAGCCACGTTTTCCAAGCCTTCAGTGCTGTCCAGCTGGCTTCTAGTTGGCTTTCACATATTGTTACCTGAAACGCGTTTAAAAACATTTTGTTAGTGGGAAAATACTGGTGAGTGAATCCCAGATTAATCAAGAAGAGTTTTATCAATTTACAGTATTGAGAGAGATTACAATGTTTATGTCTACACAATTACTCATTCAGTACTGTCAATCGTGACTGGTGGGTCATATTACACATTGGCTAACTCTTTGTCCAATGATAACGTGTTCCATATTTTGTATACAAAACCCCAACATACCGGCAGTAATTGAAGACTACAAAGACTCAATCACTACTTAATCATATTGTAAAATATTTAAGGTTTTGTAAAAACAGTTTACAAAAAGGAGATTACTCACATTGCTGTCTTAGGTTTTCTGTAAGGGTTTCCTGGTGACAATCTATAAATTACACAAATACACACGCGTTATTATAATAACCCATTTTAACATTAGTAATACCCTCCCCGAGACGGCATTCCAACGACTACGTCGGGCAGAACCACGGCAGCCGTTACGGAACCCTAGATCAATCGGGCAGAGTATCTAATACGTATCCAGGGTTATGATACTTACAACGGAGCAGAACTTCGTTATTTAGAGGGATATTATACCCGAGTATAGTGCCTTATATAAGAAATTCGAGAGAGAAAGTCGAGAAATGAACGAACTGACTGAAGGCCCGATGCCCTCCTTATATAGGGACTGATTTTGGTTTCCTCGAGGCCCGCGTAAGATGAGGCTAAGGCCTACGCGGCCCGGTAGTAGGTCTGTAGGGCCCAGCTTGGCCTGGTCAGCGTTATAGGGTCAACACGGGTGACGACACGTGGCGGCACCGGGTGCAGCCCTGACTTCAAGCTCTCGCGGCCCGCGTAAGATGTAGCCAAAGGCTACATGGCCCGCGAGCGACTGTATTTTCTGATTTTTATTTTATTTTTAATGCTATATCGTATTTTGGGCTCGGTTTTCACATACGGGGTGTATTTTAGGACATATTGGGATATTCTAATATATTCTAATATATTCTAGGGCGTCAGAAAATTTAGGAGGGTTGTTATAATTAGTGTGTTTAATTTCCAGTTGTAGTTTGTAATCGACGCATATATATGAAAAGAGTAAAAGTCGCAATGTTCAACGATTTTGATCAATCTGTTTGTGTGACTGTTTGTATTAGATCTTATTCTGTGATAATTAAAACCTGATAAATGTTTTTAATTTAGATGGACAACGAAGTAAATCAGGAAACCAGAATAATGAGAATAACGAAAACCAAATAGATAACAGTATCATCCAACATATAGTAGCACAAGGAATTATAGATGCTATGCCTTATATTATCAAGACTGTTAAAGAAGTAGAAAATAATAAATTTGCAAATGGAAGTAAACGCCAACACACTGAACCAAGTCACAGTGTGAACAATAATAACGGATCTATAATCCAAGCTCTAATTCCTAAAAGAAGAAGAACAGTGTCTTACGGTTGTTCTTATAAAGAATTCTTGGCCTACAAACTAATAGAATTCTCAGGCAATGAAGGAGCCATTTCAGCCTTGCGCTGGATAGAAAAGACAGAAGCAGTCATAAAAATAAGTAAATGTGCAGATGAAGATAAGATTATGTTTGCTTCTAATCTTTTAAAAAATGCAGCCTTAGAATGGTGGAATACTATTCTCCAGTTTAGGGGAAGTGACAGAGTTTATACTATAGAATGGACTAATTTTAAAGAAATAGTCGAAAGAAAATTATGTCCTCCTCATGAATAGGAACAAATCGCCAATAAGTTCCTAAATCATAAAATGACTGGAATAGACTGCAAAGGTTACACTACCATATTCTTTGAATATGGTAGAATAGTGCCAACCTTAGCCTCACCTGAGCCAGTATTAATCTCCCGTTACGTTTGGGGATTAATTAGCAAGAGTAGACACGTAGTCAAGGCAGCTAGGTCGCAAACCATAGAAGAAGCAGTAGAACTAGCCAACACCCTGACTGATGAATTGGTACGCACATAAGAGGAAACCCAAAGAAAGAACCTAGCTCAGATGCTCACCCAAGAATTTCATTACCGTGGAAAAGGTACAGGTTCTTCCTCTACACCCTACTATAAGTATTGCAAAAGAAAGCACTCTGGAAGGTGCTCCATATACTGCAACTTTTGCAAAATATCTGGACACAAGGAAGAAAAATGTAGAAAGAAACCTAGCAATAGGATATGCTTCAATTGTGGAGAAACTGGGCACATCAGACCAAACTGTCCGAAACTAGCTTTAGCAGCAAACAACAAAGCTAAGACAACTGAAGGACACAAGAAGAATGCCAGATCATTCGTTCTGACAGCTGAAGAAGCCAAGATGATTCCAGATGTGATTACCGGTACGTTTTTAGTTAACAACATTTTTGCCAAAGTATTATTTGACTCTAGTGCAAACCAAAGTTTTATCAATGCTTCTTTCTACCAACTTCTCGACCAACCCTTAACCCAACTTCAACAAAATTATCTGGTGGAAATGACAAATGGAGAATCCATTAAGATTAGTGAAATCTTGCAGGGAGCAAGAATAGAAATTCTGAACCATCATTTTTTTACTAACCTTTACCCAATGAATCTAGCTGGATTCGATGTTGTGTTAGGAATGGATTGGTTGGTAGCCAATCGTGCCAGTATTTTATGTGATCAAAAGTCAGTGCAAGTAAGTACACTAAGTGGTAAAAAGGTCACAATTAAAGGAGATAAGCCAACCAGGTCGACAAAATTCATCTCTGTGATGGAAGTTGCAAGTTATGAAAGGAAATGAGGAATAGTATATATGATTTCTGTAATCATTAATACTAAAGGCAAAGAATTAAAAGATATTCCTATAATATCTAGATTCTCAGACGTTTTTCTAGAAGAGTTACCTGGATTACCGCCTGATAGAGAGGTTGAATTTAGAATTCACCTAATACCAGGGACGACACTGATTGCCAAAGCACCATACCGACTAGCACCAACGGAGATGCAGGAACTGAAGAAACAATCGAACGAACTTCTTGATAAAGGTTTTATACAACCTAGTTCATCGCCATGGGGAGCGCCGGTTTTATTCGTTAGGAAGAAAGACAGATCATTGCATATGTGCATTGATTACCGAGAATTGAACAAGGTTACGATTAAGAATCAGTACCCATTACCGAGAATCGATGACCTGTTCGATCAACTTCAAGGAGCTTAATTCTTTTCAAAGATCTATTTACGCTCAGGATATCATCAATTGAAAGTACAGGAAGAGGACATTCCTAAAACTGCTTTCAGAACAAGGCATGGTCATTATGAATTTGCCGTCATGCCATTTGGTTTAACCAATGCCCCAGCTGCATTTATGGACATGATGAACAGGATATGTAAACCATACCTAGACAAATTCATAATTGTCTTTATAGATGATATTCTAATTTACTCTAAGAGTAAAGAGGAACATCCAGTGCATCTACATACACTTCTGACATTATTGAGAAAAGAGAAGCTTTATGCTAAATTCTCAAAATGTGAATTCTGGTTACAAGAAGTGCAATTCCTTGGACATCTGGTTAATCATGAAGGAATTCATGTGGATCCCACAAAGATCGAGGCGACTACCAAATGGAAAGTCCCTGAGTTGCCAACAGAAATACGAAGTTTTCTTGGACTGACAGGATATTATAGATGGTTTATCCAAGATTTCTCTAGGATGGCCATTCCATTAACCAAACTGACCTGCAAATTAGTTAAGTTTGAATGGGGACCGAAACAGGAAGAAGCCTTTAAGATTCTTAAGCAAAGGTTGACTAACGCGCCCATACTCGCATTACCAGAAGGAACTGAAGACTTTATAGTCTATTGTGATGCGTCTAAGTTAGGATATGGATGTGTGTTGATGCAACGTCAAAAGGTTATAGCTTATGCCTCTAGAAAACTTAAGAAACATGAGAATTATACAACCCATGATCTAGAGTTAGGAGCCATAGTTTTTTCCCTTGAGATTTGGAGACACTATTTATATGGAAATAAATTTGTTATCTTCACAGATCATAAGAGTTTAAGGTATATTTTTGGGCAAAAAGAATTAAATATGAGACAAAGACGCTGGATGGAAATTCTTAGTGATTATGATTGTGATATCCAGTATCATGCTGGAAGAGCTAATGTAGTAGCTGATGCTTTAAGTCGAAAGTATCATGAAAAGCCGAAATGAGTACGCTCTCTCAAATTAAATCTGCAGATAGATTTAAATGAGCAAATTAGAGAGGTACATGAAACAACATTTAAGGACGATGCTGAAGGTTTAGAAGGAATGATTAAGGAATTAGAACAAGGAACATATGGAATTTGAAAGTTCCATAAGAAAAGGATGTGGATACCTAAACAAGGAAACCTACGCCATAGAATTCTAGAAGAAGCTCATAAGTCTAAGTATACGATACATCCCGGAAGTGATAAGATGTATCAAGATCTAAGAAAGAATTTCTGGTGAATAGGAATTAAAAAGGATATAGCAAACTATGTTGCTAAATGTCTAAGATGTTCACAATTTAAAGCTGAACATTAGAAACCCTCAGGATTATTACAACAACTAGAAATGCCAATATGGAAATGGGAATTGATAACAATGGACTTTGTTGCCAAATTACCCAAGACTCGAAAAGGAAATGATACAATTTGGGTGATTGTTGACAGATTAACCAAATCTGCTCATTTCTTACCAATGAAGGAAACTTTCAGTTTGGAACAGTTAGCCAAGTTATATGTAAATGAAATAGTTTCATTAAATGAAATTCCTTTATCGATTGTATCTGATAGAGATAGCCATTTTTCTTCTCATTTTTGGACAAGTTTCCAAAAAGCAATGGGAACCAGGTTAAATATAAGCACTGCCTATCATCCTCAAACGGACGGACAAAGCGAAAGGACAATTCAGACAATGGAAGATATGCTTAGAGCCTGTGTAATTGATTTTGGAGGAAATTGGGATGACCACTTACCATTAATAGAATTTTCCTACAATAACAGCTATCATACAAGCATTAATGCTGCACCATTTGAAGCACTTTATGGACGAAAGTGCCGAACTCCAGTCTGTTGGGCAGAAATTGGAGAAAAGGAATTATCTGGACCAGAGATAGTGCAAGAAACAACAGACAAGATAATTCAAGTCAAAGAAAGACTAAAAGCAGCACGAGATCGTCAAAAGAGTTGTGCAGAAAACCGACGAAAACCAGAAAACCGACGAAAACCTTTGGAATTTCAAGTAGGAGATAAGCTATTGTTAAAAGTTTCTCCATGGAAAGGAGTAGTCAGATTCGTTAAAAGAGGAAAGCTATGCCCCATGTATGTTGGACCATTTGAGATTTTAAGAAGAATGGGAATCATAGCTTATCAGCTACAACTGCCAGAGGAAATGGCAGGAATACATGATGTATTTCATGTATGTAATCTCAAAAAGTGCTTAGCAGACGAATCATTAGTGATACCTCTTAAGGACATAGAGGTAAATGAGAAACTTAAGTTTATCGAGAAACCCATTCAGATTGAAGATAGAAAGATCAAGAATCTAAAACACAAGAGACTAGTTCTGGTCAAAGTAAAATGGGATTCCAAGAGAGGACCAGAATATACTTGGGAACTCGAATCAGAGATGCAAAAGAAATACCCACACCTGTTCCAGTAGACCTCGAGGACGAGATCTGAAACAAGGTGGGGAGGATATAACAACCTTCCTAGAACCCTTAACGTGACCCTAAACGTTCCTATCATACCACGTATACGCGTTAAATAGCCCTAAATACCTTAATATTTATAAAAATCAAGAAAAACAAAATCTGGGAGTCGCTCGCGGGGCGCGACCCCCTTAGCCTCATATGTAGCGGGCCGCGACTGGCTTGGATTGCCGGTCAAGGCATTTAGCCACGTGTCCCATGCGTGTCAAGGCTAGTCTGCTGACTAGTCAAAGCTAGATCCTAACCTACCCTCCTCGCGGAGAGTTAGAGGAAGGTTATGCAGGCTGCGAGCCACCTTCGATTTAGCCTATAAATAGAGGCCGATGCCTCATTTTTTCAACGTTCAAAAATCTGAATTCTCTCTCAATCTCTAAAAGTCTAAATACTCGAGAAATAATACCCCTATAAAGCGTAGCTCTACCTCATTGTAAGTATTATAACCCTATTAGTTACCCTACAAGATCGATCTAGGGCTCTGTAACGCATGTCAAGGCTCTGCCTGACACAGTCGTTGGAGTTCTGTCTCGTGTTACACCCGATTGAACTAGGACTCCGTAATACATGTCAAGGCTCTGCCAGACTCAGTAATTAGAGTTATGTCTCGAGTTGTACGGTTAATGTGATTTGGGTTATTTTACTAACACGTGTGCATTGTTTAATTTTAATAGATAATAACCAGGTGATACACCAGTAAGCTTTAGTTTCACCTAAGTAAACAATGTGAGCACATTCTCTTTTTGTCACCTTTTTGTAAATTACTTTTGTGAGTCAAAATGTTTTACCAAAACCTCAAATGTGTTAAATTACGCTTAACAGTAATTGAGTATTTGTGATTCTACAATTATTGCCGGTATGTTGGGGTTTTTTATACATTACTGAAAGACGTTACCATTGGAAAAAGGGTTCGCCAATGAGTAATATGACCTACAAGTCAGGTGTTGACAGTACCGAATGAGTAATTGGGTAGATATAAACAAATGTAATTGCGGATGCCCTCAATACTGTAAAGTAATAAAACCGTTTTTTATTTAATAAGTTTAAACGTTTTTTTTAAGTTTTTAGCTCTATTATTTTTCTGAAATAAAAAAACTGTAGATTTTATGTGTTTTAAGTTTTTAATGTTTGATGATCTTCTCATATTAACATATAAAAGGTTTTTTATATGGATTTTTTGAATTTTTGCATAGAAATATTTATAGTTTGTGTATATGTTATCAAGATTTGTTTTTTTTTTGTCCAGATTTATTGTTTTCACTTTTTTATATATTGTTCATGTTTTTCATTCATAGTTGTTTGCATTCAAGAATTTTTTTAATAATTACAATGTCACACCCTCAATTTAATAAAATAGTTTTTATCACTAGCAATACGATTAGTGACTATTAACGTCTAAAGTCCAAAGTTTAAAGTTCAAAACAACGTTTAAAGATAACAACAGAAGCAAGTAATGAACCCGGGTAAATGGGTTGTAGATGAAAAACAAATAATTCCATGAAGGAATGTGAATGATTCAAGTTTATGAACTTGAACATCAAAAGGGTCGAATATGTGTTCTCGCAAACCGGGTATTGGGAGCGTGGTACGCAAAGTTATTAAGCCCATGTAATGGGTATAATCGTGGAAAATAATCTCACTAAAAAGTTATGGATGATTTGAGCTTAGGTGCTTAAACATCAAAACGGGTCAAAATAAAGTAAAATGCAAAACGGGTAACGGGAGCGTAAACTATATGAATTATGGATCCGGGTAATGGATTACATCTTAGATATGTTAAGAAATGAACCCCAAGCGATTAAAATGAGTTTGGATAGGTTTGGATGTAAAATGGGTGAAAATAAACGTGCAGAGCTGACACGACCGGGTGGACACCTGACACGGCCGGGTGAAGGTTCTGCGAAAAAATATATGTTTAGCTGACACGGTCGGAGGAAGGGGCTGAAAAAAAATAATTTCTTGTGTTTAATTCTTTTGTTCAAATGCTTTGATTTCTAATCGTTTGAATGAAATTGTATGATAGGTAACAATGCACTTTAGACCTCGGATGATGATCAAGCCATGTCAAGAACCGAACACTTCCCAAAAGTTCATTAGCTTTCGTTATTTTAGTCTCTAAAAAATATACTAGTGGGCTTGTATTTTTGATAAAGATGAATTCTAACTTGTAGTAGTTAACGTTTTTGATACTATCGCAAACGTAACTTTTTTTTTGTTTAAAAGCGCTTGTTAAAGCGTTATAATATATGTATAATTGGAGGGTCATACACTAGTGACTCAGGGCGTTAAACATTTTGATTTTGGACTCAAATGGTTAAAAACACTAAAACATAAGGACTCAAAAAGTAATTTACTCTTAACTCATCGTTTTTTGTCCTGTAGTAATTTTTTTACTGTTTTTGTTTTATATTAAAGTTGGTTTACATTTTCAGTCACTCAAGTTCCTGTGTTTGTCTATATTTTATGCAAGTTCAGAGTATAGTCACTTAAGTTCCTATGTTTGTCTATATTTTATGCAAGTTCAGAGTATAAGTTTTTGTTTTTCTTTGCTTGCTTTTTATTAGTTATATTTATTTATGAATGCTTAGGATCTATAGATTGTTGCTAAGACTATGGGGTGTGGAGGAGGGTAGTTCTCAAAGGATAATCTGTCACATAGACGTTCACGTAAGCGGGTGTGGAAATTAGCCTAAAGGGGATGGACCTAGAGTCTGGGGATGAGCCATATATGTGTGTGTGTGTGTGTGTGTGTGTGTGGAAGAGAGAGAGAAATAAAAAGAACCTGGCCCGTCTTCTCTGTCTTGCCTTCGACGTTCGCGATGGGGACGTCCGGGGGGGGGGGGGGTTCCGGCCCGTCGCCACTCCTTGACGCCCTGGGAAGAGCCCCACACCCACCAGCCTAACTACCCATTCATTTTCTTCAACTCATATAGTCTAGGTACTATCTTTGTAAAAATGGTAAAACTTGGGGATGTCTGGTGTCATTCCCCCACCCCACCCCCCACCAAAATCATACATGTTTACTTTTAATTCCTCATTTTATTATTCTTGTACTTCTCCGCCTTTTTTCCCTACAAGTATTGATAAAAGAAAAAGAGAGTGGAAAATGATTTTTTATCCTTTAAACTTTTAAAAGTTTGAAAATGAAAGCCAAAAATCTCCATCTTATATTTGCTTTTTGTCCAAAATCAAGACAATCTCATGCGGCCCATGTGTTTGTTAGATTTATACTGTTTTTCAATTATTATAGGGTTAAATAATCACCTTTTGAGGAACCAATTATCCTTAGTTGATGCATATCATCCGAGGCTAAAGATATTTGGGATAGAATCCAAGGAGAGGCTCACTTGTTAGTGTAGCTCATTAGAATTAGGGGGCATTTGTCGGTAGAGTTCACTAAAACAAATTTTATATATTAGCACATACATTAAGCCAGAAAAAAGATATTATATTAAATTATGATTATCACCTTTTATATGTTTTTGTCTTAAAATATCTTATCATTTGATGTAGGGTGTGTCGATATGTGGTTAATTTGAATATGAAACTTCACATGTATAGTGGTTTTTAGGTGCTTAGTTCTTTATTGATGAACCAAATAGTGGTTTTTAGGTGTTAGTTCTTTATTGATGAACAAATGGGGTTGGTGGTCCATTGCCAAAGACAAATCCTTTAGGAATACTTAAGTTTGGAGGTCTTGGGTTCAAGTCTCACAAACGATAGAAATAAAGAAATTCGCCTTTAAAGAAAGTTCTTTATCGAAGAAACAAAATTTTGAATCACATATTGATAAGAGGACACACTTAGATAGTTATCCTAGTGACCTCGAGCGGCATGGCTTACAGACTTGACCTAATGAATAGTTTAAGCACGTACAATGAACTTACTCAGATTATCTTTGTGGTGAAGATATTCCGAATAATCAACATGTTTTGATTGAATGCATAGTCAACATTGATACATCCAAAAGTATCTAATCGTTGATACGAAGTCGTGGATTTATATGTGGGATTACATTGGCTCTTTCTTGATCTATAATCTTCAGATCTTTTAATCAAATTTCATCCGTCCTATGTTTAAAATCTTCTAAGTCTCTGTGAAACATTTGTCAAGTTTCACGAACAGAATCGATTGTTGAATCGATTTACCATATCAAGTATTCAGGAGATTTGATCATGAGTACCAGTTTTAAGAGATTCTACCACATGTAAATCAGTAAATGTATCAAATCCAAGTTCAAAGGACCAGTATATAGGGATTAACATAAATCATAAGTTGAACTATAATTACAAACCACAAGTGATTAAATTAGTCAACAACGTATATTAAGATTCACAAAGTAAAGAGTTTAAAAAATATGTAAAGCTATACAGAATATGTATCGAATGTCCAAAAACCCAAACGTTTTTATGTAAAGTAGTTATAAATGCTTGAAGCTTGGATTCGAGTTTACAAATTACTTTAACTTTCTCTTGAAATTATAAAGGCCTAGAGATAAGTTTATTCCATATTTATGTGGAAATTGTTTTGGCTGGTGGTTCGCATTAGAGATTGTGGTTAGGGCTGTTCACGAGCCGAACCGAACCGATCGGACCTTTGCTCATGCTCGGTTCGTTTACAAACCGAACCGAATCGAACCGAACCGAGCGTGTTCTCAACCGAGCCAAAGTCGAACGAGCGCCTTTCGATCCAAGTATTTTTCGAACGAACGTCGAGCGAGTATCGAGCGTCACATAACAAATTGAAAAGTGACGATGGGGTTGTTAGGTTTTAGAGTAAAGTGCAGTTTTCATCCCCAAGGTTCTATCGAGATCATCTGAGCGGAAAGATTAATCGTCGATCGATTGAAGCATTTGATCTATGAGAGGTTTGAAATCGAATGAACTGATTGAAGCAAAAACTTAGGGAGTTGGCGTCTTGGCGACGGAGAATTTGAATAATGATGGTTGATGCGGGGTTTTAATTAGGATTATGTACTTCTGAATTAAATGGCGAGTTGACACTTGAGTATCGATCGACGCTTCACATTTCGGTATTTTAACATTTTGACTCAATTACTCTGGATTATTAGACAGTGGACTATTGGTATCAGCCTTCAGTTCTATAATTAAATGGGCTCTAGTTGGATCATGGACCAAACATTGTGAATACGCGTCTCTAGTTATTTTGTTAAGGTTTTTTGCATATTTATCCTTAAAAACTTTGAAATTGCATATATACCCGGGCCAAAAAATAAATTGCATATTTCCCCTCTATTAACTAGTAAAACAGCAACTTTACCCATTTTGATTTAATTTATTAAAATTAAATTATAGAAAGACTATTTTACGTTTTATTTGAACAAATTTACCCCTCTAGGCATTTTTAATGTTCACAAGTAAACAATGGCTATTTGGTAAACAGGTTTTAAGAACCCATGACTAGGGGTGTTCAATATCGGATTATCCGCTTTTCGGATATCCGAAAATCGGATATCCGAAAATTTCGGATAGTGAATATTGACATCCGAACCTGAAACCGAAATTTCGGATATCCGATTTTCGGGTATCCGAAATTTCGGGTTCGGATTCGGATATCCAAATGGATAATCCAAATAAAAAAAACAAAAAAATTGTTCTATGTATCATGCAACCGCAAAAAATAATCAAATTCATAACAACATTCACCACAACAATTAAAACGATAAATTGCCGGAATTCTGCAATATACAGACAACCAAATGCGCAAATTCAACCAATTTGAAGTATACACATCCATACAATTCTGCAATATCCATCCCGAAAAAACCTAACCAAACGAGCAAAGACGACCAAGACGACCAAGACGAAGGCTTTCTTGACTGAAGACATCGATACAGGGCAACATAATAACAATCCATCTCCGCGACCGGTGATGGAAGATGGGAGAGGGGCGACGACGTTGTGATAAGTCTCACGAGCAATTACAATTAATCTGACGTATAAATCTTATAGATCTCGGAGGAGACTTCTTTGACCGGAGACACGAGAGAGAATGGTGCATACGGCGGCCGGCGATGGAAGATGCGAGAAGGGCGGGGATGAGTGGCGACGGCGTTGTGATAGGGAGAACTGAGAAACCCTAGTTCTTCAAATATGAATGTTTGCTATAATGTGAATGTGCGTGTAAGGTCTGGTCTCTTTAGGTTAAGTTAAATGGTTAATGGGCATAATATATTAATACATATCTATTTATTTATTTTTTAAGTTTTCGGATTCGGATAATCGGATTATCCGAAAAAATTTAAAACTCACATCCGAATCCGAAACTTCGGATTATCCGATTTTCGGATATCCGAAAATTCGGATATCCGAAATTTCGGATATTTCGGATACGGGTTTTCGGATATTTCGGATTCGGTTTCGGATTCAGATTTTTTTGAACACCCCTACCCATGACCACTGTTTGTTAATAATTCCCCACTCTTTTTCCCACAATCACTCAAATCCTCGCGAGTCATGAGTGCAGATTATATCGAAATAAAACATTTGCTTATTTGTAAATGCAAATCAACAATTATTTTGTTTTTGTTTTAACGACATATTCATGCTTAGAGTTGGGAAAAGCGGTTTTGGAAACCAAACCAGGTTATAACTCGAACCGAAACCGAAAATTAAATTAGTTTGGAATCTACTAACCTTAAATACTAAGGGTCTGTTTGGTATGGGGTAATCGAATGAACGAAGGAATGGAATGGACGAGGTAATAGAATGGACGAGGGAATGCAATGGATCATTACCATTCCATGTCTTGTTTAGTTACCATTTGTTTAGTTACCATGTATGAATGGAATGAGTTATTATTGTGTATTGTTCGGTAGGCAAGAAAAACGGAGTAATAAAATCAGCGGTGAGTGGTGGTGGTGGTCGGTGGTAGTGATCGTGGGTGGTTATAGGTGGCGGTGGTGGGTGTCGGCGGCGATGATGGGTGGTGGTGGTGCCGGCGAGTGGCGGTGCGACGGCGACGACGAGTGGTGGTGGTGGCAAGGTGGCCGTTGGTGGTGAGTGGCAGCAGAGGTGGCGGTTGGTGGCGGCGGCAACGGTTGGTGGTGGCGTCGACGATGGTGGTGGGCGGCGGCGGTGAGTGTCGTTAGCGGTTGGTCGCAACTGTGGGTGATAACGGTGGCGAGTGGGTGGCGGCGGCGGCGGTGGCTGTCGGGGTGAGGTGGTGGCGGGTGGCGACGATGGCGTCGGTGGTGGTGGTGGGTTGTGGCGAAGGTGGTGGGTTGTGGTGTTGTTGATGAATGATGCAAGAGGTGATGGAATAGAAAAAAAACATGGAGGGTGGAAGGAATGATTTTGAGGGAATGGAATGCATTTTGGAATGAGTGATTCCATTCCATTGACCAACCAAACACCATTTTCTTCATTCCCTCGTAATCATCCATTCTATTCCACCTCTCATTCCTGCATACCAAACACTACCTTAGAGACTGAAACGCCGGCCGCTGAAGAACTGCTGGAGTGTCGCCGTAGAAGAACTGCTGGAGTGTCGCCTAGAAGAGAAGAAAGTGAAACGTCGTGCATCGCATCTAGAATGAGAACAACAAAACCAAAATTTTTCTCAAAACAAGATCTTTTAATTTTGAGAAGGGTAGTTTTGTTATTTTAATAGAGAAGGGGAAATATGCAATTTTTATTTAGGCTTGGGTAAATATGCAATTAAGGGTGTTTTTAAGGGGAAATATGCAATTTTTCCTTATTAATATATACATATATATATTAAAAAATAATTCGAGCCTACCGAGTCGAACCGAACTGAGCGGGCCTTTGCTCATGCTCGGTTCATTTCAAACCGAACCGATCCGAACCGAGTGCCTTTTTCAATCGAGCAGAATCGAACGAGCAAATTCCGAACATTTTTCGATCGAGCAACAAACGAGTCTCAAGCGTCGAGCAATTTAAACAGTCCTAATTGTGTTCATGTGGATGATTTTGGTGAGGTGGTTCCATTATGGTACTTTGGGTTATTTGAAAGATTAGAATTTTTTCCTTTAAAGTTTTTGAAATGGAATTCATTGACTACTAATATCATTGAGTTCGATCATATAATTATGATTGCATATTACATACAAAATTTACAATCAATGTTATAAAGGCGCTACGAAGTTATTTTAAAACTAGGCTTTAACATCCGTTTTGCCTTTGTAGCGCGCAAAAAGCACGTTAATGGAAATTTTTAGCTCCGCTTGTTTCTGCTGTATGTTGGCGACCCTCGCTGTTAATTCATTAGCTTCTCACTTATGTGTTGATCTGATCCGATAACATCTTCCAACAATTTCTCAGGTTGGTGAAAAATGTTAGCGTCAAAGTTGGAAGAAGACATTATGTAACAAACATATGTAGAGTAAATAATTATAAACCATTCTAATGAACTGATGACGGGGGTAGCTCAAGACTAAATAAAATGATTAAATATGTAAACGCTCAAAAGGTTAAACGGTTCAACGGTTGAAAAGCTGTGAGTTGGGAAAAGCAATGTAGAAACAGTAGCCGGTCACATCTGGAGATCACTTCACCAACCCGCAGCCGCAAAAGCAAAGCAGGTCTGCCAATGCACACTATTATCCGGGGGTCAAAAGCCTTCAACCCCCGAAAGGGGAAACCCTCCACTGCAAGCGAGGTTACTAGTCTAATACATTCCACTTCGGGAGATGCCTTCTCTTATAAAATGACACTTCATTTACTTTAGAAATCATCTACTGACCAGCTCTGATTCTCCAATCTCTGGTCATTCACATCGAATGCTTGTCTCGCACAAGTCATTCCCTTTCACATCCAACACACACATTCCCTTTGCTACCACTTCCAAATCTGGGTACGATTCAGAGGAGGATCCATAGCAAAGAACAACAATAAACTAGTAAACCTCCTTCCACGTCTCGCAAACGTGGGGGGACCCCACGACCTGCGTTAGGCAAGGTTGAACCCTTCAACCATTCTGCCTAGCCAGTCCAGCTACCACCGTTGGTCTTGTATTTGTTGCATCAACAAGTTGGCGCCCACCGTGGGGCTACGCCGCTATTTCTTCTCCAAAAGACCTAGTAGTGTAGCTATATTCACTTAAAATCACCATGTCTGAAAGTGGATCCCCGGAAGAAGTAAATCAGATCCCAAACGCTTCTACTCCGGGTAGTAGCCAAGCTCACGTGGCTATACCAACTTCTTTCTCAACTCCGGGGAGCACACCCGAGTTCCTCAACTTCAACACACCAACTCCGTCCAGATCCGGAGTTCCATCTCCCAATATCGGTGTCTCTGATGCCCCATCATGTGTTGAACTCACCCCTGAAGGGGTTGCTAACAATTTCCTTGTGCTAAGGACTCTTCTCAACCAGCATGTGAGTAAAGAAAGAGAAAAGGGAGTGAGGATTCGTTTAGACTATGACGAACCTGAGCCAACATTGTCTCCTGGGCCACCTCCTCCTCTTTTTGCAACAAGAAGTGAGGCTGGTCCCAGTAACCTTTCAAACCCTCACCCTTATCTGTCCACTATGACAAATCCTACGGTGCATCCTATCTTCTCTTCCCAACCAATTACTAGTGGTGTCCCTCTGGGACATGAGCTAACTCTTGACCAGCTCCTACAATCCCCGGTGACAAGCTATCCAGCATCTACTACAACTACATGGGAGCAAGCTCTGTCCGTGCTCCCCTTAGCACGAAGTGCTGTTATGAGTGCTCCCCTCGGGATAAACTGCTCCGCTGGCCCAGGAAGCCTTCAAGGCTTCAACCCTATGCCCAACATGATGACCCAGATGATGGCCAACTTCCCATGGCAACACTTCATCAATCAAGTGCTTGCCACTCAGGGAAACAACAGCAATAGCAGTAATGTGGATGCAAGGACTGAAGAAGACTTGGCTAAACCATACAAGCCAAGTAACCTTTCATGCTTTTCAAGGCAGATAGCCGATTATGATTTCCAGTCAAAGATCAAAATGCCAGCCCACATCAGAACGTATGATGGGACTGAAGATCCTGAGGACCACCTTCAGATCTTCACCGGTGCAGCTCGGATAGAGAAATGGTCCAACGCTGAGTGTTGCCTAATGTTCATGCAAACTCTTGTTGGATCCGCCAGGATCTGGTTCAACGATTTGCCTGCTCAAAGTGTTCGAAGCTTTGATGATCTCAGCAAGGGTTCCTGGCCAATTTCTCCCAACAAAGACGATATGTCAAAGATGCAACAGTGATCTTTCAGATAAAACAACGTGATGATGAAAGTCTCCGTGCTTTCATTGAACGATACAAGAAGGAAGGTCTGACTTATGTAGGGGCCGATGAGAAAATGAGAGTGGCTGGCTTCATTAATGCCATCACCTCTAAGTACCTTACAAGGGATTTCAACAAATCTCTACCCAAGACCTTAGAAGAAGCTCTTGAAAGGGCTGAAGCCCACATCCGGGGAGAGGAGGCAGTAGACATTAAGGAACAAAGAAAAAGAGGGTCCGGCTGGAGAAGCAACAGTCTAGCCAGAAAAAGAGGGAACTTCAACTCCTATGACAGACGGTTAAAGGGTTCAGAACCTCGAAGGTCTGAAGGTCGGAACCTTTCAAGCAGGGAAAAAGGCATAAGTTTCACACCCCTCACAAAGACCCCTCAAGAAATCCTTGCAACAGAAGAAGTTAAACAAAACTTTCGGCCTCCTAGACCTCTCCCCAAAAGCAGGAAAAACGAGAACTCCACCCAATACTGCGAGTTTCATGAAGAAAAAGGTCACCACACCAATGATTGCTTCCAACTCAAGAAAAGAATAGAAGAAGCTGTTAAGTCCGGAGAACTCGCTCATTTGGTAAAGGGAGTCCGGGACAAAATGGCTGAAGGAAAGGGTAAGGAAGTCAATATGGTAGATTTCGATGGAAAGGTTCCTCACAAGAGGCAGAGGTTGGAAGCTTGGGAGCTTCAGTGTGTCTGTTTCCCCCCTACGGAGAATGACCCTCTCCCTAGCCCTCTCGTGGTAGAAGCTACCGTGGGAACATTGCAAACATGCAAGGCATACATAGACACGGGGGCAGCCACTGAAATTATGTTCGAAAAATTCTTCAACCGATTGAGCAATGAAGAACGTTCAAGGCTTCAACCCTCTGGGACCTCCATAAAAGGTATCGCTGACATACCCCTCAAGCCTTTAGGGCAACTGACACTTAATGTTCGTTTCAGTGAAGGTTTAAAAGAAAGAACCCAACCACTCACCTTTGTGGTTATCAACATCCCCTCCAGCTATGATGTGATCATCGGAAGACCAGGACAGTGTGCATTTTACATGGCAGTGTCTGTTGGCCATGGCACAGTCAAATTTCCCACCGAAAGGGGCATAGCAACCCTTCAACCCTCTCAGGAAGCCTACATGGTTGAAGGTGAAAGATCAAACAGTGAAGAAGACAGGCAAAGGTTGGTCATAAACCCCAAATACCCTGAACAAAGAATAAGGGTCAACCCAGACCTTTCTCAAGAAACCCTTTCATACCTTGAAAAATTGCTAACACACTACAGCGATGTATTCGCTTGGTGTCCTGAAGATATGACCGGGATCCCCCGGGACATTGCCGAGCATGAGTTGAGAATACCACCAGAGGTCAAGCCTGTGGTCCAGAAGAAAAAAAGCTTGGCCCCAGAGAGAAGTCTGGCAGCCTGCCAAGAGGTCGAAAAGCTTGTGTCAGCCGGTATTCTCCGAGAAGTCAAGTACCAGTCATGGGTTGCAAACCCGGCCATGGTCAAGAAACCAGACAACTCTTGGAGGATGTGCATAGACTTTAAGGATCTTAACAAAGCTTGTCCTAAGGATTGCTATCCACTACCAGAAATTGATCTCAAAGTTGACTCCCTCACAGGCTACTCGTTCAAATGCTTTCTTGATGCATACAAAGGCTATCACCAAATCCTCATGAAAAAAGAGGATGAGGAAAAGACAGCCTTTCACACGGATAAAGGAATCTTTTGCTATCAAAAGATGCCTTTCGGTCTCAAAAACGCAGGAGCAACCTATCAACGGCTCATTGACAAAGCCTTCGAAAGCCAAATCGGCAAGAACATGGAGGCATATGTCGATGACTTGGTTATTAAAAGCAAGACGGAATACCAAATGCTCGATGATATTCAAGAAACTTTCAAGAACCTCAGAAAGGTTAACATGAAGCTTAATCCGGAAAAGTGTTCATTTGGATTCGAAGAAGGAAAATTCTTGGGCCACATTGTTGGAAAACAAAGCATCAAAGCCAACCCTAACAAAGTAAAAGCCGTCCTTGAAACCAAGCCACCAAAGACCAAGAAGGAAGTTGAAAGCTTGAACGGGAAGCTTGCAGCCTTGAAGCGTTTTACCTCAAAGTTAGCCGAAAGATCTCTGCCCTTCTACAAAACGCTCAAGAACTGCTCAGATAAAAAGGATTTCAAATGGACTGAAGAAGCTGAAGAAGCTTTCAACCAGATGAAGCAACATCTAGCTTCCCTACCAGACATTGCGGCACCAAAAACCGGGGAGTTAATATCGATGTACCTCTCAATCACGGACGAGGCCATTAGTGCAGTCCTCACCATTGAGCGAGACAAGGCCCAGGTACCCGCTTATTTTTTCAGCAAAACCTTAAAATTAGCTGAAACAAAATACCCTCCCCTTGAAAAACTTGCCTTAGCCTTAGTTCAAACAGCTAGAAGGCTTCGAAGGTATTTCCAAGCACACCCCATACAAGTGGTCACCGACCAACCTATTAAGAGTGTGCTTGAAAAACCTGAAAACTCGGGGCGATTAGCCAAATGGGCCATAGAACTAGGTGAACATAACATCACCTATGTCCCAAGGAAAGCTATCAAGGCTCAAGTCTTGGCCGATTTCATTGTGGAAGTCCCAAACCAAACAGTCACCGATGTAAACACTGCCACCACTGAACCTCCCAACCCTGAAGCCTGGAAGCTTTTTACCGACGGGGCTTCAAGCGTTGAAGGGTCAGGGGCTGGATTAATTTTGATCAACCCAAAAGGTTTGGAATTCACATATGCTCTTCGTTTTGATTTTCAGACCACCAATAACGAGGCTGAATACGAAGCACTAATAGCCGGCTTAAGGCTGGCCAAAGAAATGAAGGTTGAAAAGCTTGAAGTGTTCACGGATTCGTTGCTGGTCTCAAGCCAAGTGAATGACAGTTACATAGCTAAAGTGCCCAACATGAAAAAATACAGAGAAAAATCCAAGGAACTGATGAGTACCTTCCAAACATGCAACATCAAACAGATCCCCAGATCTCAAAACAAAAAGGCCGATGCCCTAAGTAAGCTTGCATCTCTCACTTTTGCCCACCTCACCAAGAAGGTACTGGTAGAAGTGTTGAAGGCCCCATCCATTAATGAATTGTAGGTTCAAGATGTGGTTACCGAAGAAGAACCAAACTGGATGACTCCCATAAGAAAGTTCCTCAAAAATGGTGAATTACCCAATGATCAAGTGGAAGCTAAAAGGGTTGAAATCAAGGCAAGGCAATACATACTGCAAGGAGAAACCCTTTACAAAAAGGGTTACCTTGCTCCCTTGCTAAGATGTGTCGGTCCCGAGCAAAGTAAGTATTTGATCAAGGAAATTCATGAAGGAGTGTGCGGAGCTCACTTTGGAGCTAGGTCGGTAGTTGCAAAGCTCATGAACCTCGGATATTTCTGGCCTTCAATGCATCGTGACACAGCTGAAGAATTGAAGAAATGTGATGCCTGCCAGATCCATGCACCAATCCCAAAAAGTCCCAAGCATGATTTAGTCCCAATAACCTCCGCTTGGCCATTCCATAAGTGGGGAATGGACATTGTTGGTCCATTTCCCCCAAGCAAAGGGGGAGTGAAATTCCTACTGGTGGCGGTAGACTATTTCACCAAGTGGCCCGAGGTCAAGCCACTTGCCAAGATCACAGGAAAGCAAGTCATTAACTTTGTCTGGGAAAACATCATTTGCCGTTATGGATTGCTAGGAGTACTTGTCACCGATAACGGAAGGCAATTTGCTGAGAAGCCTTTCAGCGTTTGGTGCAAAGAATACAAAATCGATCAGGTTTTCAGCTTAGTGGCTTATCCGCAATCAAACGGGCAGGTTGAGAGAACAAGTAGAAGCATAGTGGAAGGCATAAAGACAAGATTGGGAAGATACGAAAGCAACTGGCTTGAAGAATTGCCTAGTGTCCTATGGGCAATTAGAACAACAGAAAAAACAAGCCATAAGAAAACACCTTACAGCTTGGTATTTGGATCCGAAGCTGTGATCCCTGCCGAAATAGGAGTTGTAACCCAAAGAATTGTCAACATGGATCCCGAAACAAACCAAAAAGAGACCATGTTGAATATACAACTCCTAGAGGAAGCAAGAGATCAAGCCGCAATTCAAGAAGCCAAATACAAGCAACAAATGGAAGCTTACTACAACAAAAAAGTCAAAAACGAACGTTTCAAGCTAGGGGATCTGGTCCTCAGAAACAACGAAGCCAGCAAGAAAGAAAATCAAGGAAAGCTTGGCCCAAAATGGGAGGGCCCATACACCATCCTTGAAGCACACAAAGGTGGATCCTACAAGCTGGCTGATTCAGAAGGCAAAAGGCTTCCAAGGCATTGGAACGGCAAAACACTGAAAAGGTTCCATGTTTAAACGGAAAGTTTGGTTTGTATCAAAATGTATTTCAAGCAGGATTATGAATACCTTTTGTAAAAAGCAAGTATTGCTTTAATGAATGAAGTTGTTTTTATCAAACTTGTCTTTCTATCCCAAAATCAGGTTGAGAACCTAGCAAAAAACTCCATGGCAAGGGCCATGTAAGGGGATGAGCTCCCAGGCCACATCGCTCAATAGGTTCAAGGGTTGAATGAGCCTATATAAGGGGTGAGTTCCTAAATCAATACAACTCCATGAGACTTGTTAAGAAAAAATAAAATTGTCTCATAGACGGGTATAAGCAGCCTACACCAAATGCTCCCTAAGTCTTAGAAATATAGTCTACAAAAAGGCTAAAAAACCAAAAGAAATAATTAAAAAGATAGGTGCCATCTCTTCTTGTTAAAAATGCCAAGGCTAAGTGTCTGCAGCACTGAACCCTTTTAGGTATAAAAAACATAAGGGCAGCACAAACCCGACAAAGACAAAGTTACAAAAAGAACAAAGCAAATCCAAAAAGAACAAAGTCAATTGGACAAAAATCACAAAGGTACAAACCAAGCCAGGACGAAAAACCAAGAAGCCTTCAAGGCTTCAAGCCACCCGGGCAATACCCCGAAACCTTAAAGGCTTCAACCTATTGACAGACAGCCAAAAGGCTTGGACGGTTAAAAACCAAATGGACTGCCTTGACCAAAGAGGCACAAGTATAAAACCATAATAAAAGAAAAATAGTCAAAACATAACATCATATAAAAGAAAGCCCAAAAAAGACTTTCAAACATAAGTTAGAAGCAAGTCCTAGTAACTTGCAAGCTTAAACTACTGTTCCAGCGGCCACAAAGGCCTTAAAACACAACCAACAGGAACCTTAAGGGTTCCTAATAACCTAATATTGTTCAAGTTAACATTACAAACATAAATTGTTTGCTAAGAAAGCTACGAATCAAGCATCAACAGATTTGGAAACTCCAGAACCTTCGCCCTTGGCCTTCTTTGTTTTCTTCAACTTTTTAGTCTTCACACCTCCATCACCACCAACCGCTGAAGCCTCCAAGCTTGCATCCTTAGGAACATCCGGTTGACCTGAAAGGGTATCGTCACTATCACCCGAATAAGACCTCTTCCTTGAAAGAGATCCCAGGATTTCAGCACAGACCTTCTCATTTAAGCCCTCTGGCTTCAAACCCTGCAACACAGCAAGAGGCTTACCAAAGCAACCAGAAACTTGATGGATGTAAGGATAAGTCAGCTTCTCCATTTGTTCAACGGAGCCTTTAAAAACATCAGATGCCTCGGGCCGAAACAGAGGTGACTTCTCCAAAGGATGACCGGACTCATGGAGCTTATAACCTGCAATAAGACCTTGGTGTTTTCCTAAATTGAGCAGCTTAGTATAAACATCGCCAAGGGCAGAATTAAACTCTTTGGAGTGCAGCAGATAGGTAACCACTTGATGGAAACCCTGCTCAATGAGCCATTGGTTATCCCCAGTAGCCTGAGCAACTGAAGCCTTCAACCCCTCTTTCTCCTTACCAAAAGCCTGTTGCTGAACAAACAAAGCTTCCCGGTCAGCCCTAAGTTTCAACCTATCAGCCTCGAAGCTCTTTTTCAAATCACCCATCTCAATCTCATGCGTCTTTTTCAGATCACTAACCTTCTTCTCCCATGCTGCTTCCTTCTCGGCAAAACCAGCTATCTCCTTTTTCATCCCAGCCATGGAGGATTTCATTTTATCCTTCTTCTTGGAGAATTCTTCATATTCCCGCATTCTCTGACGAAAACGGGCAATGCCTTGAGGAAGCATGGCAGCAAGATTGCAAGTACTCAAAATCATACGGGACAACATCAGGTCATCATCCATCCCAGCAATAGTCTCGTGCACTGAGGGAGGAGCAATGTGACTCAGAGCATCCTCACAAACAGCAGCATCTTTGAAACTGTCATCATTCTTCACCGACCAAGTAGGCACATAAATCCCTTCCGGGTCCAACCCTTCAACGTCCCTGCTCGAAGACTCCTGAACAGGAGTGGCAACAACCTTCTTGCTTGAAACCTTTTTACCATGGACAACCAATTCCTTAGCCTTCTCAGCACCTGCTTCAACATCTTGATCTCCCGAAACTTCAATATCGTCACTCAAGTCCACTGGTTCAGTAGAAGTGGATTGAGGACCAGCTTTCAACAACCGACGAGAAGATCGACGGGTTGAAGATTTAGGAGCATTAGACTTAGAAAAACCCTTGGCAGTAGCAGCACTAACATAACCTGAGCCCTCAAACCTTTGATCAGCAGTCCTAACCACAACATTCTCACCAGGAACAGACGGAGCATCCTCAAAAACAACATCAGAAGTATCGTCGCTCTTAATAAAATCCAAAGCAGACATGACTGCAAAAAACAACAACACATAAGTCGTAGATTAAGAAAAACATAAAGAGGACAAAAAAGGAAAATGCATACCCATGCCACTCCTCATAAGAACCGGATCCCAATCAACATTCCCCCAAATTTTACTAACCCCTAATAGAACAAGTAAGTGTTCAGGAAAGGGACGAACCCTCGAAGGGCACCCCCGGATGGCATTGAGAAAAACAGCATTCAATTCAGACTCGGAAGGTTCCGGATCATTGAGAACAGCATCCGGATTCCTCCACACCATTTTAAATGGGAGAATAGTATCGGAAACCCAGAAAAAGCGGTCTTTCCAAGCCCCAAGCGTAGTAACCATCGATGAAATAAGGCAGGTATCAACTTTGGTTGTTTCAAAAGTAAACCAATCGCCATTCTTAGCCAAACGAAAAAACCGGCGAAAGAGTAAAAGGGAAGGATCATACCCAAGAGCACGACATAAAACCTCAAAATGCAAAACCCTAGCCATCCCCTTTGGATGAACTTGCCCAAAAGAAACCCGATAATACTCCAACAAGTTCAAAACAAAAAACGAAAAGGGATAACGAAGGTTTGAGAACTCAAAATGACTACAATAAAGGGCAATCGAACCAGAAGGTGGTTTATCAACGGGAACATCACAAGCAGGGGCAGTGGGGTCAAACTTCCTATCAATACCATATTCCATACAAAATAAATTTACATCCTCTTGTGTTAACCGGGAAAAAGATTTTGCTAAGTCCTTACGAGCACCCATTTTTTGAAAACGGAAAATGAAGAATGCAAGATGAAAAGGAAACCGGAACTAACCTTAGAGAAGGAGAGAAAATGGCAGAAACTTGGAAAAAATTATGAAACAAATGGATAAGTTTGGAAATATAAAATAAATATAAGCCTACAATAGGGGTAATAATAGTAAAACAGTAACTCCTGCGAAAACCGCCACCCTATCAACTGCCATACATCAATCAAATCAATTGTCAGTTATTTAAAATTCAAATTCAAAACATTAACTGCCTTCAACCTTTCAAGCCTTCAAGCAACGAACCCTCGAAACCTTCAAGCAATAAAATACGTACATAAAAGTCAGAAGTCTTTGAGCTTATCACCCAAAAGCCTCTGACTTGGGGGGCTGATGACGGGGGTAGCTCAAGACTAAATAAAATGATTAAATATGTAAACGCTCAAAAGGTTAAACGGTTCAACGGTTGAAAAGCTGTGAGTTGGGAAAAGCAATGTAGAAACAGTAGCCGGTCACATCTGGAGATCGCTTCACCAACCCGCAGCCGCAAAAGCAAAGCAGGTCTGCCAATGCACACTATTATCCGGGGGTCAAAAGCCTTCAACCCCCGAAAGGGGAAACCCTCCACTGCAAGCGAGGTTACTAGTCTAATACATTCCACTTCGGGAGATGCCTTCTCTTATAAAATGACACTTCATTTACTTTAGAAATCATCTCCTGACCAGCTCTGATTCTCCAATCTCTGGTCATTCACATCGAATGCTTGTCTCGCACAAGTCATTCCCTTTCACATCCAACACACACATTCCCTTTGCTACCACTTCCAAATCTGGGTACGATTCAGATGAGGATCCATAGCAAAGAACAACAATAAACTAGTAAACCTCCTTCCACGTCTCGCAAACGTGGGGGGACCCCACGACCTGCGTTAGGCAAGGTTGAACCCTTCAACCATTCTGCCTAGCCAGTCCAGCTACCACCGTTGGTCTTGTATTTGTTGCATCAACATGAACTTAAGCGTAATGTAAGAAACAAAAGTTTAAATAATTAAAAGAGGCTCAAACATATGGCTGCAATATGTAGCTTAATTAAAGGCCCTCATATGTCATGCCAAAAATGAAACGTAACTCGTCATAGCCAATAAGTCTGCTAAACCTAATAAGCAAACACTAAAGCAAGAAAGTCAAAGTTACAACCGTTGGTAGAACATAGGCCCCCACAAACCTAAATGGTACAGGCCAAACAACAAAAGGAGCAACACACCTAAAGCAAGAAAAAGAAACAAAGCCAAAGGTATAACCCACAATGCACCATAATTTTACTAATTAACATTATATAAAATAGATTTAGATGTTCATGTTATCGGCTGCAGCCGTTGGCTTCGTTGAAGCCACCTTGGTTGTCATGCCTAGATAAAAATGTCTTCATAGCTGTAAGAGAGTTAGTCACTATTTGACAACCATTGATCATTAAAAAGGCACATCTACAACAAAATCGATAAATGCGCCATCATAAAAACAATAAACGAATCATCAAAGCATGTTAGCTCATGTAAATACAAAAGCTAACAACATCCACAACATACCAATCAGAAATACGTCTCAGATAATGTTGCCCTTGTCATCATTGACCACATAATTACGTGAAACAAAACAGCCCAATAGAAGCAACATAACCAAGATAAACATGTAAGAAGCCTACATGCCAGGCGAAGCATCTACAAAGGTTCTAGTAACATAATCAGATCATGTGAGCATATACAAACACAATAACCAATAAAATCATCCTTATCCACTAAACATGCGAGGCAATGTAAATGCACTTTATGTGATGAAGTGTCGGATTTGTCAACTCTTAGATTAATAGGGATGAGAATGTAAGTTGGTTAAGTATTTTGTACGAGTTTTGGATTATTGTAAACTTCAGGGGAACTTATAACCCCTAGAGTATTTCGGATTAGTGTGTTCACCGGAACTTAGTAGTCCGTTTTATTGATGTTCAGGGAAATTGATTTCCCTAAACTTATAAGTTCTGTAGTATAGGGTTTATTATCTGGAACTTAAGTTTCATATTATCAGTGTTACCCTATATATATATAGGTTTGTGTGATGTAATAGTTGGATTTTTGGCATTAACAAATTGTATGTTTGCTTATTGGAATACAAAGTGCGATTTTATAATGATTCTCTGTTTCAACTCCTTTATGTTAGTGTTTACAGTTGGTACATGTATCATGATGGATTCTGCACATCACGATACCTAGTGTTTGTCGTTTAGATCTTGTTTCAGTGTGTTAGGTGACCTTACAAGTGGTATCAGAGCAGGCTCTGTATAGAGAGTGCTCGTACAGTTGTAGGCATTAGATCTAAGGTTATAGATCCCAATATCATTATGGATCACAGTGGTGATGATTGATGAACACACAAACAACTATTGATTAGGTGTTTGAATGTTTAAAGTAAGAAATCAAAGTAGAAAGTGAAGAATCTTGAATAAGTGTGAATCAACCAATGTTGATATAGAATTCGATAAGGTATAACACAACCAAGTAAGCACACAAATCTGAAGAACAACAATTGAATAAAACACCAAGAACATACCTAGTCCAAGAAACTTGGAATGCTAGGTTTTGAGACAATTGTATTAATACTACGGCTAACCTACGTGATTATAATTACGCAGGTAACATAAATATGCCGCCAACAATACCAAAACCCTAATTCAACTTTACATTTAACCCCCTTGACTATTTAAAGCTATTACAAAATGTTCTAAGCTATGTTTCTCAATCACCAACGGTCACAAATGCTCTAACGGAGGTCTAGATTCGAGAGGATTTTGAGATCGAGATGTTGTTTTTGCTCTTTCAGTGTTTTCAACGATTTTAGTGATTTTCAGCAGATTTTCATCAGAATTCATTAGATTGGCGATGGAATTTGATTATGATTTAGTTTGGTTGTTGATAGATTTGATTTAAGTAGAAAATTTGATTAAATTTGGATCAGATATGAGTATTATGGACTGATTTAGTTGGGTTTTTGGTTGTCCAGAAAACATTCTAGGTGTTCTGGAAATTTTGAGTTGATAACTGTCTGTTCGGGATTTCTCATAGTTTGTTAGAGTTCTGGATTATTCATTAAGTCTTAGTGTGTGTATCGCGCTCTGACTGAATATTCCTGAAGGCATTGTTCCGAGTTACTTGAATATTATCCGAAGTATAGATGTTCCAGGTTTTGTTCTTGTGTTCCGGGTATAGAAGTTTATCAAGTAGGGATACTGTTAGGGGCTAGATTTTAGTTGTAGCGGATCCAATATTCTGAGGCATTGCCTGGATCAGTTATCCTTAGCGGGTAGTGTAGGGACTCAGAGGATCAAGGATCCTTATCATTACTTATAGTTTCTAACAATTGTTCTCGATGTTTTCTTATGTTTATGTGCAGGATATCAACGAAGTGGACTGATGTAACAACCCGACTTTTAAAGTCAAAGTACAAGTCAAAGACAAAGTCAAGACACGTCAGCATTCAGATCTGTTATTTCTTACTTAATTATTGCTTGTACTCTCGAGACTCGATAATCGATACCTTGGTTAATGCTATTTAGATTACTGTTGTTAATATGTGAAGTAACAATGTGATGAACGCAGCTAAACGCTATTCTACTTAAACATTGTCACATCGCTTTCGCATCGCAACTCGAATCGCAGTTACTTGATTATTCTATATGTGTGTGTTATTGTTATGCTTTTTACTTGTGCATGTTTATATATGTTTAAAGGTGTTATTTGCAACTCTATCGCAACGCAATCTAATCGCAAACGCTAAACGCAAGTTTACTTACTTTTAGGTTGTTATGTGTTAGTTATGTTATTTGTGTAACTATTGCTTAAAACTATCGCATCGCTTACTCGCAACTCGCTTAAACACAACACAACTCTCAACGCACGAAATAAGAGTCGGAAAACTAACCCACACGCGCCGTCCGATCGAACGACCAACCGATCGAATGGACATTCGATCAGACGGCCGTTCGATCGAACAACCATCCCGACCCGTTAACCTTGCACCGCCTTTCTCACATCTCACTATAGATAACTCTCCTGTCACATCAACTGTTCATTGATGTGACAACTCCGTTCGACCGGTGCACTCTCGGCCTCTTTTCCCTCGATTCCTCGCGATTCTTGTAAGTTTTCTTCCTAAATCTTGTACTTCCATCATCCTCACACACTTTCTCATGAACACCGTGAAATCGTCGAATTTGGGTTTTTCTAAGGTGATGTCATCATGGAGTTCTTATGAACACTGAAGTGTGACCTCATCTCATCAAGAACAGTTCGGATCTAAAGGATTTCTACATGTTTAAACACTGATTTCGCCAAAATCTAAACATTTTCCAGCTGATTTCCACTTTCCTTCAACATTCTTCACTTTTCACTTAAAACGTTAGAATCTGGACTCGTTCGGGCTCTCTACTCATTCTCTAGTGGAGGACCGGTCTGAGAATGGATTTCTACCGGAGAGACGACTGATACACGGGTTGAATATGAAACTCTGTCAAGAACAGCTGAGTCTGATCGAACGGGGTGATTCTCGTCCGATCGAGCGAGTTGGACTTGGTGTGATTTCCGTTGTTTAACACGTCGTCATGCCGTCTCCGTCAAACCGCAAACTTTTCAACTTAACGGATTTCACAAAGTTTTCAAACAGAAGGTTGCTTAATCGAATAGCCGTCCGATCGGACGACCATCCAATCAAATGACAATCCGACCTGGATGACCATTCGATCGAATGACTATCTGACCAGGAGACTTAGGTGGTGTTTGTTTTTTGCTAGAAGTACTTCAGAACCTCTTATGTCTGCGCCGCGCAGACCACGCGCAGACATAAGGGTCTGCAGCTTGTTTGTTTTTTAGAAGAGGTTAGGTCTTCAAACCTCTTCCCCACCTCTGTGTCCTGCAGACTTGGCCTGAGGTCTTCAAACCTCTTCTCAAGAGGTATATCCTTCTCCAAACACATCTCCTACCAGCCACACCTGAATCACCTCCCCCACCACCTTCACCTCCGGCGCCACCACCTCCCCCACCGGCTCCTCCTCCTCGTCGACATACACCTTAGCCGCACCCCTCCTGCTCGATCTCCAATCTCAGCCGCACCCAACCCTAATCCTACCTCCACCTCTGAAATCATAACCACAACCACCGCCGTCATCATCTATTATCATCATCATCGGTCATCATCATCCTCGTACTCTCTCTCTATGGATCTCTCTCTCTCTCTCTGGATCTCTCTCCTCCCTCGATCTCTCTCTCTCTCTCTTCAGAAATACCCAAATCGAAATTAGGGTTTCGGTTGGGTGGTGGCTGAAGTGGTGGTGCTTGGTTGTGATGAAATTAGGGTTTCGGTTGGGTGGTGGCTGAAGTGGTGGTGGCTGAAGTGGTGGTGGTTGGTTATGGTGGTGGAGGTGGACGGTGGTAGAGGGAGGGAGAGAGAGATCAGACAAGTTGTGTGTGTAAAGTGTGTGTCTGTGTGTGTTGAAGACCTTTTGTATAAAAAAAACAAACCCTCTTCTCCTTGCAGACTGCAGACATTTGGTCCACCTCTTCTCCTGCAGATGCCTGCAGATGTGGTCCGCAGACTGCATACCTTTTCCCGCAGAAAAAACAAACAGCTCCTTAATTCTTTGTAACTTTTCACACTTAAACGAATTGCCATCCGATCGAACGGCCAACCGTCCGGATGACCATCCGATCGAGTGACTTAGTTTATATTACAACGAAAACTTCAAAAGTTCAACACTTTACAAATACACTCATTCAGTCGAATGACCATCCGACTGAATGGTCATCCGTCCGGGCGGTCATCCGATCGAATCACCATCCGATCCATCATCTCACACGATACACCGTTACATGCTGTTCAACGCTTACACTATCGTTCTATGATCAGGCTAATCTCTCGACTAGATCGCTCGCTCGACGCACATTTTTACTATAAAACACGAGAATTTGTGTTGAGTCAGGAGTGAAATCCATATCTCAACGAAATTCTCCCTCTCTAATCCGTGATTCTATCATACAATCAGGAATGAAGTTGTTGAGGTAGGGGTGAAACCCGCATCTTAATGACTTGTTCCGCTCTCTATTTTGGTTTTACAAAACACTGACCAAAGTCTCGATGGATTCCAACGACTCAGTTCACGTATTAACCAAAAGGATGCGTGTCGTTCACCACATGTCGGTGAGAGAGCACAGTCTAATAGGCCAAGCATGTACTCGAAGTCCTTGAGAATAGTCGAATCACTTTGGGTTGTCGATGTCTCACACCCAGACCCTTTGTTTTGATTCCGAGCTCGCAGCCGCTGATTCTGTGAATTGTCGTTTTTATGTGTTATTTTATGTGTTTTACGTGGTTTTATATGCTTATATGTTTTGATTTTGGAGATTTATTCGCTTTTTCGCTCTTCGCTTTATTAAACGCGCACCACTCGCACTGCACATTTATCTCAAAATGCTAACAAATCGCAGCCACTCTATGGATCCTCGCCTGCTATGTTACTCGCTTGTGTTACTCGCTATCGCTACCCGCACTCGCTACTCTCGATCGTAATCGCATCTTTGAAAGATAGGTGAATACATGCAATATATGTAGGTGAATACGTGCAAAATATATGGAATATGTGTACTTCTGTGTTCTACGTGCTTCTGTGCTTATATGCTTACGTGTTTATGTGGATTATGTTCCTACGTGTTTAAGTGCCTATGTGTTAGACGTGTTCCTGATGCTTTATCTAGTAATAATAATAAGTACGTTTGCGTGGAGGGATTTGATTATATCCCTTGAATCCTATGGCGATGTCTGTTGCAGACAATGTCGTCATTTGGATCTCATACTTCTCGCGCTACCCGCCGCAACCACGCTGACAAACGCATCGCATCGCTGGTCGCTAGGGAAATGGCCAAGGTTATTCCGCAAATCGTTAGCGAAATCAACGAAGTTGGTAGCAAGACCTCTGAGGAATCTAAGACTGACTTGCCCAAAGCTACTTTTAGCTTCAAGCAATTCAAGGCTTGTGGCCCTAAAGACTTCACTGGTGAAGACGGGCCTAGTGCCATGTTTCAGTGGTTTGACTCGATTGAAGTCACTCTTCGTCAAAGCAGATGCCCATGTCACACCCCAACCGATGGCGGAATCATCGGGGCGTGGCACTGAGCGAAACAGATTGTCCAGAAGTTTCCATAACAACTATCATTACCATTCAATTAAAGCAATACGTCCCATACCGTATCTTAAATAGTCAAACAAGTTATTACAGATAACATCAAAACAAATATTCTGTTCCGACAACTCAGATTTAAATAAGTAGCAATTGTTTATCTGCTTCTAGAGACCCCTAATACGTTATCTACAGACAACTATTTGTTGGGCTCTAAAGCTTTATTCTAGCTTCCATTTCCTACCACACATGCATCCTAAGCACCTGTCACATACGTTAAAATAAAGTCAATACATAAAATGTAAAGGTGAGCATACAAGTTTGATAATAGCATATAGAGTTCGAATTCGTTTACGCATAACCAGCACGTACACATAGTGAAATGAAGCACGTTAGTTATCGACATAGATCCATCGATACCAATGACTGCGGGTTGAGTGCCCGAGGCAGTTCTCAATACATGATTACCACCGTAATCCATGCAAGTAAAAGATCCTTAACAACCCCCGTGTGAACGGGTGCTGAGTCCAAACTATAGTACTATCGTTGCTAAGGCAGGTAGACAACATTCCATGTGTAAACATAACAAACAAGCATTCATAAGCCATGTATAACATGCGTAAATGGTTTAGCGATAAAATAGCTTGAGTAGTGTGATAATTGTAGTTGAATATTCGTAACGTATGTAACACCCAAAAGTGCTAAAAGCAAAAAGGGTTCGAGTATACTCACAACGATTATGGATTGAAGGGAGCGCTTTTCAGCGAGTACGGTTAGCCTGAATAGATTTAATAACGTAATGATAAGTGGCACGCAAAACAGTACAAAGTGAGAGTGGTTAGGATGGCTGATCGTGCGGATCAACTATCCGTGAGAGGAAGTCATCCGTGAGGGTGAACTATCCGTACGGATGGTAATCCGTGCGGATGGTGACCCATCCGGATAAGCTATCCGTGCGCGTGAGCTGTCCGTGCGGACTAGTCGCCCGTGCGGATTGCTTATCCGTACGGACAAGTTGTTCGTGCGGATAAACGTTCAAGTGGATTGTTTCTTCCTAAGGATGTGTTTGTGTATGATGGCTTGTGCTTTGGAGTTTTCATTGTAGCATTTAGAAAACATTTAAGTGTTTCTACCTTTCAAGCCGGCCGCGCGGACGACAGTCCGTACGGATGGCAGTCCGTGCGGACAATGGTAATTCGTGCGGACAGTCTGTGCGCGCGGGCAGAGACAATCCGTCCGGATAGCCTGTCCGTGCGGATGAACATTGTTTGAATTTATTCAAGGTCTTAGTATCTCATCATCCGAAGAGTAATCCATTTAGAGGTCCTCCGTCCGGATTGCTCATTCGTCGATACTCAAGTCTTGTTTGGAAAGTGGGTCCCAAGGGTAGCTCGTCTGGGTGACAACCCGTCCGTATAGCCTGTCCGTGCGGACAGCTTGTCTGATTGTTCTGTTCGTCTACTCTTGGTTTCTGTTGTCGTTTATCGAGACGTTCTGATTGCGTGGCAACCACTTGGAATTGTGTTCTCACCCGCGTGACTAGACCGGTCAGGAACCACCCTAACTTGGCCTGTCGGCAACTCAGAACGGTCATTCCGGTTGACCCCGAAATCAGGTGTCTGGTGGGTAGAATTCCAGATCTAGGACTAGTGCTTCACTATTATCGAGTAGAGACTAGAACTGATCAGATTCGTACCGATCTCAAGGGTAAAAGAAGGAGAGAACTTAGGTTTATTTCTTTCAACTCTTTTATCCTTAGAAAAGTTTAGATTTAGGTGAAGTTATCGTGAAACCTTGTGGAAATCGTTTAGATCTGAGTTATTCTTGGTGGAATGAGGTCAAGCTTGAAGTTCATGAGAACTTCATGATGACGTCACCCGAGAATACCTCAAATCTGGATGATTTCATGGTTGGAAGTTGAGATTTGAAAGATGAAATGGTGTAGAATTGTGTAGTGATCAAGGATGTACAAGAATTAGTGCAAGATCTTACCTGGATTGAGAGAAATCTGAGAAAAAGTGAAGAATGCGTGCGGTTCGGACGTCACTTGCCAAAAGTGGAAAAGTTGGAGAGTGACCCGTGTATTTATAGGATGCTAAAAGGGGAAAGGGTGAGCCTTGCGGATGGCACGTAACCCGGATAGGCTATCCGTCCGGATTGGTCATCCGTCCGGATTGGCAATCCGTGCGGATTGGCAATCCGTGCGGATTGGCCATCCGTGCGGATGTAGCCTGATTTGGTACGTTTGGTGCGATGACGCTTTGGCTTCGGGTTTTCGAGCGATTCGATAGGGTTTCCTAGTCAAATTACTTTCAGTCCCAACTACTTCTTATATGGTTCGACTCAGAATTCGGGTTCGGGTTCGTTTACATTCGAGTTAGACTTCGAGTTCGATCGAGTTCGCTTGATTATCACCACAAACATAAATAAACATGCACAGGTAACACGTAAGGCACACACACACGTATAAATGACAAGTAAAATACATAGTTCGAGTTACGGTTCGATGTCGATTTGATTAGCATAGCTTGATTATTAGTTGATTAACTTTATCGCATTTTTACTTCCTACAGTTCACAGTCGCGTGTCGATTGAAATACGGTTAATACGATTCAATCATTGTAATGAACGACACTTACTCCACATAATATAAATAAATTAAAAACATTTCTACGAGTCAAGTCGCGCGAAATCGGTCGTTGACTTTGACCTTGACTTTGACTTTCACTTATGAAAACACGGGGTGTTACAGCCCAGACCACCTCCATACTGTTAACGCAACTGGAGTTTTCCAGTCCAGGGCTCTGGACTGGTGGACTGCCGAACGAAACAGGCGAGGAAACGACGCAACCTATGGACTCTCTTGGGAGGAATTGAAGGAAATCATGATGAAAGAATTCTGCCCTCCACATGAGCTCCAGAAGCTGGAGAACGAGTTTTGGGACATTAAGCAAGAAGGTGGCGACAATACTGGTCTAACTGCTCGCTTTAAGCAGCTAAGTATCGTTTGTCCTGGCCAAGTCTCAAATCCCAACATCACAATCAAGAAATACATTCGCGCTCTACCTGATTGTGTTGCCGATTTTATTCAATCTGCCAAGACGACTACCATCGAAGAGACTTTTCAACTCGCCGCTGAAATTAATGATAAGCGAGTTTTGGCTGGTTACTTCAAGAACACCACCAAAAGTCTACATCAAGTCACCGCTACTCCCGATCCTGAAACCGCCGTATCGCAAGGGTCGAAATCTTCACGCCACAAGCGCAAGAGCAACAACAACAACAACAAGAACTGTGCGGTGACAGCCGCTCCTCTCAACGCTGTTCCTGCCCAACCTCAGAACCAAAACCTCCAATTAGCAGCACCAGTGACCAACGCACCTCCTGTAAAGCGTGCGTATACCTGTCCGCACCCTCTGTGCCCTACTTGTACTTACCATCATCCAGTTGGGATCGCTTGTTGTTTTTGTGTCCATTGCAACCTCTACGGACACTTTACTGCGAATTTTCGTATTGGTCCTCGTCAGCAAGCCCAAGTTCAAGAGTTCCCACTCCTCAGGGTACTCAAGCAGCTCCTGCTCCCGCTGCTCATGTAAGAGCCTTCTTCGCATGTGGTGATCCTAACCACTTCGCAAACGTCTGCCAGAACCGAGTGGTGAAGCAAGAGCCACAGCAGCAACCAGCGTAGCAACAACATCAACAGCAGCAGCCTCAGCAGCAGCAGCCAGCTCAACAAGCAGCCCGTGACAGAGCATTCAACATCAATGTCCGCCAGGCTCAAACTGACAAAAATGTTGTCAATGGTACGTTTCTTGTCAACAGTATATATGCTTCGTGTTTATTTGATACAGGAGCCGATAACTGTTTTGTATCGTTAGAATTCGAAAATCTCCTAAACCGTAAACAAGCTAATCTCCCAACGACGTTTGATGTAGAAATTGCCACCGGAAGAACCGTCACTGTTAATTCTGTTCTCTGTGATTGTACGCTTGAACTTAACAATCACGTCTTCCCGATCGACCTTATTCTGATGCATCTTGGTAGTTTTGATATCATAGTAGGCATGAATTTTCTTCGCGAAAATCGTGCTGAAGTCGTTTATTTTGATAAAATGATTCGTTTTTCTCTTGCTAATGGCGATCAACTCTGCGTCTATGGCGAAGTATCTTCGAAGGATCTGAAACTCATGTTGTGCATACAAGCGAGCAAGTATCTCTGAAAGGAATACAAAGCTTTCTGGGCGCACATCGTTGTAGCGGAGGAAAAGAAGTCAATGGAAAAAGTGCATGTGGTTCGTGATTTTCCTGCTGTCTTTCCTGACGATTTACCTGGTTTACCCCCGAGTCGTGATATTGATTTCCGTATCGACCTCATTCCTGGAGCTACTATCGCCTCGCTCCATCTGAGATGCGTGAACTTTCGAGTCAACTCCAGGAATTGCTTAATAAAGGCTTCATTCGCCCTAGCACATCTCCATGGGGCGCACCTGTCCTTTTCGTTAAAAAGAAGGATGGATCGTTCCGGATGTGCATCGATTATAGGGAACTCAATAAGCTGACTATCAAGAATCGCTATCCCCTACCCTGAATCGATGATTTGTTTGATCAGTTGCAAGGCGCTACGTGCTTCTCAAAGATCGATTTACGCTCAGGTTACCATAAGTTACGAATTCAGGAGGAAGATATCCCGAAAACCGCTTTCCGAACCCGATACGGCCATTATGAATTCGTCGTTATGCCCTTTGGTCGTGCTTCTCAAAGATCGATTTACGCTCAGGTTACCATAAGTTACGAATTCAAGAGGAAGATATCCCGAAAACCGCTTTCCGAACCCGATACGGCCATTATGAATTCGCCGTTATGCCCTTTGGTCTAACCAACGCACCTGTGGTTTTCATGTATCTGATGAATCGCGTGTGTAAGCCCTTTCTCGACCGCTTCGTCATCGTGTTTATCGATGACATCCTTATCTATTCGAAGTCGAAAGCCGAACACGCGCAACATCTACGTTTGGTTCTCGAATTACTCCAAGGGAATCGACTCTATGCCAAGTTCTCCAAGTGTGAATTTTGGCTAGAGGAGGTTCAATTCCTCGGTCACATCGTCAATTGTCAAGGTATACACGTCAATCTCACGAAGATTGAAGCAGTTAAGAGTTGGATTACACCAAAATCCCCGTCCAAAGTTCATTCGTAAAACTCAAGCCCAGCACGACCTCAAAGCTCTAATCTGTGACGCTCAGCACACCTGCTTCATTGAGAATACCTTGAAGGAGGAAATAAAGAAGTGTGGTGCTAAAACCCAACTTGTCACCAAATCGAACGATATCTATTACTATCTCGATCGCAACTGGATCCCTAGTCGCAATAACCTTCAGGGGATATTGTTGACTGAGGCCCATAAATCCCGATATTCCATTCATCCCGGTGCCGACAAGATGTACCATGACCTTCGTCTTCCGTATTGATGGCCTGGAATGAAGAAGGATATCGCCGTCTATGTTTCGAAGAGCCTGACTTGTTCGAAAGTCAAGGCTGAGTGTTAGGCCCTAAAGTGTGAGACTGACGCATTAAATTAACACAACGGGCTATGGGTACGAACTGGGCTTTACCGGGTTAGTTAGTATTAGGTTTTGGACCTTTATAGGTCACTTGGGCCAAGCTTTAGGCCATGTGGGCCAAGCAGGCCCAAGGGGAGCCCATGTAGGCAAGTGGGCTTGAGTTAGTATAAAAACAAGTTTCTAACTTGTTTTTAGGTTTGAGCCTCATAGTTACATAATTTCCTACAGAGAAAGAGAGGCGGTTTTGGAGTTTGTGAGCTTGTACCAGACGATTTTGCTTATTCAAGTAATAGAATCGTGTGCAAGTTTAAAAGTGATTTTCGGTGTGTTCTTCGTATTTCTTGTTTTTCGGTTTATCTTGAGTATCACCAAGTTTGGATTCCGCACAAACTTGGTGATTGTTTGATATCATTGAAAGATCCGGTTTTCGAGACTTACAAGTGGTATTAGAGCCTTTAGAACCTATTTCTAGGCTCGTTTTGATATCAAATATTCAATATTTTCATTATTTTTGGTTCGGTGTTCTTCACGTTCTTCGTAGTGTTCATCGGAATTTTATCAAAAATCGTTATATTTTGGTATTTTAATCATAATGGAAGTTGTTAAAGTATTTGGGGATATTGTTTTATCTTTTGAAAAGATTTGAAATTAAAAAACTATTTCAAAAAATCCATTATTTTCGAAAGATTTCCTTCTGTGGGGCCTGGTATCTCGGTAGAAATTCATTTCCAAAAGCTTGGATATCATCATCCTCGGTCTCGACTCATCAACATATTCACGGTCTCGACTCTTCAATCATCATTCCAATCCACTGTCTCGAGTCGCAATCTCTTCAACCATCATCATCATCATCATCATCCTCGATCTCGACTCGTCAACATCATCATCATTCTCGGTCTCGACTCATCAACATCTTCACGGTTTTGACTCTACAAGTTCACCAGGTCTTGAGTCCCATCTCCATGGTTTTGAGTCGTTCACTGGTTTCGACTCATTAATCATCGTTCTTCATTCCAGTCGCAACCACAGTCTCGAGTCATCAGCTTCATCACGTTTTGATTCCATCTCCATGGTCTCGACTCACAAAGCTTTCAAGGTCTCGAGTCAACTGGTCTCGAGTCATCAACAACTAGTCTCGACTCACAAAGGTCTCGACTGAGGTCTCGAATCTTCATCTTCCCATCTCGACTGAGGTCTCGAGTAGCAAATATTTTTCAGAGTCGCAATCATTCCGAGTCGCAACCATCTTTCACGGTTTTGAGTTCGAGTTTTCGAGTTCCGGTTTCGAGTTATCAGCAGATTTCGACTCTGGTTTCGAGTTCATCATCACCTCCGGTAACCACCCTCTTCTTCTTCTTCTTCTTCGTCAGGCATCTTCATCATGTCTCCGATCACCTTCATCATTCACCGATCACCGTTTAACCTGTAACCACCATCATCTCCGTTATCTGTAATCCTGTGTTGGTATCGAAGAAGAAGACAGTAGTGGTTTTAGGGTTTTATTATAAATAATAATAATATAAATAATTATTAATCGTTAGGTCATTTTAACATAATCATTTATTATAAAAATTGTTAAAAATAAAAATATAAAAAAAAGGTTTGTTTGGCTGTGATAAGTTTTAACAGGTTTTTGAGGCGTGGTTCAGAAAGCGGGTTCATCCGCGTGCAAAGGGTTTGAGTTAGCGAGTACACAGGTTCTCGTTTGGTTTGTGTTTTGAGGAGAAGAACAAAAGTATCAACCATCCTCTGAAATTATGGCATTTATGTTTAACAAACCCATGACTAAAGAACGTGAAGAGATACTTTCTGTCTTTTGCACTCCTGAGTGTAGAGAAAGAAATGAGGCATATAGGTTACATAACGCTGATTTAATTCAAGATTACAAAGATATTAAAAATAAAAACTTTACTTTGGTTAAAAATGAAAAACTTTATAAAGAAAAAATTGAAGCCCAAAGGAAAGATATCATTCAGTTGAAAGAAGAAATCAGCGTTAAGAATTGTAATTTTAAAGATGCTCTAGCAACAACTAAGGCCTTGAGCAACGAGCTAGAAGACATAAAGTTGAAATATCAGGTTAATGAAATTAATATTAAAAAATATGACACCTCTAGCAAATTGGTCAAGGACATTTGTGATATTCAGCTAGAGTACAAAGAAAAGAAAGGGGCTGGTTTGGGATACACTAAAACTCCTCCTCCATACAATTATAACTGTACTTATCTACCTTTCATGGAAGAGGAGTTAATAAATGAGGACAAGATGACTTATGGCCCAAAAACTGATAAGTCATCAGTCAACAACAAATTTGTTGGTAATAAACAACAAGCCCCGTCAATAAATTTTGTCTCTAAAGGAAATGTTGATCCTAACAGTTCGTTTACATGTGCAGAAGAAAAAGTAGACTTGAGATGTGAAGACACTCTTGGGGGAGAACAACCTTTAAATTCTGATTTACCTAAAAATTGTTTTGATGAAACTAATTCTGAATTTGTTTTGGGACAAAGTATTTTTAGTATGTTTGCTTCTTTAGCATCTAATGGGCCTGATGTTTTGGGCAAGACTGATGATGTTTGTGTTGAATCTGTGAACAATAAGTCTGGTGATGAATTTTCTTCAGTTAATGATGGTGAATGTGATGTTTCTAACCCCTTGGTTGATGATAGTGTTACAGGTGAGGTCCCTCATGATACATTCAGTGAAACCACTGAAACTACTTCTCAAGAAAATCAAGAATATCCTGATTCTTCTTCTGAGTCGGTCTCAGTGGGTGTCCCTAATGTTAAATCTAGTGGGACCCCATTGGAAACCGTTGATACATGTGTTGCCGAAACACGTGTTGATGAAACTTCTACATCTTCTGAAATTAAAACTGAACCAGATTTTGAAAAAGAAGAGGTGGTCACATTAAATGAAAAGTCACAAGAAAATGTTTCTGAAAAGGAAATTAAAACAGAAACTAAATTGTCTTTTCAAAATGATCCTGATAAAATTATGAAAGACGAAAAACATCATCCGTCTGAATCTCATGCTTGTGCTAGTTCTGATCAACAGGTACAGAAGAAATCAGAAAAGGCACACGGAACACAAGCAAAGCAACCTAAGCATGCTAAGCAAGCTCGGTCATCTAGACCCATCAGATCAGCTACTGCTGCTGGCTCTCCGAATCTCTATACATTGAAGCGACATACATGTTTCAACTGTGGAATTCCTGGACACATTGCTAGAAATTGTGTTCATCGCCCAAACGTGCAACAAAATGCGAATATTCACTCTTGTGCTGGTGTTTGTGAGTCGGTTCACAACACACAAAAGGAGCCAAAACGAGCAGATCAAAATCAGGGATATAAGAAGTCTGCTCATCAAGGACAATCACAATCTCGTAAGGCTCGTGACAAGGTAAAGAAAAGCTCCAATCAGGGAGAAAAGACGAAGAATGGTGCTCAAAGCAACAAGACTTCTGCGAACAGCAAATACAAGCACCCAAATTCGTCTTCGTCTGAAATTAAAATGCAGGTGCATCCAACGCAAAAAGGACCGGTTTGTCCTTCAGGACCTGCTAGAGCAAATCAAGCTGCTCAAAATGTCTTTCCGATGAAAAGACAAACTTGCTAAAACTGTGGCATTGCGGGTCATATTGCTAGAAATTGCACAAGGGGTCCCTACGTACCCTACTATATGCAAAATCAGAGGGTTAAATCAAAGGATAACAATCAATCCAAGCCAATGAAGGTATCTTCACCTAAGGCAATGAAGAATGTGAATCCCAAGGTTAAACCTTCTGATAGGGATTGGAATGCTGCCAAAAATAAACGCAAAGCTTTTCAGGAACAAAAACGTGTTTCTAAAACTAACAAACCTGAAACAGCTAAAGTTGCTCAACCGAAGGCAACAAATACGTTTGTTAAATCAAAACAGATTTGGAAACCCAAATCCAAAGCAGCAACGTCTCCAATCCTTGAGACAAAAGGGGACTTATGTTTGAAGGAAGTGTCTTATTTTGATGCTTCAGGAAATCCCAGGACCACGATGGCCTGGGTACCAATGTCTTACTAATCTCCTTACTTTTCAGGAACAACTAAGGAGGAGTTGTTGACAATCTCTGGAATGTTGATAGTGGTTGTTCCAGAGATTAAAAACGGGTAACATTTCACTGTTGTAAAAAGTTCAAAATTTTTTTTTACAGATGATATGTTTCCTATGGAGGACATAACAGAAGTAAGAAATGATCAGCAAAAGGTACCGTTTAAATTCAATACTTTGATTTGAATTTGATTAGTCTTCAATCTGATGACGGAACGGTTAAGCAAAAATATTTTTCTCTTTTTCTTAGTTGATAAATTCGTACATAAAATGTCCTTTCTCTAGTAAATGGTAAATTTGCACAAAAGATTTATGCACAAATTTAGGGGGGGGGGGGAGGGACATATAGATAGATATAGAGTTTAGGGGGAGAAAACTTAGAAAAAGAAAAATACAAGAAGAGTTTGTTGTACATATATGCATTGTATTAGGGGGAGAAAATGAGAAAAATACAAAAACATTAGAAAAATGAAAAAGTCAAAAAGAAGAATTGCATGATATGGGAAGTGAAATAAATGTTCGTGTTAAAGGGTTTAACTAACACATGTAAGGTGCCATAGCTGAAAAGACTAGGATCTACTGCGATATGTCAATAGGCTTGACGCTCAAAAGGATAAAAGATACTAAGTGATATAAACATAATGAACTATGTACCATGTGGGTAACATACCAACGGAGTATGATTTTATAGTCTTAAATCTGGCGTTGATTGATAGCCAACGTCTGAGGTTTCGGGTCTTTATATTGTTGAATCATCCGGGGATATCTTGGCTGTCCTTCTGTTGCATCCAGATTATATGCAGACGTAGACACAATCAGGATATCTTAAAAGATCCCAAGAGGACAAAAACCCTAAGGAATAAAATCTCAAAATGAGAAAATTCCCAATGCTTAAAGAGCCAAATTAGTACCAAAAAGGTATTTGCCTCGCCCTCGTTGGACATAATAATTGGTCGCTCTGCTGTACGAAAGTATTGACCTGTCACCAATGGTCTAACGTTGTAAATCAAAAAGGATGACATCAGTATACTCACCTGTTACGATGAATCGTTGTGCTTACCTTGATCGCGGGGGTATGCCTTGGAATGGGACACACAGGTATAATAGTATAATATTACCTTAAGCATATCACGAAGTTGAAAAATTGAAAGTTGAGCGTTAAAGTTTAGGTGGACAAACATATTGGCAATCGCATAGACCAGTTTAATTAGGCTCGTACTGAAAAGTGTTCCTTAGTTTGCCTGAGAACAAATTTTGATATCATTGCAATTGTAATTGTATGTTATGGTAGTTGTTTATATTTTGAGTTCTTATTTGTTTTTAGTTCTTTAAAAAAAATCAAAAAAAAACTTTTGGAAAAATTCAAAAAAAAAATAATAATATACAAAAATAGTGTTTTTTTTTTCTATAAAACCAAAAAACCAAAAATAGTGTATTTATTTGTTTTCTTAAAATTAAAAAATATAACCGTTCTTGAAAATTTGACTGATCATCAAAAGTTGAAAGAGTTTGAATTGTGAAATCCAAGTACAAGTACTTGGATGTACCTTGTGTTCATATGGTACTCTCCCTGTTGCATAAGAAATCTTTGCTTATGAGTTTGTGAGCATGCGCAAAACTTGATTTCAATCAAGAACAGGGGTTGATGAAGACTGGGATGCTATTAGTTGCTGAAGAAGTCTGAAGCAACACAACAACAAGATGTACATGAGTCAGAAGAACCGGATACGAAATGCTGTCTGACAGTGAAAGTACATTTGAAGAAGTACCATGAACCTGCTTGAAAGACCAAGATTGAAGAAGAAAAGAGCTGTTGAGAATCCTCCACTCACATTCTTTTTGACAAGATTTTCAAGCAAATTGTCACACCCCAACCGATGGCGGGATCATCGGGGCGCGGCACTAGGTGAATCAGATTGCTCAAGAGAATCCATAACAACTAAATTGCGAAAATATTTAATGCGTTCATTATCCCATACTAATAAACAAGTACAATTACATAAGCTGTCATGAATTTTCATGTTCTCTCAACAATACAAATCCGACAACCTAGATTTTTGGTGTGTTTCTAAACTTCCTAGCTTGATTTGATGTAGACTGCGACTAAACCTGCAACATACCTTAAAACAACGTCAATACAAAAGTATTGGCGAGTATACAAGTTTTGATAGAGTAGTGTAAATAGATAAAAAGTGCTGCGAATTACCAAATACATAAACGAGATACCTCAACATACATGCATTTAAGACCGATACTACCAGCTAAGTCACTCGAGCTGCGATTGCAATTGCTATTCATCCTAACTAGACCCCGTCGGGTGCTATAGTACTATACTAGTTAAGGCGGGACCTCGCGAGTATAAGTCCTAACATATATGTAACTAGCATCACGTGTAAATATGCATAACATTTATTCGCAAGTGATAAATAGTTTGATTGAATAATTCGTTTTGATGAATTTGATTTAATAGGAACGTATGTTACACCCAAAATGCGATAAAAAGGGGTTCGAGTATACTCACAGTTGGTGCTCAGCAAGTAAACACAAATTGGTTGGATTGAAGGGAGCGCGTCTGAGAATAGCCTGATTACAGATTGATAGCGTAATGATAAGTGACGTGTAAATCGATGCAAAGTGCAAGTGGGTTGGACAGCAGTTCGATCGGATGGTAGTCTGATCGGACAGCTGGTCGTACGAGTGACAGTCCGTTCGGACAGTTGTCTGGTCGGATGACCGTTCGAGTGGATTGTTACTTCCATTGGGAAGGATGTGTTTGTGTATGATGGCTTGACTTTTGAAGTTTTCGTTGTAGTATTTTGAAAACAGAGAAGTATCTCTACCTTTCAAGTCGGTCGATCGAACGGCCGGTCGATCGGGTGGCAACTCGATCGGGTGGCTGTTCGATCGGACGGTGATCCGATTGGAAAGACACTTTGGTTGCTGATAAGTTCACAGCAGACTGGTCGCTCGATCGGGTGGAAATCCGATCGGGTGACAATCCGTTGGAACTGATGTGTGATGAGGATTTGTAAAACGTTCAAGTGTTGAGGATCCAAAAATCAGCCGATCGGATGGTCGTTCGATTGGACTGCAATCCGTTTGTTGTTCCGATCCTTGAATGTTTGAAAAATTTGTTTAAGTCTTGACCCCAAGTGCAACCCGACCGGATTGCAGGTCGATCAGGTGGCAGTCCGATAGGACGGCAATCCGATCGGACGGTAACCCGTCCCGCAATCTTATCGTTTTACATCTTGGCTATTTCGTTAGGTTTCTATGATTTGATCGAGACGGTATGACTACGAGCTAAACAATGGAAGCTCCACCGAGTCCAAGTCATTGGATCGGATGGGAATCACCCCGTCCGATCAGTTAACTGTTCTCGACGGTTGTTCGTGTTCAACACGATAAGCCGGTCATCTCGTTGATAGGAATCAGTTCTCAAACCGACACATCCCTAACGAATGAGTATAAGATCTGAATGAGCCCTGGTTCTATCAGTTTTTGAGTAAAAAGTTAAGAAAGTTTGAAGAAAACCTTGAAAAAACTTAGATTCGGCTTAGATCTAGGTGAGATTTGTGTTTATACACTGTGGAATCTATCAGATCTGGACTGTTCTTGCTGAGATGAGGTCACACTTCATTGTTCCTAAGAACTCCATGATGTCATCACCTTGGAACGGCTCAAATCCGAGGATTTAACGGTGAAAAAGCGAGATTTGATGGTGAAAATGATGAAGGAGTGCGTGTTGATCGTAGAAGTACAAGATTTAGGGTGGAAACTTACAAGTATCGTGAGAAATCGGGCGAAAATGGCGAGAGAGCATCTGGTCGAGAGAGAGCAGTCACATCAACTGTTGTTGATGTGACAAGTGGGGTATTTATAGGCAAAGGAGGAGAAAGGCGGTGCAGTGCATCGGATCGGATGGTTGTCCGATCGGTTGGCTGTTCGATCGGATGGCTGTTCAATCGGATGGTTGTCTGATCGGAAGGCCATTCGATCGAAGTGCCATTCGATCAAACGCCTCCGGCGAGCTGAGTTTTAGCGTTCCGTTTCGATTGTTAAGCGTTGCGATAGTTTGGTTACACATTCTCATCCATATTTTCATATATTTATTATAATTAGCCACATTGGGTCGTATATACATATCCATATTTCAAAGTTTCGTTACAATAACCGGGTTTCGTTTTGAATATGCGTTACTTTGCGATGCTTCACGGTCATCGAGGAGGGTAGAATAGGTCCTCACTCAACGTCGTCATGAACGTTAATGTGTGTGCTGCGGTGTGTGTTTTGAGGAATGAGTTGTACTGCGACACATCACGGCTATCAAGGAGGGTAGAATTGGTCCTCACTCGACATCTTCATGGTTGTCAGCAAGTACAATGTGATGTGATAGTGATAAAGTACGCGAATTTATGCGAAAATACTGCAATATAGCGATATATGCGATATAGGTACATTATGATCTGAATCTCTGGTGCTAGGCGTAACGAGTCTTACGAGTAGTAACAACGAATGAATGTGTGGGTTGTTACAGTCTCCCCTGCTTTAGGAAATTTCATCCCGAAATTAATCCACAAGAAGGGTCGCGAGAGTTGATGCGATTGAGAGTATCGATTAAAAGCGTCAAAATAAACGAGCGATTAATTGCAATTCGGCAAGAGAGAGCGTTGCGATGACTGACGAAAGCAGCGAGTAAAGCGATTCGTATATGTTGGTGCATATGTCTGTCGACTTCGTCTTGTATCGAGTCTTGTATGTATTTAGATAGACCAGGGCACGTTTTACGAGAAATGTGGGAAAGGAGTAATTTTGCACGAAATAGCACATTGCTATTTCGTACGAAATCAACTCTTGGTATTTCGCACGAAATACTAATTTCGCATGAAATCTAATTTCGTGTGAGTCAGTTCATGCGAAATAGCCAACCCTATATATTGGTGCCTTGTGATTTCGTTTGGAGTAGTTCCAACTTTCCGGTTTCAGTGCCGAACTGCTGCCGGAGTGTCTACTCGCTGTAATTCTTTGTCAAATCAATCAAAAGACAGTTTAAAGTGAATTGCAAGCTGAATTACCTCGATATGTTTGTTTTCGCCTCTCGTATTGAGCATAAACTCTTCTGAACGACTTGTTTGGTCGGTAAAACGATCCTACAAGTGGTATCAGAGCTCAGGAGGAAGAGTTCATACCAATTCAGCTGCAAAATCTGATTTCTACACCTTCTTTTTCAAAATTAACAAATTTTCACCGTCAAAATGCTTTGAATTTCACACATTATATGCGAAACTGTGTTTTAACAAAGCCTTGAAAGAATTGAACCTAAAATCAGCTTAAAACCTGTTCAATTTTGGCAAAAACAGCTCGAGATGATGGCATCAGCAGTATTTCGCACGAAATAAGGTTCTAATTTCGCACGAAATAGCCTTATTTCGCACCAGATTGTTATTTCGTTTGAAAGGTTACTTAATTTCGTTCGAAATTACGTATTTCGTTCGAAATCACGTTATTTCGCTTGAAAGTTCAGTTATTTCATACGAAATCACTTATTTCGCACGAAATTAGTGTATTTTGCACCAAAGTGGTTATTTCGTTTGAAAGGGTGATTTCGCACCAAAGTGGTTATTTCGTTTGAAAGGGTGATTTCGCAACAAAGGGTATTTCGTTTGGAATTAATTTCGTTTGAAAGTGACTGATATTGTGAAATTTTGAAACCGAAACATGGAAGAAGAATTTTATAACGCCTTTGCTACCCCGATTACTGTTGCTCAAAGTACTATGCTAGAATATGAAATGGGGACCATGCAAAAACCGCCAAAGCTCATGAATATCGAGGAATATAAAGGATGGGAAGAGCGTTTCGAAAATTGGGTGCAAGCTAGTTATTTGGATGCTTGGGAATGTGTTGAAACAAAATATGTTAGACCGATGAATGATGACGAAGAGGAGATTGCTATTAAAGACTTAAGTGCTGATGATAAAAAGAAATACAAAAATGAAAAGATGATGATCAGTTTACTGCAACAGACTGTTAAAGAGGACATCTTGGTTTTATTGCAACACAATGGAAGTGCATATTTAATTTGGAAAGCTTTAAAATCAAAGTTTGTTGGAAGTAAAGAAATGATTAAAAACAAGAAATCACTTTTTGAAGAAAGAATTTGATCTATTTCGTGGTTGTAGAACTGAAAGTACTAAGCAGATCATCGAAAGATATTGCAATTTGTTAGTTAACATGAAGAGGGTGAGCATCACAAAGGACAATGAAGAATTAATTGAAAAGTTGGCTGACGCATTGCCACATGAAACTTGGGGCACATATCTGATGATGTTGAGAAATAAGAAGGATTTTAGCAATCTAACACTGAGCAAGTTCATTGAGAAACTTGAAGCTCAGGAGATGGAACAAAGGAAGATCTCGAGAATGAAGGATTTTGATGGTGAACAAGATATCGGTCTTTATTACAAAGGAAGTATCAGTGACAAGACCAACATGTCACCAAAGGTTGAAACGGCATTCAATGCTAAAAGTTCATCAGGAGGGTCATCTAAAGGATCAAACAGCAAATCTGGTTCTTCTTCATATCCATCATATGATCCAAACTTTTCAACAACAAAGAATGGAAAGAAGTTACAATGCAACATGGTATTAGATCTTGAAAATGGTCAAAATTACACAGAGGAGGTTGCAAAAGGTCACATGTCTTTGTTGGTAACTGTGTTAGAGTCATATGAGAGTTTAGTAGCAGGTCGGATCAGGAATCCAATGTTGACAAAAGAGGATTATGATCAGATTGATGCTGAGGAGATGGAATTAATGGATATAAAGTGGTGTTTGGCGAGTGTATTGAGAAGAGCCGAAAAGTTTAAACAAATTACGGGAAGAGATGATTTCCGTGATGCAAATGTTTCTACTTTAGGTTTTGATAAATCTGAAGTTACTTGTTTTCGTTGCAGGGAAAAGGGACACTTCAAGAGAGAGTGCACAAACCGCGAAGCAAGTGGAGCTCAAAATCCGTTCAACAACAATGATTATTATCGGAAAGCAATCTATCATCAAGTTGCTCAACAATCACATCAACAACAACCACAAACTGCTCATGCCAGAAAGGAGATGGAAGAATCATCAAAGAGAGCCTGTATGGTGAATCAAGAAGATAAAAAATAATTAAAAGGATTCAGTTGGGACAAATATGTTTCAGCTGATAGTAAAGCATGTCTAATAAATCAAGATGATGAAAAATTACCAGAGGGGTTTAGCTGGGCAAATTTCAGTTGGAATGATCATGATCCTAACAAAACTTCAAATCATAAAGCTTTTTTTGCTTGAGTTGAAGAAGACAGTGATAATGATGATGATTATTATGCAAGAAGAATGGAAGAGCACTTAAGAATGCTAGAGGAGAGTGACAGTGATGATGAAAAAGCTAAAAAGAAAAAGAAGAAAGTTAAAAAACATGTCAGCAGTGATGATGAAGAAGTTCCTGTGATAAGGAAGAAAATAAAAGACATTCCAGTTTTTAAAGTTGAAGCAGAAGCTGATTGACAAAAGATTCCTGTGAAATGTGAAAACTGTGAAGCAGTGAAAAAGCAAAACAATACTTTGATTCATAACATGAACAGATTGAAAGAATCCTATGATGTTCTGAACAAAGCCATGAATCAATACAATCAATCAAGCAGTGAACAGGCAACAACCATGAAAACACTTCAAGGAGCTTTCATGACAAAGCAGAAAGTTGTCAACAATTATATTGAAAAGTGTGCAGTGTTGGAACAGAAATTGGAAACACAGAGGATTGAAGCAGAGAGAGTAAATAGGTTGTTAAAAAGTTACTCATGTACTTCTTATGTTATTCACAGGATTTATCCCACCGTGGAAGGCATGAAGGCATTTGATGAAGAGGAAGTATCTGAAGACAAGAGCTCTGAAAAGAAAAAGGATACTGAAATGAAAGATTCTGGTAAGAAACATAGTGCCAGTTACAACAAGTGTCCACCCCCGCTTGAAAATGGATATTCTCCATGAAATCCAAATTCAGAGAGAGTCAAAAAGGCAACCAATTTACAGTGGGAGTCTGAGTCTTCAGAAAATTTGCCAGACAACATCGATGTCACTTTCACATCGTCTGACACTAATCATGAGTCCGGATTAATAAAGAAAGTGTTCGATCAGGTGTTGGATAACGATGAAACCGAGGAGTCAAAGTTGGAGTCAATCTCAGAGTCAAAGTCTGAAACGTCAAGTCAAACCGTCAAAAAGGACAAACAGGTTTATAATAAAGAATTTATGTTGTCAAAAAATAATTTGAATGACGAAACATTCAAAGTGGCTTATACTTTGAATGATTCTGACAAATTTTATTTTGATGAATAATTTCCAATAAGAGGTGTTAAATCAGAAATGATAAAAAAGGTTTTCAAACTAACAGAAATTAATATTTCTTAAATAAAAAATGTAAATCTTTCTGAAAAACCTAAAAAGTACACCTCAAGAGATCAACAAAGCTTAAACAAGAAAAAAGGTTACAATTCTGGTTCTGGTTTTCAAAAGAAACCAAACCATAATGGTAATTTCAAAAGAAAAGGTTTTGGATTTATTCCACCGAAAAATCATAAAAATGAAAAAACTTATAAACCAAAAACTGTGTTTGTTTCAGGCACATCATCTGAAGAAGAAAAGGAGAAATTGTTCAGAAAGCAGACAAACAAAGAATTCCTTGCTAAAAAGCAAGAAGAAATGAAGAAGGGTGTTGCTCAGAAAAAGTAAACGAGAACCTGTTTTCAATGCAAAACAATTGGCCATATTGCCGGGAATTGTCCAAAGGCAATCCAAAGAAAACAGGGAGTTTCTGAAAAACTGAAAGAAAGGATGGTTGAGAATGAACCACCAACTAAACAATTCAAAGTTTTCAAAAATTCGAAGTTTGAGGTTGGTGAATGTTCAAAAAGGTTTTACAAGAGAAAAGCAAATCTTGACAACCACAAATGGGTTGTTAAGAAATCTGATGATAGTTCTAGCAATGATTCTGATTCATCAAAATCAGAGGAGCTATTTTCTGGCGATGAATCTGATTCCACAAAGTCAGAGGAGCCACAGGTTGAGTTAAAAGATGGAAAGTCAGTTCCACCAATGGATGATGAAAATTTTCCACCCTTGAGGGATGAAAATTTTAAAACAAAAATTGGTATAGTTGAGATTTCAAATCAATTCTTTTCTGACAAGAAAGAATTTGATGTTGAAAAAGCTTTAACCCCAAAGTGAAATTTATTTTTGGAAAAATGATTGATGGGAAAGTCAAAGGGGTAAAAGAATTTTATAAGAAGAAGATGAAAGGTAAGAAATCGAGTGTTGATAACTCGGAATCTCCCAAGGTCTATTAGGCTTGGGAGAATCTCTCTAACTGAAAAAACCTGACTTTCCAGATCTCCCAAGTTGGTAATCGCGGAGCATGAATCGGTATCATTCTTGAAAAATTGTTTTTGAAAATTGAGAATTTTTCACTAGTATGATTTGCCGGAACGCCCAGGTTGGTAAGTGTGGAGTAGGAATCGGCATCTTGAGATTTCAACATACAAGTGGTATTTGGTTGAAAAAGCAAACCTACATGTGGTTGAAATAGGGGATTCATTCATAAGCTGTTGATAGAACAATATGATGAACAAAACCCAGTTTTACAAGTGGAAAAATCGACAAATCTTATTTTCCGGAAAAACCATTTGATTAAAACAAACTTATGGGTTTTGAAATCTTAATGGGAAAATAGTTTGTTGTCAGGGGGAGTTCTGATTGTTTATACTAAGTGGATGGCGATTTGAAGCAATTCACAACAGTTGTCACTTTATTTGTACAGTTTGTTTTCAAATTTCTTTTAAATGTTTTTGCATTTTAGGGGGAGTATAAATTTTTTGAAAATCCAAAAACATTTGAAAATTTGAAAAATACAAAAACATGATAAAACCAGATAAAATCAAAAACATGATAAAATTCAAATTGAGTTTTGTTGTGAAAAAGAGGAAATGATAGTACATCAGTGGACATTCACGGCATGCTAAAGAATTGGAAAGTCAAAATGTGATAAACGGTCTCACTGATGATGTGCCAGTAGGTTTTTACACGCTTAGTAGATTGTGTTCGAGATATAAACCTAAATTTCAAACTTACTTATCTCGTGGGGAACATCTCTCGGATATATGGGTAACCCCCGAAATCTTGTTTGAAAGGTCTCTCTTTCTGAGATACTAGGTCTTTATGCTTAGTGATATCTGGGGTATTATCCTGGGACTTTGGATTTTGCGGAAGCAATGGCCTAGTCCCCGTATAATACTTTTCTGCTTGCTTGAAATATAGCACCCCCCTCAGCATAAAAAATGATGAAACATTGCAAAATGCTAATCATGTGCTGTTGACGAAAAGATTCTCTAAAGGGAACACACCAAAAGTCGAAGTCGTCATCTCTCTGATTTTGCGGAAGCAATAGCCTGAGCTCTCACGGCCCTCGCATTTAACCCTTTACAGATATCATCTAGGTATACTCACCTGTAAGACTGAATATTGGGATCTGGATACGGGAGTATATTCTGAGGTGGAACACGCGAATAAGTTTAAGTGCTTAAAACATTAATCTCGTATCTCGAAACAATTGAAATTTGTGTGAAAATTTAAGTGGATCACTGACAATCTAAGTGAATCGTTTAGAACTTAAAATGATTATAGGTTAACGGTGTTGGTGATTTGTCTCAAAAACTGATATGATCCTCTTACGCAAACTCACAAAAATATTGTTTGTATATATTTCTTTATTTCATTTCCTTAAAAAATTCCAAAAAGATTTTAATGTGTTTTAGCATAAATTTTGAAAAATCCAAAAAGATTTTCGACGACTGATATTGGAAAGCTGATTTTCAAAATTCCGAGTGCTAAACATGATGAACAGGTTTGGGAGAGTTTGCTTAAACTGAGAAAAATTTTGAATGTTTGTCTACAAGTTGTCATTAGAAGTTTTTAAATGATAAATCATTCTATTCATACAAGTGGTTCATCTGAGATTAAAATTGTAAAATCATTTATTGATTGATTGATTCCTGCAAGAGGTTTTAAATCATTTTTTGAAATTAGTTTCTACAAGTGGTAAGCAAAGAACCTAAATTTGTCAAATTTTAAATTTGTAAAATTTATTGTGAGGTAGAGATTGTGCAGGTAAGCCAGGTTTCGATCCTGAGCAGGATGAGAGCCAGGTCACGATCTTGAACCTATAGAAGCCAGACTGCGATCCCAAGCACAATTTAAGGGGGAGTCTGAAGTTGTATAGAGCAAGGTTCTGATCATGAATCTGAGGATGCTGATGAACTTAAGGAATCAAGAGATTTGATCAAGAGAAGATATAGCCAGGTCGAGATCCTGCAAAAGAAGAGAAGAGAAAGATTGAGGATGTTTTACATTGTTAGATATTTTGGGAGAAGTCGAGAAGACTGATAAAGACTGAAGATTGAAGACTCGACACCGAAGATTTCGTCAACATCCAAGCGGGAGTCTGTTGGTGCATATGTCTGTCGACTTCGTCTTGTATCGAGTCTTATATATATTTAGATAGATCAGGGCACATTTTACGAGAAATGTGGGAAAGGATTAATTTCGCACGAAATAGCACATTGCTATTTCGTACGAAATCAACTATTGGTATTTCGCACGAAATACTAATTTCGCATGAAATCTAATTTCGTGTGAGTCAGTTCATGCGAAATAGCCAAGTCTATATATAGGTGCCTTGTGATTTCGTTTGGAGTAGTTCCAACTTTCCGGTTTCAGTGCCGAACTGCTGACGAAGTGTCTACTCGCTGTAATTCTTTGTCAAATCAATCAAAAGACAGTTTAAAGTGAATTGCAAGCTGAATTACCGTGATACGTTTGTTTCCGCCTCTCGTATTGAGCAAAAACTCTTCTGAACGACTCGTTTGGTCGGTAAAACGATCCTACAGTATAACAAAAGATGGCAACACACGAAAAGCGATCCAAAAGTGTCTTGAATTCTCAAAAAGTTAATTAATTCGGAAGGGTTTGGAGAAAACTTGTTTAGGAAAACTCTTCCCACAGTGCGGTGTTGAACTGTTTCGATGTTCACGTCGGCGCTATGAGAGGAGTTTTATTAGGTTATTAAAAGATTTTAGGGTGGTTAAAACTCGTTTTACGAAATTTCCTCGTCACACGGCAGTAACTGTTGGTGCATAAATGTCTGTTAACTTTGTCTTTATCAAGTCTTGTGTCTAGATAGGATAAACCAGTGCTCAGATGTCAGAAAATTAGGTTTTGTATGTTGATTGATCATTTCACACGAAATGAGCTATATCCATTTCGTATGAAATGGGATATCTATATATAGGGGAGCATGGTTTGTCATTTGTTACGATCCGGATTTCAGAGCCAAGGTGATGCCAATTTGTCAACTGATCTGTATTGCTTTTAAATCAATAAAAAGAAGATAATTAGGAAGAATCAAGCTGTAATCAAGTTCGTATCATTGATTCCGCCTTAGATATGGATTAAAACTCTTCTGATCTGTTGGTGCATACGTCTGTCGACTTCGTCTTGTATCGAGTCTTGTATTGTATAGTATTAGATAAATCAGGGCACGTAAAACGAGAAAAGTGTGTTTGTGGGTATTTCGCACGAAATAACACAGAGGTTATTTCGTATGAAATTAAGTGGTCATTTCTCACGAAATTAGATTTCGTATGAAACTAATTTCGCTTGGGTTATTCCGTTCGAAATTAGCTCTCCTATAAATACCTTTGATGCCTTGTCATTTGTAACTTTCCGCTTTCAGTGTCGAACTGTTGCCGAAGTGTCTACTCGCTGTAATCTTTGTCAAATCAATCACAAGTCAGTTTAAAGTGAATTGCAGGCTGAATTACCTCGATACGTTTGTTTCCGCCTCTCGTATTGAGCAAAAACTCTTCTGAACGACTCGTTTGGTCGGTAAAACGATCCTACAAGTGGTATCAGAGCTCAGGAGGAAGAGTTCATACCAATTTAGCTGCAAAATCTGTTTTCTACACCTTCTTTTTCAAAATTAACAAGTTTTCACGATTAAATTGCTTTGAATTTCACACATTATACGCGCAATAGTGTTTTAACAAACCCTTGAAAGTTTCAGACTTAAAATCGGACAAAAACCGGATCAATTTTGGCAAAAACAGCTCGAGATGATGACATCAGGAGTATTTCGCACGAAATAGCCTTATTTCGCACCAGATTCTAATTTCGTTTGAAAAGAGTCCTTAATTTCGTACGAAATTACCTATTTCGTTCGAAATCACGTTATTTCGCTTGAAAATTCAGCTATTTCGTACGAAATTACTTATTTTGCTTGAAACCAGTGTATTTCGTACCAAATCAGTATTTCGTTTGAACATGGTTATTTCTCATCAAAGTTCATTTCGTTTGAGAGGGTATTTCGTTTGAAAGACATTTTTGTGAAATTTTGAAACCGAAACATGGAAGAAGAATTTTATAACGCCTTTGCTACCCCGATTACTGTTGCTCAGAGTACTATGCTAGAATACGAAACGGGGACCATGCAAAAACCACCAAAGCTCATGAATATCGAGGAATATAAAGGATGGGAAGAGCGTTTCAAAAATTGGGTGCAAGCAAATTATTTGGATGCTTGGGAATGTGTTGAAACAAAATATGTTAGACCGACGAATGATGACGAAGAGGAGATTGCTAGTAAAGACTTAAGTGCTGATGATAAAAAAAATATAAAAATGAAAAGATGATGATCAGTTTACTGCAACAGGATGTTAAAGAGGACATCTTGATTTTATTGCAACACAATGGAAGTGCATATTCGATTTGGAAAGCATTAAAATCTAAGTTTGTTGGAAGTAAAGAAATGATCAAGAACAAAAAATCGCTTCTGAAGAAAGAATTCGATCTATTTCGTGGTTTGAGGACTGAAAGCACTAAGCAGATCATTGAAAGATATTGTAATTTGTTAGTCAACATGAAGAGAGTGAACATCACAAAGGATAATGAAGAATTTATTAAGAAGCTAGCTGATGCGTTGCCACATGAAACTTGAGGCACATATCTTATGATGCTGAGAAATAAGAAAGATTTTGGGAATCTGACACTGAGCAAGTTCATTGAAAAGCTTGAAGCTCAAGAGATGGAACAGAGGAAGATCTCAAGAATGAAAGATTTTGATGGAGAACAAGATATTGGGCTGTATTACAAAGGAAGTATCAGTGACAAAACCAATATGTCACCAAAGGTTGAAACTGCATTCAATGCTAAAAGTTCATCTGGAGGGTCATCTAAAGGATCAAACAGCAAATCTGGTTCTTCTTCATATCCATCATATGATCCAAACTTTTCAACAACAAAGAATGGAAAGAAGTTACAATGCAACATGGTATTAGATCTTGAAAATGGTCAAAATTACACAGAGGAGGTTGTAAAAAGTCATATGTCTTTGTTGGTGACTGTGTTAGAGTCATATGAGAGTTTAGTGGCAGGTCGGATCGGGAATCCAATGTTGACAAAAGAGGATTATGATCAGATTGATGCTAAAGAGATGTAGTTAATGGACATAAAGTGGTGTTTGGCGAGTGTGTTGAGGAGAGCCGAAAAGTTTAAACAAATTACGGGAAGATATGATTTCCGTGATGCAAATGTTTCTACTTTAGGTTTTGATAAATCTAAAGTTACTTGTTTTTGTTGCAGGGAAAAGGGACACTTCAAGAGAGAGTGCACAAACCGCGAAGCAAGTGGAGCTCAAAATCCATTCAACAACAATGATTACTATCGGAAAGCAATCTATCGGAAAGCAATCTATCATCAAGTTGCTCAACAAACACATCAACAACAACCACAAACTACTCATGCTAGGAAGGAGATTGAAGAATCATCAAAGAGAGCCTGTATGGTGAATCAAGAAGATAAAAAATCATCAAAAGGATTCAGTTGGGACAAATATGTTTCAGCTGATAGTAAAGCATGTCTGATAAATCAAGATGATGAAAAATTACCAGAAGGGTTTAGCTAGGCAAATTACAGTTGGGATGATCATGATCCTAACAAAACTTCAAATCACAAAGCTTTTGTTGCTCGAGTTGCTGAAGACAGTGATAATGATGATGATTATTATGCAAGAAGAATGGAAGAACACTTAAGAATGCTAGAGGAGAGTGACAGTGATGATGAAAAAGCTAAAAAGAAAAAGAAGAAAGTTAAAAAACTTGTCAGCAGTGATGATGAAGAAGTGCCTGTGATCAAGAGAAAAGTAAAAGAGGTTCCAGCTTTCAAAGTTGATGCAGAAGCTGATGCACAAAAGATTCCTGTGAAATGTGAAAACTGTGAAGCAGTGAAGAAGCAAAACAGTACTTTGATTCATAACATGAACAGATTGAAAGAATCATATGATGTTCTAAACAAAGCAATGAATCGGTACAATGAATCAAGCAGTGAACAAGCAACAGCCATGAAAACACTTCAAGGAGCTTTTATGACAAAGCAGAAAGTTGTCAACAATTATATTGAAAAGTGTGTTGTGTTGGAACAGAAATTGGAAACACAGAGGATTGAAACAGAGAGAGTAAATAGGTTGTTAAAAAGTTACTCATGTACTTCATATGTTATTGACAGGATTTATCCAACCGTTGAAGGCATGAAGGCATTTGACGAAGAGGAAGTATCTGAAGACAAGAGCTCTGAAAAGAAGAAGGATACTGGAATGAAAGATTCTGGTAAGAAACATAGTGCCAGTTACAACAAGTGTCCACCCCCGCTTGAAAATGGATATTCTCTTCGAAATCCAAATTCAGAAAGAGTTAAAAAGGCAACCAATTTACAGTGGGAGTCTGAATCTTCAGAAAATTTGCTAGACAACATCGATGTCACTTTCACACCGTCTGATACTGATCATGAGTCCGAATTAATAAAGAAAGTGGTCGATCAGGTGTTGGATAACGATGAAACAGAGGAGTCAAACTCAGAGTCAAAGAGTGACAAGTCTAAGTCAACAGTCAAAAAGGACAAACGAGTTTATAATAAAGAGTTTTTGTTATCAAAATCTAATTTGAATGACGAAACATTCAAAGTAGCATATACTTTAAATGATTCTGACAAATTATATTCTGATGAAGAATTTCCAATAAGAGGTGTTAAATCTGAAATGATAAAAAAGGTTTTCAAACTAACAGAAATTAATATTTCTGAAATAAAAAATGTAAATTTTTCTGAAAAACCTAAAAGGTACACCTCAAGAGATCAAACAAAGATTAAACAAGAAAAAAGGTTACAATTCTAGTTCTGGTTTTCAAAAGAAACCAAACCATAATGGTAATTTCAAAAGGAAAGGTCTTGGATTTATTCCACTGAAAAATCATAAAAATGAGAAAACTTATAAAACAAAAACTGTGCTTGTTTCAGGAATATCATCTGAAGAAGAAAAGGAGCAATTGTTCAGAAAGCAGATGAACAAAGAATTCCTTGCTAAGAAGCAAGAAGAAATGAAAAAAGATGTTGCTCAACAAAAGAAGGAGACAAGAACCTGTTTTCAATGCAAAATAGTTGGTCATATTGCTAGGAATTGTCCAAAGGCAATCCAAACAAAACAGGGAGTCTCTGAAAAAATGAAAGAAAAGATTGTTGCGAATGAATCACCAACCAAACAATTTAAAGTTTTCAAAAATTCAAAGTTTGAGGTTGGTGAATGTTCAAAGAGTTTTTACAGAAGAAAAGTGAATCTTGACAATCATAAATGGGTTGTTAAGAAATCTGATGATAGTTCTAGCAATGATTCTGATTCGTCAAAATCAGAGGAGCTATCGTCTGGCGATGAATTTGATTCCACAAAGTCAGAGGAGCCACAGGTTGAGTTAAAAGATGGAAAGTCAGTTCCGCCAATGGATGACGAAAATTTTCCACCATTGAGAGCTGAAAATTTTAAACAAAAAGTTGGTTAAATTGAGATTTCGAATCAATTCTTTTCTGAAAAGAAAGATTTTGATGTTGAAAAAGCCTTTAGCTCCAAAGTTCAAAATATTTTTGGAAAAATGGTTGACAGGAAGGTCAAAGGAGTAAAGGAATTTTATGAGAAGAATACGAAGAAACCAGGTAAAGATGGGTCATCCCAGGTTGGTAACTGGGATAGAACCTATTATGATTAAACTCTGGACTTGCCGGAGCTCCCAAGTTGGTAATTGCGGAGCATGAATCGGCATCATTTTTGAAAAATTGTTTTTGAAAATTGAAAATTTTTCACAAGTATGACTTGCCGGAACTCCCAGGTTTGTAAGTGTGGAGTAGGAATCGGCATTTTGAGATTTCAACTTACAAGTGGTAATTGTTGGTAAGCAAACCTACATGTGGTTGAAATAGGGGATGTGATTTTACAAATGGTTAATCAAGATTATTCATTTGAACTTGATTTAACTCTTATTCAAAAGTTTCAAAAACAAAGTGATGAATGAATCCCCACTTTTACAAGTGGTAAAATCGACAAATCTTATTTTCCGGAAAAACCATTTCTGATTAAAACAAACTTAAGTGTTTTGAAATCTTAATGGGAAAATAGTTTATTGTAAGGGGGAGTTCTGATTGTTTATGCCAAGTGAATGGCGAATTGAAGCAATTCACAACAGTTGTCACTTTATTTGTACAGTTTGTTTTCAAATTTTCCAGAAAATCAAAATTGAAAAATATTTTGATTTTAGGGGGAGTAAAAATTTTTAGAAATTTCAAAAATTTGAAAAATACAAAAACATGATAAATCTAGAAAAAGTCAAAAACATTAAAAAATTCAAATTGAGTTTTGTTGTAAAAAGAGGAAATGATAGTACATCAGTGGACATTCACGGCAAGCTAAAGAATTGGAAAGTCAAAATGTGATAAACGGTCTCACTGATGATATGCCAGTAGGTTTTTACACGCTTAGTAGATTGTGTTCGAGATATAAACCTAAATTTTAAACTTACTTATCTCGTGGGGAACATCTCTCGGATATATGGGTAACCCCCGAAATCTTGTTTGAAAGGTCCCTCTTTCTGAGATACTAGCTCTTTATGCTTAGTGATATCTGGAGTATTATTCCGGGACTTCTGATTTTGCGGAAGCAATGGCCTAGTTGTAACGCCCCAAAAATCTGAATGTTAATATTTGTAGTATGTTCTTATGTGACACGTCATGAAATAAATAACTAGTCTATTTAACCTAGTTAAGGGTATGGTCAAAAGTATTAAATGATAAAGGTAGTGTCAGTTATGTTTAAAAGGAAAACCCGAGGGGCTAGAGTGGAATAGATGAAAGTTGATTACTAATTAAAAGGTCTATACACACACAAACACCCACATACGTGCGTGTTCTTGAATCTTCAGGAGCTCACAAGAGCTCCAAACCCTAGTTCCACTAAATCACCAAATTAAAGGGTGAATCGAAGCACAAATTCAAGAAGGAACATGGATTAATGATTACCCTCATGAGGGGATCATAAGGTATGTCTTAAATCTAAGATTTGTGATCATGTGTGAAGTGGGTTATGTTCAAAATCGTGAGTTAATATGAAATTAATCATGTATAAGGGTTAGAATCATCATATAGAACATAGGTTATGTATGGTTTGTGTTAATTTGATGTTTAGAGGTGAAACCCACTTGTTTAGGTAAGGATGATGACTTGAATGATCATCCATGTTCAACTCTTATTGATTGTTGATGAATTATGATGAATTCTTGTGAGATGAATGGAATGAAATACGGTGTGATATGTTTGATGCTTATGTGTGAAAAGTACATGTTGATTAAGAGTAGGATTTAATGAGTTATGTATGAGTTTAGAAGATTTATGCATGGATTAGTTGTACGTTATGCTTAAAAAGGTGGTACGCACACCAAGAGTGTGATAAGACGTATATAATGTCGTCCGTATAGTCAATTATGATGTTGCGGGTATATGTTGATAAGTCGATGATTACATATGGTTAATAGTTGACTTTTGAAAGTCAACAAGTATAAGAAACATGATTTTACTCGTTGTCGTAAAGGTAGGATTATAGGAAGTCGTTGGGTACATGTTATGTTAATATGCGTTATGTGTGATTACATGATGAATTACATGAGTTGGAAAGAAGATGAAGTTAATTTCTATGTGGTATGCTTGTTAGAAATGACTAAGGGAAGTTAAGTGTGGATTATGCGATTGGTATGATTGTTAACATGTACAAATAGGTATGCTAACAAGAATGTGGTTTCGATGACATGGAAGTGTAGGGACCATGTCGAGACGGCCTCAAGCAAGATGTGCTAACGGGTCAAGAAGGGGCAAGGATCGGATATGAGCGCGGACGCATAAGGTAAGTGATTTCTGTAATCACTTCTTAGATTGTTAAGTAATATGGTGTTTTAATTAATTAAACATGATGTTTGAGGGTAGTTATGTGTTGAAGTCCTTCGTCGTAAGTGTTGGGGTTAAAGTTGACTAAAATGCCCTTGGTGGGTATTTTGGGCGAACGACCTGTAAAAGATGTTTAGAAATAAGATAAATGACCAAGTGAATAATTAGGATAAGTACGGAAGCGAAATGTATGTTTTTGAGAATCAAATGCAATGAAATGCAAAAATACCCTTAACGGGTCAAAGTAAGCTTTTGAGTAAAATGAGTTTAAAGAATGCAAGATATCCGAGAATTTGATCTTTTATAATAGGCGTCGTTGATATTATTAGGTATATAAGAATTTATGGTCAAATAAACAAGTTAGATGGATAAATGCATGAACGGGACAGGATATGGAAAAAGGGTAACAAGCCGAAGGCTTAAAAGTCTGGATTTTTGTTAATCCGGATGTCGGGTTTTAACTCCATAAGATGGAGAATTAAATTACGGACGCGTAGGAAAAAGAATCGGGTAAAACGGACCAATAACGAAGAAGTTATGACCGTTTCCGCGAAATGCGGTCGTGCTGAAAATCTGCAGCACAGCAGCAGCAAACATTCTGCTTATTTGAGGGCGTCGCGTGGCGCGACGGCCCGTCGCGTCGCGCGACGGGGTGTCTGGTCGGCGAAATGTGTTCGGTTGCTCTGTTTTGGCTTGGGAACCCGTTTAAACGCGTTTTAAGTTGCGTATGATTAGTTTAACTTATGTTTTATGACCTTTAGGGTAAACACACATGTAGATAGGTATGTATGCATGTTTGTATATCTCCATATAAGTATGTAGAAATGTATGAAAGCCCGTATGTACCTACGTGAGTATGTTTATAAGTATGTGAGCAAGAATAAGCGGATATGTGATGGTATGTATGAGAGTAGGCATGTATGAATTTGGTTTGATGCACGTAGGGTTGTATGTATGTAAATGTGTATAATGTCATGTGTGTACTTAATGATGTTGGTAAGTGTACATATAGATACGTATATAATGATGTAGATGTGTGTGTATATGTAAGTATGTATGTAGATTGTCATGTACATGTGTGAACATGTATGTAAGCAGGTATGTATGCACGTGTGTACGTATGTATATATATATATATATAGATAATATGTATGAATTAGGGTATGTATGTAAGTCTTTCGGTATGATTAAGTGTTTACGATGTTTGTTCGTGTACCTGGAGATTTAAGTGTGATGCAGGAATGGCGAGGAAGTCTCACCACAGATAGTAAGACGGAATTAAAAAGCTGGGATGCAAAGAGTATAACGTAACGAGAAGTAACGAGAATAAACTTTGTATGTTTCTAATGCGTACTAATGTTATGAATTGTATGTGGTGAATGCAGGTAGTACCAGATATGAGGATATCCAAGGATTGGAGATCGAGGATCGAGTCATTAGAGAGATTGTACGGGAACGTTGCTGTATGTAATGTAGTAAACATAAGCTATGTTTTCAAATAGTAAATAAGAGAATGACGGATTTAGGAGAAAGAGCTATGTTAAAGTCAAATTTTAAATAAATTGAGGTATTTATAATGAAAGAAATTTTATGGTTCGCGTTTCCGCTGCGACTTTTGTCACGTACAAATTAGGGTCTTACAAGTTGGTATCAGAGCCCTGGTTTGAGGGAATCAAGTACGAGAAGGTAATTACTTGAACTCAAACTTGTGTGCTCTTGAGATAAGAAACCCGTACAATCTAAGACTCGATCAAGATCCAAAGGTAAAAGCTAATGTAAATATGTACTTATGTATATGTGTAAGAACATGACGGTTTGGTATGTGCAAGGTAAGCAGAAGTGTTGGAAGAGGATGATCTGTGAATGCGGTCTAAGATGAATATTAAGGCAGGCAAAGAGGTAATAAGGCAAATTTGAATCCAGGTACGTAAATTCGATATGTGGGTATATGTAATAGTAAAACTCATTAAGGGAAGGAAAATTCTAAATGAAGGATAATGATAGTATAGTAATGAAGTGCTGAAAATGATACACGCCCCGAAACCTAAGTCTACGGACGTAAGGTGACAATTACACGAAGGCACGAAACTATTATGTGGATGGTGTACCTGGCCAGTACACGAGAAACATATGACATTCGTGAGGTCATGATAATTGTTACAGGTATGTCCGGTAGAGTTGGGTAGCAGGCGGGCGTGTGGGTGAAATGAGAAGTAAGACTCTCGGGAAATTGAGAGTACTATGTAAGAATGAAAAACATGCCTGATAAGAATGAAGAATGTTGAATCCGTGGTTAAGTGCGGATCAACAAGATATGAATAATATGTCTGAATCCGTGAGACGGATTCAGGAAATGAAGGGTATGAATGCAATGTTTGAATCCGTGAGACGGATTCAAGGATGAAAGGCATGGATGATATGTTTGAATCCGTAAGACGGATTCAAGGATGAAAGGCATGGATGATATGTTTGAATCCGTAAGACGGATTCAAGGATGAAAGGCATGGATAAGGTGTTTGAATCCACGAGAAGGGTTCAAAATGCAGAAGTAATGAAAGGCATGAATGTAACGTTGATGAATAAGAAAGCATGAATGATGCATATGCATACGTGAGATAGATTTAAAAGTATAAAAAGATGAAATTAATCCGTACAAGAAGATGCCGACAGTTTGACCATGATTGAGTCGAACGGGTCAAAGAAATAAGTATAAAGTGAAAGATGATAGTATAATAGATGAAGTTTGGTATGAGCTATGTGTTAGACGTGTTAGTAAATGACTCTTAGAAGTCAGAATAATGACGGGCTGTGACCCGAACCATAACTTAAGTAAGGGTTGGAATGGTAAGTTTGGTAAGAAATACCAAGATGATGTAATGAATGTTTTTGCATGTAAGCATGAATGGAAAGAAGTACGGACGTGTGCCTCAGTACTTATACAATGATTAAGAAATGTCAGTAAAGCTTTGAAGAGTCAAATGGAGGTTGACGAAATAAGTAACTAGAATGAAAGAATTACATGTAAGGAAATGGAATGTGTGATATGTTATAGCCTGGACGTAGGAATTGTAGAAGGGTTATAAGTGGGTAATCCCCTAGTATAATGAATGTTTAAATGAAATATGCTAACCGCCAATTTTGTTGATAAAAATGTTAGAATTATTGATGTGATGGAACCAATTGTACTGGTGAAAGAATGTACACGAGCGGAAGCTCATTATAAGGATGAATGAAACCTAGTCTGTTACGGCTAGTACTCGAGAAGAAGATGTTCGATCGGGGTTACGGATCGTCGCTTTGTGAAATGAAAGAGGTTAGTAAGATGTTTAACTTATGATTGGATAGATATAAACTAGTATGACACACATGTATATATGTAAATTAAGTAATGCATAAAGAGAAAGCAATAGTGATGTGAAATGGACCAAAATGATTTAAAGGTAACGTAAAGGTATGCAAGGTACAAGTAGCTGTAGAAAACGTAGAAGGATGTTCACATTAAAGTTAAAGTACGTATATATGACTATGAAATGGTAGTTTTGTGTGGTAACAAAACAAGAACTAAATGTTAACTAAGATATGTATAGAATGAAATCTTAAGAGATAAGATGAATCTGGTAGATCCGTTATGAACAGATCATATGAATGGATGTATGATTACAGATTGAGGAAGTATGTGTATTGACCTATTGTTGACATGATAAGGAAATGAAAAATGATATGCGAAAGTATGATAAGGAAGGTATGGAATGGTTATGAAGAAGTCAATTATATGAACAGTTATGAATTGAGAATGTTAGTAATGGGATGTTGGAACGGTTGCAAGTAAGTAAGAAGGTATATGATGCATATGATATACGAGTGTTAGAATGATGAATGAACAATTAGCTATGAAGGCTGTTAGGAATTAGCGTATTAGTGAAAGCGACACTAATAAGAACTCCGGAGCGGGTTCTTTAAGAAAGAAGATAGTTGTTGTGATGGGCTAGCCATAGAGAAGAATTAATTAGTGTTAAATAAGAGGTAAGAAAGGTTTCGGGGACGAAACCTTGTTTAAGGGTGGTAGACTTGTAACGCCCCAAAAATCTGAATGTTAATATTTGTAGTATGTTCTTATGTGACACGTCATGAAATAAATAACTAGGCTATTTAACCTAGTTAAGGGTATGGTCAAAAGTATTAAATGATAAAGGTAGTGTCAGTTATGTTTAAAAGGAAAACCCGAGGGGCTAGAGTGGAATAGATGAAAGTTGATTACTAATTAAAAGGTCTATACACACACAAACACCCACATACGTGCGTGTTCTTGAATCTTCAGGAGCTCACAAGAGCTCCAAACCCTAGTTCCACTAAATCACCAAATTAAAGGGTGAATCGAAGCACAAATTCAAGAAGGAACATGGATTAATGATCACCCTCATGAGGGGATCATAAGGTATGTCTTAAATCTAAGATTTGTGATCATGTGTGAAGTGGGTTATGTTCAAAATCATGAGTTAATATGAAATTAATCATGTATAAGGGTTAGAATCATCATATAGAACATAGGTTATGTATGGTTTGTGTTAATTTGATGTTTAGAGGTGAAACCCACTTGTTTAGGTAAGGATGATGACTTGAATGATCATCCATGTTCAACTCTTATTGATTGTTGATGAATTATGATGAATTCTTGTGAGATGAATGGAATGAAATACGGTGTGATATGTTTGATGCTTATGTGTGAAAAGTACATGTTGATTAAGAGTAGGATTTAATGAGTTATGTATGAGTTTAGAAGATTTATGCATGGATTAGTTGTACGCTATGCTTAAAATGGTGGTACGCACACCAAGAGTGTGATAAGACGTATATAATGTCGTCTGTATAGTCAATTATGATGTTGCGGGTATATGTTGATAAGTCGATGATTACATATGGTTAATAGTTGACTTTTGAAAGTCAACAAGTATAAGAAACATGATTTGACTCATTGTCGTAAAGGTAGGTTTATAGGAAGTCGTTGGGTACATGTTATGTTAATATGCGTTATGTGTGATTACATGATGAATTACATGAGTTGGAAAGAAGATGAAGTTAATTTCTATGTGGTATGCTTGTTAGAAATGACTAAGGGAAGTTAAGTGTGGATTATGCGATTGGTATGATTGTTAACATGTACAAATAGGTATGCTAACAAGAATGTGGTTTCGATGACATGGAAGTGTAGGGACCATGTCGAGACGGCCTCAAGCAAGATGTGCTAACGGGTCAAGAAGGGGCAAGGATCGGATATGAGCGCGGACGCATAAGGTAAGTGATTTCTGTAATCACTTCTTAGATTGTTAAGTAATATGGTGTTTTAATTAATTAAACATGATGTTTGAGGGTAGTTATGTGTTGAAGTCCTTCGTCGTAAGTGTTGGGGTTAAAGTTGACTAAAATGCCCTTGGTGGGTATTTTGGGCGAACGACCTGTAAAAGATGTTTAGAAATAAGATAAATGACCAAGTGAATAATTAGGATAAGTACGGAAGCGAAATGTATGTTTTTGAGAATCAAATGCAATGAAATGCAAAAATACCCTTAACGGGTCAAAGTAAGCTTTTGAGTAAAATGAGTTTAAAGAATGCAAGATATCCGAGAATTTGATCTTTTATAATAGGCGTCGTTGATATTATTAGGTATATAAGAATTTATGGTCAAATAAACAAGTTAGATGGATAAATGCATGAACGGGACAGGATATGGAAAAAGGGTAACAAGCTGAAGGCTTAAAAGTCTAGAATTTTGTTAATCCGGATGTCGGGTTTTAAATCCATAAGATGGAGAATTAGATTACGGACGCGTAGGAAAAAGAATCGGGTAAAATGGACCAATAACGAAGAAGTTATGACCGTTTCCGCGAAATGCGGTCGTGCTGAAAATCTGCAGCACAGCAGCAGCAAACATTCTGCTTATTTGAGGGCGTCGCGTGGTGCGACGGCCCGTCGCGTCGCGCGACGGGGTGTCTGGTCGGCGAAATGTGTTCGGTTGCTCTGTTTTGGCTTGGGAACCCGTTTAAACGCGTTTTAAGTTGCGTATGATTAGTTTAACTTATGTTTTATGACCTTTAGGGTAAACACACATGTAGATAGGTATGTATGCATGTTTGTATATCTCCATATAAGTATGTAGAAATGTATGAAAGCCCGTATGTACCTACGTGAGTATGTTTATAAGTATGTGAGCAAGAATAAGCGGATATGTGATGGTATGTATGAGAGTAGGCATGTATGAATTTGGTTTGATGCACGTAGGGTTGTATGTATGTAAATGTGTATAATGTCATGTGTGTACTTAATGATGTTGGTAAGTGTACATATAGATACGTATATAATGATGTAGATGTGTGTGTATATGTAAGTATGTATGTAGATTGTCATGTACGTGTGTGAACATGTATGTAAGCAGGTATGTATGCACGTGTGTACGTATGTACATATATATATATATAGATAATATGTATGAATTAGGGTATGTATGTAAGTCTTTCGGTATGATTAAGTGTTTACGATGTTTGTTCGTGTACCTGGAGATTTAAGTGTGATGCAGGAATGGCGAGGAAGTCTCACCACAGATAGTAAGACGGAATTAAAAAGCTGGGATGCAAAGAGTATAACGTAACGAGAAGTAACGAGAATAAACTTTGTATGTTTCTAATGCGTACTAATTTTATGAATTGTATGTGGTGAATGGAGGTAGTACCAGATATGAGGATATCCAAGGATTGGAGATCGAGGATCGAGTCATTAGAGAGATTGTACGGGAACGTTGCTGTATGTAATGTAGTAAACATAAGCTATGTTTTCAAATAGTAAATAAGAGAATGACGGATTTAGGAGAAAGAGCTATGTTAAAGTCAAATTTTAAATAAATTGAGGTATTTATAATGAAAGAAATTTTATGGTTCGCGTTTCCGCTGCGACTTTTGTCACGTACAAATTAGGGTCTTACACTAGTCCCCGTATAATACTTTTCGCTTGCTTGAAATATAGCACCTCCCTCAGCATAAAAAATGATGAAACATTGCAAAATGCTAATCATGTGCTGTTGAAGAAAAGATTCTCTAAAGGGAACCCACCAAAAGTCGAAGCCGTCATCTCTCTGATTTTGCGGAAGCAATAGCCTAAGCTCTCACGGCCCTCGCATTTAACCCTTTACAGATATCATCTAGGTATACTCACCTGTAAGACTGAATATTGGGATCTGGATACGGGAGTATATTCTGAGGTGGGACACACGTATAAGTTTAAGTCTCTAAAACACTAATCCCGTATCTCGAAACAGTTGAACTTTGTGTGAAAATTTAAGTGGATCAGTATACTGACAATCTAAGTGAATCGTTTAGAACTTAAAATGTTTATAGCTTAACGGTGTTGGTGATATGTCTCAGAAACTGATATGATCCTCTTACACAAACTCACAAAAATATTGTTTGTAAATATTTCTTTACTGCATTTTCGTTTTAATCAAAATTCAAAAAGATTTTTAGTGTGTTTTAGCATAAAATTTTGAAAATACAAAAAGATTTTCGACAACTGATGTTGAAGAGCTGATTTTTAAATTCCGAGTGCTATACATGATGAACAGGTTTGGGAAAGTCTGTTTAAACTGAGAAAATTTTTAATGTTTGTCTACAAGTGGTTCATCAGAGATTAAAATTATAAAATCAACTATTGATTGATTGATTCTTGCAAGAGGTTTTAAATCATTGTTTTAAAATTAGTTTCTACAAGTGGTAAGCAAAGAACCTAAATTTGTAAAATTTTTAAATTTGTGAAATTTATTGTGAGGTAGAGATTGTGCAGGTAAGCCAAGTTTCGATCCTGAGCAGGATGTGAGCCAGGTCACCATCTTGAACCTGTGGAAGCCAAACTACGATCCCAAGCACAATTTAAGGGGGAGTCTGAAGTTGTATAGAGCAAGGTTCTGATCACGAATATGAGGATGCTGATGAACTTAAGGAATCAAGAGATTTGATCAAGAGAAGATATTGCCAGATCGAGATTCTGAAAAAGAAGAGAAGAGAAAGATTGAGGTTGTTTTACATTGTTAGATATTTCGGGAAAAGTTCGAGAAGACTGATAAAGATTGAAGATTGAAGACTCGACACTGAAGAATTCGTCAACATCTGAGGGGGAGTCTGTTGGTGCATACGTCTGTCGACTTCGTCTTGTATCGAGTCTTGTATTGTATTATATAGATCAGGGCACGCAAAACGAGAAAAGTGTGTTTGTGGGTATTTCGCACGAAATAACACATAGGTTATTTCGTACGAAATTAGATTTCGTATGAAACTAATTTCGCTTGGGCTATTCCGTGCGAAATTAGCTCTCCTATAAATACCTTTGATGCCTTGTCATTTGTAACTTTCCGGTTTCAGTGTCGAACTGCTGCCGAAGTGTCTACTCGCTGTAAATATTTGTCAAATCAATCAAAATTCAGTTTAAAGTGAATTGCAGGCTGAATTACCTCGATACGTTTGTTTCCGCCTCCCGTATTGAGCAAAAACTCTTCTGAACGACTCGTTTGGTCGGTAAAACGATCCTACATGTTCGACTCATTCAGGTCGCACAACGATCCAACAGTAACTTGAGTCGATTGTCACACCGTCGTTTCAAGATACTCTCGTTTTTGTACAAAGTTTTTGATCAGTTTTTAGAAAAAGTTTTGTAAGAAAAGGTCGGTTTAAAATTCGTGTAGACAAAGCCTTTTAATAATACCAAAATTTTAAATGTAAGGTCGGCCCCGCATGGTATTTTTCCACGAAAGTTTGACAATATGGTTAAAACACTTATATATAGGAAGTACCAGCAGCGTATCCACCATGCTTTAACCATATGGTTTCCGTCTCGTGAGGCAGTGTCATACGTGTCGACATAGTACAGACGGAATTGCGATGACTCGATCCAAACGAGAAGGGTTGGATCAAGTCTTGAAAGGCGAACTGAGTGATGAGGTCGTTGTCGAACTCAGTTTAGTGACATGAGCGAGTGCGATAAGCGATAAGTGTAAGCGAAAATTTGATAACACCACGCCAAACACCAAGCATAGTAAGCGAAGAGGGTGGCAATAAGCGAAAGGCGATGAGCGACAATCGAAAAAGCGATGAGCGATAGCGACAGGCGGCAGTGACAACCGTCGAGCGATACGCGACAGTCGATGCGTTGCAAGTCATGCGATTTGATTTGATTAGATTAAACAACACCACAAATTTTAACTAACATTAGACCCCACATGGCCCTTTTCCACAAAAGTCTACTGATATGGCTAAAGCGCTTATATATAGGAAGTACCAGCGGTGTATCCACCACGCTTTAACCCTATCAGTTTCGTTTCGTGAAGCGAGGTCATGTGCGCTAACATATCACAGATAACACAAATGACGGTAAGCGATAGCGATGGCGATTAAGCGATACACGATGAGTGATGGAGCAATACACAAGCGATAGGGCGATACCCACGATACACATAATAAGCGATTGAGCGAATACACAATAAGCGATTGACATTGCGAAAATACCCATAATAAGCGATAGCGATTCATATAATAAGTGATTGAGATTGCGAACACACAATAAGCGATAGCGCGAGACACATAATAAACGATTGCGATTTGCGAGATAGATTCTAGCGATAATGCGATTGCGGGCGTGTTTGACTTATGAAAAGTCTTAGCGATTACACGCTTGAGTTGCGATTGAGATTGTTACGCCTTGCGATGTAGTGTAGTGTGTCGAAAATAACCACAATAGTATAATAGGTCTACGTTCCAACTCCACATGGCACTTTCTTCACAAAACTTCGGTTAGCATGGCGCAACACCGTCGTGTTTCAATCCATACGCTTCCGTTCCGTGATTAGGTGTCACACTTTGTCAGACATGGTCAAGAAACTTATATATAGGAAGTACCAGTGGCGTATCCACCACGCTTAACCATGCCCTGAACGTTGAGGCATCATTGAAACTCACTACGATCTCCGTGCACTAACCAAAATAATCCCGTGTGCACCCGTGATTAATTTGATTCTTGCACGTTTATCGTACCTTATCTCAAGAACGCATAGTAGGGTAAAATACATTATATAGTGCATAGTGCTAGCCTATAGATTGTACGTGAGTACTTCTGCGGGGACTGCGGTGGAGTACTTCTGCGGGGACTGCGGTTATAACTGAAATTCCTCAAGGTTGCGGTCCTGTGCGACAGTGCTGCGTAAGATGACCATACCAGTTACAATTTGCGCAATAGCGACAGTTAGCTCTTGGCGGGTGATGATACGTACACGTGAAACGCAGGGGATGAGCTCCGTTGTAGGCGCGTTTCAAGTGAACTGGAGCTGCTTGGAGAGGTTCAGGTTGCGACAGTCCAGTTGTTGAAGAGTCTGAGCTCATGGTCTTTCGTTTACGGCTGGGCTGAGCTTCCTGAGATAATGCAGTGTCGTCGGCGGATTCGTCTGACGATTCGCTGGATGCATCGTCAGAGGAATCTTCAGAAAAATCGTCGGTAGAATCATTGGAGGAATCGCCGGATGAATCGATGACGATTGCTTGATGAGCTTGTTTGACAGGATTCTTGGAGAAAAATCCGTCTAAGGCTCGTTTGCTGTTGATTTTTGCGGCCAAGCGGTAGATTTCTTCGATGGTAGCAGGTCTTGCAGCTTCGAAAAAATCGCCCACACACTCAGGCAAACCACGAATGTACTTCGTGATGGCTTTATCTGAAGTGTTGACTTGACTTGGGCAGATTATGCTAAGCTGTTTGAACCTTGCGGTGTAGCCAGCATTGTCACCTTTGACTTGCTTGATTTCCCAAAATTCGTCTTCTAGTTTCTGGACTTCGTGGGGAGGGCAGTACTCTTTCTTCATGGGCTCTTTCAGCTCAACCCAGGAGAGAGCGTAAGCTGCGGAGATCCCACGTTTGTTGCGTTCGGCTGTCCACCAGTCGAGTGCTCGTGATTAAAATACTCCGGTAGCGCAAGTAGTACGGAAACTATCAGGACACCCTATTGACGAAGGGTGACTTCGATAGAATCGAACCACTGGAGTAGCTGGGACATACCTCCTTCACCTGTGAACTCCATCGGTCCACAGGCTTTGAAGTGTTTATAGAGGAAAGCGGATTGCGGCGCTTCCGTCTTAATGTCTTCCGGGGTTCGAGAGTTGCTGAGAGAGTGCACTTGAGTGACAATTTGAGGAATGACCTTGGCCACTTCCTTGGCCACACGTGAGGCAATCCTCTTTTTGGCGCTTCGTTTGGCTCTTCTCCTAGCTGTTTGTCTCGAGGTAGAGTCGTTGGAAGGCATCTAGACAGAGAGAGATTTGGAGTGAGATTCGATCATAATGATTTTGAGTTTTTGCGATGCGATTGAGGGCGACCAAAACTTGATGCGGTAGCATAATAGTAATGCTAAGTCACATAGGAGCCACATAGGAGACACAAGATTCCTAAGTTCCCACACAACTGATTTCCTTATATATAATTAGTTATAGCTTATACTTGTACACATACATGTCGGTATAGAATGCGCGAGGACGCGTTGAAGAGAGAAAGCGAGAGCGAGTAATTAGACATTAGTTTTGTTGCGAACATTCGGTTTTCGTTTTAGATTGCGATGGCTGTGCGAGTTGTGCGTTTTGTAAAACAAGGAGCGAAAATTGATAAATCAAGAAATCGATAAGGCGTAAAAATAAACACATAAGGCGTAATTAAGGCGTAAAACTGGCGAGTCGTAGGCTTATTAAAATAATCGGAGTGCCTCGGGTGTTTAGGCGTCGACTACCCAAGGTAACCCAAATATACCCAACAAGTTCGTGCATGCGCGTTGACCTAGAGGACTTATGCTTCCACTGGGATGCAGCTCATGGCATTCGTCTTCCTAGTCATCGCGTGGCTCGAGTCATCATTACGGTCGAGTCCTTGGTAAGAGCTTTTGGAAACCATTTTATAGAGAGTGGAACGGTTTATTAAGATACGGGTTTCACCCCTGACTTAACTACTTCGTTCCTAATTGTGGTTATGCTCTTTGAATAAATTCGTGAGTTCCACTAGATTTCGAAATGGAGACTTTTGCCGAGATGTGGATGTCACTCCTAGCTCAACGGAAAGTTCTCGTGATTAGAAAAATGCGCAGCGTGAGCGATCTTATCGAGAGTTCTTGGCTTTCACGTCTGATCGCGACTGAATCACTCGGTTGTGTTACGCGAGTATTTTTCAAAAATGTATGTTTTGTGTTGGCCTTAGGAAAGGCTAAGTAACATACCAGCCTTAGGAAAGGCTCTTCGCGTGGAATTGTAGTATGCGGTGTTCACGCGAAGTTGTAGTTTTTAACGGATTCGAACGAGAGTATCAAGTAGGCCCATGCAAATCCTACTAAGTTCGCACGAGTCGGCCCGTTGGTACTTAGACTATAGACTAGGTCGTTTCTAAGACATCAACCCGGACTAGGTCGAGTCTTTCCTAATTCCCTATAGTTATGGCTCTGATACCAATCTGTCACACCCCAACCGATGGCGGAATCATCAGGGCGCGACACTAGGTGAATCAGATTGCTCAAGAGAATCCATAACAACTAAATTACGACAGTATTTAATGCGTTCATTATCCCATACTAATAAACAAGTACAATCACATAAGCTGTCACGAATTTTCATGTTCTCTCAACAATACAAATCCGACAACCTAGATTTTAGGTGTGTTTCTAGACTTCCTAGCTTGATTTGATGTAGACTGCGACTAAACCTGCAACATACGTTAAAAAAACGTCAATACAAAAGTATTGGCGAGTATACAAGTTTTGATAGAGTAGTGTAAATAGATAAAAAGTGCTGCGAATTACCAAATACATAAACGAGATACCTCAACATACATGCATTTAAGACCGATACTACCAGCTAAGTCACTCGAGCTGTGATTGCGATTGCTATTCATCCTAACTAGACCCCGTCGGGTGCTATAGTACTATACTAGTTAAGGCGGGACCTCGCGAGTATAAGTCCTAACATATATGTAACTAGCATCACGTGTAAATATGCATAACAGTTATTCACAAGTGATAAATAGTTTGATTGAATAATTTGTTTTGATGAATTTGATTTAATAGGAACGTATGTTACACCCAAAATGCGATAAAAAGGGGTTCGAGTATACTCACAGTTGGTGCTCAGCAAGTAAACACAACTTGGTTGGATTGAAGGGAGCGCGTCTGAGAATAGCCTGATTACATATTGATAGCGTAACGATAAGTGACGCGTAAATCGATGCAAAGTGCAAGTGGGTCGGACAGCAGTTCGATCGGATGGTAGTCCGATCGGACAGCTGGTCGTACGAGTGACAGTCCGTTCGGACGGTTATCCGGTCGGATGACCGTTCGAGTGGATTGTTACTTCCTTTGGGAAGGATGTGTTTGTGTATGATGGCTTGACTTTTGAAGTTTTCGTTGTAGTATTTTGAAAACAGAGAAGTATCTCTACCTTTCAAATCGGTCGATCGAACGGCCGGTCGATCGGGTGGCAACTCGATCGGATGGCTGTTCGATCGGACGGTGATCCGATTGGCAAGACACTTTTGTTGCTAACATGTTCACAGCAGACTGGTCGCTCGATCGGGTGACAATCCGTTGGAACTGATGTGTGATGAGGATTTGTAAAACGTTCAAGTGTTGAGGATCCAAAAGTCAGCCGATCGGATGGTCGTTTGATCGGACGGCAATCCGATCGGACGACAATCCGTTCGTTGTTCAGATCCTTGAATGTTTGAAAATTTGTTTAAGTCTTGACCCCAAGTGCAACCCGACCGGATTGCAGGTCGATCGGGTGGCAGTCCGATCGGACGGCAATCCGATCGGACGGTAACCCGTCCCGCAATCTTATCGTTTTACATCTTGGCTATTTCGTTAAGTTTCTGCGATTTGATCGAGACGGTATGACTACGAGCTAAGCAATGGAAGCTCCACCGAGTCCAAGTCATTGGATCGGATGGAAATCACCCCGTCCGATCAGTTAACTGTTCTTGACGGTTGTTCGTGTTCAACACGAAAAGCCGGTCATCTTGTTGATAGGAATCAGTTCTCAAACCGACACATCACTAACGAATGAGTAGAAGATCTGAATGAGCCCTGGTTCTATCGGTTTTTGAGTAAAAAGTTAAGAAAGTTTGAAGAAAACCTTGAAAAAACTTAGATTCAGCTTAGATCTAGGTGAGATTTGTGTTTATACACCGTGGAATCTATCAGATCTGGACTGTTCTTCCTGAGATGAGGGCACACTTCATTGTTCCTAAGAACTCCATGATGTCATCACCTTGGAACGGCTCAAATCCGAGGATTTAACGGTGAAAAAGCGAGATTTGATGGTGAAAAACATGAAGGAGTGCGTGTTGATCGTAGAAGTACAAGATTTAGGGTGTAAACTTACAAGTATCACGAGAAATCGGGCGAAAATGGCGAGAGAGCGTCTGGTCGAGAGAGAGCAGTCACATCAACTGTTGTTGATGTGACAAGTGGGGTATTTATAGGCAAAGGAGGAGAAAGGCGGTGCAGTTCATCGGATCGGATGGCTGTCCGATCGGTTGGCTGTTCGATCGGATGGCTGTCCGATCGGATGGCCATTCGATCGAAGTGCCATTTGATCAAACGCCTCCGGCGAGCTGAGTTTTAGCGTTCCGTTTCGATTGTTAAGCGTTGCGATAGTTTGGTTACACATTCTCATCCATATTTTCATATATTTATTATAATTAGCCACGTTGGGTCGTATATACATATCCATATTTCAAAGTTGCGTTACAATAACTGGGTTTCAATTTGAATATGCGTTACTTTGCGATGCTTCACGGTCATCGAGGAGGGTAGAATAGGTCCTCACTCAACGTCATCATGAACGTTAATGTGTGTGCTGCGATGTGCATTTTGAGTAATGAGTTGTACTGCGACACATCACGGCTATCAAGGAGGGTAGAATTGGTCCTCACTCGACATCTTCGTGGTTGTCAGCAAGTACAATGTGATGTGATAGTGATAAAGTACGAAAATTTATGCGAAAATAATGCAATATAGCGATATATGCGATATAGGTACATTATGATCCGAATCTCTGGTGCTAGGCGTAACGAGTCTTACGAGTAGTAACAACGCACGAACGTACGGGTTGTTACACAAATGCTGATCGTGATTCTAGTATGAAGCTAACCACAAGAGCTGAAGAAAGAGACCCAGTGCTGAGAGTTCAGAAGTCAAGAACTTCCACAACATCTGCAGCATAGCGTCAACCATAGATTTCATTGAAGACATTGCTGAATTCAGATTATGAAGACAATTTGATGGCATCAGTCTAGGGGGAGATTGTTAGGCCCAAAGTGTGAGACTGACGCATTAAATTAACACAACTGGCTATGGGTACGAACTGGGCTTTACTGGGTTAGTTTATATTAGGTTTTGGACCATTATAGGTCACTTGGGCCAAGCTTTAGGCCATGTGGGCCAAGCAGGCCCAAGGGGAGCCCATGTAGGGAATTGGGCTTGTCTATGTATATAAACAAGTTTCTAACTTGTTTTAGGGTTCGAACCTCCAAGTTACACAAGTTCAAGAGAAGCTAGAGTGGGAGGCGATTTAGGTTGTGAACACTTGTACTAGACGGTTTTGCTTTTCAAGTAATAGAATCTTGTGCAAGTGTTGAAAGTGATTCGGTATTGTTCCTCGTTTTTCATATTTTTCGGTTTGTCTTGAATCATCTTGTGTTTGGTTTCTGCACTCTCACAAGATTAGGTTTGATATCGTTGAAAGATCCGGTTAAACGGGAGTTACACTGAGCAACAACGACCCTCTGGCTTACTCGTCCAACCCGAGATCCCTATGCGGAAATGGGAGAGTATAGCTATGGATTTCATTACAAAACTTCCGCGAACGCCATTAGGTCACGATGGCATTTGGGTTATTGTTGATCGTCTTACTAAATCTGCTCATTTTCTGCCAATATGAGAAGACTTTAAGGTTGAATGATTAGCACGAATCTACACCGATGAAGTCATTTGTCGACATGGGACACCTCGTGATATCATCTCTGACCGTGATAGTCGATTTAACTCACGCATTTGGGAAACTTTTCAATCTGCTCTCGGTACTACTCTCAATCTCAGTACCGCTTTCCATCCCCAGACCGACGGTCAGATTGAACGCACGATTAGCACCCTCGAAGACATGCTTCTCTCATATGTGATAGATTTTGGTGGTAATTGGGACTCTCATTTACCTTTAGTCGAATTCTCGTACAACAACAGTTATCACTCTAGCATTCAAATGGCACCATTTGAGGCACTATATGGAAGAAAATGTCGATCGCCTGTTGTATGGCACGAGATCAGAGATGCGCAAATTACCGGTCCTGAGTTATTGCAAGAAACGACTGACAAGATCCTCCAGATGCGAGACAATCTCTTGAAAGCTCGGAGTCATCAAAAGCGTTACGCCGATAAACGCCGCAAGCCCCTTGAATTTGACGTTGGCGATCACGTACTCCTAAAGGTTTCACCTTGGAAGGGGGTGATCCGAATCGGCAAGAAAGGAAACCTCGCGCCTCGATATGTTGGACCCTTTAAGATTCTGGAAAGAATTGGCAAAGTAGCCTACAAACTCTAATAACCAAAGGAACTCAGCAACGTACACCGACTTTCCACGTCTCGAACCTCAAAAAGTGTCTAGCCGAGCAGAATTTACATGTTCCTCTTGAGGATCTTAAAGTGAACGAAACATTACACTTCGTGGAAAAGCCAGTCGAGATCATGGACCGAGAGACCAAGAAACTCCGACGCTCACGCATTCCTATAGTGAAGGTTTGCTGGGAAGGCAAACGCGGCGCCGAGTTCACTTGGGAACTCGAAAGAGATATGAAGGCTAAATATCCACAACTTTTCATTACACTGCCCCTTAATTTCGGGACGAAATTCCCAAAAGTAGGGGAGGCTGTGACAACCCAACTTTTAAAGTCAAAGTACAAGTCAAAGTCAAAGTCAAAGTCAAAGTCAAAGTCAAGACACGTCAGCATTCAGATCTGTCATTTCTTACTTAATTATTGCTTGTACTCTCGAGACTCGATAATCGATACCTTGGTTAACGCTGTTTAGATTACTGTTTTAAATATGTGAAGTAACAATGCGATAAACGCAGCTAAACGCTATTCTACTTAAGCGATATCACATCGCTATCGAATCGCAACTCGAATTGCAGTTACTTGATTATTCTATATGTGTGTGTTATTGTTATGTGTTTTACTTGTGCATGTTTATATATGTTTAAAGGTGTTATTCATAACTCTATCGCAACGCTATCTAATCGCAAACGCTAAACGCAAGTTTACTTACTTTTAGGTTGTTATGTGTTAGTTATGTTATTTGTGTAACTATTGCTTAAAACTATCGCATCGCTTACTTGCAACTCGCTTAAACGCAAAGCAATGCTCAACGCACGAAACAAGAATCGGAAAACTAACCCACACGCGCCGTCCGATCGGATGGTCGTCCGATCGAACAGCCGTCTGACCCGTCAACCTTGCACCGCCTTTCTCACCTCTCACTATAAATACCCCTCCTGTCACATCAAATGTTTATTGATGTGATAGCTTCGTTTGACCCGTGCACTCTCAGCCTCTTTTCCCTCGATTCCCTGCGATACTTGTAAGTTTTCTTCCTAAATCTTGTACTTCCATCTTCCTCGCACACTTTCTCATCATTTTCACCAACAAATCTTACATTTTCGCAGTTAAATCATCGGATTTGGGTTGTTCTAAGGTGATGTTATCATGGAGTTCTTATGAACACTGAAGTGTGACCTAATCTCATCAAGAACAGTTCAGATCTAAAGGATTTCTACATGTTTAAACACTGATTTCGCCTAAATCTAAACATTTTCCAACTGATTTCCGCTTATCTTCAACATTCTTCACTTTTCACTTAAAACCGCTAGAATCTAGACTCGTTGATGTGTGCAAAATGCAACATACAAATTACATCAATTGTGGCATAAAACTAACCCTTTTTTTAGTACTAATGTTGGAAAAAGTGTGTTTTTGTCTTCCTTTTGTATTTTCAGGATTAAATGAGCTCAAATTAACAAAAGAAGCAAAAATGCAGCTAAATCTAACATAAATACAAGAAAAGGAATAAACGTGGCATGCCCGACCTCCCCGAAAGCATCTTCCCAAGCAAAACAAGAAAACAGGAGGTTGAACACGCCCCGTGCTCAGTGAGCACGGGGGCGTGCCCAAGTGTCAGCATAAAAGACAAAGTTATAGAAGCTTCCATCACCCACCACGGGGCCGTGCTCAGCGGACATGGGGTCGTGGTCAACTATAAGATTCGCAGAATCCAGGAAAATCTTGATAGTACAGATATGCTTCTGCACACGGGGTCGTGCCCAGCGGACACGGGGCCGTGGTCAACTAATAAAGACAAGAGCATTTAATGAAGAAAGAGAATGATGTGGACACGGGGCCGTGCCCACTGGACACGGGGCCGTGCCCGAGCTTCTGTTCAGCCTATAAATAGGAGTGCTTGGCTCAAGCTCAAACCATCCCTTGGCACACCACCTCTCTCACACTTCACCCACCACCCACCACCACCATAACACCATCATCCATTGTCCATCATAGAGTGTGTGAGTCGTCTCGGGATCCAAGATTGATCGTAAGAGTTATTGACAATCAAGGCCATGTTTGCCTAAGTCTCTTACATCACTTGGTGAAGACAAAGTGTCTAGTGTAATACTTTTTATTTTTAATCTTTTCGCACTTTTTAATTGGTTATGTATTAATGACTTTAATAACTAGTTTCTTATGTTGAAGGTGATTCTTCCTTATCGTTTGTCCGTGGTGTCTTGGCATTATTTTACTGTCTATATAAAATAAAAGATTTTCACCATTCATATCTCCACGGTCTATATGGAGGTATGTTGGCTACCTGGTCGGGGGTTAAGGGAACGGTTTGGTAAGAGTCTTGCCATTGTTCAGTGTATAGATCCTGCAAAGGACCTGGGTCAAATTTAGTAGGACCCCCTTCAATACTTAACGGTATTGGATGGCGGGGGTCCAAACTCTTTGATCCCCTCATAAGTTAAACTACTATTAATATTTTAACCCGGCTACTTAGGACTGTATCCCTGCTGACTCAGACTACTTAGCCGAGGGTAACGTCACCTTCAAAAGAGGGGCCTACCACATTATGCATTAATAACTTAATTAATTATCTTTCAATAATCCGACCCTTTAGGATTGTATCCTTGCTGACTCAAACTACTGGGTTGAGGGTAACGTCACCTCCAAAAGAGGGGCCTACTACAATAACTAAGATAATCTCTTAAATAGTGCAAAAGTGCGGAAATAATCAAAGGTTACACTATACACGAGTCGGAGCCAAGTGATTCATCGTGTCTATCTGTTTTATTTTTATTTTTATTTTTCTTTTTCAGCATTTTAGTTAGTTTTTATTTTCTTAGTTTAAAACCTTTTTCTAAACTTTTGATTTGATTAGACGTTGAGGATAAACCGGTACTAAAAGCTCTTGTGTCCTTGGACGACCTCGGTATCTTACCAACACTATACTACGCTCACGATGGGTGCACTTGCCCATATGTGTGTTTAGTGTTAGTAAATATCGTGTTTTATAAATTTAAAACTTGGCTAAAGAAAGTGTAAAAGGGCTTAAAATATACTTAAACTTATATACACACTTCACACGCATCAAGTTTTTGGCGCCGTTGCCGGGGACACAAGGATTTTAAGAAAGTTAGGAATCAACGGCCTAATCGTTTTTCTTATTTTTCTATTTTTTAGGACTTTTCTTAGTTTTTCAACTTCTGCAGAACTCAGCACGGGCCATGCCCGCTGAACACGCCCCGTGCCCAATCATTGGAACTGGCAAGTGGCAATCCTGTTTTAAGTCAGACAGTAAGCTGAACACGGGGTCGTGCCCACTGAACACGCCCCGTGCCCAAGATTCAGTTACTGAAAACAGAACCGTAAGATCCCGACGGTTGGTAATTTCTGACACAAACATGTGGGATACTGATACTTTTTACTTTCGGCACTCTTATGGTACGTGGTGTTAATTATGTGGTGGTACCCATAAGGAATTAGAATGTTATTTTCTAAATTATAAGCCCCACTATATAGACCCATCGTTTCCTTGTATCCTTAAGAGGGGCGAAAGTAAAAATAATCCATATCTCTCCCTCGAATGCTCCCAACCAAATTTTCTAGGAGAAATGCTTCTTGATGAATTATTTCAATTAGAAGATCTAATTCTTAATTGGTTAAAAGAACTTAGGATAGATTTCAATAATTTATCTTAAGATGATAACCAAGAAAAAGTGTTGGAATCGCATTCAAACAACTTCGTTGTCCCCGACGATACTTCTAACTCTAGTAAGGACTTGAGCGATAGTCGTCCCTGTGCCGATTGTGCCGTGAAGGACTCCCCATCGACTTCGTTCGATGCATACATAAACCTGAGCGATTCGGCATACACCTTCTTTAACGAGAGCTCGGGAAAGGGTTGGACTTGTCCACCTACTTATAGCATAGGAATCACCCTCACCGACAACCTCTTGCGTTCTCATCTTAATCCAGAGCAATTAAGGTATCTTAGGCACTTTGGGGTTGTTCCATCCAGTAAGGAACCACCCGATCCGGAAAAGTTCCTTAAAAATAGACAAACTTCATAATCAGCCCTTCGACACGTGGCCGTGCCCGGGTCAACACGCCCCCGTGTCCACCAAAAGATTCCCTTCTGACTTTTTGTCAGAATACGAACAAAACGTGTCAGGATCTTGCCTGCACACGGGGCCGTGTCCAGCCGACACGGGGCCGTGTCCAGTATACTGTCATTTTCTATAAATGCAGCCAAGAATCCTGCACATTTGGACCATCCAGGGACAGAGATTTGAAAGGATTTTCTAACTTACCATCCTAGGTATGTTCTAAAAGAAGTTTCTAACAAACATCTTGTCCCTTCCTCTTTTATCCATTACCTTCTTCTTCATCTTTCTTGCAACAACACCTCCATTGAAGCTTGATTCCAAGCTTTATTGTGATGTTTGTTAACTTTTTGTTCAAGGAATCCTGTTAAAAATAAGTTACACAACATTGTTTCAAGTTATGTCTGTTCAAAAACGCTTCATAAGTTGGGAAAATAATTTGAAACTTCAAGATTCCTTGTTCTAAAAAACTGCAGAAAGGTGAACACGGGGCCGTGCTCATTAAGCACGGGGCCGTGTCCGTGGTACTGTTTCATTAAAATGAACTATTTCTGGTTTGTTTTCGTAGAATGTCTTGCCAAAACAGTGGAACCTCTTCTGCGCACTCCAGAAACAGTCGAAGGGAAAGGAGGCCATCAATTGAAGCAACTCTCGTACGATACGTGATGGCGTTACGTGAAGCTCTTGACGAGATGACTTCGGTAGAGGAGGTCCTAATAGACCGTATAAATTATCTTACGGTGGGGTTGGAAAACAGTTTTCAAGAAATAAACCGCTTGCACCAGAGGTTAAACATTCTTGTAACACCTCCCATGGAACCCATCCTCCCTCAAGAGGATTGGAACCTAGCACTTGGAATCCACAATCCTACCGGTTGGGACGACATTCCAGCGGAACCTCCTCTTGAAGATCTACAAGAAGTCCCGGTGGAGGTTGCACCTCCTCAAACCAATGCCAATGAGCCCGCTTTTCTTCTCCCTAGGGAGATAGAAGAATGGCTTGCCGACGTGTGAGGAACCCATGTCCGGAGAAAGAAGTTTTTTAAGCCACATTTAACCGAGGGATTTACCTTTTCGGAAATTTTGCTAATAAAATAAGTAGTAGGCTAGAACTTCTTGGTTTAGATTTCTTGTGTTTCTTTGACCTAACTATCTAGTATTTTAACTTTTAGACTATTATGTAATTCTCTCTATGACTTAATGAATGATGGTTTTAGTTAATTTGGTGTTTGGATGGTGTTGAAATGAATAAAACACACTCGGGATGGCAAAAGGATACAAGGTAAACTTAAACCAACACCCATGCAGGAAAACAGGGCCATCCGACAATTTTCTTCATTAACAGTAAGCTCAGCACGGGCCGTGTCCGCCCAACACGGCCCCGTGCTGCACAGTCTGCAGAAATGACCCAGTTCAGGTAAACTGGACACGGGTCGTGTTCACCCAACACGCCCCCGTGTCCAGGCTTCTGTTTCTTTTGTTTAATTTTTGTTACTGGCACTTGAACACAGGGCCGTGCCCGGACAACACGGGGCCGTGTCCAGTGCCCAGTAACACAAATTTTTTCTTGATTCACACCTTTTACACATTCAATCAACCTAAAAACTTATTTTTGGGACACATTGAGGACAATGTGTAATTTAAGTGTGGGGGGATGCTAAAACCTTGAATCTTGCAAGTCCTAATAACAAGCCTTACACAAAACTCTATTGGAACCGCTAATCACCCTTTCATTTTTTTTTTTATTTTTTTTTACTTGTCTAGGTTTAATTTGGGAATTTCAAAATTCTAAAAATGTTATATTTTTACAAATTTACAACCGATAGCGTCGTGATAAAAAGAACCAACATAAGAAAATTATGAAAAGGCATGACAAGCTTATTTAAAATTTAATTATATATACTTGATCACATAAAAACTAATTCCCACAAAAGTGAGTTTTGAGCCTTTATTGAGCATACAAATACATATCTTTAAATTAAATGCTCATTTTTCGTTTCTTGTGTGAATAGCCGCTTGGTTCTTACAACTCTAGAACTTGACACGACGATTCATTCCCAGTCCTTACCAACTTAAACCCGAGTAAGTATATGATAGAGGCATTAGGACTAACCCTTTTTATTCCTACACCATTATTTTCTTTTTTTTTACCACCTACCCAAAATCCCCCTAGTTAACCCCTTTGAGCCTAAACCTTTTCATTTCATAACCGAAACCAAACACCCTTTCACCCACCAAAACCTTTTTATTTTTAACCCTTTGTTTTAGTAACAAGTTCGGTTTTTCGTATGACTTTAAAAAAAATTATGTTTTGTTGATGAAGCAAAAGAAATAAACAAACAAGTTCATCAAAAATAACTTTGTTTGAATAATAGCTTCATCAAAATAAAAATTGCAAAAATAAAAAGTCTTTCGAAAACCGACGCTTGTTACGCTTTTTCGCCCTTTTCTACTAACCACTAAGCCAACCACCTACCTTTAACCCAAGCCCACCCAAAAAGTCCTCTTGATATTTACAAAGGTTTATAGTTAAAAAGGAGGAGGATTGATTGCTTGGCAAGCCTATGGTAGGAGTAAGTTCCATGCCGCTCTCGAGTGATTCACTAAAATACATCTTCGGCCGAGTGTTGAGTGATCCCCCGTGAGGTATGTGAACTTGTATATAAATAGAATTTTAAGGGAGCATGTTATGCCCTAATAAGTAATTTATCTTATGAAAAGTTTTAAATAAATCATGACGAATAGGATTGTAAATAAATAAAAATAAAACTTGAATAAAGAATCTTGGAAATCCCGACACTCTATGACAAGCCCAAAAACCTTATTTTCTACCAATTCCATTTGGGAGTGTAAAGCCACATTATAAAGAGTTTTGCTTGAGGACAAGCAAAGATTCAAGTGTGGGGGTATTTGATGTGTGCAAAATGCAACATATAAATTACATCAATTGTGGGATAAAACTAACTCTTTTTTAGTACTAATGTTGGAAAAAGTGTGTTTTTGTCTTCCTTTTGTATTTTCAGGATTAAATGAGCTCAAATTAACAAAAGAAGCAAAAAAGCAGCTAAATCTAACATAAATACAAGAAAAGGAATAAACGTGGCATGCCTGACCTCCCCGAAAGCATCTCCCAAGCAAAACAAGAAAACAGGAGGTTGAACACGCCCCGTGCTCAGTGAGCATGGGGGTGTGCCCAAGTGTCAGCATAAAAGACAAAGTTGTAGAAGCTTCCATCACCCACCACGGGGCCGTGCTCAGCGGACACGGGGTCGTGGTCAACTATAAGATTCGCAGAATCCAGGCAAATCTTGATAGTACAGATATGCTTCTGCACACGGGGTCGTGCCCAGCGGACACGGGGCCGTGGTCAACTAATAAAGACAAGTGCAATTAATGAAGAAAGAGAAGGATGTGGACACGGGGCCGTGCCCACTGGACACGGGGCCATTCCCGAGCTTCTGTTCAGCCTATAAATAGGAGTGCTTGGCTCAAGCTCAAACCATCCCTTGGCACACCACCTCTCTCACACTTCACCCACCACCCACCACCACCATAACACCATCATCCACCACCATCATCCATTGTCCATCATAGAGTGTGTGAGTCGTCTCGGGATCCAAGATTGATCGTAAGAGTTCTTGACAATCAAGGCCATGTTTGCCTAAGTCTCTTACATCACTTGGTGAAGACAAAGTGTCTAGTGTAATACTTTTTATTTTTAATCTTTTCGCACTTTTTAATTGGTTATGTATTAATGACTTTAATAACTAGTTTCTTATGTTGAAGGTGATTCTTCCTTATCGTTTGTCCGTGGTGTCTTGGCATTATTTTACTGTCTATATAAAATAAAAGATTTTCACCATTCATATCTCCACGGTCTATATGGAGGTATGTTGGCTACCTGGTCAGGGGTTAAGGGAACGGTTTGGTAAGAGTCTTGCCATTGTTCAGTGTATAGATCCTGCAAAGGACCTGGGTCAAATTTAGTAGGACCCCCTTCAATACTTAACGGTATTGGATGGCGGGGGTCCAAACTCTTTGATCCCCTCATAAGTTAAACTACTATTAATATTTTAACCCGGCTACTTAGGGCTGTATCCCTGCTGACTCAGACTACTTAGCCGAGGGTAACGTCACCTTCAAAAGAGGGGCCTACCACATTATGCATTAATAACTTAATTAATTATCTTTCAATAATCCGACCCTTTAGGATTGTATCCTTGCTGACTCAAACTACTGGGTTGAGGGTAACGTCACCTCCAAAAGAGGGGCCTACTACAATAACTAAGATAATCTCTTAAATAGTGCAAAAGTGCGGAAATAATCAAAGGTTACACTATACACGAGTCGGAGCTAAGTGATTCATCTTGTCTATCTGTTTTATTTTTATTTTTATTTTTCAACATTTTAGTTAGTTTTTATTTTCTTAGTTTAAAACCTTTTTCTAAACTTTTGATTTGAATAGACGTTGAGGATAAACCGGTACTAAAAGCTCTTGTGTCCTTGGACGACCTCAGTATCTTACCAACACTATACTATGCTCACGATGGGTGCACTTGCCCATATGTGTGTTTAGTGTTAGTAAATATCGTGTTTTATAAATTTAAAACTTGGCTAAAGAAAGTGTAAAAGGGCTTAAAATATACTTAAACTTATATACACACTTCACACGCATCACTCGTTCGGGCGCTCTACTCATTCTCTAGTGGAGAACCGGTCTGAGAACGGATTTCTACCGGAGAGACAACCGATACACGAGTTGAATATGAAACTCTGTCAAGAACAGTTGAGTCTGATTGAACGGAGTGATTCCCGTCCGATCGAACGAGTTGGACTTGGTGTGATTTTCGTTGTTTAACACGACGTTATGCCGTCTCCGTCAAACCGCAAACTTTTCAACTTAACGTATTTCACAAAGTTTTCAAACAGAAGGTTTCTCAATCGAATAGCCGTCTGATTGGACGACCATCCGATCAAACGACTATCTGACCGGGTAACTTGATTTGATAAACTCAACACTTAAACTATTTTGGCAAAGCTTCAAAGAATATCAGCTTTCAATCGAATCGAATGACTATCTGGCCAGGAGACTTAATTCTTCGTAACTTTCCACACTTAAACGAATTTCCATCCGATCAAACGGCCATCCGTCCGGATGACCATCCGATCGAATGACTTTGTTTATACTACAATGAAAACTTCAAAAGTTCAACACTTTACAAATACACTCCTTCAGTCGAATGACCATCCGACCGAACGGTTATCCGTCCGGGCGGTCATCCGATCGAATCACCATCCAATCCATCATCTCACATGACGCACCATTACACGTTGTTCAACGCTTACACTATCGTTCTGTGATCAAGCTAATCTCTCAAGCGCTCCCTTCAATCCAAGACTGTGTTTATTACTAAACACGATCAGTGAGTATACTCAATCCCTTTTTGCTTAACGCACTTTTGGGTGTTACATACGTTACTTATATCAAATCACATCGATACACAACGCAACTACTTTTATACGCTAACCGCACTTTCATGTTATACGTGTTATTCGATGAATGCTTGTATGTTATGTTTACACAGTGATTGTTGCCTGACACCTTAGCAACGATAGTACTATAGTTTGGACTCAGCATTGTCGTGGACAGGGGTTGTTAAGGGTATTACTTCACATGTCACAGTGGTGATATGTGTTGCGTATTCTACAACTCTTAGTCATGTCTGAGCATATGTCATTGTCGATAGCTTACTTGCTTCACATTTCTACGTGTTGCATGCTGGTTATGCGTAAACCGTTTTTGCTATACTATATGCTATTAAACTTGTGTACTCACCTTTACACTATGTGTATTGACTGTATTTTTACGTATATGACAGGTGTTTAGGATGCTATTCTATGCTTGTTGTGATGAATCAAGATTTGGTGGTCTAGAAAACCACGAATAACATATGAGTCGTCGGAACAGTTTATTATGTTTTTGAGACAATTATCTGTAATAACTATTTTTACTTTATCTGTTAGTAGTATGGGAAATTAACGTTAAGGATTTGGTAATATAATAGTTGTTGTGGATTCTCTTGAACAACCTGTTTCGCTCAGTGTCATGCCCCGATGATTCCGCCATCGGTTGGGGTGTGACAACTGAGTCTCAGCTGGAATCTCGGGGATAATTCGGGACGCTGCATGTGCTAATTCCACAACGGTCATGGGGAGTGAACATGGTCAAGCTAGATTTTCGAACTTTGTTTTTGTTGTTATTCAAAAAGGGTGATCAAGTGTTATAGGACACATGAACATTTTTGAATACACACACTACGAACCAGAAGCTCACAAACACTCTTAGAAATTAGTTGTAACACACTTGATCAACATCCGAAGTTGTAATCATTTTTCATTGTGCAATATAGTTGGTGGGGATAGTTTTTACCACCCGAGGTTTTTGTGCCGGCGATCTACTTGTGATCAAGGGATTTTCCTCGTATAAATCTCTGTGTTTAATTGCATTTACAACCTTACATTCATTTCTATCATCGTTAATCATCTAAGCACTCTACCTCACTTTTCAGATTTGGTTACATTATCCTTAATCAGATTTTTGACCAAAACAATTTGGCGCCCACCGTGGGGCAAGAGGTGCTTCAATTCTAAAACTTTCCATCCATTTCTGCTTATTTTCATGAACTCCATAACACCATGGCCTCTCAAGGAAAGTTCATTTCAACTGCCATGCCAACGACTACCTCCTCACAGAGCTCTATAACGTTGCCTCCTATTCCCCCACAATTTCAAAAGAATAATGAAACTGCTCATAAGAAGATACCATCTGTTTTCCAAGGATCCAAAACTTCTGCTACTTCATCCTCTACAACTACTGACAATGAAATTTCTGTTTTGTATTCGCAGATGAAAAGCTACATGGAGCAGCAGAACCAGACTAATCAAAAGATCCTGCGTGAGATTGAAGATATCAAGAAACAAAAGAGGCCAGCAGAGGAACAATCTCCATTGATGGCTAGAGTGTTGGATTTTGTCACTTCGGCATCAACAACTCAACAACCCAGAAGATCCACCATCCAACCTCAAGGATCCTTTATCGCTCAACAAGGATCGCTAGCGATGACTCAGCCTCAAGGATCCTTCCTCAAATTAGAAGGATACGGGGAGATGTTGTTGCCTCAAGGATCCTACTACCATCAACAAGGATCCTCAGCTCAAGTTTAAGGATCCATGGTGTAACGCCCCAAAGTATAATTATGCACATTTTTAGATTTATATAGTATGCTACAAGTAAGCTGTAACACCCAAAATCTTTATATATGTGTGTTCATCTTAATAATAAGAATACGTGTAGAAATAATTATTATTAGGGTGATAATTAAAATATCTGGTGTAACACCTCGTAAATTCACGTCCAATAATGTATCGACACGTGTCATGAGCTTTAAACGTGTAAAAGATTTCTTTAGAGGGACTGAAGTTGACAAACATAGAAAGTATGTGAATGTAAGGGTTCAAAGTGTCAACAATGGATAAATATACCTTACTGTACCCCTACACGATGTTTATACCCTTAAACGAATGAATCATGGATCATACGAAGCTAATTGTGGAAGAAAGTGAGAGATTACAAACTACAGGGGTTAAATGTGTCAACATGTTTAAAGTATACCTCTGAGTGACCTTTTAGCAAACCCAAAGCTTTGTAACGATAAATTATACTCACTAGAATATGTGATAAAAATTTCACCAAGTTTCGTTATTGTATGAGAAAGTTATGACAATATTCGTATATGAGGGGTTAAAAGCGTCAACATTGAAATTTAAGGCTTTTCGGGTGATCACAAGGTTAACCGAGGACTTAACGGTGTTTGGTTATGTCATGGAGCCCTAAAAAGTCAAGTTAGAGGGCCAAAAGTGCAAGAAAAATAGTTAAAACCACGTTTGAAAGGACCAGGGATCAAAAATGCAAATAACAAAACATTTTTAACCTGAACCGGGGGCTCATACCGGCCGCGTAAGACCTGGGTGGTCTCTTACGCGGGCCGCGTCCGACCTACAGCGACAGAATTTACAGGCAGGTGCCTGTTCAAGCTGTTAACCGACTTCAAACCTTGTTTTTACATACCAGGGGCTGCCCCAATGGTTTAACATGCAATAGGGGTACTTTTCTTGATCTGGAAACATCAGTAGGCTTCCTTGTCATGATCTTGTTGCATCAAAATGGGTATATAAGGAGCTTCAATGTTGCAACTCTTGTGCCATTCACTTGCAAACCTTCACAAGCTTATTTCTGGAGCTCTCTGATCAGCAACCAAGTTCTCTTAGGCTTCCTAGTCATGCTTAGGACCCTTGTAAGTGTCCTTAACCTTCCTTAATTCAGTTTAGCTTAGTTAATTAGCTTAAAGTAAAACCGTCATAATTAGAGTTTGAATTCGTGATTAATTAAAATTTGTCCAGACAAATTTCAAATTGAAAGTACCTATAAGTTGGTAATTATGTGGGTAATAAACCCTTAAAAGGGCACCCTCTGATTCCCACTCTAACTAGGTCAATTGTCGGGTCAAAGCTAATTACAAAAAGTCAACAGAAAGCTTATTTTCAAATTAATGCATAATTGACAATGTAGAACCCATACAACATGTTTTATCACTAATATAACTTGGTAATTAATGTAAGAACATGTCTAAACATGTTCAACCCGACAATTTTCAGTTTAGGCTCGGTTCGGAACCGAAAGTCGCATAATTTGACTTTTGCTTTGACTTTCAGTTCTGACCCAATGTAGCATGTTTTAGAATTTCCTTAGAGCTTTATTTGGACCAGGTTTCATGTTAGTATAACCCTCTGTGATTATACAACTTGGTTCATTAGTTATCCGATTCATATGCATGTTTCCGTTAAATGCTTAAATGTTGACTATTATGGCCATATGACCTTAAAATGTGATTTTTGAAAATATAAAAGAATAGAAACCTTAGTTACTGATTTTTAGACTTGTCCCTAAAATTTGACATCAGTTTGGGGTCTAGATTAGGAGTTATGCTCATTAGCGTAATTAGAAAGCTTTTTATTAATTAAACGGTGTAATTGGCATATAGCCTATCTAAACCCGATTTTTTATACCAAACTTTTTACCCACTGATGTAATATAATATTTTGGGATTTTTGAAGATTTTTATTTAATTTTAGGCTGAGCATAACATAGAGTTCTAAGCTTGATTCGGTAATTGTCGGTTTTGCCCTTTTGGGCTATAAAATGAGTTTTTCAAATCTTTTTGATACCAAACCTTTTTCTACTGATCTAATATGATAAATAAAACATTTTGAGCCTTCTGGAATAATAAAAATATCAGCTTTCCTTTAAAAACCCGGAAATAGCTCAAAATCGCCTTTTTAAGCGTTTTTAACGCATAGTATGTATTAAAACTATTTTAAACATATAAGGTATGATACCTACTGATATTTTTAGTAAAATTTTATACTTTAATAGTAAGTAAAAGTTTAAAACGCAGATTTCCAGAATTGACCTTTTAGGCTTATGTGAAATTACCAAAATGCCCCTACGGTGCATAGTTTAGTTATAAATGGTAAATCTCACATATATGTAATACCCTACTGATATAACCTATTAAATTAAGTATATTTACTGATTATATCAGACCTGAAACTCACAATCATATTAAATCTCTTTTATAACCTTTTAATTGACCAAAATACCCCTACGGGGCATAATTTGAGTTTAAATCCATTTTGGGGCATAATAGGAGATATCCTACTGATGTCACAACATATTTAAGACATATTAAGTTAGGAAACCTGTATATGACTCTTATGGTTACCCGTTATGCATTTTCGCGTTCGGTTCGGTTTATGTAACTAGTTTGCATAAATTGACCGAAACGGGTCAAACCTTATCGTTTTTGTCTCAAAATCCAGAATGTATTTAGTTTACCCATATTATACAAGTCTTCAAACTTGTCGGGTCTAAATCACATTCCATTCCGGTCTTCGCTTAATCGTGCGTTTGAACCGTATTTTCCTTTAAAACTAGCCGGTCTAAGTTTAGGCTTAATTAAAGACCCGTTAGGAATCTAATAGGTTATTAAAAACCTTTGTTCCAGAATAGGAGAGCCGGTAAAAGCTACGTGCACTGCTGTTTATGATTAATACTTGCAAAGGTAAATACTTTTAACTTATTTTCCCTATACGGGCTTGGGGTACGGTATATAAAATACCGCTTGGTCGGGCATTGAATTTTTAATTGTATGAAGATTAAATTATTGAAATGTCTCGTCTAAAGTGTTTTGTTTGCTTAAAGCCTTTGGGGGGTTAATGACCATGTCCCGGATATCCTTGGCATCATTTTACGAAATGGCCACGACCTAAGCACGGGGTGTAGGCGTACACCTGACAGTGCATTAATAAATAATAAGGTATAACCGCCGGTTTCGGGAATAACCCGCCGCGGGACTATACCATGTGGTGTGTCTATTAATTTTTAACCCGGTGTCAATCTGGGCTACTAAACGTATAACGAACATGTAATTCTTTTACAAGTTTATATATAAATAATTATCCCAAGTTATAAAAAGTTTTGTGCCTACGTGCATTTAAATCAATTTTTCTAAACATTTTCAAAATGAGTCAGTTAATTGTATTTGCCAGTGTAAACTGACCTATTTTCCCAAAAAGGTTAAGTGCAGGTACTAAGCGTAATAGGCTGGCCTCTCCTTAGCATCATTAAGAGTCTCGCAAGCTTAGATGCATTTAAGTCTGATGAACTATGTTTCTTTTTTTATTTGATCCGCCTGTGGATCTGTTTCAACTGTTTTGTGATATTTAATATTACAATTTATTCGGTTGAAATAAATCTATCTTTTGCTTCCGCTGTGCATTTAAAATTGTGTTGTTTGACTATGATGATATCAACTACGTCACGATACTCCCCACCGGACCCACTGGTAATACGTGGAAATATCGGGGTGTGACATCTGGTTGTATGTGAGTGAGTCAGGTTTAACTCAGACCCGAGTTTGAAGTTATATGAATTAGTTCGGATTAATTTTAAATCTTTCATCCTAGCTGAATTTAAGCTTTATCTCGATTAGCAAACATCGGTGAAGTGGATGTGTGGTAGTGCAACTGTGGATACTGATTGATGTGTCGGAGGCTCGACACTACGAAGATGAGATAGAAGGCAAAGATCAACCTGCGAAGGTAAAATCGACTTGAGGACTCACACTTCCAAAATATTATAATGTCTTTGACAAAGACCGAAGAAGTGACAATATATAGAGATAATTGGTGTGAGCTCTGGTTTGCTTAAGTTGATTCCTATGTGGGTTTTTGAACGAACTGAATTCTTACCGGGTAGCTTACGCAGAATGACTATTAACTAGATTATATATCTATACTAAACTAGTTGATGCCCCGCCCGCGTTGCGGGGCGATGGCCGAATAATGAGCGAGTGTTAGGCAGCTCATTGACACTGAAAACAATTAAATCGAGTCAATCAATTAAAACAAAACACTTTTATAGTTTTGAAAAAAAAAACTAAAACAATGGCAATATTATAATTTTTAACTGAGAGAAAGTTGTATTTTTTGACTGGGTAAAATTGTAATTTACCAAAAGCTAAAGTAATGGCAGTACTGTAAATTTGAACCAGAGGCAAAGTTGTAAATTTTCACAGGAGCAAATTTGTAATTTTGAACTTGGGGGTAACAGCGTAATATAAATTTGAACTAAGGGCGCAATCGTAATAAGCTGGAGGCAAAAGCACAATTTTATTTTGAACCGAGTGCAAAATCGTAATTTTGAGTTGGGGGCAAAAACATAATTTTATTTTGAACTGGGGAAAAAACGTATTTTGAATTGAGGAGGAAATCACAATTTTTTAAACGGAGAAAAATCACATTTTTGAACAGAGGGCAAAATCGTAATTTTTAGCTGGGGGCAAAAACAAAATTTTATTTTGAACTGGGGGCGAAAAGGTAATTCTGAGTTGAGGGCAAAACCACAATTTTATTTTGAGTGGAGGAAAAAATCGTAATTTTGAGCTGCGGAAAAAATCGTAATTTTATTTCGAGCTGGGGGCAAAACCGTAATTTTAAAGAGGGGCAAAAAACGTAATTTTAGAATAGATATAAAATAATAAATTGGTTGGTCCAATGGGGGAGTGCCAGACAAAGTCGTAATTTTGAATTGAGGGCAAGATCGTAATTTTGAGATGGGGACAAAAAGCGTAATTTTATTTTGAGTTGGGGGCAAAAACGTAATTTTAGAATAGATATAAAATAATAAACGTGTTGGTCCAATGGGGGAGTGCCAGACAGCTGTCTGGCACTATTCCCCCATTTGGTAAATGTTCTGCCTGGCACTATTCCCTCATTTGGTAAATGTATATGGGGAAATAGTTTTTTTTTTTCGTTCAAAAAAAAGGAAATAGTTTTTTTTACACGATTGATCCCAAAACAAGCTCACCTCCACTCAATTTTTTTTATAAAGTCAATTTGAATCCACTTGAATCTAGTATTTTTCTCGATCTATTTTTTATTTTAGTTTAAGTTTAATATATTCAATTTTCATTTTCATCATTCAAGACTGAATTTAATGTACACCTTTAATACCCTATAAAAAGGGGTGCATTTTCTAAAACATTCAATATATAATTACAAACTTCTTATTCGGGTTATTATGTCATATTAATGTCGGGGCTCGGTTCAAATGAGAAGCGCTACAAGTTGTGAGAACCGTGAGAACTTTTTCTTTCCGTGCAAGTTGGGCCAATTTTTTTTTTCACAAACGTAGATGAAAATATTATAAACAAGTTTGTAAAAAAATTGTCGAGTCGGTAGTTTTGACTGATACAAGTTTTTTTTACGTGCTAGTGTAAATTTTTTACGAAGATAAATATTTTTTACGCCTCATGTAAATGTGGGTATGCGGCATTTTTTTAATTTTTTTTTTTGTTTTGCTAAAAAAGTGATTTTTTATGACTTTTGAGAAAAAAAATTCGAAAAAATCTTTTGAATGACCTAATTCACGTTTCTTACAACTAAAGGTGGTTCTCATTTTATGTTATTGTGTCTATTATATATAATAAATGACAGTTATTTGGGCCACGTGTCATTAGATTAGGGCATCACTTTTTGCCTTTTCCCGCCCAACAGTACCGTCCCCTTCTTATTTTACTTTACAAAAGGGCAAACCACTGATTTCATAAAAAAGATGGCCCACATTCACTTTTTCAAAGGTCTGCCCACATATACAAAAGGGCAAACCACTGATATTTATCTAAACCACTGCCCATATTCAAAATCTTGGCTCCAGATTCAAAATTCAAACCGTATACATATATAACCTACATTATTCTGGATCCACTTTCAAAATTCAATCCCTCTCTCAAATCCAGAGCACCTCCACATCCAATCTTCAAATCCAGAGCACCTCCACATCCAATCTTCAAACCGTATCTATTTTAGGGCTTTCTATTTTAGGCTTTCTATTAGATTCAATCCCTCTCTCAAATCCAGAGCACCTCCACATTAGTAATTTATATGATTGCTATTATTTACTTCATTTTATCAAAAATGGTTTTGGTGGTAGGATTCTTGAGCAGATCGGTTGCAACTGAGATGAGATCCTAGCAGTACATGGTGGTCAAGGTTGGTTCCAACAACCCGATTCCGATTTAGCGGCCGCATGTATATTTTTCGAGAACAAAGGTACGTCTGGCAACCTTATTTTGATTTGTTTAGGTCACGTGCTTCAGTTTCTATTAGATTTAGCAACTGATGTTGAAATTTTGTAGTTCTGGAGGCTTTAATGATGATTCTAACAGCTGCAGTAACGATTTGCGACACCGTAAGGGGCTATTAACGGATATTTGTTATGTGAAAGAATAGGTGGTGTTCATATTGGGTTGAGTTAGGGCACAATAAGTGGGTGATTCAGGACATTTGTTTTGGTGTAATTGTTGATGTGTGTGACTTCATCGATGGCTGATTAAGGGCTGGTGTGAGTGGGAAATTGATGGTGATCGCAATCAGAGGTCAACATGTTACAGCACAGCTTGGTTAGCGACTATGTAAGTAACGATATTTTAATTACAGTTGTGTTTATCCTGTGCATTTAGTGTTTACAACTGGTAACAATGAGTGTATCTCATTCTTAGTTTTCTTAATCATAAATGTCTGGTGTTAGTTGACCCGTTACAAGTGTTGCTTTTAAGAGCTGATAAATTACTGGTTATTTCCGCCCGACACAAGTGTTTTTTGCATGTTTAAAATTGCTAAAATAAACCCGCTTGCATTTTTCTGAATGTAAATGTTAATTTACACGGTTAAAGTCACACAATTTGGTCAAGTTCAGTGCATACTCATGTCTTAATTTACTCTCTTAATTCAAGTACCCCAAGAACTGTTAGCAGTATGGCACTTAACTCATTTACTTTCCATTGATTGAAAGTCATCTAAAGTGCATTCAAATGTATTAAAACTTGTATTTAATAAAATATTATATATGTAATAACATTGTCTATTTTTGTCATCAATTTTGTTTTGGATATTAATGTTTAAATTTGTTTCAGCGACTTTGGATTTATGCTGGGAACTTTGTGTCAAGCAGCCTTTGAGTTGTCTGTAGCTTTCTAGGTTATTCTTTTGATACTTGCAGCATCTTGAAGAGCCACATTCGGTAATCCAAGAGGATCAACAGTCTAGCCGCAAACCTGCTCCTGCTCGTGTTGAATTAATTTTTGAAGCTATTAAACGAACACTTCCGGACCGACCTCGGTTTCTTTTGTGCATCTTACTAGAAAGAAAGAACCCTAAAATATATGGTTTTTAACTCTCTTTCTTCATCTTAATTTCACTCTATTTTTGTTAACTTATAATTACATGAAGTTGTCGTTAATCTTTATGATGACAGGTCCGTGTAAGCGAATATGCCCCGTGGAAGATGGGATTGTTACATAGTGCATGGCTCCTGCTAGATTCACCGACATGTGTCTTGCAAGTCTGCTGCTAAAAATCAATGCAAAGGTCCTCATTTCAAATAAATACAGTTTCAGTCATTTATTTTTTTTCTGTAATTTTCAGAACTCGAATCTAATTTATTTAATTCTTGTAATTTTTAGACAGGTAGTTTAAACCATCTACTATTTGTTGAATGTTTGCATACCTTTGTTCTGTATTTGGGCCCACATATCGCATTCTTCACTTTAAAGGCAATGCAGTGTGGTAGAGTGGATCTTAAGAGCGCTGTTTACGATACGATACAATTAAACAAAAACCCTTCATGGCTTAAGAAAGATTGTTCGGAGTTTGGGCCCCCGTATTTTATTTCAAGAGCAGGTTTGTAAATATCACTTGTGTGTGTGCGTGCACGGTTAATTTCTTAATATAAAAACGATGAAATTTTATTTACTTTTTTACTATGCTGTATCTTTTTGCTGCGAGTCTCTCATGCGAGATAATAGATGCTGCAGAAGAACTAGATGCATCTTCATCAGATAATCATGGATTTGCGTCAATCTTAAATTGTTTAAAACGTTGGTTTATGTCACATGCACAATATTTGAACTTTTTCACAATTTTGGTGCTTACTTCGGTTAGTTTCAATACCAGATTTATGCTTCATGTTTTGTTTGTTTGTTTATTTATTTTTTACACTTTTTTTTTATTTAAATTGGTTTTTAATTACGTAAGTTGAACTTGTTTAATTAATTTGTAGTTGCCAAATCCTCTATTTGGCCTTGCTGGCATAATGTGCGGGCAATTTGGAATTCCGTTTTGGGAGTTTTTTTTTTTTTTTTGCAATCCTTATCGGGAAAGCTATCGTCAAAACTCACATCCAGGTATGATCATATTTGTTGCAGCTGGTATAGAAATGAAACGATCAACCAAAATTGATTCTAAATATTCAGTTTCATACATTATGTATTGCTGAAAATCTTCAAGTACCTGCAGTTAAACAGCCCTCCGAATATTATAATTGTTGTATGTTTACTTTCTCATCCCTTTGTTCCCAACAATAAAGTAGTGCAGTTTGACTTTTGATTGGTCAAACTGTATAAATTTATTGCATATTTTCATATAGATATTTCTCATTAACCAATCATTTTGTTGTGTGTATTATTTGCGTTTAACGTAAATTACAAGTTTTTAACTCTCAAAAGGATTTAGGAAAATGTTGATAAGTTGGTAATTAGCTTTGTTAGGACGTATAAAATCTCATAACTATCATGATAAAGAAACTTTTCTTCAAGGGTGAGAAATATGCAGTTCGACAGACGCACACTTGAACTTAGTAATGACAATGGGTTTAACAGTGTTTCGAAATGACTGTTGGGTTAAACAGTGTTTCGAAACGACTGTTGGGTTAAACAGGGTTTCGAAACGACTGTTGGGTTAAACAGTGTTTCGAAACGACTGTTGGGTTAAACGGTGGTTTCAAAACACTCGTAGGTGCACACATGTTATATTTGAAAAATATAAATATGTGGCTGATTATAAGTCACATACCTCGAAATAGTCACTTTGATAAGCTTCTTTTGCTGACTTTGGCCTCTGGTTATTGGTTAACCACATCAGTGGGTTTGGGTCAAAAATACATATACACTCAGTTGATTGATTTCCTTTTTCTCTTACCTGTTTATTTGCATCAGACATTGCTATCTGAATACATCAGTCTTTTGGAGTCAAAACTTGTAAGGAAGAGCAGTATTTTGGAGTCAAAGCTATGGAAGCTTGCTGGGTTCAAACAAGTGATGTGGAAGAGCAGTAAACGGGTCACCCTTATCAAAAGAAACCACTGTTTTGGTTAAAACAGTGAGTTAAACCACTGTTGGGTTAAAACAGTGAGTTAAACCATTGTTGGGTTAAAACAGTTGTTGAAACCACTGTTGGGTTAAAACAGTGGGTTAAGCCACTGTTGGGTTAAAACAGTTGTTGAAACTACTGTTAGGTTAAAACAGTTGTTGAAACCACTGTTTTGGTTAAAACAGTGAGTTAAACCACTGTTGGGTTAAAGCAGTGGTTCAAACCACTGTTGGGATTAGGCGTTTCACTCATATCAACGCAGGGTTACGCGTCCGATTATGCGTTTCGCGCATACCTGCGTTTAAATGTTTCTGTATCTCAAGGATAATGTTTGGTAATCTATGATAGGTTATTGATATAGTACTCAGAAAGGCTGTTAAAGATCTTTCAGGACTGCTTATTTCTCATATTTGCGACTTGCTTGTAAGTTGTAACTGAGGTTGTATAACGTACTTGACGATAGAATATTTTCGTAAACATTATTTAATTCTTGAATTTTATTTTTGTTTTTCATTCTGTTCCAGATTTTGAGTTGTCTGATGCACAACATGAGCATGCTCTGGCTGTTGAAAGTTTGGTACCGAGATTGGCTGCTCTTAGGATCGAACTTTGTCCTGGTTATATGAGTGAAAGTTCCTTTTGGAAGATATATTTTGTGCTTTTGCATCCTAGACTTGAACCTCAGGCTGCTAAGCTTCTTTCAACACCCGAGGTAATTTCTACAGGAATTATTCATAGTTTGGCATATAATGCGTAACACCAATTTATGCACTTAATATCTATGATGTATCGGTCCCCTATTAAAATATCGGTGTCAAATATCGGTTAGAATACCGGTACCGATATTATCGGCGATATTGACCGATTATATATCACTTAATTATTAGCGTTAAATTGCTATATATATAAATTATGCATTATATTAAAATTATCGATATCCCACCGATATCTCACCGAGATAACCTATATCTCAAATATCGGTCCTTGACCGATATCCGATATTTTACCGCATTAACTGCATAGACGCCAATTTGCCTATATGACAGATGTAAAGGTTAATATTGACATAAAAGTAGCAGTTTACTTTGAGATAAGCATATAATTACATATGCATAGAGCAAACTTACAGAAACCTAATTACCATCATCTGTTATTATGTCATGATCTACACTTATAGTTACTCTCATGCATATTGTTAAAGCCCGAGTATCATTAACACATGAGTTGAAGGCCCGTTCCGACACACAGACACATGATAAGCATTCTTTTGTGCCATCTGTTACTCAATCAGAAGTTGTGCCTCTTGAAGTATTAACCGTCGAAGCAGAGAAGACTGAAAAACATCATGTCCCAACTGAAGAACTTCAAATTGTAGACAAATCTGTCATCCAAGAGGAACCGAGAAATGAGACCAGACCCGAAAGTCAAACGAGTGTTGAAAATAACGGCGGTTGCTGGGTCGACTCTGAACATGGCATAAATGCTTGCAAGGTATACACTGCGGAAACACTCTGTTCATCTAAAGCCATTTCTTTCACATATTTCATAAGGGTTGTGTGGTTTTAGGACACTTTAAGGGGAAGAGTATGTGAAGAGTATGTGGACAGTCGCACTCGTATATGGTTTTTTCAAACAGGATAAGCTTTCAATCTCTGGGCGGGACTTTAGATTGACTCTCATCTCAAGACGCTCACGCCATTATGCCGGGAGCAGGTTGGTTTGTATTTATAAAGATAAAAGATGAAGTCCATTAGTATGCTTACTAAATACTTTTTTTTCCTTTGAAATATAGATACTTAAAGTGGTGTAAATGAGAAGGGCAAAGTTGCTAATGATGTAGAAACAGAGCAAATTTTGTTTGAAGATGTTCCTGAAGGGTTTTTCATGATTCATTTGTGTTCGAGATTATGTAATTTAAATCATGAATAATTTAGTTTCTTTTAAAATAAATTTTTTTCTCATTCATTTGTTTTCCAGATTTAGGACGATATGCTACACGACTGTATGTTCGTCTATGGCTCCATGGACTCTAGCGGGGTTTAAGATCCCTTGATGGTAGTACATATTGGTAATGGTCCATCTTCTAACTAAATGACTAAAGCAGTTTATTCAAATTAACTTTTGACAATGTTATTTTATTGAAAATATCAATAATGATATTTCATTGGAATATGCCTTTGCCTTTAGCATGGAAAGTGTTTTTGGTTTCAGTGATATGAACCAAGCCATGAGGGAGAAGAGGAGCCATAATGATATTTCATTGGAATATGCCTTTGCCTTTACTAATTTTTTTTAGTAAAAATTTAATTTTAATATATTGTGATCGTATTAATAACAAATAGTAATTAATATAACCAGTGGCGGAGCTTAACCAAAAGTTTCGAGGGGGCGTAAAGTGATGGGACCCAAAAAAAAATTCCTATCGTTATGTTTCGGGTCGTGTCGGGTTGGCTATTCGATTCAAGTTGGGTCAAATAATTATAGTTCCAAATAAAACAAAGTGTATATTTACCAAACTACTCATCATTTATATACAAAGTTTATAAATATTTAGGATATACAATTTAGGAAAAATAATTGGGGGGCGATCCTATATAATTTTAAAATTTTTCGGACGAAAAATCGAAACCTATACACTTCTAACCGAAACATTGGGGTGGGCGGGTGCACCCCCGGGCACCCATTATTCTTCGCCACTGAATATAACTAAGTTTCCCAAGCCCGGGAAGCAATCCCAGGTAAAAACCTAGTTATCTCATATATGTTTGCTTCTATATTTATGTGGGATAATGTACCCCCATAGTCCACACACCGTTGAAAGAGACATCCTACGTAAGCCCCGACATGAAGATCAAAAAAGAATATTTTCATTTGTAATACAAACATGTATGTGCTTATATATATGAGATAAAATTAAAAAGATATAAGTGTGGTAAAAAATATAAGACAATTATTGTATTAAACCAAAGGTTAAGGTTGATATGGAAATTACATTATAATTAATAGGAAGTAAATAACGACTCTAAGGCCTTTCGGTGATACCTTAACCTATGTTAATTCCATCTAAGTGCCACATCAATCTTTTTTTCTCAATTTCACTTTGCCACACTCCAAGGAAATAGTTTAATCCCATTAAGTTCATCTAACCCTATATTTTAGTGGTTTTTGGCCTAAAAAAAAATAATTAATTTAGTCTCTTAACACTGGGTTAACATGTTAACACATAACCCATTTAATGTCCTTTAACACAAGGAGTGAGTGGCTTGCAATGTTAGTTAACATGTCATGTCATTGTTAACAATCTAAGTGTTAGAGTACACCTCATGACCTAAATGTAAAATGCGAAAAGATATCTATCCGTTCATGAGAAATTAATATTCACATATCTCTCTTGATTTAAGAGTGTAGGAATAAAAAAAGCCTATAAAAATTAATTTTAATAGCATATAAATAACCTTTTGCAAAATAATCTAGAGAGAACATTTATACAAATTTAAACAAAAAATGTTGAACATAATGATTGTATATAAACATGTAGAGAGCCAAATAAAAAAATTGTCCTATTCAAAGGATGTGGAGCTTGAAATATGTAAGAAGTGCACTAATAGTTGTACTTTTAGATGCATTTATATTTACTAATGCAAATGTATAGATAGAATATGCATATAAATGAGGAGAGAGTGAGAGATTAGGTAGTATAAAGACACCTGACACCACTCATTGACCTTACAGCCTCACTTGATTTCAATATTCAATACTCTCTACTCATAACCCCACAAGTACAACCACAATCTTTTATTATTAATAACAACAATAAATATATTTCATTAACATATCCTTCTACCTCCTTACAAAGTCAAAAACAAATAAATGTACGTCTATTAACTATTTTATATTAAAACATTATATATTTCTATATATTTAATTAAAATATCATGACATGTGTGTTTATTTTATGAATTTTACAGTTTTTACTTGATGAAAAAAAGATAAAATATAAAATTAGTGTTATTGACCCGACGAGTTTTTTATAACAAACGAAAAAGGAAGATTTTTTTTTTTTTTTGAACGGCTACGAAAAAGGAAGATTGAATGAGGTTTTTTAGTGAAAAAAGTTGTAATATTAAAAAGGGTACATTAACAAAAACAAGTATCTTAAACTACTTAGGAAAGATTAACAACACTGGACTATTCTCACGAACACACCTCAACATCCATATCACTCGACTAAGCTGGTCGAGCCCACCTCCCCTCACAATTAATCCGAAATCTCCTCTACAATTCCCTAAAACTCTCTCTCCTCTCTCTCACTAACACCTCTCTTCCACATAGAGACCAGCTTGATCCGGATGTGCCTTCGGATGCACGTTGTCGGTGCTCTTAAAGTATGAGGAGGGGTTGGTTTCTATGGGATTTTGGCAAAAATACATGTTTTGAACATGCCTCGTAATTTACAATGAGAAACGAAGAACTAGGAATCTATATTTTTAACTCAATAACACGAATCGAACAATCCTTTGTATTTATTTATTTATTTATTTGATTGTTTATATTTGGATATCAATACCTTAATAAAGTTTTGAATTCAAGTATGAGCTAACGATATGGATTTTTGGCAATCAGCGCCACCCTCAAGGTTATGTTGCTCTTAAACTCTGCTTACTTCTAGGGCGACATGCTTGGTAAGCCTTCCAAAAATAAATCGGAAACTCATTGACCAACGACACTTCTTTCTTGATTATTTGCTCTTTATTTGTATCAACAGCAATGTTTAAAACTATTTGCTCTTTATTTGTATCAACATCAATGTTTAAACCTATCCGTATTCGAAAATCCGATCCGAATTATCCGATATCCAAATCCAAAATATCCGAAAATTCGGATATCCGAAATTTTGGATATCTGAAATTTGGATATCCGAATTTTCGGATTTGGATAATGATTTTAAAAATTTTGGATATCCGAAATATCCGAAAATTTAATTTCTTTTCGGATATCTGAATATCCGAAGTACCCGAAAATATCCGAAATACCCGAAAATATCCAAAATATCCGAAAATTTATATTCGGATACCCGAAACTATCCGAAATATCTGGTTCTGAATATTAAAAATTAAATTAAAAAATGGATATTCGGATATCCGATTCACTATCCGATAATTTCGGATATCCGAAATTTCGAATACGGATTCGGATAGTGAAATCTGGTATCCGATCCGATAATTTCGGATATCCGAAATTTCGAATACGGATTCGGATAGTGAAATCTGGTATCCGGTTTTGTACACCAACGTAGGCTAAAAACACCTATCTACCACCTTGAAGATACTTATTATATTTCACCAAATAACAAAAATCGAGGGAAAGCGGTAGCGCTTAGTTGGGAGAACTGGTGCACATTTAATTTAGACTTAATTACTGTTTTCGTCCCTGAGGTTTGTTAAAAATAACGGTTTCAGTCCATTAGTTTAAAAATTGCAATTTCAGTCCATTAGTTTCATTTTCGTAACCATTTCAGTCCACTTTTCATTGTATGAGGCTATGACTTATGACTGTATGTTTTTTTGGTGTATGTTGAATCTCTTGGTGTGACTTTCTGTTAATAGTTGGTTGACAATTTGTTGATCTTTCAAAAAAAAAAAAAAAAACAAATTTGCATATTCCATTCTTCTTCTCACCATAAACCATGATTCCTTTGCCATCGAGAGCCTAATTCAAATAATCTTTTGGTCACATACGATATCAAGTTGTCTTGTGATAGTCGATCCATGCCCACAACAACAGGAAATTCAATCATAGCCTAAACTTAAGTTTTGGAGACTAGGCTTGTTGAAGCCAAATCAATATGACTCGCACATATAAGAAAAGAAAAACTCAATGGTCTTCTCTAACACTAACCAGTGGCGGATCCAGCCCTGTTTTGTGGGTTTACATGAATCCACTCGGTTTGAAAAAAAAATAGTAAGAACTTTGTATGACTTGGAAAAAATAATGACAACTATAGGATAACAATTTTCGTTTCATACAATATTAAATAAGAACTTTTAGGTACAAATAATCATAATATATAAAAATTACGTAAGATAAGTAACATATATTATAAAAATAAGCAACAATCTAAACTAAAATAACCCTGGGCCGGCACCGGTATACCGGATTTTACCGCTGGTACAAACCTTATGTCGTTTCACTTAATTACCGGGGTGTTTCGTACCGGATTTACATCTGAAAACGGTAATATCAGTATAACCGGCCGGTATTTACCGGTTTTTAAAATATTGCTAACACCAAGCAATATCCTAGGATTGATATGATCGATTAGAAATATTGGATTCCAAGACAAGAGTTTGGAAACTAACCTTTCTAAAACGTCCAAGATCAAAAGGTTGAACCCCATTCTTTTTTTCTATGTATTCTAGAATATACTACATATAAAACCATGTATGTAAGCATATTTTAAATAACTAATAAACAATAAAGGAAAATTCGATTTTAATAATTTCAACTTTGACCTATTGGTTGGGATTAATCACAACTCAAAAAATGTTTACATACAGTCCTGACTTTGAACATATGTTTATTCAGCAATCTTATACTAACTGAAAGTTAACCTAGTTAGTTTTTATTGATGTGGACTGGTTATATGGCAAAAAGTCAAGTTTTGATGACGTAGATTGCTTATATGGCAAATAAGTCAAACTTTTGATAACATGGACTATATTTATGTGGCAAAGTTTTGTTAATGTGAACTGCTTATGTGGTAGTTCACGTGAGTAAAAACTAATTGGGTTCACTTTCAATTAGTTGAAATCCCTGAAAAAAAAAATGTTCAACATTGTGATTATGAGTAAACGTTTACTAAGTTAAGATTAATCCCGGCCAATAAATTAAAGTTTAAATTATTAAAATTCAAATTATATAATAATATAACTTTTAACATTTCTGTGCATAAGAGGTTGTATGTTGTGCTTAGTTGGTGGTATGTGCTTTGTGTGGTTGTACATGATGCATAGAAAGCATAAAGTTACCTTTTGTGGTTTGTTTTGTTACACGTGTCCCTTTCATAACCTTATCCACTTTTTTTTTTCACTTACATCATCAGGTTCTTTTTTACACTCACATTTTCTTCTTTGCAAAACACAATTGATTCCTTGATGGCGACTTGGATAGTGATGGGTTGAAGTTGGAACTCTTCTTAATTTGGTTTGTGGTTTTCATTTCTGGAGGTAATTTTTTAAGTTCTGTTTGTTTTTTTGGCAGTTTATGTTAGGTTTTTTGCTGGATGAGTAATTGATTTTGTTGCACATTGTTATGATAATAACATGCTCAGTAGTAGAAGGCAAGCTCCACCTTTTAGAGCAAACTGATGGACAGACAGACTGAGTAACTTATTATAAAAACAAACGGCATACGTATATGGAAGAAAGATCATGAGTGACTTTTCTGTATTAGGGACTTCATATAACAAAAGAGTAAAAGTAAAAGGGAGATTGTTTAAATTTTGAAATGATAACAGTGGCCAGTGTGTATGACTTCGAATGTTAAGGAGGTTTCTGGTTTGGTATAGGAAAGTGAAAGTGCATGTTTAATGGTATATGTAACAACTCTCATCAAAAGTCATAATTATTAAATTAATTTGACCAATAGGAAACCCTAATTGAGACACCCAAGTGATTCTGCGCAAACCCTAAAATTTTCAGAAATTTCAGAATCAGGATTAGGGCCCCTAAAACTCAGGGGGGATAAACCCTAGTGGACGATTATCCACTTAAAACGTTGGCAACAAGGAATTTACGAAAACTGTCGACTCAGCTGAGCTAGTCCCACACGTGGCCACCCTATGCAAATTTCAAGACCCTTACGGACCGTAAGGATTAATTGTTACGGTCCGTAACAAATCCAAAATTTGTGTATAAATAGCAGAGGTTGGCACTTGAAATTCTGCGTATGTTCGACGAAGAAATTCGTTCTATGCTCCGAGATAATTTCTGTATACTCCAATTAACACACACAGGCACTAAATCGACGCCGCAATCAGGGTATTAGCACAATCGCTATTACGATTCATTTTCCGATCGATCAATATATCCAATGGATGTTTAAGTGCCGCCCACATTAGGGTTATACTTTGTCGTTCGTCGTTAATTCGATGAATCGTCGTTAATTCGATGGATGAAGTATCGCACTTTGTCGTTCGTTGTGAGAATTTGATTTCGTGAGTTATCGTAAATGCTGGATTGATTACTAACCCCGAATTGTGTGCTTGTTATTAAATTTAGGAAAAAAGGCTAAATCAGTAGGCCAAACTCTGCCCGTATAAATCTGCAATGTGAGTCATTCTCCTTTTCTCACAGTTTGTGAGTCATTCTTCTTTTCTCACAGTTTGTGAGTCATTCTTCTTTTCTCACAGTTTGTGAGTCATTCTTCTTTTCTCACAGTTTGTGAGTCATTCTCTTTTTATCAAACTATTTTACAATACCTCAAATTATTTTCAAGGTTATAATTACAGGGACTAAGTCGTGGATATCTTGAATTACTGGTTAGTGGGGTATTGTGCACATTACTAATTTTCTCCCAGTTAGGTTCATTGACCTACTCGGGATAATCACTGTTAGGTTCATTGACCTACAGAGATAATCATCACTATTTAGGTTCATTGATCTAAATAGTGGTATGACCATCGTCACCATTGTGACATGTCACCATTGTGACAGAATGCCAGATAAAAATAAGATAGAAGCCATTGTAATTACTCTTATGCTGTAATTGATAACTATGCATCATTATGCAAAATAGAATGATTCACTCAGTATTTCCCGCTGACAAAACCTTTTTCAAACATGTTTCAGGTGACCTGTTATGAATCAGGAAAAGTGCCATATAACACTACAAGCTCAAGGAAGTGGCTCAGTATAAAATAAAAGAAACATGTTTTGTAAAAATAAAAGATTTTGTAAAATCAAACTATTGTAAATTACCGGGTTTTATCCCGCGTTGTGAAATAAAATAATCGGGAAATATTTTACTTTTAAAAAGATCCTGATGATAAACTTCCGCTGTTAAACTCAATTAAATAAATACCACGGGATTTTCTGTCCCGCGGCTCCTGAAACGGGTCAAACCGGGTCGGGGGTCGTGACAGAAAAAGGTGGTATCAGAGCCACTTATCGAGCCACTGATTTAAGCCAATTAAGTATTTAGAAAATACTTAATTTATATTAATTGCTATTTTGTGATTATATGTTTTATCATCTGACTAATTTTTGAACAATATGGGCAGATTTTTATATGTTAGCTACTGTAGTAGTAAATATAAATCTTTAAATATTCTGACTCAAAGTTTTAGCACCTTTATAAACTTACAAATAAAACCTAGTGTGTTTTAATTTTCAGTTGTTTTGGTAATTACCCATTATGAAATACTATTTTAAAAGTTTTTCTATAAAATTTTGTTATGACTTAGTAATTGTGTGTATTTTGCTAAATAGCATGAGTGACTTGTCTGACGCCCTTCAGAATTTAAATCTCTATCCGGTAAGAATAGAGGTTTCCAGAGATTTCAATAGGTATATTCCAGACATAGAAGAACCTATAGAATTCAACGCTTTACCTCTTGAGAAACCTAAACCTGAGAAAATGGAAATTGGGGAAAGTTCTAGGCAAATTGATGGATTACCATCTCAAGAAGAACTAGAGTTTATAATGGCAACCGATGATACTATTGAGCCTATTAATGAAAATGATTTTATTCATTCTCTTGAAACACAACTACCAATGAACTTAGAACCAACTATTTCAAACCTTTCAATCCACTCGCAAATAGACGAATGGGTGACTAATGAAATACTGTTACAAAACCATCCCTATAAGCTTTTTCCTAAGTTCAATCCAGAACCTTTACCAAATTCACCAATGAGTAACGAGAATATGGCTAAATTCCGTCATTTTGACAAAATGGATGCTGGAAATAGGATCCAAGAGATTTTGGGACAGATCTCCTGGAAATACGATGAGAAGGAACACCGTTACTAGAACATCACCTGACAAAGGATAGGGGATTATGAAACTATGATTGTGTAATAGTAAAATCAGTTTGTGTAAAGTAAATAATAAAACGGTTGTATATAGAAGTATGATATAATCTATACAACAAAAGAAATATTAAAAAAAAAATTTACAATTCTGGTTGTATATTTGTTTACATGATTCTGTGCAAATAATTGTAACATTGGATTATTTCTTTTATACTAATTATTTATCTATAAATTAGATATCAGATGGAAAACGCTAATAATGAACCAGTTAATGATGTTAATCAATCTGAGCAACAACCGGGGGATCAATATGTAACTAGGCAAGATATAGAAAATATCGTTGCTCAAGGGATAGCCAACGCTATTCCAGGAATAGTTGCTCAAGGGATAGCCAATGCTATTCCAGCAATCATTGCTGCTGTTAAAAATCCAATCGAACCGCAACAAGTTGTTCCTAGTAAACGTATTTCTGAAGATAACTTCAGTAATAGCGTAAATGGAGGCAATAATCATGTTAATCATGATAATGAACCACGGCAAGCTCCGCTCCCTAAGAAAAGGAAAGTTGCAACACCTGGTTGCACTTACAAAGAATTTCTTGCTTGTAAACCCACTGAGTTTGCAGGCAATGAAGGAGCGACTGCAGCACTGCGTTGGTTAGAGAAAACCGAGGCAGTAATTGCCATAAGTAAATGTGCTCAGGATGATCAGGTCATGTATGCGTCAAATCTTTTCAAAGAAGGGGCGCTAGAATGGTGGAATACAGTGTTACAGGCTAAAGGAAGAAATAGGGCTTATGCCATGAAATGGGAAGAATTTAAGAGTCTTGTAGAAAGAAAATTCTGTCCTGAATATGAAAAAGATCAAATGGCAAATAAGTTTCTAACCCATCGGATGGTGGATATAGATTGTCGAGGGTATACTACGACATTCTTCGAATATGCTAGAGTGGTACCAACCCTGGCTTCGCCAGAGCCGGTACTTATTTCTCGTTATATTTGGGGATTAATTTCCGAAATCCGTAATATCGTCAAGGCTGCGAAACCTCGCACAATTGATGATGCGGTGGATTTAGCCAATACTCTGACTGACGAGCTAGTACGGACAAGAGAAGAAAATAGAAGGAAAGAAGTAGCCCAAAAGATTACCCAAGAATTCCGTTCGGGTAACCATACCAATTTCAAGATAGGAGGGAATGGGCAATCTTCTATTAGTCCATTTTGCAATTTTTGCAAAAGGAAGCATTTTGGAAAATGCAAAGGATATTGCAATTTTTGCAAAATTCCGGGGCATCAAGAAGAAGACTGCAGGAGGAAGAAATTTTCAGTTTGCTACAACTGTGGAGAAACTGGACATCTTAGGCCAGATTGTCCAAAACTGAATAAACCATTTGACAATCAAGCCAAACCAGCAGAAGGAGCAAAAAGGAATGTAAGAGCCTTCCAGCTGACTACTCAAGAAGCCGAGATGATTCCAGATCTGATAGCCGGTATGTTCTTAGTTTACAACGTTTACACAATAGTATTATTTGACTCTGGTGTAAACCAAAGTTTTATAAATACTTTACTCTGCCAAACTCTTAACTTACCGTTAACCAGCATTAGATAAAGTTCTACAGTAAAATTTGCAGATGGGAATTTAGTTAAAGTAAATAAGGTTCTGCAAAACGTAGAAATAAAACTTTTAAGTCATAAATTTCATGCAACCATATTGGTTGAATTCGATGTTATATTAGGAATGAATTGATTAGTAAACAACTATGCTCGAATTATCTCTGATAAGAATTCCATAGAAATTCAGGCAACCACTGGAGAAGTAATAATGATTATAGGAGATAAGCCATGGAAACCCATAAAGTTCATATCTAATAAAAGTTGTTAGTTATGAACGAAAGCAAGGAATAGTATATATGATTTTAATAATCATCAATACTAAAGATAAAGAAATTAAGGAAATTTCTGTAATTTCAGAATACCCAGATGTATTTCCAGAAGATTTACCTGGATTACCACTAGATAGGGAGATAGAATTTAGGATTCATCTAATTCCAGGAATTTTTACCGATAGGCCAGGGAACCTTATCGATTAGCACCTACAGAAATATTAAAATTTAAAAAGCAATTAGATGAATTATTAAGTAAAGGTTTCATACAACCTAGTTTATCCTCATGGGAGGCATCAGTGTTGTTTGTTAAGAAAAAAGATGGTTCAATAAGAATGTGTATTGATTATAGGGAATTGAATAAAGTACAATTAAGAATCAATACCCATTACAGGATGATCTATTTTGATCAATTCCAGGGAATTAGATAATTTTCTAAGATCAACTTATGTTCCGGATATTATCAATTGAAAATACAAGAGGAAGACATACCTAAGACTGTTTTCAGAACTAGGTATGGTCATTACTAGTTTACAGTCCTGCCCTTCGAATTACAGAATGCACCTGCAGCATTCATGGACATGATGAATAAGATCTGTAAACCATATCTGGATAAATTAGTAATAGTCATCATAGATGATATATTTATTTATTCCAAAAGTCAGGAAGAACATGGTTAGCATTTGCATATACTCTTAACTTCGTTAAGAAAAGAGAAGTTGTACGTCAAATTCTTGAAGTATGAATTTTGGTTACCAGAAGTGCAATTTCTAGGTCATATGGTGAATCATGAAGGTATTCACGTAGATCCTGATAAGATAGCAGCAATTATCAATTGGAAGATTCCGCAATCCGCAATGAAAATTTGAAGTTTTATAGGTTTAGTCGGATACTATATTAAGGATTTTTCCAAGATAGCCGTACCATTAACTAAGTTAACCTGTAAAGCCATTAAGTTTGATTAGAGATCTAAACAAGAAGAAGCTTTAGGATCTTAAAGCAGAAATTAACCAAACTGCTCCAATCTTAGTCTTATGAACTGAAGATTTTGAAGTATAAGGTAATGCTTCAAAGTTAGGATTTGAATGCGTGTTAATGCAATGCAAAAAGGTAATTGCGTATGCATCAAGGTAATTGAAAAAGAACGAAGGAACTATACCACCCATGAGTTAGAATTAGGAACCATAATTTTTGCCTTAAGATTTGGAGACATTATCTGTATGGAAGTAAGGGTACTATCTATACGGATTATAAGAATTTAAGATATATATTTGAGCAAAAAGGATTAAACATGAGGCAAAGGATATGGATAAAAATCCTAAGTGATTAAGATTGTGATATTCAGTATCACGAAGGAAAGGCTGAAGACGGCTAAGGATCGCCAGAAGAGTTATACAGATAATAGACGAAAGCCGTTGGAGTTCGAGTTGGAGACAAAATGTAATTGAAAGTATCTCCTTGGAAAGGAGTTGGTAGATTTGGTAAGAAAGGAAAGTTAAATTCAAGGTACGTAGAACCATTTCCAGTAATCCAACGTATAGGACCAATTGCTTATCGTTTACAAATACAAGGAAAGTTAGTTGGGGTACATGATGTATTTCATATATCCAATCTCAAGAAATGTCTAGCAAATGAATCTTTGGTAGTACCTTTCCAAGGTATAAAGGTAAATAAATAGTGTTAGATTAAGTAAAGTGGGATTCAAAGATAGGACCCTAATATACTTGGGAACTGGAATTCAAAATGAAGAGAAAGTATTCTCAATTATTCCAGGAAATCTCGAGGACGAGATTTTTATTAAGGTGGGAAGAATGTAACAACTCTCATCAAAAGTCATAATTATTAAATTAATTTGACCAATAGGAAACCCTAATTGAGACACCCAAGTGATTCTGCGCAAACCCTAAAATTTTCAGAAATTTCAGAATCAGGATTAGGGCCCCTAAAACTCAGGGGGGATAAACCCTAGTGGACGATTATCCACTTAAAACGTTGGCAACAAGGAATTTACGAAAACTGTCGACTCAGCTGAGCTAGTCCCACACGTGGCCACCCTATGCAAATTTCAAGACCCTTACGGACCGTAAGGATTAATTGTTACGGTCCGTAACAAATCCAAAATTTGTGTATAAATAGCAGAGGTTGGCACTTGAAATTCTGCGTATGTTCGACGAAGAAATTCGTTCTATGCTCCGAGATAATTTCTGTATACTCCAATTAACACACACAGGCACTAAATCGACGCCGCAATCAGGGTATTAGCACAATCGCTATTACGATTCATTTTCCGATCGATCAATATATCCAATGGATGTTTAAGTGCCGCCCACATTAGGGTTATACTTTGTCGTTCGTCGTTAATTCGATGAATCGTCGTTAATTCGATGGATGAAGTATCGCACTTTGTCGTTCGTTGTGAGAATTTGATTTCGTGAGTTATCGTAAATGCTGGATTGATTACTAACCCCGAATTGTGTGCTTGTTATTAAATTTAGGAAAAAAGGCTAAATCAGTAGGCCAAACTCTGCCCGTATAAATCTGCAATGTGAGTCATTCTCCTTTTCTCACAGTTTGTGAGTCATTCTTCTTTTCTCACAGTTTGTGAGTCATTCTTCTTTTCTCACAGTTTGTGAGTCATTCTCTTTTTATCAAACTATTTTACAATACCTCAAATTATTTTCAAGGTTATAATTACAGGGACTAAGTCGTGGATATCTTGAATTACTGGTTAGTGGGGTATTGTGCACATTACTAATTTTCTCCCAGTTAGGTTCATTGACCTACTCGGGATAATCACTGTTAGGTTCATTGACCTACAGAGATAATCATCACTATTTAGGTTCATTGATCTAAATAGTGGTATGACCATCGTCACCATTGTGACATGTCACCATTGTGACAGAATGCCAGATAAAAATAAGATAGAAGCCATTGTAATTACTCTTATGCTGTAATTGATAACTATGCATCATTATGCAAAATAGAATGATTCACTCAGTATTTCCCGCTGACAAAACCTTTTTCAAACATGTTTCAGGTGACCTGTTATGAATCAGGAAAAGTGCCATATAACACTACAAGCTCAAGGAAGTGGCTCAGTATAAAATAAAAGAAACATGTTTTGTAAAAATAAAAGATTTTGTAAAATCAAACTATTGTAAATTACCGGGTTTTATCCCGCGTTGTGAAATAAAATAATCGGGAAATATTTTACTTTTAAAAAGATCCTGATGATAAACTTCCGCTGTTAAACTCAATTAAATAAATACCACGGGATTTTCTGTCCCGCGGCTCCTGAAACGGGTCAAACCGGGTCGGGGGCCGTGACAGTATAGGTTTATTTTCACTTTTAAAAGCAAGTGTTTGAAGATTGGTTTATTAGTTAGGAATCTATTTTGAATAAAAATAGATATGTTTGAAATTTTTAACTTTTAGGAACGTGGTAGATGTAATTTAGCTTTGTATTTAGTATATGTGTTATTAGAATTAAGTTTCAATTTAGTATTTGTGTTATTAGAATCGTAAAAAGATGATGGTCATATATGTAATATTCCCCATCGCTAATGTGTAAAACAGAGCGTCTGACGAGATTTTTCTCGGTGTCAGTGGGCATAAGGGCGTACATATCGGGTCTATTTTTTGTATTGAGTGAAGCAGACCAGCCTAACACCAAAACCAAAGTTGTTGTATTGAAACATGAGGATAGACCATTAAAGGGTGAGTTGGTCTTCGTCTCTTGGGTTACTGAGCTAGAATTCCCAAAGTATCCCAGCATATGCAGGAAACTGTGTAGAACATCTTTCACGTACATAAGTGATGGTTGTAACACAAACTTTTCCCCGAACTTTACTTTAGAAAATGCTTCAACTTGATAATGATCCCAAACATTTGAACCACCACCAATCTTCAACCCCCATCCAATATCATCTTCAGGTATATCAGATACCGACACGCCCCATTGCAAATGTCTAGAATCCAAATTATTCATCTCAACCCACCCTTTTACTTTGGTGCTCGAATCAAGATCCGACTCAAGAACCAGAGCTGTAGACCCAACTGTTCCATCACCTGCCTCCATCGGTTCTTTATGACGTCTAAACAAACCAACTGGTAGAGCTATCGGACCAAGATCAACATTTTGACTTGAAAACTTTGGTGTTTTGTGATCCGTCTTCGTGCGCGATGAAGTCGATGGCTGTCGTGCATTTGTAAGTTATTGTATTTCAGCAACAAACGTTTATGTGAAACAGATTGATTATATTTATTTTTGTTAGTAATAATAGTACAGTGATTTTAAATATCATTATTATATTAAGTTGCAATATTTTGGTTTTAAGTTGATTTTGATTTTTAAAATGTCAAATATTATATTACTATGAGACCACGTTGTTTTGATTGATGAAACATAAAATACATGACATTTGCTTCCCTAAATCACAAGTAACGCCTACTTTATGTCCCAGCTAATATCTAACTTACGACTGAAAGTTGATGCGTAACTTGCGCGAAAGTGCTTAAAAATGCGAGGGCACTGCAGATTCCAGCTGAGTCACAAACTGAGCTAACGAAGCAATACAGTTTGACTTTTCCACGGTCAACCCGATACCACTACCAACCTTGATAAAAATGTATTCACTGTACGAAATTTGTTTCTGCTTGACTGGCCTTCAACCGCGTTAACCCCACCCGATCCCTCTTTAATATTTACCCTTGCCAATTCTTCTGGAGTAGGTGAGGTAAGTGCAGGTGGCTCTAGGTTTCAAACCGTGAAACCGTACAAACCGGTCATCGGTTTGAATTCGCGGTCGGTTTTTTTCATCTAACTTTTGGTAGATCGGTTTCAACAATTTCAAACCGTAACGAACGGTTTGGTTTGCGGTTTATACCGAAAAACCGACTGTCACTCGCAATGTAGATGGCGGAGACATTGTTGTTTGCATGCGCGTTAAACGACTGAACTGTCAGTAAATAGATGATTTATATGGTATTAAAAAGGCAAACAAAATAGCTGCTGGTAGTTATGCTAGATGGTATTAGGATTTTTTTCCCCTACGTGTCAGAAAACGATGTGATCGTGTGGGCGCGGTGTGGATGTTGTATGAGTCACGGAGTGAAGCGGTTGTTGAATGGTCACGGTGTAAATCCCAACGTGTTTGAGTTTGAAGAAGACCAAGAAAACGATGTTGCGAAGGACCTTGAGCCGATCGGAGCGGAACACGATGGTGCCACGTATGTTTCGTCAATTCATATCATTAACTTCAATTACATTTTTGTCCCTCTAAGAATTGATCTCGAGTTTTAGAAATACAACTGTAAATGAGTCAACGTTGAGTCTAAATGACCTCGAAAGTTCAGGCTTAACCTGATTCTTTTACATCCTATATCTAGACTATGCTAAATTAATTACGAGTGATCAACCCGTCCAACCACCAACAGCAATAACGAGTAACCAACCCGGCTGCCCTGGGTTTGTAAGTTTGTTTATTCTCTGGACTATTAAATTACATTAAAACATAGGTATCAAGTTGTTTTTCCTTATAGTATTTTGACTCATATGACTATTGTATTAAAATATAGGTGTCAAGTTTTTTTCCTTATAGTACTTAGACTTATATGACTACTGTAAAAGACAAGTACATATCATGACGAGCACTTGAAAAGTTCTAATACCTGCTTTGCATGTTACTTAAGTACTTATCATCTTTCTTATCATTTTTAAAACTATTACTGTTTTTTTTTGTGTGTTTTTATTGTTTATGCCGTTTTTACGCTTGTGTAACATGCTGATTGATGGTATATTTGAACACTTATTAATCTATGCTCATATGTTCTCTTGCAGTAGCCTTCTTATCTTCAGCTTGCTAATATTACTGCTAATCAGGTGCGTCTTTTTTCTTGTATAGTTAAATTATGTTTTAGCCTTATGTTGATTTTTTTCGGGTTTTGACGTGGTTCCTTATTATTTTAGAGGCTACATTATTTAGTGTATAGATGTCAAGTCATAAGAGGTTACGGTTGTCGTCAAATGTTGGTTCAAACGTTGCTTCAACGTCTACTGAACCTCTTGGTTTACATTCCTACGTGGACGATGGTGATTGCCGACACGTTTGCAATTTTTGTGGTGCTTTATTTTGGTTGGAAGAGCGAGTTTCATGTTGGATATTTACAGGCGGCTTTGGTGTCACACCCCGATATTTTCACGTATTACCGGTGGGCCCGGTGGGGAGTATCGTGACGTAGTTGATATCATCATAGTCAAATAATTACAGTTTAATGCACAGCGGAAGTCTTGAAAGTAAAATATTAATACAAACCGAAACACAAAGTATAATGAAATATTATACAATCGGTTGTATCTAGATCCACAGGCGGATCTAAAACAGAAAGTAAATATTGTTCAACAGACTTTAAGTACTAAGAGCTTGCAAGACTCTTTAACTAATACTCAGGAGTTTCTAGCCCATTTCGTGTAGTACCTGCACTTAATCTTTTTGAAAAATACGCCAGTTTACACTGGTAAATACAATTAACTGACTCTTTTGAAAAGTATTTATAAAATAGGTTTGGATGCACAAGGCATAAAATCTTTTATAACTTGGGATAATTATTTAAAATAATCTTGTATACAGATTTACATGTTTGTCGTACGTTCGAGGCCCGGTTAGAAGAGCCGGGACAAGATTAATAGACACACCACAAGTATAGTCCCACAGGAGTTATACTCACATGTAGTTATACCTTTATACATACGTAACTGTCAGGTGTATGCCTACACCCCGTGCTTAAGTCGTGGCCATTTCAAATGAATGAGCCGAGGATATCCAGGACACGGTCATATTAACCCCCAAAGGCTTTGTATCAAAAAAACAGATTAAAACGGGTTATGCAATTTATTAATCACAATCCGATTAAATGATTTCATACCCGACCAAGCGGTATTATTATAATACCATATCCCAAGCCCGTATAAGGGAAAATAAGTTAAAAGTATTTACCTGAGCTAAATGAATTTATTCTCAGTCGTATTTTCTAATCAGTAAGTACAGGGAGCTTTTACTGGGCTCCTAATCTCGAACGAAAGTTTTAATAACCTATTAGATTCCTAACGGGTCTTATTTTACTTATAACTTAGACCGGTTAGTTTTAAAAGAAAGTTTACGTTTCAAAACGCAAGATTAAGCGAAGACCGGATTAGAATGTAATTTAGACCCAACAAGTATGAAGACTTGTATAAAATGGGTAAACTAAATACATTCTGGATTTTGAAGTAAAAATGATAAGATTTGACCCATTTCGGTTAATTTATGCAAACTAGTTACATAAACCGTACCGAACGCGTATATGCATAACGGGTAGCCGAATGAGTCATGTACAAGTTCCATAAGTCATTATGCTTAAAATATGTTGTGATGTCAGTAGGATATCTTCCATTATACCCAAAACGAGTTTAAAACCACTTTAAGACTCGTAAGGGTATTTTGGTCATTTTAAAGTTTATAAAAGAGGTTAAATAATAAACTGAGGTTCTGGTCTAAAAGTATCAGTAAAAACATTTATTTTATCAAGTTAATTCAGCAAGATATCATACATATGTGAGGTTTATCTTTTATGGCCAAACTATGCACCGTAGGGGCGTTTTGGTCATTTCACATATGCTTTTAAGGTCAAATTTGGAAGTCTGAGTTCAAGACTTATACTTACTGTTAAAGTATAAAAAAATATTTATAAAATCAGTAGGTAACAAGTCTTAGGCATTAAATATGGTTTTAAACCATACTATGCGCCTAATTAGCGTAAAAGTCAGTAATTGATGGTATTCAAGATGTTTATAAAATTTTGAAGTTTTCATCAGTCTCTAATGCTTAAAATATTTTATTTAACATATGATATCAGTAGGAAAAGGTTTGGTATGCAAACCATATGTTAAACTCATTTTATTAACAAAAAGGGCATTACCGTCATTTACTGAGTTTATGCTAGAACTCTATTTTATGGTCAGTATAAAATTTGATAAAAATTTCCAAAAATCCCTAAATATTATATTATAACAGTGGGTAGCAAGTTTGGTGCCAAAAATTGGGTTTAAATATGATTTATGCTCGAAATGCCATTTAATTAACAAAAAGCTTTTGTTTTACGATATCTTGCATAACTCTTATTTGAGACCAGAAACGGATGTCAATTTTTAGGACATACTTATAAATCAGTAATGAATATTTTTGTCCACTCACATTTCCAAAAATTTCGTTTTTATATCAAAAGGGCATAATGGTCAACTTTTAAGCATTTAACGGAAACATGCAATGCACTAGGATTTCTATGGAACCATGTTGTATAACCTCAGAGGGTTATACTAACCTATAATATGGTCCTAAAGGAACCCTAAGGCATAACTAAACTAAGCTAATTCGGGTCAGAACTGAAAGTCAAAGCAAAAGTCTACTTTTGCGACTTTCGGTTGCGAACCGAGCCTAAACTCAGAATTGTCGGGTTGATTATGCCAAAACATGTTCTTATATTATTTACCAAGTTATTTAAGTGTTAAAACATGTTCCATAACTTCTGCATTATCAGTTATGAATTATTTTGTAAAAACTGACTCGTTTGACTTTTTGTTAAGTAGTTTGACCCGACAATTGACCAAGTAAATGTGATAATTAGGAGGTGCCCTTTTAAGGGTTTAACACCTACATAATTACCAACATAAAACCACTTTCAATTCGAATAATGGCTGGACCGTTAGTGATTAATCACAAAGTCAAAGCATTATTACGATATATTTGACTTTCGGTCATTAAGCTAATAAAACCTTAACTAAGGAAGCTAAGAACACTTACAATGGTCCTTAGCACGAATATTAGACTAGAGAAAGCTTCCTTGAACACCAGGATGCTTCAGGGAATGAGTTGTGAAGTGAAAACTTCAAGTGTGCATGAGCAATGAACATCAAGGCCCTTTATATAGGAAGTTTGGGTGTCTTAAGATCATTGCAGCTGTTCCTAGGAGGTCACCTAGGAGGTCATCAGATGTTTACAAGTGTCCCTAGGGCAGTAAAAACCAGTTGCACAGTCCCTGGTATCGAAAAACTAGCATGCAAAGGTGGTGGACAGGCTGCAACATGCAGCTGTCCATTTTTTGGTCGCTGGTGCCTTGGTCGCGGCCCGCGAAGACTCCAGAGAAGGTCTTCGCGCCCCGCGAAGACCCTAAATTCCGGTAAAAAGTTTGTAGCTTTTGCATTTTCAGTCCCTGGTCCAATTTTAGTTTAAATAACTTCCGTTTATTGCACTTGTGACCCCCATAGTTAACTTCTAAGAGTTTTAGGTCCTAAAACAAACACCGTTAAGCTCCCGGTTAGTTACGAGATCACCCGAAATGTACTTATGTGCATCGAAACTCCACGAAATCATTATCCGATATACATGAGAGTATAATGAAGTATTACAAAGCCTCAGGAATGTTAAAAGGTCACTCAGAGGTAAGAATTAACATGTTGACACATTTAACCCCTGTCCTTTGTAAACTTTTGATCTTTAAGCACAAACGGCTTTCCACGTTCGATAATTTATTTATGAAAGAATACGAACGTCGTGTGAGGTTATTCAGAGGCATAAGTTTGGCATGTTGACACTTTTAGTCCTTCCACATACATCTTTACATTGTTTGATAACTTCAGTCCCTCAAAGTTACATTTTTACACGTTTAAAGATTTATGACACGTGTCTTTATAATATTGGACATGATTTTGCGAGGTGTTACATTTGGTTATAATCAATGTTGTAGAGGTGGTTTGGTAGCATTACCATTCCCTAGAAGGCCGTTTACTTCTATCATACACTTGTACGAGCAAGCTGATTTTATGGCAAACATACGAGCATATAATTCGATGTTTTCGATGACATCATTTGGTGCGACAATAGACGATAACGTTAACCATGGTGGTGGACCTTATGTCTTTAAGATTTCCGGACAAATATATCACTGGATTGGTTCATTGTGCCCTCCAGATGGCGAAAGACCTAGGTTCTTGCAAATGTATATCTTCGATACCGAGAATGAGATACCAAATAGACTTGCGTCTTTTCGAAATGAAAATAACTCACCTTTGTCTGCCAACACCGTGGCCTTAATTTCATCTGTGCTAGATAGTCGCAATGAGCTGGTTAAATTATTTTGAAAAGCTAGAGATCTTTGTTCTTCTGATGGTACACAAATGTATGGCATTTGTCTTTACGGGTCTCAGAATGAGCGTTGCTATGACAAATCCTCGCCTGGCTGTATTGGGGCAATTGTCACCGATGCTGATCCTGTATGCAGTAAGTTTGATATCGTCATACGTACCAAGGAAGGCACGGCACAACGGATAAGCAAATTGCATAAGTTTTACATGCCCTTACAGTATCCCTTGCTAATGCCTTTTGGCGATAAAGGTTGGTCTCCTGAGTTATTGCTTAGGACAACTGATGGCTCGCGTAAGAAGATGACTGTGAATAAGTACTACAGCTATTTGTTGCATGACCATGCCAATGTGTATACTTTGCTATTACCAGGAGGTAGACTATTTCAACAGTTTCTTGTGGACGCGTACGTATGTATAGAGGAAGAACACCTAGATTATGTTAGACAGAATCAAAATGTTTTACGGTCTGAATTTTTACAAGGCATTCATGATTCCATACAGCGGGGAGACACCGAAGGGTGTGTAGTTGGAAAACATACCTTTTTGCCGTCATCTTTTGTTGGGGGACCACGTTATATGTATAAGCATTATCACGATGCCGTAGGCATTTGTCATGTTCATGGAAATCCGCAGTATTTCATTACATTTACCTGTAATGTAAAATGGCCAGAAATACAAAGATATATATCTCAATACCCTGTTTTGAAAGCTCAAGATCGTCCTGATATCATTGCAAGGGTTTTCCAGCTAAAAGTCAAGTCGTTAATTAGATATTTAAAGACGTCTAGACCTTTTGGTGAGGTTGTTGCAGGTATTTTCGTCTTTGTCTACCATTTGTTGTTGGAAGGTTTCGCTTCAATATTTTAATGGCATTGTGTTCTTTTCCAATGATTTTGCAGATCTATATACCATAGAATTTCAAAAGAGAGGTCTACCGCATTGTCATATTTTGTTATGGGTTTCTGATATTGATAAGATACGGGATGCAAGTCAAATTGATGAGTTCATTTGTGCCGAGATTCTAGATCCTGTTAGTGATCCATGCTTGCATCGAGTTATGACCGAGCTTATGATGCATGGGCCTTGTGGAAGTATTAGACCAAATTTGCCTTGTATGGTTTCTGGGACATGCTCCAAGAATTTTCCAAAAGCAAACCGAGACCATACTTCATTTGATGATAAGGGTTATGCTCATTATAAAAGATGCGCATATGGACCTTCAATTAATAAGAATGGTGTTCATCTAGACAATCGTTATGTGGTCCCTTACAATCCAGCTTTATGCAAACGCTTTATGGCACACATCAATATTGAGTATTGCGTCTGGAATATGCTTATTAAGTATCTCTTCAAGTACATATCAAAAGGTGCGGACCGTGTCTATTACAAGGTTACACGAACACCTATAGATGTTGCTGGCAACCATCATAATGATACCACCAATGTTGACGAGATTCAAAACTACCTGGATGGACGTTTTATATGTCCTCATGAGGCTGCCTGGCAGATCTTCAACTTTTACATACATGATAGAAATCCAGCAGTCTAGGTTCTTTCCGTCCATCTAGAGAATATGCAGAACATAACATTTCATGACAAAGATGTTCTTGATAATGTAGCGTCGAACGAGTTTACCAAAAGAAACATTGACTGAGTGGCTTACTAACAATGTGTTTGATGCTTCTGGGAGGCACATGTGATGTGTCGACTACCTTAAAGAATACAGATAGGACTTGACATTAAAGCGTTGGATACGACGTTCAACAAACAAGACACCGTCTATTGGACGCTTGATATACATTCATCCATCGTGTGGTGAAGCATTTTTCTTACGTATGTTGTTAGGCCATCAGAAAGGTTGCCGGTCTTACAATGACCTTAGGACTGTTAATGGCCATCTTTGTATTACCTATCAAGATGCATGCGAGCAAATGGGATTGATTGGTGATGACAAAGAATGGTCATCCACTTTTGAAGAAGCTTTATGCTGGGCAACAGTTTCCGAGTTACGATCTTTATTTGTTAAAATTCTGTTGTACTGCCACATTTCCAACCCAGTTCAACTTTGGAATGATCACTGGCATAAGATGGCTGACGATGGACAAAGAAACTTTGGCTTAAATAACGATGATGACATGATGCAATTTGTTTTGTATGAACTTGAATTATTGTTACGGTCTGAGACCTCAGGTTCATCGTTGCTTAATTTTGGATTGCCAATGCCTAACTCAGGAATGTTGGAACGTCTGAAAAACAGGTTGTTAATGGAGGAGAAGAACTATGATAGGCAGGCTCTTTCAACTGAACATGAACGTTGTGTGAATAAGTTAAATGTTGAGCAAAAGTTGGTATATGATCATGTCCTTTCTGGGATTGCGTCTAACGATCAAACGCTTACATTTGTGTATGGTCATGGTGGCACTGGTAAAACTTTCTTATGGACAATGATTCTTGCTGCTTTACGTTCAACTAGAAAGGTAGTTTTAGCTGTCGCGTCTTCAGGAATTGCGTCATTGCTTTTGCCATCCGGTAGAACTACCCACTCGCGTTTTAAAATTCCTTTAGATTTGACAAACGAATCAGTTTGTAATATTAAGAAAGGCTCACATCTTGCTGTGCTTTTGAATGAGGCATGTCTGATAGTTTGGGATGAAGCACCAATGAATGATAGGAGATGCTATGAGGCACTTGATAGAGCACTCAAGGATCTCTCAGATAAGATGGAAAAACCTTTCGGTGGTAAATCATTATTGCTCGGTGGTGACTTTAGGCAAACCTTGCCGGTTATACCCAGATCAACCAAATCATCCCTATTGTCTTGGACGTTGCCAAGGTCTTACCTATGGCACTACTTCAAAGTTTTTAAGCTGACAGAAAACATGCGTCTTCATAGGCCAGGCCTTTCAACTGAAAGACAACAACAAATTTCGGCCTTTTCGTCATGGTTAGTTGATATCGGAGATGGTAACATAGGTGAGCCGGACATCAAGGATGCGATAAATACCAAATTATTACGTATACCACCTCACTATCTGATATTACATAATGAAAGTGCGCTGGCAGATCTTATACGTTTCATATACGATGACACCACACTTAATTCACCAACTGCTTTGGCATTATCAAGGAGGGCAATTGTTTGCCCAAAGAATGAGACAGTGGAAGAGATAAATAAGAAGGTTATTAACATGATAGAAGGGATGTCGACAACATACCAAAGCGTCGACTCGATTATACCCAATCCTTCGGAAAATGCTGACATTGAGTCGTTGTATCCACCAGAGTACCTAAATCTTCTAAACTTTAGCGGTCTCCCACCACATATCCTTCAGCTAAAGATAAATGCTCCAATCATTTTGCTTAGAAACCTAAACCCTCTTGAAGGCCTTTGCAATGGGACACGGATGATAGTAACACAATTGCTATCAAGAATCATTGAGGCGCAAATAATGACTGGGAAGTTTATTGGCAAGCGGGTATTCATACCAAAGATTTCTCTGATTCATAAAGACCCAGAACTTCCATTTCAATTTAAAAGAAAACAATTTCCAGTAAGGCTATGCTACGCAATGACCATAAACAAAAGCCAAGGGCAATCACTAGACAAAATAGGGGTCTACTTGCCACAACCTGTATTCACACACGGTCAATTATATGTTGCCCTTTCAAGGGAAACTGCTCCCGAATCACTACGAATACTTATAGTACCAGATGGTAACAATGATGAGAACACTACCGAAAATATTGTTTACACTGACTTTCTTGCTGAGATTAATAGTCTTTACTAAAACACATACATACACATAATTAACTTTGCAACTGAACATAGCCTACACAGTTGTAAATTAAGTATAAAAACATTTTTTTTGGTCTACGAACGGTATGCATTAAGATTTCCTATATAATATATATCTTTTATGTTTGCGCACAAATACCTACTACTTCCTACATAAACACGTGTGATTATTTGCTTTAAAATTTTGTTATAGTTTACCAGCACATTCTTATCTATTACCAACATAAAGCATTATTTCATTCGTGCTGACCTTGTAGCTTGTGGTAAACATGCAGCCTACATAATATAAAGAGGATGGCAATCAAGCGCGTACGGGATATTAGGCCTATGGAAAAGCCACAAGTTATAGAAATCAGGGTTGTTAAGAAATGGATCGAGGTTGCTAAGCCAACAACAAACAATAAGCCAATAACAAACAAGAAGGATAAGCTTTGCTATCAGTTTGTTGATCAACATGTAAGACATACCTAATAAATGTTATCTTTCTCTAAAGTTTACATAAACAATAAACAAATTGATGCTTATTCTTATATATATATATATATATATATATTATTTTGAACGGCGATGCGTATTCTTATATTATTAAACCTTATATCATTTTTATGATAAATTGTTAAAAGAAGTCAGAGTTGCTAAAATAAACTGCTTTTATTTTTCATTACCTAAAACAAATTAGAACCATTGTACTGTAGTAAATTATACAGTCGGTTTTAACCAAATATCTTTTATTGGTAGCCTACTATTGAATCAACAAGAAATTTAAAATGATTCTTACATGCTGTCTTTGTACTACCTAACTGTTAAACATGATTATCAACGCAGGGCGATGGTATTGAAGCCACCGGTGACGCACTTGAAATTGAGTATTTTAACTCAATAATTCACCTTAACTCATGTTATAAGGTTAGTGGGTATGTGTGTACAAATGCAAGAGACTGCATGCCTACTGTTAACCACACTGCCTCAATCGTAATTGGACGGAAAGCGAAATTTGTGCCTGTTAAGAACCCCAACATACCGAGCATGTGTTTTGGTGTTATACCATATGACCTTCTGTTCAACAGGATCAAAAACAACAAAGTAGTAACAGGTACATCCGAACACTAATATACAACTAACACTACACTAATCTATTAATAATCATCTTTATTGCTTGAAAAAATTCCAGATTTTATTGGTCGTGTGGAGAAGAACTATCCATTTACTACCAGTAAGAACTTAATCTTAACAAAGGTGGTCCTACACGACGAGCGTTAAGCTTAACAAACATTCCTAAACGGTTTAATACCATTGTTGAATCGTAACAACAACAAATGTTTCTTTACAATACAGGATGAACCGGGTAGAGATAATTCTTTGGCCAGAAAAAAGGCATCTGATCGGGCTAGATGTCGGACTAGGCAACATTGTGGCAATCACATCAACAAAAGTTTCAAAATACTCAAGTAACTAAATTTATTATACATTGGCTAGCAAATATAATATAATCTTTTATTACCTAACGTTTGCGTGACCAAAAACAGTGATGCAACTTGAGTCCACCCACCTAACAGAAGTTGCCATAAACCCTGATACGCCATAAACTGTAGAATATGTTGCCAGGTAACAAACTAAACCCCAAAAATAACCTCTGCTACAAATATATCTCTAAAAAACAAAAAAAAAGTAAGTGTTTTTTATCTTCCATTTGATGAATATAGGTTAAAAGCACTGCCACCAGTTCAGCTGGAAGACTTAGAAGATCCAATGCTTACTCTTCTGGAATTAACCTCAGCACAAGAGTAGGTTAGAGCATTAAATTACACAAGAATTATTTATGTTACCAAGATAATTACAATATTAGATCATTCCAATAGCTAATTCTAACCACCACAACGCAGAATTCTACACAGTTCAGGTGCCATGCGTGGATTGAAAAAATTCATGAAAAACGTAGTTGGTTCTACGTTCACTGCTCAAAATGCGACAAGAAAGTCTACCCAGAGCAAGATGGTTCCTTAAACTACGTTTGTAAAGATGACGACGATATTTCACCAAAATTCCAGTAAGCTTTTACCTCGCTTGGTAATGATAAATTTATACATGCACTGAACCATTTCTAAATAGCTAAGCACGTCTAACAAATCAGGTTCTTCCTTAAGGCAATTATCAACGACTCAACAAAACCGGTTGATGTCACATTCTTTGATGAAGGAATGGTCGCCCTGCTCAAAACAACTTGTGCTGAAATGATGACAAACAATGGCTACACAGATCCTAAAATGCTACCAAAGGAAATCCATGACATGATTGGAAAACCAAAAATAATGCACATATCTGTTAGAGGGAAACAATATGTCGTCACCAATGTTTCGGATCCTCCTGTTGTGCATACATCAACTGACAACATTCAGCAGCAACACATGGACGCTCCTCCACCAAAAACACCCAACTCTAAGCTTAACCGACAAAAGCGACATCTAGACGAATCGCCAGGTAAACATAACAAACTCAACACCACTTGATGTCCATGGATTGCTTAAGAAGTCCGTTCGTTTTAGGCTTTTTGTAGCCCGCTAATTTGTAGCATTTTGTTAGCCCATAACCCATAGATTATATAGAAAGTTTGCATATACTTTTTTTTTGGACAAATAAGCTTAAAGCAGGTGTATTTATCTTAAGTTAGTGCTGTAGGATCATTGTATGACCCGAATGAGTCGATCAGAAGAGTTGTTTATCCGAATCAAAGGCGGAATCAATGACACGGACGCTCAATGTAATTATAATATCTCTTATATTGATCTTGATAGTATTACAGCACCTGGAGACAATCCGGCAACACTTCGTTACCGAATACAAGACCTAATTCCGCTTCAAATGAATCGGACAAGTGCTCTATATATAGTGAGTGTGATTTCGCTTGAACTGACCAAGGCAGTTTCAAGCGGAATCATCTCTGTTGATTTCGCTTGAACATGTCCTTGACCATTTCAAGCGGAATCACTAGTAAACTCACTAATTTCAGTTTCTAGCACCTCGAGCACTGATTATTCTATCCTATCTCATTACATGACTCGATACAAGACGAAGTCAATAACATAGTGCACTAACAGACTCCCCCTTGGATGTTGACGAAGTCTTCAGTGTCGAGTCATGACACATCTTCAGTCTTGATCAGTCTTCATGCTCTGTCTCTGGCTCTAACACTGTAAGCATCCTATCAATCTTTCTTCAAGTCTTCAGGCTCCCCCTTTCGTCAAGCTTCCGTGCTTTAGGGATCGACACCTTGTTTTCCGGTTACAAGCTCCCCCTTGCTTTGAGCTCCTCTTCAGACTCCCCCTTAGACTCAGCTTCCGGGATCGTAGTCTGGCACAATATCTGCAACACTCATCCATTTATAAGTAACAGCATTTCAAATTTCAGCTATCCAGGAATTGTAACCTGGCTCATTCAATCTTTCTAAACTAACACATCTTATGAATATTGGCAGTTTCAGAATCGAAAACCTGGCCTTCTTAACAATTAAAGAATCCAATTCCCTCACAGTTAATCATCCAAGTCCAAACTAATGACCTTGGAGATATCACAAACTGTTTTTTATTTTTGTTTAACAATTTCAAGTTTCAAATTAATGAACTTGTTTTATTTTCAGAAACACAATCAGCTTACTTAGATTTTAAAACTCAGCATCTCAGACATCGGTTATCGAAGATAAAGCAGAATCAAAAATCTTTTTGTATTTTCTGAAAATATAAAGCAATACAGAAATATGTACAAACATATTTACATACAATATTTTGTTTGAGTTTGCGTTAGAGGATCATATCAGTTTCTGACAAGTCACAAGTACCATTGAGCTTATTTACACATTAAGAATTAAACAATTCACTTAGATTGTCGATATACTGATCCACTTAAATTTTCACACAAATTTCAACAAATTCAGGATACGAATTAAGTGTATTAAGAACTTAAACTCATTCATGTGTCCCACCTCTTGAATATACTCCCGTATCCAGATCCCAATATTCAGTCTTACAGGTGAGTATACCTAGATGATATCTGTAAGGGGTTATAAATTACGAAGAACCGTGAGAGCTCAGGTCAGAACTTCCGTTCAGCAGAGAGATGACGGCTTCAACTTTTGGTGTGTCCCCTTTAGAGGATCTTTTTTACAACAGCATTGATTAGCAATTTTATTGTCTCATCATTTTTGCCGAGGGCAGCGCTATTTTACAAGCAAGCAGAAAGTATTCTCCGAGGACTAGGCCATTGCTTCCGCAAAATCAGAAGTCCCGGGATAATACCCCAGATATCACTAAGTATAAAGACCTAGTATCTCAGAAAGAGGGGCCCTTCAAACGAGATTTCAGGGGTTACCTATATATCCAAGTAGTGTTCCCCACGAAATAAGCAAGTTTGAATTTAGGTTTATATCCCGAAAAAGTTTACTAAATGTATAAAAATCTACCGACACATCCACGGTGAGATCGTTTAACACATTTAAACTTTCCAATTTTTTAGAGTACTGTAACTGTCTACTAATGTACTATCATTTCCTCTTTTTACACAAAAACTCAATTTTTGAATTTTATCATGTTTTTGACTTTTTCAAATTTTCAAATGTTTTTGGATTTTCTAACAATATTACTACCCCTAAAATGCAAAATCATTTAAAGAAAATTTGACAACCAATACTGATAGCTTTGTCTCGCCATCCATTTTCTGCGTTTCGTGCTCTGATTTGCAGAAAATCTAATGTACCCCAATGATTTACAACACATTGATATTTACAGTTTGAAAACCGGTTTTTCAATCTTGTGAAATTAATCATGTTTGTTCAGCCGTGAGGGTTTCGGCGTATTCAATCAACATATTTTTGTATTTTTGAATATTTTTGACAAAATAAAAAACATATTTTTGGTTTTTCAAAATTTTCAATTTTTTAGGGTTTTTGAAATATTGTTTATTTATGTACAGAAAACAAATAAACTTCCTGTTTCAACCAAACCAGGATTCAGCAGCCTCCTTTCCTCGTTGTGCCAGGCTGCTCCGACATCCATTTTCACAATTTTCAGTTGTCTTGAGCACCTGCACATTCAAAGTATTTAATTACTTGAACAAATTAGCCCAGGTCTGTTTGACCTTAGGCATTTCAACACAATATACATCATGCAGTTTTGGAAAATCTTTGTCATCAAAGACTTTTTCAACTTTTACTTCAACTTTCTCATCTTTTACCAAAGACACTTGTTTCTTAACACTCCATGTTTGACCTTTCGGAGTACCTCTTTTGTAAAAATGTGAATCTTTTTGAACATTTTGATTTTGAACAACAGCTTTTGGTTTCCAAAACTCTTGGGGTTTTGTCATATCAACAGATGTTTTCCAACTTTGTGTTGTTCTAACTCTGGGTGTGTGAGAATTCCAGGTCTGTCTTGAATCGAACCTGTTCAGGTTTGATTTCCAAGTTTGGTTCGAAACAAACTTGTTTGTGTTATACCTCCAAGTTTGTTTTGAATCAAATCTGGTTGACCTGTGTTTCACATCCTCAGATTTCTATTTCTCAACATTTTCAAGCTTCTTTTTGTCAACATCCACAGGTTTCAGATTTGGACACTTGCGTGCAAGATGTCCTATTTGATCACATTTGAAACATGTTCTCTTGGACACATCTTTGACCTGTGGTTGTTGCTTTTTCTTTTGAGCATAGGACTCTTCATTAGACTGAAGCCTAAATTGAAGTTCTTTCTCTTCTTCAGAACTTGTTCCATGAACAAAATTCACCTTTGCCTGAAAATTTTGTGTCTCATTTTTATTTCGATTTTGTTTCGTCTTATAACCCAACCCAGCCTTCATGTTTTTCTTTTTGTAACCAGGTTTGTTATAAAAAGTTTTGTGACCTTTACCAGCAAACTTTGAAATTTCAGATTTTTCAATTTCAACCATTTTGAAAACTTTATCAACCTTTTCTGAAATCACATTCTGAATCGGGAATACAACATCTAAGAATAATTTGTCCGATCCAATCATGGTATAAACCAATCCTTTTGAATCTTCATTCAACTTTTTCTCAGATTTTGAGTCTTTCAGATATCCATCATGAAAATTACCTTCATTTTCATCTTGTGATTCAGATTTACCTGTATCAACTGACTCTTCTTTCAACACACTTTCAATGACCTTACCTACCATGTAACACCCCGAAAACGGGTTTGGTAATCAAATCACGTTTACATTAAAAGACGGGTAATTTACCTTTAGCGGTAAAAGTAACCCGGTGAATATTTGGATTATTAAATAAACAAGAATTTACTGACTAGGAATTATAACCTAGTTAGCTAATATTCTAGAAATAACCTATAATAAGGTTAAAAACATGCCAAACTATAAGTTACACAAAAGATGAGGGGTTAATCTTGTAAAAAGTGAAACTAGAAATAATTAAAACAAAAACCAAACACACCATTTTGGTGTCTGGTTCGATCAGGAGAAGAGAAGGGCGACCAGGGTTCTTCAAACCCAAAAACTTCACAAATCTCAGAAATTGGAGGTTCAATTCAGTCCCAAATCAAGTTCTAAACACGAATTAATGATCACCTCACTGAAGGGATCATAAGGTATGCGAAATTTTAGTATTTTGATTCATCTCAAGTTCTAGGTTAATTGTGAAAAACTGAAATTGAGCTTGATTGTGTCATGCATGAGTGAATCTTGAAGTAATATGATGTCTAGGAGTAAACCCTAGTCAAATAACATGTTAGATTGTTGGATAATCTATGAGATTCATGATGATCCATTGATAAACTAAGTGGGTTTTATGTTGATATGATGAACACTCATGTTAGAATGTAAGATTTATGAATATTGAGATGATGATATAAGTTCTTGATATAGTTCATGAACACTAGACTTAGAGGTTTAAATGTGTTGATGAAAATCTTGGTAAAGATAACTAGTTATGAACTAGTTAGTAAATAAGTAATATTATGCACATTAGGTGTTTGTTAAAATGCCCGAATGAATGTTGACATAATGAAAGTATGAAAGAAACGCGTAATTGGCTAACTCGACTAACTACGTGTAATACGGAATAATAGGGGTTCGAAACGTGATGTTGATTGAGCCTATTGTGTGTATAATGTGATTGAAGTTAGTTGACTATTGAAAGTCAAACTGACCTATAATCCGATAAATGGTAGTTTTGATATGAAATTTGTAAGGTGGAATAATCGTATTAAATTATGATTAAACTAACCACCTTGAAAACGATGATGATAGTTTGATGATTAACAAGCTAGGTGAGAGCTTGGGAACAAAGCGGGTCAAACGAAGCAAGAATGACGGAAAAGCATAATTCGGATGCAAGGTAAGTATAGCTTACACTAGTCTTATATGTTAGAATACTCCCTTACCGTATTAGTTACGAAAAAGACAAATACATAATTGAGGTATGATGTTCCGACGTGTAAACGTACGGAACAAGGTAGTCTAGCACGACAAGAAACCATGTGGATGGTTTAAAAGGAATTAAATCGGTAATTCGATCATTTTATGACAAATGGAAAATGAGCCTTTAAATGGTTACCTTATAGGGTAAACCAAAACAAACAATAAGGGTAAAAAGGTAAATTGGTCATGCGTTGACCATAACTATTGGTTTTAAAAGACACTGTAAGGCGTAAGCCATAACAGGCTAAAAAGCGTTAAGAAAATCAATTAATAAGTGAAATGGCCACACGGTGTAAACCGAAGCGAGTCGTATAGATGAGATGGTAATAAATATCATCTCGCCAACATAATCGGTCACTTAGACCAAATGGGTCAAAAGGTGAAGATATCACCCTTTGACAATAGCGACTAATGATTATTGTCGAGCTATATTATTTCAGGTGTAAATGTCAAATTGGTGTTAGCAACGCTATGAATTAGCGGTTATAAAAGCAAGGTATTAAAAACGGGTCAATATATTGATCTGCGCCAGGTATGTGAAATAAGGTAACACTCATTTAGAACATATGATTCAAGAGTGTTAAAAGAGGTCAAAACGGACATTTGGTTACTCGTTAGGTAAACCAAATGTTTTATGTAATGAACATGGCGTTTGGAAAGCTTAATGACTTTTTAAACATAATTATAGGTTAAAAAATGGATTATGGGTCCAATATACTTTCAAAAGTCCTTCATTGTTAATAAAGGGCTAAAATGGACCAAAACGCCCTTGGTGGCTAAATTGACCAAACAACCTTTAAAAGTTGTTCGGAAATGAGTTTTATGATTAAACGAATACTTAGATTAATTATAAAAGCAATTGAAAGCGATTTTAGGCTCGAAAGTGCTTAAGAACCCTTAACGGGTCAAAATAAGCATACGAGTGAAAACGGGTTTAAATTGTGTAATAAACCCATGATTAGAACCTAAAATGGTAAGTAATATTAAATTAAAGAGTTGTATGTGATATAGGAATCAAACAAATACGTTTGTTTGATAAAATGCGTAAACGGGTCAAATTTTGGTAAAAGAGAAATAAGCCGAAGACTTAAAGGTCTTAAATTTTGTTAAGCCGAATGTCGGATTTTAACTCCATATGATGGAGAATTAAATTACAATCATGTAGGAAGAAACGGTAGGTCAAACGGATAAGCGGTTTGAAAGTTACGAAAGTTTTCGTAACAAAAACGGCAAAATTGGAAAAGCTGAATGCAGGTACCACCGTAAATTACGGTGCCACCGTAATTTACGGTGGAGCCTGAAAGTGTTACGCCAGTTTATTACTGGTTTACGGTGGCAACTTTGAAAAACATGGGCTACCGTAAATTACGGTACCCACCGTAATTTACGGTGGACCTTGTCCAAAAAAATGCTTTTTAATTAATCTTGTTCCCCGGACATTGTTCGGACCCGATTTAAACTTTGTAAGACTAAAGCATTTCATGTTTATGAAATGTAGGTACTTCCTAGGATGCCGGAAGACGATCAAGCTCAACGAAGAACCGAACACGATAAAGACACACGCTTCCGCACATTGTCCCGCTGTAAAACTTTAACGACAAACCCGATTACGTTATGTAGAATAACTTATAATTTGTAAAAGTTTTAATAAACCCGTATTTCCAACGTTTATGTAATCTTAATTACATGATTGTTATTCGTAAAGTATATGTTAATCCTTGATTTATAAGAACGGGTGTTACATACCACCTCTGAATCACTAGAATCATCAGATTTGGAATAAGTTATGTCAATGTTATCTGGCAATTGATCTACCATGTTGAAAGCTTTTTCGACCTTTTCATCATCATAAAACACAAACTTTTCCGGTGGTGGAACTTGATGAAACTCTGAACCAATACCCTTCTTGTTTTGCTCAGAATCTTTCCCATCCGGTTTTATGTTGAAAATTCTTTCAAGCACATATGACGACGCGTGATAACTTTTTAACTTGTTATTATCCTGTTCTAAATCAGCAATCTGACACTTAAGTTTAGCAACATCTTCAATGTAAGAATTAACAACTTGTTGCTTTATTTCATAATTTCGCTTATACTCATTAGTTGTTTCAGAACAATATTTCAATCTTGATTGAATAAGTTTCATTTCACTTTTTACTTTTTCATATGATTCTTTTGTAATGTGATAAGCCAATTTTATTGAATCATATTCCTTTTTCATTTCTTGACAATCATTTTCTTTTTGAGAACATTCTTCTTTCTTTTTTAAAACATTTTCTTTCAAACCTTCATTTTCTTTTTCTAACTTTTTACATTTTTCCAAAAAAATTTCATTATTATCTTTAAAAACTTTTTCATTTTCAAACATTTCTTTGTATTTACTTTTAAAAACTTCTTCGATTTTAGTAAACTCAAGATCTCTTGTTTTGAACCTTTCATCTTTTTCAGTACAAGCACTGCACGTTTCCATGTATTTCTTGCACTGTTCAACAGTTCTTAAGATCTCAGAATCAGAAATTACCTTAGTGATTGGCACTTTGGTGTTTGCAGCAACATCTGTCTGCTCAGCATCTTCTTTCTTTTCTTCAACACCAACTTCATCACCAACATCACTAGCAACTTTCAAAATCTCATTCTTCACTTCATCCAAACTTTCAATCTTCTTCTCAATTTCTCCAACCTGCTGTTCTTCAGTAACAACTTCTTTCACAACTTCTACATTCACCACCACTTCTTCTTTCACTTCTTCAACAATCTTCACATCTTCTTCTTTAATTGCTTCTACTTTAACCTCTTCAACAGCTTTCTTCAGATTGTTTACCATCTCTTCAACATTCTTCTTCATTCGTTCTTCATTCCTCTTCCTCAGATTTGTTGTCATAGCATCTCTAATGATTTTATCCAGCCTTTTTACATATGTTTTGTCTTTTGCAACATTAGAATAATATTCGCCGGATCGAGGAATTACAAGAAGAACATCATCATGAACTATGTCACTTCTGGGAACAACCGGTTCACCTTGTTTGTTGACAAAACATTCTTGTTTCTTATCCCATCTTTTGTTTTCCACTGCATTTTCATACTCTTCCTACATTTTCTCCATTCTACATCCCACAATGAATCTTTCTCTTTCAGTCTTCTCTTTCAAAATCTCTTCTCGAGTTTTCTCTTTTACTTCAGCAGCAACATTTTCTTCTTTGTTTTCATCTTTGATTTCAGCAACAAAAACATAATGTTGACTATTTGATGTTTTTCTGCCATGAGCTGTAACTATATTTTCCAAACGATCTTCTTCTGGACAAATCTCACTCCAATCAAATCCTTCATCATGATGGATTACAGCACAAGCTCTTGACTTATCTCTGGGTTTGTCTTCAATCAATTTTGGCTCTTCTTTGCTTCGGTGGTAGATTGCCTTTCGGTAGTAATCATCATTGAACGGATGTTCATTTCCACCAACTGCAGAATTATTGCATTCTCTTTTGAAATGACCTTTTTGCTTACATCTGAAGCAGGTCACTTTGGATTTGTCAAAACCCAATTTAGTTGAAGCACCACCAAGAGATTGTTTCCCAGTAATCTCCATGTATCTCTGAGCTCTGCGGATGCAACTAGCTAAACACCAACGGATGTCAATGAGTTCCATCTCTTCCGGATCAATCTGGTCGTAGTCTTCTTTGGTTAACTCAGAGTTGCCAATTTTGCCTGCAACTAGACCTTCATACGATTCCAGAACAGATGCAAGAAAGCTCATTTGTTGCTTAGCTGCATTGATGCTCATTGCAGGAGAATTCTTCAGTTTGAGAGCAATGTTGCACAGAATCTCCTCAGCTTCATCAGAACTTGATTTTGAAGATGAATGATATCCAGAATGGTAACTTGATGAGATTGTTTGTGGTTCCTTCATCTTCTCACTACTGAATGCTGTCTTTGGTGAACTGCCAACTTTCTCCGAAGGTACATTGCCTTTGTAGTATAGACCAACATTCTGATGATGCGATGAACCACTCATCTTGTTTTGCTTTTGTAGCTCCAGATCATGACTCTCAATCTTTTCTAACAACACATCAAGAGAAATTGTATCATATAAAGCATCATTTTTCAAGATAAAAACAAACGTTTGCCACTGATCAGCTCGTGGTAACGCTTCAATTACTTTATCAACAACTTCTTCTCTCGTTTTCACAGTTTTAAATCTTTCTAGTTCAATCTTTAAATGACAAAACCTCTCAATCATTTGTCTCTCTGTCTCTCCATTTAAACTATCAAATAAATCAAATTCTTTTTCCAATAACGCGATTTTGTTTTTCTGAATTTGTTTACCCCCCTTAGCTTTCGCCTTCAAAGCTTTCCACACAGACTTCGATGACCCATCATGTATGAACAATGAAAAAATATCATCTCGAACTGATTGCTGGATCAAAGCAATCATCTTTTGTTCGTATGAAAATTTCTTTTTGTCTTCCTCTGAAAAATCTTTGATCAGAATTTCTTCTCCTTTGTCATTTACTGGGCTATCATATCCAAACTTCAGACAAAACCAACTCTCATGTGCATATGCCTTCGTCCAATTGACAAACCTCTCCTTCCACCAAACATAATCCTCAATGTTATCCAACTTCGGAGGTTTTGAATAAGTTCCATAAAAGTTGTCATGTTTGATGTTGTCTTTGATGGTTTTTGTTATCGTTTTGGGTGTAACCTCTGAAGCATCCATTGTATCCGAGGTAAACGCGTTGTAAAATGCATTGAAAAATTCTTCAGCCATGATGTGATCCTGGAGACAAAACAATCAGACAAACACAATCAGTATAAACACTACTAAACAACTTGAAACAGACTGACACTCAGTTGACGTGAAATGATCTTGACGCGGAATTTCCACTTTCAAGCAAAATAAGGATCTTTAAGCGAAATCACAAGTTGAAGCGAAATCACATGTTCAAGCTGAATAGCAACTTTCAAGCGAAATGCCTAGATGACCATTCAAGCGAAATAAGAACTTCAAGCGAAATAGTAGATTCAAGCGAAATCTTATGCAATTCTCAAGCGAAATTAAGATTTGAAGCGAAATCAGCTATATTTTCCAAGCGAAATCAGATTGTTCGTTCAAGCGGAATTATGTTTTTGATCCAATTTTGTCATTTTTACTTCGAATTTTGATCTGAAACTCTCAAGGATTTGTTAAAACACTATTTCGCACGTTCTGTGAAAAATTCAATCCATTTTGACCAAGAAATCTTGTCCAATTTGAAAAAGAAGGTGTAGAAGTCAGAAAACAAATGCAATCAAGCTGAACTCTTCTTCCTGAGCTCTGATACCACTTGTAGGATCATTGTATGACCCGAATGAGTCGATCAGAAGAGTTGTTTATCCGAATCAAAGGCGGAATCAATGACACGGACGCTCAATGTAATTATAATATCTCTTATATTGATCTTGATAGTATTACAGCACCTGGAGACAATCCGGCAGCACTTCGTTACCGAATACAAGACCTAATTCCGCTTCAAATGAAACGGACAAGTGCACTATATATAGTGAGTGTGATTTCGCTTGAACTGACCAAGGCAGTTTCAAGCGGAATCATCTCTGTTGATTTCGCTTGAACATGTCCTTGACCATTTCAAGCGGAATCACTAGTAAACTCACTAATTTCAGTTTCTAGCACCTCGAGCACTGATTATTCTATCCTATCTCATTACATGACTCGATACAAGACGAAGCCAATAGACATAGTGCACTAACAAGTGCGTTGGATTTTTTATTGTAATCTTAAGCTAATTAATGCTTCGCTAAATTAATACTCACATATCTTATTACACAAACTTTACTAACCAACTTCTTTACCATCCCAGATAACAGCAACACTTCAAAGAAGGGACGCATGGGGCGCGGGGAATGATATGGACGCCAAACACCTTTTGTGCAGTTGCCAAGTAGAAAAAACGCAGCTGTAGGTAGTAGTTAAGCAAGCCATGTTCTCTAGGAATATGTCTTTTGTGCAACTTATGTAACTAACATGGCTTAGTGTTAGTAACCTAAGTTGCAACTATAACATATGTACAAACCTGGACACAAACTCTTGGTTGTAGCTAATCTATCTAAGCTAACGGATATAACTCAATCCCAACTGGCTTAATGTAAATATAAGTCTAGCCCCCCGCCGCATCGCGGCGAGTTACTCTTCTAGTTTTCAAATAAAAACATAATCTGAAAAATTATTGAAACGATACAAAGAGAGATACTTTTTGGAAGAAATCACTTTTTGTGATTGCACAACAGTAAGAACCTAACAAAGTTGGACTTGATATCGGAAATCAAATGGATATAAAATTTGCCCCCCTTTCTCTTTTAACTTTTATCTTTTTAATAATATATACTGTTAAAAAAAGTAGGTCAAAGTACAATCAGAGGAAAGTTTGAGGGTTTAAAATGTAAATTTGGGCTCCACCACTGTATCCATTTTCTAACACTTGTTCTGTCTGTCTGTCATGTGTGGGGCCTTGCTTGGTAATAATCTTTACAAGACAGTGATATGATATTCATCTACACATCCCAACTGAGTTAATTTTTTTTAAACGGGAAAAAAAACGATGTGTCAACCACCGTGACATTGGTCGTTATGACCAATGTCAACTACTTTGGCTCTTTCTAGATGTGTGGAAATCCGACCTCCACCCGTCTGAAGGTACGGCAGTGGAATAATCGGTAAAACCTCGCTTCCCATCCAAGTCGAACCAGTGCCACCCGTATTCGCTACTCTCCTGGATGCCGCAGAAAATGATGAGCAGAGTGAGAATCAAACCTGAGTCAGAAGGAACATCAATTATTTCACCAACAACTCCACCACTACCTTATTGACCACACCACTGAGTTACTATTCTTTTGAAATAACTTTTAAAGTAAATAATTATTCCTTTTAAATAATATAAATCATTTGAATATTACAAGTGATTAAACTAATATATAAAAAAATTAAAATGTCTCAATTTTGGCCTAAAAATCGACTCATGTTTGTATTAACGTTAAAAATTGAATGAAGTTACTAAACAACCAATTAGGTGACGACACATCATCCCTCAGCTAAAAATGACATGGTTTAAAGGTATTCAAGCAAAATGGCATCATTATCAAGTTTAACTAACAAGATTGAAGATTTTAACGCTTAAGCCTAAAATGTTTTACGTTTTGCTATGGATGTGACTATTCCTCCATCAGTCATTTTTTTTAAAGTTGAACATATTAACAATTTATATAAAAAATTTAGTCAACATAACTATTTTTAATATATGACCTTTCATACCAATGATTGCGTTAGTTGGGTAAGACTAATTAAAGTACACAATGATACATTGCACGTAACATTTCAATAACTAACCATGGTTATCCTCTGGACCTCTGGTTTAACTAAAATGTAAGAATCTTGACACATCATATATTATAAAATTTCATGAAAATGTTTTCATAGTGTCACCATTCCATGCGTTGGGAAACTTTAACTAAAAGAGCATTAAAAGCCCATTGGACCAATCACGATGGGTTGATCCAAGAAATTTTCTTAAGCAATGGGCCCAACAATAATGACCCGAAAAAGTGAAAAGACTTCCGAATTTCCGATTATTACAAGCTTTAATTAAAAAAGTCTGTTTCAAGCACATATATCATATAGTGGTGCACAAAAAACCCGGACCCGGAAAAAAACCCGGAACCGGGTATTATAAAAACCGGGTTTTCTATACCTGAACCCGACCCTACCCATAGGGTAGGGACTGAGTATTCATATTTGATATAAAACCCGAACCCGGAACCAGGTTTTTTTATACCTGGTTTATACCCGAAACCCGGTTTTTATAAATACCCGGAACCGGTTTTTATAAATGCCCGGAACCGGGTTTTATAAATACCCGAAATTGGGTTTTTTTATACCCGGTTATATAGCTATGTTTTTTTATCTATGTTTTCAAGCATTAAGACTTCTAGTTCTTATGATTTAACAAAATTATGTATGCACTTTGATGTATCTTGTTTAATTATTAGGTTTCTAATGATATTTGAAGTATTTAGTCATTATTCCCCTCTATTTGCTGGAAAGATCGATTGGTGTTTGTCTAATACAAAAAATGAAAAATTGATGGAACTTGGTTAAAACATAACATAGCAAATAAAATATATTGTTGTTTATGTAATCCAAAAGGATTCAAATCAGGACTATTCCTTCGATCTAGCACTATCGAATTTAAGTTTAGAAATGTGATTAAGATTTCAATAGGCACCATCCACTAAAACATATAAAGAAGCATTAATATCCGGTCGGGTTTTTTTAATACCCGGTGCGGGTTTTTTCCCAACTCGATGCATACCCGAACCCTACCCGATGAATACCCGAACCGGACCCGGAAATAGGGTATTATAATACCCGGGTTTTATAAAACCCGACCCGAACCCTACCCGAACCCGGGTATATAGGGTATACATTTTTGGTAGAAAACCCAGACCTGGACCCGACCCGGTTTTTAAAAAAACCCAATTTTGTAAAACCCGATCCTACCCGAACCCGGTTTCATACCCGGAACCGGTTTTTAAAAAAACCCGATTTGTGCACCACTAATATCATATATTAGCCGATTATAGAGATCAGGTTCAAAAACACACTGATGAATTGATCCAAGATGTATGTATTGTACATGTGCTAAAGCAATCCATGGAAGCCCAACAAGTAACTTATAAGTATATACCAAGCCCATATCATAAATAGTACCAGAGGTGCACAAACCGCTTAATTTAAATAACCAGTTCGGTTAACCTGTTATACTGGTTGATTTGACTTTTTTACTTTAACCGGTTATTGTTGCCTTTTTTTTTAAATTTTTCGGTTAACCGGTTAAAAAAGCCTGTTAATAACCGGTTCCTATACTAAATACTTATAACCGGTTACTAACCTACGGTTAAAAATAACCACTAACCGGTTATTCCTAATCGGTTATTAAACGGTTACAGTTTTGGTTAATAACAGGTTACAGTTAATTAACCGATTATTTTGTGCACCTCTAATCAATACTCGATGGAATGATCCAAGATATATGTACTAAAGCATTCCATGGAAGCTCCATAAGAATGACTCACAATTCACAAACTTGGCTCAACTTTCCATACCTGGTTTGGGGTTGAAACCGGTTACGGGTATGATAATTCCGGGGTCGGATATGGAACCAGGCTTGGAGAGGAAGTGATCGGGTTTATCGGTTTTGGTTTCGTTTTTTATTTTTTTTGGGTTTCCCCCAGAATTGGTGGTGGACTCGGGTTACTCTCGGAGTACTCCGTTTGGTCCAGTGGGTGCCCCGAAAGTGCTCGGGATTGATTCTATTGGCCGTTCAAAAAAAAAAAAAAAAAGACGTTATGTTAAATTAATGCCCGGTATTTTTGCACCTCTATTACCATTTCATTAATCAGTTTTCCAAAAATTAGCTTATAATAGTTATAATGGGTTAGGATATAATAGAAAGTTTATTTGGCTAAGAAGACTAGGAAGTAATCTTGACCATCCATTTAGTTAATCAAGGGCTAAGATTAAATGAGAGAAATTGAAAGGAAGAAAAGAGACCCGTGAGTTTGTTTAGGGGCATTCTGGTCAATCCAAGTCAATAGTTTCTCTCTCCTCCAATCCCCCCCAATTTTTTAAACGTTAATAACTCTTTCATACGACATTATTTTTTATAAAAATGGCACCAAAAAAACGAGCGTTTTTTATCTTTAAAACGAGTATACTATTGCTATATTTTCGAATTTTTTTTTAAAACTCAGTTGCGTAAAACGCAATGGAAAAACCCAGTTGCATAAAACGCAATGGAAAAAAACCTAAAAAATGACATTTTTCTAAAATGCAATACACCAAAAACACAAAGAAATGTCTTATTTGTAAAACGCAATGCCCAGAAAACACAAAAGAAATTGTACTTTCTAAAACGCAATGGACTGAAAACACATAAAAATGTGTTTTTATCTAAAACGCGATGCACCAAAAACACAAACAAATGTCTTATTTCTAAAACGCAATGGCCAGAAAACACTTAAAATCTCTGTTTTCTAAAACGCAATGGACTGAAAACACATAAAAATGTGTTTTTACCTAAAACGCAATGCACAAAAAACACAAAGAAATGTTTTATTTATAAAACGCAATGGCCAGAAAACACTTAAAAATGTCTCATTTCTAAAACGCAATGGCCTAAAAAAACAAAAGAAAGTGTTATCTCTAACACGCAATGGACTGAAAACACCTAAAAATGTGTTCTACCTAAAACGTAATGACTAAAAACACTTCAAAAATGTGTTTTTCTAAAACGCAATTGCCAGAAAACACATAAAATGTCTTAGTTCTAAAACGCAATGGCCTAAAAACACCAAAGAAAGTGTTCTCTCTAAAACGCATTGAACCAGGACAATAGTTTTGTCTGTGCTGTGAATTGTCTGAACCAATGCAGTTTACGAATGCAGTTTTCCAGAGGCAATTTACAGAAAATTAACTTTTCTGATGCATTTTTATTAAAGCAATTTAATCGAAAAAAAAAATTCCGAGCAACCCTAGCCAGGGGCTCTGCCCCTTGGACCCCGCCAGGGTCTGTCTCCCCTGGGACCCTGCTACCAGGGGCGCTGCCCCCGGACCCCCGCAAAGATCGTAAAACGCAATGACTAAATCGAAAACCTAGATAATAAAAATGAAATTAAAGAATTTCTTATATGGATCGAAGTCGGTTTCTTCAACGATTGACGAAATTTGAATGATTGAAACACTTATCAGAGATCGAATCGAACGGATCGAGTGATTATCTTCAAAATCACCGGGAAAAACGAGATTTTGTATGAAATTAAACTGGGTTTTCTTCAAAAAAGCTGAAGAACACGTTGGTCGGGTGTTTGAATCATTGATTGGTGACGAAAATCGCACTATAATGTAGTGATTATTGAGATAGAAAGTGAAGAAATGGTTGAAGATGGTGGGTTTTGAAAATGGGGGGTTTTGATGTTACTGGGAAGAAGAAGGAAGAAGAAAAGGATAAGATTGACTAAAATACCCTTTCTCTTTATTTTAAATTTTGCCACATGTCCTAATCCTATTGCTTCCTATACTTCCTAGCCAAAATAAACTTCCTATTTGATCCTTACCCTAGCTATAATTTTAAATTCAGATTATTTTTTTTTATATTTTGAGTTCAGATTATCTATGTGAATAATTTCGCAATTTTTCGATTAGTATTTTTTTATTGGAATGTTATAAGTTTTTAAAACGTTCCATCAAAGAAAATTAAGTGTATACATGTGTGTTAATCTACATATAAGTTTAATGAGTTTTATTTTACCACTTGGATCAAACAACACTTGATAACAAAATAACCTAGACAAGAAGGAAAATGATTTATTGCATATATATTGGCAGTAATACATGTATTTTCTCTTTTAATGTCTCGATACAAGCTATAAGCCGAACCTGAACATGACACCGAAACATGATTGCCTTCTTATTCTACCATTGAAAGAGTTGATCACTTGGTAGCAAAGGAAACACCTTTCTCGATGCTTCCTGCCAACTCTTTCTTTGCCATCTCCAAACTAGCCCTGCAAATTATTTCGGCCATTCAACTTTAAATCGAACTAATAAGAGATAAGCGTCGCCCCAAACATGATAGGAATTAACCGACAAATACCTTTCAAATTCGTTCATGGGACCAAGTGTGTAAACTTCCTCTATGCCATTGCGGCCCAGCCTCACCTTCGATGCAAAGAAAGGTAGTTCGGTAACCTGCAAGACAAAAGCACCGTCCACATTTTAAATATAAAAATGAGCCTATTTGGAAAACTGTTGCATAAAAATTTGAACATGGGTCCCTCCAGCAAAGGTCTCAGGTTTGAATCCAGCTTCCACTAACCTGACCTCATTGGTTAGCAGGGTATTGGTAGTCTCGTAAGTTTATTGGCAATGGGTTTCTTACGTTAAAAAATTATAATGAAAAGTGATAACGTACCACAGAAGCCACAAAGGCACATTTAATAACATCCGCATCGCCTCTTAAGCCTTGCAAGCATGCATCAGCAAATTTAACAGCAGCATATGCCTAAGATTCGGAATAAGATGATTCACATATTGATGAAAAAAGAAATCATACGGTTGAAACATTACAATATTAAGAAGTCAGAGGACTTGTTATGGTATCTGACCATGGAAAGAGTTGCGGATCCTGCACCGGCTTTTGCCTGCAAAATGAGCCGTAATTCAGGTGAGTTATATTTGTAGGCTACAGAAGATTCAACATATGGGAATTAAAATTTAAAACTAATGTTTTACCTCAACAACTTCGGTTCCACCGTTCTGGATACGAGATGTTAGGTACGCAGCTTCTTCTGATGTAAAAGAACATGGAGGCTTAATCTGCATATATTATTTGTTTATAAGATATTTAAATCCAGTAAATAACGATTCTTAAAAAAAATAGAGTAAAATGCCAAAATGGTCCCCGAGTGTAGGCCACTTTTGCCACTTCAGTCCAAAAATGAAACCTTTTGTGTTTGGGTACCTGAGGTTTCATTTTTGTTGCCCTTTTCATCCAATTGGCAAACTGGGTTAGAATTTTCTTTTAACTTTTTCCTATTTTTGTCGTTTTCCTCATTTAATTAAAATATGTTATGGCATAAAATGACGATCATACCCTTCATTTAAACGAGGAAAACGAAAAAAAAAGGGAGAAGTTAACAGAAAATTCTAATCCAGTTTCCCAATTGGATGAAAATGGCAACAAAAATGAAACCTCAGGACCCAGATACAAAAAGTTTCATTTTTGGACTGAAGTGACAAAAGTGGCCTAAACTCGGGGACTATTTTGGCATTTTACTCGCAAATATAACTTTAATACCTGAGAAAGAAGGGGCAAAATGGTAACACCAGCATGACCACCAACAACCGGAACATCAACTTCCCTTGGATCAAGTCCCAAAACTTCAGCCTTTAAATTAATGACATATAAAGTTAATGCAAATGATACATGATAATATAACGTTTTATTATCACTAACTACACATAATGGTCTTCATCGTACCACAAAAGTATTAGCTCTGACCACATCGAGCATTGTAACTCCTAAAAGTCTCTTAGGATCATACGTGCCCGCCTTCTTAAAAACCTCAGCAGCAATAGGAACTGTAGAATTTACGGGATTGCTAATTATGTTAACGATAGCTTTCGGGCAGCACTTAGCAATTCCTTCACAAAGTGTCTTAACGATCCCTGCGTTAATATTAAACAGATCATCCCTTGTCATTCCTGGTTTTCTCGGAACGCCAGCTGGCATGATGACAAGATCCATGCCAGTAAGCGCGTTTTCCAACTGTTGTGGCCCTAGAAAACCGCGCACCTACATTCCAAAACAATCTTATCAGTTGATAGCTTGATATACAAATTTACAATTTAATTAAAATTAAAATAAGTAGAAGTTTGTTGAGTTACCACGGCACCGGTGTCCATGTGACTGATGTCGGAAGTGACACCGGGAGTATTGGCAACATCGTAAAGATGAAGAACTGATACCAACGGATTCATCTTCATCAACATGGAAAGCGGTTGACCAATGCCACCGGATGCTCCTAATATTGCTACTTTGAATCCAGGTGATCCACCTTTTGCACGGCAATTTGACCGTTCCAAAACGGTTTTTGCTTCCATCTTCAGACCCAATCGTTACAAACATATACACAATTTGAAAAGTTATCAAATATAGTACTCACCCTATTTTGTGTATTTTGACTTTTGAAGTCAAAACTATTATATGTATTATATAACCCAAACTTATGTATTATTATCATTATTATTATGTGATTCATATTTTTGTATTAAACTATGATTAGCGAGGGTACTAAGTATTAATCCCGGACGTTTTTGGTGGTTAACAATCAACAGTCTGTCAACTGACATGATTGTCGCCAAAACTATAGGGTTAAAATCTTGAAGATCCCGCCTTATGATGCAGATATCGAATTCTATCATATTCGTGTTACCTATCTCCCACAGACAGGGGCGCAGCATAGTGGGGGCGGGGAGGGGCGCCCGACCCCCCGAACTTTTCGCTAAGTAGTGCCCGGTATGTAGTTTTTGTATAGAATTTTTTAGGTATATACGCTTTCAACCCCCAGTCGGAAATCTCAAGCTTCGCCACTGCCCACAGATATTACATTATCCTTGTAATTCCTTGATCAAGGTTTCATCTTTCGATCGCATTTCGTTGTCTAACATCTCTTGCTTTCATTTGAATTCGCATTGTCACTCGGTTTTGCTACTTTGTTTCCATAAAAGAACACCATGTTTTTGAAATCCAATTTCACAGAACTCACCCAATCAATACACACACGTATGCACAATTTGAAAAATTATTAATCCAGAACTCACCCTAATTTTACACTTTTGACTTTTAAAGTCAAAACACCATGTTTTTAACATCCAAAATTCACAGATTTAGTTAAGATCCATAACAATTCCCCATCAGTAACATTTATTGAGACGTTAGCGTGTTCATCAAACCTTATTTCAGAATCTAAATCCTCAAAAATATATATCAATTTCAAAATTAACTGTCACTAAGTTTGACCTCAAAAGTCAAAACTGATCACCACAAGAGGATTAATTGTCTATTTTCAGACACACCCACATCACAATTTAGAGTGTAGATCATAGACACAACAAGAAACAATCAAACTAATAACGTTGATCAAACTGAAAACAGAGAATTGAATAAGAAGAAAACCTGCAGTTTATGAGGATTTAGGTGAGCTGAGATTCTGGCGATGCGTTGACTAGCATCTCCGCCGTTATGCTGCTGCTGCATATTATCTGGATCGCTGTTATGAAATAGGATAGGAATTAGTAACAAACAGAAATTGAATTGAGAGAGTTGATGAGGAGAAATAGGTTGGTTGAACGTTGGGAAATGTGAGAGAGATGAGGGTTTATCTTGTTAAAAAATGGCAGGTTGATTGAATTGGGAAACGTGACGGGATGATTGTTCCATTTTTGTTACTGAATTGCAATTTGTTTTAAGTTGGTTCATGATCACCGATGACAAACATATATTTAGTTTACCTTCCACACGGAACACTACAAACATCCTAATGGTTTAATATGTTTTGGGTGTCTAAATCACTACCACCTGCATGGCTCTAAACGAGCCGAGTCGAGCCGAGCTTGACCCAGCTCGAATTTAATTCGAGCTGGCTCGACTAGAGCTCGAATTTCAAATCAAGCTGAGATTTGTGGCTCGAGCTCGACTCGATTAAAATTCGAGCTAGCTCGTCTTAGCTCGATCTAACTCGAACTAAGGGGCTGTTTGGCTAAGCTTTTCAGAATCACTTATTTGCTTATTTGCTTTTCTGAAAAGCAAATAAGCAAATAAGTCATTTTGAAAAGCTTTAAATTAGAGCTTTTCAAAATGACTTATTGCTTATTTGCTTTTCAGAAAAGCAAATAAGTGATTCTGAAAAGCTTAGCCAAACAGCCCCTAACAAAGAACTGCAAAATTTACCCCTACAAAATGAATCTCTTCATAGACTAAGGGTTATAATTGCAATTTAATTTAACCAAATGGCTAAATATGCAAGTATAAATAGTTTTCTCAATTTGTGCATTGTCTTTACCTTTTTTTTTATAGAGGAACTCCCATAGTTTTTGTCTTGTGAGTGATGTAGGACAAAAAAATGATGTAAACCTTATCGATCCGGCTCACGAGCCGAGCCAGGCCAAGCTCGAGCTCTGCTCGTTTACAACTGAGCCAATTTCGAGCCGAGCTTTTTTCAAGCTTTTTTCGAACTTTTTTCAAGCGAGTTTTGAGCGAGCCGGAGAGCCGCGAGTTTTTTGAACACCCCTATCACTATATAGTCATGAGCTTTTAATTCCTCGTTTATGGTGTGTAATAATTTCACCCTTTTTACTACCCATCAAACATTAAAATATTATTTAAATAAAATAAATTAGACTGTCTCCAATATTAAACATGCTCTTAGGCGCCTTAGCTGCCTAATCAGCTGCAATTTCATATCGTTACGAATCCTTAAAACCTCAATTTCACTTCAAATTATACAAATATCCATACATCTTCCATGTCATCACCCATATATTCTTTTAGTTTAATTACTTAAATTATCAAAATGTATTTAAATAATTAATACAAGTTAATAAGTAATACCTAAAATAAAAAGTAAAGTACATTTAAAAAACATAAAACCATAAAAATTGTATTACACAAAAAATACACTAGATTTAAAGAAGGGTCCTAATAATCTGTAACACCCTAAAATCGGGTTTGATAATTAAACCAAGTTAATTGTGATGAGTGGATAAAATACCATTAGGGGTAAAAGTTAACCCGGTAAACATTAGGATTTAATTAAATAAATCTAATGTTAAATAAAAAGTGAACAAATACCTTTTAGTAAATAAAGTTTAAAAAAGATCCGAGTTAGCGGGACTTGAATTAAAACGGGTTAAAACCTTCCCGAACTTACTAGATTAACTAGGGATGTTTAACCTAGTTAATAAGAAGTAATAATTATGGAAATAAGTGGGTTGTAACCCATTTAACAACTAATAAAACTATAAGGGCTGAATTGTAGTTTCTAAATGATGAAAATATATATTGGAAAAAAAAAAAATAAAACACACATACATGTGTGTGTTTGTGTCGTGAGTTAGAGGGAGAAAGAACGGAAGAACCCTTATAACTTTCAAGCACAAAATATAAAAATAAAGGGTGAGATCAATTGGATTTTGATTGCATGTTGAAGGGTTTAGCTCTCTAACATCATCTAAACAAACGTATGTGAAGAATTTAGTGAGTTGATTAACTGTTAATACATGACTTGAAAAGGGTTTAGATGATATGATGAAATTGATAGTGTTGTAACGTTCATAACCACCATGCTTGTTTGTGTGAGTGAAATACATGAACAATTTAGAGAATTTACTAAGTGTTCATACATGACATAAAATGAGTTTTGTATAATATGATGAAATTGCGTGTTATTGATATAGAAGATTCTTGAAATCATCATGTTTACTAGTTTGTATGAGGAATTTGATTATATTAGGTGTTCGGATGAATGCATAATAATATGATGAAATGAGTTTTTACATAGAGATGAAAATCCTTAGTTCTAGCATGATAGATGGATGAACTAGCATTGGTAATCCTTAGTCCCGCCGCCGTTCCCCTTCACCACGTGGGACCTTTGAATTGCGGGGATTACTCACCGCGTGGAATTAGACCGTTGCCCTTTTGACCGTTTGAATGTAACGGCTATATAGTTGTTTATATTAAAAAAAAAGGTTTTTTTATATATTTAAACTTATATAAACCCAACTCATTTTAAACAAATTCACACCAACCTATTTTCTTATTTCCCCAAAACTACTCTAGTGCTATTTTATTTAAAAATGGTGGAAGAAATACCATTGTTTTTCCCACCCAATAGCAGTGACGACGAGTTAGATTCAACCGATAGTAGCATATTTTTTTTTTCCAAAATCTCATCGAGAAAGTCCAACTACAAGGCACGGGCACATCTAGTAAGAAACGTTTTATTCGTCGTGATCGTGAGAGTGGCCACGAAACCCTTATGGCAGATTATTTTGTCGAGGACCCGAAATACAACGAAGATATTTTTCGACGTAGGTTCCGTATGTCAAAATGCTTGTCTCCGAAAATTGTGAGAGCCGTGGAAGCGAATAACCCGTGGTTTGAAGAGGACGTAGATGCGAGAATGAAGAAGGGTTTTACATCGTTGCAAAAAGTTACATCGGCTATTAAACAAATTGCAACCGGTAACCCTCCAGACGAGAACGACGAGTATTTACATATGGCCGAAAGGACTTCCCGCGAGTGTCTAGAATATTTCTGCGAAACGGTATGTAAAATATACGCTCCCGAGTTCTTACTTAGGCCAAGAAGCCATGACATGGTGCTTTTGTACTAAGCTCATGAGGATAAACATCACCTTCCAGGTATGGTGGGTAGCCTTGATTGCACCCATTTCGTATGGAGAATGTGTCCCACAGAGTTTCTGGGCCAATATATGAGAGGAGATCACCATTACCCTACAGTTATGCTCGAAGCGGTGGCCTCTCAAGATTTGTGGGTTTGGCATGCTTTTTGCGATTCTCCAGGTGCATAAAACGACATCAATGTGCTTCAGCAAAGACTTTTCTGTGTGGAATTCATTCTCGTTCGGATCTTGGAATCACATCCAGCAGTGGTGGGAACAGCTCGCAAAATCCAACCACTTCACCTACTTCCTCCATTATTTCTTACTGAACGAAATGGAACGGCGCCAAAATGTCCATTTTACGTTAACAACCACTTATACAAATGTAGTTACTATGTCATGGATGGAATCTACCCTACATGGTGCGTGTTTGTCAAATCATTTCCATATCCTCACCTACTAGACGAAAAGAAGTTCAAGAAGCAACACAAGGTGGCAAGAAAAGGCGTGGAACGGACTTTTGGTGTTTTGAAGTCAAAATGGGGTATAATAAATCGGCCAATTAGGTACGCGGGGTATACGTGTATTATTTTACATAACATGATTTTAAAAGACGACCGAAACACGATAGCACCGGCACATATTCGGGAACCTCCAGTCGAGCCTGTTTAACCCGTGCTAAAAGTTAGCCACTCTGATATACGCAAATGACCCGCACTGAAATATTTTCCAGGTTCATGATGATTAAACGAAAACACAAAAAGATCTGTGACAACTGTCAATTTTCCATATAACTCCGTACATGTTAAACAGTAATTAGTGCTTTAATAACTGTGCTTGATTTAAATTAATGGCATGAATGATTTCTGATTATTGTCATATATATACAAGTGCATTACATGTTGCATGATTTCATAGCCTGCAACACACTATGATTCAATTAGTGCATGAAACAAAGTTAGCATAGTTATCAGACAAACTAGAAGTACTGACGGGAGTTCAGTACTCAGACAGACATGATGATAAGACACAGAATGAGCCCGAAACCAACAGTTACATTAGTATAGTGTATAGGAAAGTGAAGATCATAAAACTGCCTTCCTAGAGATAGTTTAGGTGCCGGAAAGTGCCTAAAACTCACATAAACTGCAGGATTATGCAATTTTCAGCAAAAATCAGTATTTTAACTATACAATATAGTGCAGAATTATAGTTTAATGGTTCATAATACCTTCCTAGGTGTCGGGAATCAAAACTGTCACAAAATGGATCATAAAGCACACTAAACTGCGTAATTTAGCACCTTAATGAACCGGTAACCAATCGAACAATCGGACACTACCCGAAACACCAAATTCTCATTAGAAGCACTGTTTTATCATTTCCGAGCTAGTTATGGTCACCGGACATCATAACACACCCTAAATCATCATAACACATATAAACACTAAATTATACACTTAGATTCTAACTAACATCTAACTAACCATTGAAACTCAACCTTATACCCCCCCCATTGGCGACGGTTACAAGGGTGGACCCACCCTTGATTTTGTTTACATTGTTTATTTGATTATGTTTAAACTTTAGAGACATATTACACAAAAGTTTATAGAATGTTGGAGGTTCTTGTATTAAAGACCACTAGACCTCACATAACCCTCATTTCACAACACTTCACAACTTCACTCTCCTCCCTCCTTCTCCCCTTGTCTTGGCCGTGAACCACCACCCACAAACCCGCCATTTTCACTTCAATCTCTTCCATTCCAAGGTGATTCTAAGGTGCAAGAAGCTAAGTTAAGGAGCTTGGAGCCATTGGAGCTTGAAGGACCACTTCCTAGAGCTTTTACCCACCTTGTTTACCATCTTCATCATCTTTGATTTCTCCCCTAGCCTTGTGCTAGTAGTAAGACTCTTGCAACTTGTTTTTACTTCTTATATTGATGGTTAAAAGATTATGTTAATGGTTAAACATAAAGATCATGAAGAAACAAGAAGATGAACTCTAACATAAAGCTTAACAAAATAAAATCTAAGTTGATTTAGTGTATGTGTATATCTTGATGATTGATTTCTTGTGATTATGATGATGATCATCATAAGAAGCTTGCTAGATTGTGATTAAACACATGATCTAGCAGGTGAAAGGATGAAACTTGTGAAAATCCAAACAGATCATCCTTTATATGAACATAAACTTGAAGTATGAAGTTGTTTTTGTGTAAGATGATGATGGATACATATTATAAGACTTGTAAATGGATGAGTTCAAAAATGATTTTCTCAAGAAACTAAAGTTACTTGCAAGATTTACAAGATCATGACTTTTTAAGAAACGAACAATATTTTTAGTGTTAAATCAAGATTAGAAGCATGTTGTTAATAAGAAGAATACAAGAAAAATCATTTTTAGAAAATCTTCAAGTAAGTTGTAAAGAACTAAATTTTACAAGAAGGTGATTTATAAACAAATAACCACATTTTTAAGGGTAACTAAACCTATTAAATAACATACTAAGTTACTACAAGTTTTTACAAAACTTCAAGTTCATGATGTAGTGTAAATTTCATGATTTTGGCTCACGGTAAGTCTTGAATGATTTGTTGATGATTGATGATGATTTTAAAAGAAAATGATATGCTTGTTAAAGCATGGAAACCTCCATTTTTATGGGGAAACTATGGCAAAATTTTTCTAGAATTTAAACACTTAAAAAAATATTTTTGAACAAGTGTTTATAAGTAAACTTTAACCATGGTTTTTCATATAAAATTTGCCATAATTTTTGTTACAAATATTACAAATGTTGGAGGTTGTTTTTGATAAATAAAAGTGACTAAGTATATATTTAGGAAAATATATATTTAGATATCACAATTTGTGTGATTACTTGTATATTAGGTGTATTAGTTATATTATTTTAGGACTTGAAAATAATATAACTTACCAAAATACCAAAATTGTAACACAAAATAAAACCAAAATTCCAAGAAAATAAATATATAATTTATACCCGAATTATGGACAAACCGAACACGGACGTATGGACTACACTTATATATATTCCGGAAATAGATTTATACTTTGGCAAGCGATTTTAACGGTATTTTGGAAACCATAGAAACGGAAATTATGATTTTTACAAGTATTACAAAAATATATCATATTTTTACCAAGTAGAAAATATATTATTTTGAGTGAAGAAAAAATATATATACTTTCTTGAACTACAAGAAGAAATATTATTTTTGAAGAAAATAAATATTTTCTGAAAGAAATTAAGAATTTATTATTTTGGGTGAAAAATGGATTTATAAATATTTTCTAAGATAATCTTGAAAATATATTATTTTTGAGGTTTATATGAAAATATAATTATTTTTGCCAAGAAAGATTTATGGATATTTTTCTATAAAAGATTTCTTAAAATATATATACTTTAAGAATACAAATTGGTGATTTTATTTGATTAAAAATAATATTCCAGAAAATTTAATACAAGAATTAAGTATAAGAATACTTCCTTCCAAAAAAAAAGTATAAGAATACTTAATAAATACGATAAAAAAATATGTATTCTCATACGTACAAATACACACCGAATACGCCACCAATACTTGGTAAAATACACAAGTCTAAAAGTATAAGTATAAGTATACCCATCCTTGGGGAAATATTCATGGAAGGATTATAAGGCAAAATATGTTAAAATATATTATTCTAACTAATATTCCAAATAATTGTCAAATATAATTTAAGTTAAAATATTATTATTTTGACCAATAATTATATACTTTGGAACAATATAATGTACATCAAGACGTAACTCAAAGAATGATAAGTCACAACAACTAAGACTAAGAGTCGTTTCACGACCTAGCCGTCTAATAAACCATAGCACGTGTGTAGGTAGTTGCACGACTTCGGGACAAGATCTTTGAGTTACACCAGTTCGCAGGACGCAAGATTGTGAGTTCATGTCCCCCTTTTCTCTTAACTTTTTCGGTTTATAACTTCGGGGGTGAAATACATGTTTCAATGTTTCAAATATTCAAATGTTTTAATGGTATAGTTTAGATAAGGAATGAACTGTTAGATCACGTGGATGACGTAGTATCTTTCTTAAGTTCCATTAATCTAGTTTAAGACCGAGGGGCATGAGTAGTAGATATATCTGGGTGTAGCGAGCCCCACCCATGGGTCCTTGTGTGGCCGCATGTGGTGACTATGTCGTTCCCGCCGGAGTGATCGGAGGAAATCTGCTAGGTTTGAGCACTTCCTACGCACCACACATATTAATGTCCTTGCAAAACATTAATGATCTGTTCATAGACGCTTTGATACCGGTTATCAAAGGAATTCTCTCAAATGTTTACAAGTTATTACGAGCTCATATACAAAACATATGGACTCGCTCAACTTTTCTTGATGTTTTCAAATTACATGTATTTCCGGAAATTGATAATGGATCTGGCGGGTGTTCAAGATTTTCAAGATGTGTCCACAAGAAACGATAACATCCAGTATTGGAGTGTTTAAATCTTGTATTTTATCTTTGATAAGATACATGAATCAAAGCCTCATTTAATTAGTGTCTTTTGTTAAAGTCCATTACGGAACTTAAAACATTTGGTTGGTTTGTATTTCTAAACTCGAAGTCTTTGTTGGTATTAAACAATGTGGGTTGTATTATTTTGAATCATATTTATGGATGAACATCGTGGTTTTATTCATTTAGTTGTTTGTTATAATTGAATGCAATGATATTAAGCAAGTCACACATAATACGCTTCCGCAAAAGTCAGGATATGACAGTTTGGTATCAGGGCTTCGATTGTTGCGAACTATGATTCCTTCTCGAGTCTAGACTACAATCATTAGGGCTCTCTCACAAAAATATTTTCACAAAATATTTTCCATTGCATTCTCAATACGCCAAGATCCATGGAACAAATGTTTTACAAAAGGAAAGACAAGAATCACGAGCAAGGTCACTGTGGTGGTTTAGTTTGCATGGGGTAGACTAGTTAAGATAGAAAAAGTTTCATGTAGGATAACGTGAATACATGATTAAGTGATGATTGTCTTTGTTTACATACACCGAGTGGTAGTGGTTAACATATGTGCACATGTCATGATTGTTATGCTACAGGTACACATGTCCTCATCTGAGAGCGGTCTATTAGAGGAGCACGATCCAATGGCGATCGTCTCTGACGACGAGGTGGCGCCTATACCAGAGGTTTTGACTTCAAACACCGATAGCGACCCAGAGATGCTATCTGATGACGACGATGACTTTCAGCCCTTCGCTCTCCCGGACTTTGGAGACGACGCACCTATAGCTGATGACATTCCTGTCGAGGATCTTTTTAATTTCCCTGCTCCTATCCACGATCACCTTATCATCGTTCACCCTGATGGTGACCATATTGTCGCACCTATCCTCGACGCTGTTCCCCTCGTGGTCATTCCCCTGGAGGATTGGCCCTTTGATGATCTTTTTGACGATGATGTCGATTTGTTTTTGGATGGTCCCCCAGCAGATGTTCAGGGTGACGGGGAGGTTGATGATGATGTTGCTATACTGGATGTTCCTCCTCCTGTCATACTCGTTATCGAGATATCTTCGGACTCCAGCATGCACTCGGTTGCAGACTCCTTTGATTCTGTGACTTCGTCGGCCCTGCGGGCGGCAGGACTTCAGCTCTATGCTACTGACCTAGATGATGACGATGCGATATCTGCTGCACCGTCATCTCCTGTTCGAGTCCCTACACCTCCTCACGTCCCAGAGCATGTTCCTGAGCCAGACCCAATTCCGTTTGCTTTACCTGATATTGCACCACTTATCCCAGAGCCGATACCTGCACCATTTGATCTCCCACTTGTTGATCCTAATATACCACAGCCCCCTCCAGTCAGTGTTGCTCCCCCACCTCCTGTTATGTCTGATGCTCATCGTACTGGCCTTTCGATTGTCTTCCTACAGGAGATCCCTGTACCCCGTCCAGGGGAAAGTACCTCGGGACAGCCCCTGAGTTTTGACCCATTTGCTTCAGCCAACTTCCCTATGATCCCACAGACTACACCTTTTACTCCATTTACATCTGCATCGCTTGATGAGCCATTTCGATGGTTCCCTCCATATACCATGCCTATCTCTGACCCCTACCATCCCTCACATCACCTTGGATACACTCGGGATGAGTTACTTTTGTCGCTTCAGTTGCAGTTCGAGATCTTGAGTCGTAGAGTTCTTGAGTTGGAGTTCGGTGAGGGTGCTAGACGGTCACCCTCTCCCTTTCATTCTACCTATGTCCCTCCACACTCATCACCATCAGCTTTGTTTGTACCTCCACCTGCTGCTCCCGCACCTATTCCGGGCTTTGATGCTCGCTTTCTCACTGTCAAGCAGCAGATTAGCTTTTTGCTTCGCCGTGTTTATGAGCTCGAGGAGGAGCTCGCACATGTCCGCAGTTTGCTTTTCTTCCCTCCTCCTCCTCCTCCGCCATCAGCATCGTAGGTTTTTAGTCTTATGCAGGTGCACTACTTTTGGTGAGAATGCTACAATTGAGCCGAGATTGTCAAGATATAAAGACCATATTTTGATTATTGCTTTTGTATATTGACAGACTTATCTAACAAGGGTAGTGTGACCCTATGTCCCTTTTGATATGATGCACTTCTGTAAACAATGTAACTTGTGGTTGGTCATTAATGAAAGCTCAATAGTCATGTTCTCATTAAATACATTGTTGGTTTACATGTTCATGCTATGATTATGCTGATGCATGATTGTTTGCTATGATGATTACCTATATATATATATATGTATATATATATACATATATATATATATACATACGACTCTTAGACGATTATTTATCTATCGAATAAGGCCTGACTTATCCAATCTTCTTCCTAGAAGAAAGATGCCGCCACAAAGAAATACCGATACCAACAACCCTCTGCCAAGGACAGAGGCAGAGTTGCAAGAGCGCATCTCACAAGCCATCGCTCAGCACGAGGCCCTACGCTCCGGACATAGCGGTGGTACCTCTGGGAATAACCCCCAATCAGTAATGTTAAGTCACCTAAGACACATTACAATTCATTTCGATATTTCCAATTGTGCTTTGCTAATGCTTTCTGTGAATGGTGCTGCTTGTGTTACAGGTTGTACCTACAAACAATTCTTGGACTGCAAGCCCCTAAATTTCAATGGCACTGGGGGTGCTGTCGCTTTCATACGCTGGGTGGAGAAAACGGACTCTGTATTGAGGATGAGTAAATGTGCTCCAGAGCAAAGAGTTAGGTACATTTCTGGGCTGTTCTAGACGGAGCGCTTTCGTGGTGGAACCTCCAGGTGCAGACTTTGGGTGAAGCTGCTGCATACGCATTAATATGGGATGAACTGAAGGAGTTAATGTGCAAAAAGAATTGCTCTCGAGCGGAGATTCAGAAGTTGGATACGGAATTCTGGAACATAAAAATGGATGGTTCGAAGGTTGCGGAATATATTCAGAGATTTCATGATTTGTCGAGAGTTGTTCCTTATTTGGTGGAACCAGAGTTTAAAAGGATTAAGCGTTTTATCTGGGGATTGGCACCTCATATTCTGAGCATGGTGACAGCTTCCGAGCCTCCAACTATTTCTGAGGCTATTGACTTAAGTATGGCGCTTACTGAGGAAGTAGTTCGGTTGGGAAAGTTTTCGATTTCAGAATCGAAGAAGAAAGAGACTCATGTGGAGTCATCAGGTGATAAAAAAAGGAAGTTCACTAATTTCAAGAAAAGCACCCGAGCGAACAACACCAACAACAATGCCAACAAGCGCAGAGACACCAATCAGCCAGCTGAGGCACAGACTGGCGCTGCAAAGGCTGAAAATAAGGGAAGAGGGTATGCAGGATTCTTACCCAAGTGTGATAGATGTCAGTACCATCACACCGGGCCGTGCAGGAACCATAAGTGTGAGAATTGTGGAAAGATTGGGCACTCTATGGATACGTGCTGGTTTGGCGCAGGGCGCGGGAATGGAAATCAGGGTGGTAACGGTAATGGTAACCGTGGTGGGAATGGATATGGAAACAGAAACCAGGGAGGAAATAACAATCAAGGAGGTAATGGCAACATGAACGGGAATGGAAACCAAGCGGGTAATGGAAATCGGGGAGGAAACAACAACAACAACAACCAGGGTGGTAATGGGAACGGACGCGGCCAAGGATGTTATGGTTGCGGTGATTTGAGGCACTTCAAGAAAGACTGCCCAAAGAACAATCAAGCTCGTGGATGGGTGTTTAACATTGGCGCCAAGGAAGCACGCCAGGATCCAAACGTGGTCACTGGTACATTCCCTCTTAACCAATAATATGCATCTGTGCTGTTTGATACTGGTGCCAATTTTAGCTTCGTATCCCTAGACTTTAAGAATATACTTGGTTTAGTAGCAAATAAGTTAGACGTCCCGTATTCGATAGAGTTGGCCAATGGGAAGTTAGTAGAGGCGAATGAGGTGATTAGAGGGTGTATTTTGGAGCTTGGTGAACGCGAATTTTCGATAGACCTGTTACTAGTCGATTTGGGAAGTTTTGATGTCATAGTTGGGATGGATTGATTGTCTAGCAATCGTGCGGAGATAGTGTGCCATGAGAAAATCATTCGCATTCCGATGGCGAATGAGAAGACGATCGAGATTCACGGAGAGAAGCATGATACGCCCTTGTGGATTATCAGTTATATGAAAGCGCAGAAGTTTCTACGGAAAGGATGCGTCGCCTTCTTGGCTCATGTTGTGGATAAGTAAGCAGAAAAGCCGAAGATTGAAGATATCCCAGCGGTGAGGGATTATCCTGAGGTCTTCCCTGAAGACTTGCCAAGATTACATCCTCAGCGACAAGTCGAATTCCACATTGACTTGGTTCCAGGCGCCGCGCCTGTAGCCAAGGCACCTTTTCGGCTCGCGCCATCAGAGATGCAAGAGTTATCCACGCAGCTGCAGGAGTTATTGGACAAGGGATTTATAAGGCCGAGCTTCTCGCCTTGGGGAGCTCCAGTATTGTTCGTTAAAAAGAAGGATGGTAGCTTTCAAATGTGTATCGACTACCGGGAGCTGAACAAGTTAACTTTCAAGAATCGGTATCCATTACCGTGGATTGATGATTTATTCGACCAACTGCAAGGATCAAGCTACTACTCCAAGATTGATCTTTGATCGGCCTATCATCAGCTGCGGATTCAAGAGGAGAGCATACCGAAGACCGCATTCAGATCTCGTTATGGACACCATGAGTTCCTCGTAATGTTGTTTGGATTGACTAACGCGCCAACAGTGTTTATGGATTTGATGAATCGTGTGTGCAAGCCATATCTCGATAAATTTGTGATCGTATTTATCAACGATATTCTGATTTATTCGCAGACGAAGGAAGAGCACGCGCAACATCTCAGAGCCATCCTAGAGCTACTGAAGGAAAAGCTCTATGCAAAGTTCTCGAAGTGCGGATTTTGGATTCGCGAAGTACAGTTCCTCGGTCATGTGGTAAACGAGAATGGTATTCATGTGGATCCCACAAAGATTAAGGCAATCAAGAACTGGGAAACTCCGAAGATACCGACTGAGATTTGATAGTTTTTGGGTTTAGCAGGTTATTACCGCAGGTTCATCGAGAATTTCTCCAAGATAGCTCAACCGCTGACATCCCTTACTCAGAAGGACAAGAAGTATGACTGGGGAGACAAGCAAGAAGAAGCCTTTCAGCTGCTCAAGAACAAGCTATGTGATGCACCGATATTAACCCTACCCGAAGGCACGGAAGACTTCGTGGTATATTGCGACGCTTCGCGTCAGGGATTGGGTTGCGTGCTCATGCAACGCCAAAAGGTTATTGCTTATGCTTCACGCCAACTGAAGGTACATGAGAAGAATTATACCACTCATGATCTGGAGCTAGGTGAAGTGGTATTTTCCTTGAAGATCTGGCGACATTATCTGTATGGTACTCGATGTACTATTTTCACAGATCACAAAGGTATGCAGCACATATTTGATCAGAAAGAGCTCAATATGCAACAACGACGATGGGTTGAGTTGCTGAATGATTATGACTGCGAGATTAAGTATCATCCTGGAAAGGCCAATGTGGTAGCAGACGCCTTAAGTAGAAAGGAAAGGGTTAACCCATAAGAGTTCGAGCTTTAGAAATGATTATTCAAACAGATCTCACTTCACGCATACGTGACGCACAACAGGAAGCTCTTAAGAAGGAGAATCTTAAGGCTGAATATCTCCGAGGAATGGAGAAGAAGTTGGTGCCTAACGAGGAAGGGACCTTGTATTTCATGAGACGCATTTGGGTTCCGCTCTATGGCGGTATACGAGAGGTTATTTTTGACGAAGCTCATAAGTCAAGGTACTCGATCCATCCAGGACCAGACAAGACGTACCAAGACCTAAAGATTACTACTGGTGGCCAAAGCTCAAGAGTGATGTTGCCATTTATGTTGGGAAATGCCTAACCTATGCTAAGGTTAAGGCCGAGTATCAGAAACCTTCAGGTCTTTTGCAACAACCGGAAATACCCATGTGGAAGTGGGAACAGATGTCGATGGACTTCATAACAAAGTTACCCAGGACTCCTAGAGGACATGATATGATTTGGGTAATAGTGGACCGATTGACAAAGTCTGCACACTTCCTACCTATTCGAGAGAAGGATAGCACGTGAAAGCTAGATGAGCTTTACCTCAAAGAGATAGTAGCACGACATGGAGTGCCTATCTCGATAATATCTGACAGAGATAGACGGTTTGTGTCAAGGATTTGGCAATCCTTTCAAGAGGCCTTTGGATCTCAGTTGAATATGAGTACGGCTTTTCACCCGCAAACAGACGGTCAGAGCGAATGAACTATTCAAACGCTGGAAGACATGCTCCACGCATGTGTAATGGATTAGGTGGCAGTTGGGATACTCACCTACCTCTGGTTGAGTTTTCCTATAATAACAGCTACCATACAAGTATTCAAGCCACACCGTTTGAAGCTCTTTATGGCCGTAAATGCCGCTCACCGTTGTGTTGGGCAGATGCTTGAGATAGACAGATGGTTGGTCCCGAGCTGGTTCAAGAAACAACTGATAAGATCATGCAGATCCGAGAGCGCATCAAGGCGGCTCGTGATCGACAAAAGAGCTATGCAGATCAACGACGAAAACCTTTAGAATTCGAAGTAGGAGTCATGGTTTTGTTGAAAGTCTCACCTTGGAAAGGTGTAGCACGATTCGGGAAACGTGGCAAGTTAAACCCACGTTACATTGGGCCATTCAAGATTTTGGAAAGAGTTGGTACCGTCGCGTACAAGTTAGAATTACCAGAGGAGCTAAACGGTGTTCCCGATACATTTCATGTGTCAAACCTAAAGAAAAGCCCAACTCGGGAAACAGTTATCATCCCTGCGGATGAAGTGCATATCGACGACACTCTCTAATTCACTAAGGAACCTGTTGAGGTTACAGACTGGAAAGTCAACAAGACTCGGAGGAGTAGTGTTAAGCTCGTCAAGGCTCGCTGGAACTCACAACACGGCCTAGAATTTACTTGGGAGCGTGAAGATCGAATGAAATCAAAGTATCCACATTTGTTCCCTAACTCCCCTGCATCCTATAACGCAGCTTAAAATTTCGGGACGAAATTTTCTTAACGGGGGGAGAATGTGACAACTGTCAATTTTCCATGTAATTCCGTCCATGTTAAACACTAATTAGCGCTTTAATAACTGTGCTTGATTTAAATTAATGGCATGAATGATTTCTGATTATTGTCATACACATACAAGTGCATTACATGTTGCATGATTTCATATCATTATTGCCTGCAACACACTGTGATTCAATTAGTGCACGAAACAAAGTTAGCACAGTTATCAGTCAAACTAGAAGTACTAACGAGAGTTCAGTACTCAGACAGACATGCTGATAAGACACAGAATGAGCCCAAAACCAAGAGTTACACCAGTATAGTGTATAGAAAAGTAAAGATCATAAAACTGCCTTCCTAGAGATAGTTTAGGTGCCGAAAAGTGCCTAAAACTCACACAAACTATAGGATTCTGCAATTTTCAGCAAAAATCAGCATTTTAACTATACAATATAGTGCAGAATTATGGTTTAATGGTCCAGAATACTTTCCTAGGTGTCGGGAATCAAAACTGTCACAAAATGGATCATAAAGCACACTAAACTGCGTAATTTAGCACCTTAACGAACCGGTAACCAAGCGAACAATCGGACACTACCCGAAACACCAAATTCTCACTAGAAGCACTGTTTTATCATTTCCGAGCTAGTTATGGTCACTGAACATCATAACACACCCTAAATCATCATAACACATATAAACACTAAATTATACACTTAGATTCTAACTAACATCTAACTAAACATTGAAACTCAACCTTATACCCCCCCCCCCATTGGCAATGGTTACAAGGGTGGACCCACCCTTGATTTTGTTTACATTGTTTATTAGATTATTTTTAAACTTTAAAGACATATTACACAAAAGTTTATAGAATGTTGGAGGTTCTTGTATTAAAGACCACTAGACCTCACATAACCCTCATTTCACAACACTTCACAACTTCACTCTCCTCCCTCATTCTCCCCTTGTCTCAGCCGTGAACCACCACCCACAAACCCACCATTTTCACTTCAATCTCTTCCATTCCAAGGTGATTCTAAGGTGCAAGAAGCTAAGTTAAGGAGCTTGGAGCCATTGGAGCTTGAAGGACCACTTCCTAGAGCTTTTACCCACCTTGTTTACCATCTTCATCATCTTTGATTTCTCCCCTAGCCTTGTGATAGTAGTAAGACTCTTGCAACTTGTTTTTACTTATTATATTGATGGTTAAAAGATTATGTTAATGGTTAAACATAAAGATCATGAAGAAACAAGAAGATGAACTCTAACATAAAGCTTAACATCATAAAATCTAAGTTGATTTAGTGTAAGTGTATATCTTGATGATTTATTTCTTGTGATTATGATGATGATCATCATAAAAAGCTTGCTGGATTGTGATTAAACACATGATCAAGCAAGTGAAAGGATGAGACTTGTGAAAATCCAAAATGATCATCCTTTATGTGAACATGAACTTGAAGGATGAAGTTGTTTTTGTGTAAGATGATGATGGATACATATTATAAGACTTGTAAATGGTTGATTTCAGAAATGATTATCTCAAGAAACTGAAGTTACTTGCAAGATTTACAAGATCATGACTTTTTAAGAAACTAACCATATTTTTAGTGTTAAATCAAGACTAGAAGCATGTATTTAATAAGAAGAATACTAGAAAAATCATTTTTAGAAAATCTTCAAGTAAGTTGTAAAGAACTAAATTTTACAAGAAGGTGATTTATAAACAGATAACCACATTTTTAAGGGTAGCTAAACCTACTAAATAACATACTAAGTTACTACAAGTTTTTACAAAACTTCAGGTTCATGATCTAGTGTAAATTTCATGATTTTGGCTCATGGTAAGTCTTGAATGATTTGTTGATGATTGATGATGATTTTAAAATAAAATGATATGCTTGTTAAAGCGTGGAAACCTTCATTTTTAAGGGGAAACTATGGCAAAAATTTTCTAGAATTTAAACACTTAGAAAAATATTTCTGAACAAGTGTTTATAAGTAAACTTTAACCATGGTTTTTCATGTAAAATTTGCCATAATTTTTGTTACAAAAATTACAAATGTTGGAGGTTGTTTTTGATAAATAAAAGTGACTAAGTATATATTTAGGAAAATATATATTTAGATGTCACAATTTGTGTGATTACTTGTATATTATGTGTATTAGTTATATTATGTTAGGACTTGAAAATAATATAACTTACCAATACCAAAAATTGTAATACAAAATAATACCAAAATTCCAAGAAAATAAATATATAATTTATACCCGAATTATGGACAAACCGAACACGGGCGTATGGACTACACTTATATATATTCCGGAAATAGATTTATACTTTGGCAAGCAATTTAAACGGTATTTTGGAAACCATAGAAACGGAAATTATGATTTTTACAAGTATTACAAAAATATATCATATTTTTACCAAGTAGAAAATATATTATTTTGAGTGAAGAAAAAATATATATACTTTCTTGAACTACTAGAAGATATATTATTTTTGAAGAAAATAAATATTTTCTTAAAGAAATTAAGAATATATTATTTTGAGGTTTATATGAAAATATAATATAATTATTTTTGCCAAGGAAGATTTATGGATATTTTTCTATAAAAGATTTCTTAAAAAATATATATTTTAAGAATACAAATTGGTGATTTTATTTGATTAAAAATAATATTCCGGAAAATTTAATACAAGAATTAAGTATACGAATACCTAATAAATGCGATAAAAAAATACGTATTCTCATACGTACAAATACACACCGGAATACGCCACCAATACTTGACAAAATACACAAGTCTAAAAATATAAGTATAAGTATACCCATCCTTGGGGAAATATTCATGGAAGGATTACAAGGCAACATAAGTCAAAATATATTATTCTAACTAATATTCCAAATAATTGTTAAATATAATTTAAGTTAAAATATTATTATTTTAACCAATAATTATATACTTTGGAACAATATATTGTACATCAAGACGTAACTCAAAGAATGATAAGTCACAACAACTAAGACTAAGAGTCGTTACACGACCTAGCCATCTAATAAACCATAGCACGTGTGTAGGTAGTTACAGGACTTCGAGACAGGATCTTTGAGTTACACCAGTTCGCAGGACGCAAAATTGTGAGTTCATGTCCCCTTTTTCTCTTAATTGTTTTCGGTTTATAACTTCGGGGGTGAAATACATGTTTCAATGTTTCAAATATTTAAATGTTTCAATGGTATGGTTTAGCTAAGGAATGAACTGTTAGATCACGTGGATGATGTAATATCTCTCTTAAGTGCCATTAATCTAGTTTAAGACTGAGGGGCATGAGTGGCAGATCTATCTGGGTGTAGCGAGCCCCACCCATGGGTCCTTGTGTGGCCGCATGTGGTGACTATGTCGTTCCCACCGGATGGACCGGAGGAAATCCACTAGGTTTGAGCACTTCCTACGCACCACACATATTAATGTCCTTGCAAAACATTAATGATCTATTCATAGACGCTTTCATACCGGTTATCAAAGGAATTCTCTCAAATGTTTACAAGTTATTATGAGCTCATATACCAAACACATGGACTCGCTCAACTTTTGTTGATGTTTTCAAATTACATGTATTTTCGGAAATTGATAATGGATCTGGCGGGCGTTCAAGATTTTCAAGATGTGTCCACAAGAAACGATAACATCCAGTATTGGAGTGTTTGAATCGTGTATTTTATCTTTGATAAGATACATGAATCAAAGCCTTGTTTAATTAGTGTCTTTTGTTAAAGTCCATTACAGAACTTAAAACATTTGGTTGGTTTGTATTTCTAAAGTCGAAGTCTTTGTTGGTATTAAACAATGTGGGTTGTATTATTTTGAATCATATTTATGGACGAACATCGTGGTTTTAATCATTTAGTTGTTTGTTATAATTGAATGCAATGATATTAAGCAAGTCACACATAATACGCTTCCGCAAAAGTCAGGATGTGACAGTTTGGTATCAGAGCTTCGATTGTAGCGAACTATGATTCCTTCTCGAGTCTAGACTACAATCATTAGGGCTCTCTCACAAAAATATTTTCACAAAATATTTTTCATTGCATTCTCAATACGCCAAGATCCATGGAAAAAATGTTTTACAAAAGGAAAGACAAGAATCACGAGCAAGGTCATAGTGGTGGTTTAGTTTGCATGGGGTAGACCAGTTAAGATAGAAAAAGTTTCATGTAGGATAACCTGAATACATGATTAAGTGATGATTGTCTTTGTTTACATACACCGAGTGGTAGTGGTTAACATATGTGCACATGTCATGATTGTTATGCTACAGGTACACATGTCCTCATCTGAGAGCGGTCTATCAGAGGAGCATGATCCGATGGCGATCGTCTCTGACGACGAGGTGGCGCCTATACCATAGGTTTTGACTTCGAACACCGATAGCGACCCAGAGATGCTATCTGATGACGACGATGACTTTCAGCCCTTCGCTCTCCCGGACTTTGGAGATGACGCACCTATAGCTGATTACATTCCTGTCGAGGATCTTTTTGATTTCCCTGCTCCTATCCACGATCACCTTATCATCATTCACCACGATGGTGAGCATATTGTCGCACCTATCCTCGATGGTGTTCCCCTCGTGGTTATTCCCCCGGAGGATTGGCCCTTTAATGATCTTTTTGACGATGATGTCGATCTGTTTTTGGATGGTCCCCCAGCAGATGTTCAGGGTGACAGGGAGGTTGATGATGATGTTGCTATACTGGATCTACCTCCTCCTGTCATACTCATTATCGAGATATCTTCGGACTCCAGCATGCACTCGGTTGCAGACTCCTTTGAGTATGTGACTTCGTCGGCCCTGCGGGCGGTAGGACTTCAGCTCTATGCTACTGGCCTAGATGATGACGATGCGATATCTGCTGCACCGTCATCTCCTGCTCGAGTCCCTACACCTCCTCACGTCCCAGAGCATGTTCCTGAGCCAGACCCTATTCCGTTTGGTTTACCTGATATTGCACCACTTATCCAAGAGCCGGTACCTACACCATTGGATCTCCCACTTGTTGATCCTAATATACCACAGCCCCCACCAGTCAGTGTTGCTCCCCCACCTCCTGTTATGTCTGATGCTCATCGTACTGGCTTTCCGATTGTCTTCCTACAGGAGATCCCTGCACCCAGTCTAGGGGAAAGTACCTCGGGACAGCCCCCGAGTTTTGACCCATTTGCTTCAGCCGACTTCCCTCTGATCCCACAGACTACACCTTTTACTCCATTTACATCTGCATCGCTTGATGAGCCATTTTGATGGTTCCCTCCATATACCATGCCTATCTCTGACCCCTACCATCCCTCACATCACCTTGGATACACTCGGGATGAGTTACTTTTGTCGCTTCAGTTGCATTTTGAGATCTTGAGTCGTAGAGTTCTTGAGTTGGAGTTCGGTGAGGGTGCTAGACGGTCACCCTGTCCCTTTCATTCTACCTCTGTCCCTCCACACTCATCACCGTCAGCTTTGTTTGTACCTCCACCTGCTGCTCCCGCACCTATTCCGGGCTTTGATGCTCGCTTTCTCACTGTCGAGCAGCAGATTAGTTTTTTGCTTCGCCGTGTTTATGAGCTTGAGGAGGAGCTCGCACATGTCCGCAGTTTGCTTTTCTTCCCTCCTCCTCCTCCGCCATCAGCATCGTAGGTTTTTGGTCTTATGCAGGTGCACTACTTTTGGTGAGAACGCTACAATTGAGCCGAGATTGTCAAGATATGAAGACCATATTTTGATTATTGCTTTTGTATATTGACAGACTTATCTGACAAGGGTAGTGTGACCCTATGTCCCTTTTGATATGATGCACTTCTGTAGACAATGTAACTTGTGGTTGGTCATTAATGAAAGCTCAATAGTCGTGTTCTCATTAAATACATTGTTGGTTGACATGTTCATGCTATGATTATGCTGATGCATGATTGTTAGCTATGATGATTACCTATATATATATATATATGTACATACGACTCTTAGATGATTATTTATCTATCGAATAAGGCCTGACTTATCCAATCTTCTTCCTAGAAGAAAGATGCCGCCATAAAGAAATACCGATACCAACAACCCTCTGCCAAGGACAGAGGCAGAGTTGCAAGAGCGCATCTCACAAGCCATCGCTCAGTACGAAGCCCTCCGCTCCGAACATAGCGGTGGTACCTATGGGAATAACCCCCAATCGGTAATGTTAAGTCACCTAAGACACATTACAATTCATTTGGATATTTCCAATTGTGCTTTGCTAATGCTTTATGTGAATGGTGCTGCTTGTGTTACAGGCTGTACCTACAAACAATTCTTGGACTGCAAGCCCATAAATTTCAATGGCACTAGGGGTGCTGTCGCTTTCATACGCTGGATGGAGAAAATGGACTCTGTATTGAGGATGAGTAAATGTGCTCCAGTGCAAAGAGTTACGTACATTTCTGGGCTGTTCTAGATGGAGCGCTTTCGTGGTAGAACCACCAGGTGCAGACTTTGGGTGAAGCTGCTGCATACGCATTAATGTGGGATGAACTGACGGAGTTAATGTGCAAAAAGTATTGCTCTCGAGCGGAGATTCAGAAGTTGGAAACGGAATTCTGGAACTTAAAAATGGATGGTTCGAAGGTTGCGGAATATATTCAGAGATTTCATGATTTGTCGAGAGTTGTTCCTTATTTGGTGGAACCATAGTTTAAAAGGATTAAGCGTTTTATCTGGGGATTGGCACCTCAGATTCTGAGCATGGTGACAGCTTCCAGGCCTCCAACTATTTCTGAGGCTATTGACTTAAGTGTGACGCTTACTGAGGAAGTAGTTCGGTTGGGAAAGTTTTCGATTTCAGAATCGAAGAAGAAAGAGACTCATGTGGAGTCATCAGGGGATAACAAAAGGAAGTTCACTAATTTCAAGAAAAGCACCCAAGCGAACAACACCAACAACAATGCCAACAAGCTCAGAGACACCAATCAGCCAGCTGAGGCACAGACTGGCGCTGCAAATGCTGAAAATTAGGGAAGAGGGTATGCAGGATTCTTACCCAAGTGTGATAGATGTCAGTACCATCACACCGGGCCGTGAAGGAACCATAAGTGTGAGAATTGTGGAAAGATTGGGCACTCTAAGGATACGTGCTGGTTTGGCGCAGGGCGCGGGAATGGAAATCAGGGTGGTAACGGTAATGGTAACCGTGGTGGGAATGGATATAGAAACAGAAACCAGGGAGGAAATAACAATCAAGGAGGTAATGGCAACATGAACGGGAATGGAAACCAAGCGGGTAATGGAAATCGGGTAGGAAACAACAACAACAACAACCAGGGTGGTAATGGGAACGGACGCGGCCAAGGATGTTATGGTTGCGGTGATTTGGGGCACTTCAAGAAAGACTGCCCAAAGAACAATCAAGCTCGTGGAAGGGTGTTTAACATTGGCGCCAAGGAAGCACGCCAGGATCCAAACGTGGTCACTGGTACGTTCCCTCTTAACCAATAATATGCATCTGTGCTGTTCGATACTGGTGCCAATTTTAGCTTCGTATCCCTAGACTTTAAGGATATACTTGGTTTAGTTGCAAATAAGTTAGACGTCACGTATTCGATAGAGTTGGCCAATGGGAAGTTAGTAGAGGCGAATGAGGTGATTAGAGGGTGTATTTTGGAGCTTGGTGAACGCGAATTTTCGATAGACCTGTTACCAGTCGATTTGGGAAGTTTTGATGTCGTAGTTGGGATGGATTGATTGTCTAGCAATCGTGCGGAGATAGTGTGCCATGAGAAAATCATTCGCATTCCGATGGCGAATGAGAAGATGATCGTGATTCACGGAGAGAAGCATGATACGCCCTTGTGGATTATCAGTTGTATGAAAGCGCAGAAGTTTCTACGGAAAGGATGCGTTGCCTTCTTGGCTCATGTTGTGGATAAGAAAGCCGAAGAGCCGAAGATTGAAGATATCCCAACGGTGAGGGATTATCCTGAGGTCTTCCCTGAAGACTTGCCAGGATTACCTCCTCAGCGACAAGTCGAATTCCACATGGAATAGTGGTAAACAATTATGACTAATCTAACCGTCTTACGAATTGTGATGATGATAGTTTGACTCTAGACAATCTAGATGAAGACTTGGGAAAGAAGCGGGTCAAACGGATCGAGTACGCGGAAAAAGGACATAACCGGATGCAAGGTAAGTGAAACTTACACCTTTTAGTAAAATAAATGTTCATCCTATAAGTTTCAAATACAATAAGGATAATATTCAAGATATGGTTCCCGATGCGAAATAATACGGGTCGGAACTAATATAAATGAGAAAAACCATGTTTAATGGTAAAAGAGATCGAACGGTAAATTAGCCATGAAAAGCTAATTATAAAAATGGGTTTTTGAATGGTTACTATAAGTAATCCTAATGAATAAAAAGATTAAAACGGGTCAAATGGTAATGTAGATACCATTTGACAAATATTGACTAATAAGGACTTGTCGAGTTTTATGCTTACAGGATAAAGCGGCTTACGAATTAGCGTTGCTATGAATTAGCAAATTTTCGAGACAAGGTATTAAAACGGGTCAATGTATTGATCCGAGCCAGGTACGTATAATTATGTTGTAGTTAAAAGTGTTAATTTGGTCAATAATTGGTGAGAGTCTTTCGTCGTAAAATAAAAGACTAGAATTGACCAAAAAGCCCTTAACGGGCGAACCGGGTAAACGACCGTTAGAGTTTGTTTAGAAACTTGTTTATTGAGTTTGAAACCCTTGGATACATATAAAAAGTATAGGCAAAAACGTTGTGCGATGAACGTCTAGAAATAGTCAATTGCGAAAAAAGACTAGCCGAAGGGTAAAATTTGGGATTCTGAGTTCCTTATGTTAAATCCACCACAAAAATAGTTGTGGTGGAAGATAAGTAGTTATTTAGCAAGAAAAGACGAGGTGCGAAAAGAAAATAACGAGTTCGATGCTTAGATGCTTAAAAGTCCGCTAAACGGGTCAAAATAGACTAAGAAGTAAATTGTGGTTAAATGCTTAGATAGATACAAATGAATCGGTGAATGTAAACGCCTACGTAAACTCTAGGATGGGAGCGAAAACGTTAAGGTTTGACAAGCCCGGGATGGGTAAAATGATAGGAATTAACTATTTTCTTTTTAGAGCATGTAGTGAAATAATAATGCCAAACGGGTCGAATAATCACCTAAAGGATTTATGAGCCAACATTGGATAAATCAGATTTTTATGCAAACCAAGGTGATAAATGAGTCCGTAATTTAATTACGGACGCGTAGGAAAAAGAATCGTGTAAAACGGATGTATAGATTGAAAGTTATGCACGTTTTCATAAAAAGAATCGGAATCTGGGAAAATGCAGCAACGAGCTGCAAACCTGCTGCCCATTTAAGGGCGTCGCGCCACGCGACGACATGGCCCAAGGGCCGTCGCGCGACGCGACGGGGTGCAGGTTTTGCGAAAATTGTTTGTTGGTTTCGTTTTGATTCATGAACTTGTTTAGACATGTTATAAACGCTATATGACTAACTCATTTCATGTTTTATGAAATGTAGGTGCTGACCGAGTTACCAGACGACGATCAAGCTAAGCGATGAACCGAACACACAAAGAACAAAGCTTCCGCGAATAGTTTAAATGGCGACTCAAGTTTACAAAATGTTGTAACGTTTTATTTAGTATAATGTTTTAATATACTCATATTTTAAGTGTATGATAAATTTTAAATACATTAATATAATAGAAATTTATTTGATAATAGTATAAAATGGAACAAGGGTCTTACAAGTTGGTAATCAGAGCTCATGGTTGAAGAATAAAGTGTGTTCGATTCGAGGCTTGATCGCAAATCCGGTAAGTACATGTATATTAATGGTTTAGCATGTTAAAGTGTTGTAAACAACACATAGGGTTATCGCGTAATACACGCTACCCCAATTAAAATGATTGATACAGTTAACGATATTACGTGCATTGACATGTATAGTAAAAAGCCTTGTATTACAATACGGGCGTTTATTAATGTAGAAATTAGTAACTTTTGTAAATGTTTAGTTGAAGGACGCTCGCATCTGAAGATGACGAGAGTTGAACAAATTGTGGATATGACGGTGGAACGGTCCGAGGTATGACAAGCTGAGTATACTCACCAAGGACCTAAATCGCGTAACGATCGCGAACAAGGTGAATGGCAAGGAAAGCCCGTCGGGGCAAGCGTTATCAGGTGCATATTTTAAATTTAATCGCACAAATAGCAATATGCAGCAAACATGTAGAGAATGATTGTTGCATATGTAAATTAGAAACTTGGAAAACCTGAATAGAATACCTACCCAGGATATTATTTCCAAGAAAACTAAATAGGGGCGTTGCTTACATAGGGCGTGATGTGAAAACTATAAAAAGGTCATGCGTGTCATGTGTTGATCGCTTACTCTGGCCAAGTAAATAGTGGCATATGATACCATGAACTTCTTATAGCGGACACATTTACATCCGATGTAGTAAGGACGTGGTTAAAGGGACAAATTAAAAAGGTACCCAAATGAGTCAAATAAGTAAAATGTTGATAGTAAACGTAAACGCAAGTCGGATGACGGAAGTGTATTACATTAGAATAACGAGCCCGAGAGAAGGGACAAAGATTAAAGTAAATGAAAATACGAACCAACTAATGTGAATGCTAAGACATAGGGGATAAAGTTTGACTGTCAAAAGTGATGAAATTCACACAAACAAGTCAAAGGGGGTAGTCTAAAGAATAAAGGACTCGACTGAATAAAAAAGATGAATTTCGCTAAGACGACCAAATAAATTAAAGTGACGTCTAAAACCATATAAGAATGGTTACTTGATGATAACTTCGGTAAAGATACCCGATAGATGGGTAGGATTTTGAAAGTATGCGTAAACCAAGAGACGGGAACGCGAAATAGAAAGTCAAAGGACTCGGATTAAGAGTCATGACTAAAAGACGATGAGAAATTGCAAACAGAAATTTTGATAACTACGTTCAACTATTATAAAGTTGAACGGGTCGAATGAAGGATGAAGTTTGACGTTCATGAGTAATGAAATCTCACACGAATAAGTCAAACGAGATAAATAAAGTGTAAAAGCTTGGTAGTGCAAGTAAGCGCAAACCTAATAATGGAAGCGCGAAATATTAATGAACCTATGTGACGGGTTGTAAAGGAATGTAGATAGGAAAAACGCAAACTAGTGAAACAAGAAAGTTAAAAACACTAAGATAAAGAAACCGGGTAACGGGTCGTAAAGAAGTATAGGTAAGAACTGGGTAACGGTAAGTGTAGGACAAACCGACGTGTAAATGACGATAAAAGTCATAAGGTCGGAAAGATAATTCGAAAGAAAACAAATGTAGCCTTAGACTACGGTCAAGGTTAAATGGAATCCAAAAAAAAAAAAAAAAAAAAATTGAAAGTAAATAATTCCAAACATAAAAAGAGACGTAAGACAGAGAAAACATAACTAAAAATTTAGTTTTTAGTCAAAAAGCAACGTCTTAACAAAACATAAGTGGTATGAGGTGAATTAGAAAATCTTAAACACACATAAGGCCAGAGATGGCAAAATAGTATACCCGGGTGACGGGGTATGAAGTGACGGCGACTAATTAGTCTAGCCGGTAAAACTATTTGAAGTCAAGATAATGTCATGACAAATACCAAGCGCCTGTTAATCTAAGACAAGCGCGGGATAAAACATGTTAACAAGACTAACGCAAATGAGTGGTCAAGTGACAACTCGGTCAATAATGATAAAGGAGATAAGCTGAAAGTAACGGCCCGCGAGGCCTTACACATGAAAGACGTACGCATCAATATAAACGAAAACGATAGATCGAAAGGAACGAATGAATGTCTTGAAAACGAAACTAAGTTCGTTTAGTCTAAATTAAAAGAACTACGTAAATAAGGTTTCGGGGACGAAACCCCTTTAAGGGGGTAGACTCGTAACACCCCAAAAACAGGTTCGGTAATCAAACCCTGTTATACTAAAAAGACGGGTAAAATACCCATGGTGGTAAAATTAACCCGGTGGATATTAGGATTTAAACAAATAATCCTAATATTAATTAAAAGGAAAATAAATGCTTTGAGAAAACAAAGTCAAGAAGAGGTGCGAGTTAACGGCACTTAAAATAAAACAGGTTATAACTCCCGGAACCCACTAAGTTAACTAGGAATAATTAACTTTGTTAGTATTGAGTAATTAAGCAAAAACATTAAGAAAGCAAGAATTAAGGAACCTTTTTATAAATGGTTGAAACAAAAGGGACTAAGGTTGTAAGTTGTGAAACTTGTGTTTTAAAACAAACAAAAAAAAATTACACACACACACAAGGTGTGTGTGCGTGGAACAACCAGGAGAAGAGGAAAAAGGGTGCAAACCCTAGTTCACCAAAATCATCAAATTGAAGATTGATTATAGCCCCAAATCGATGCATGAACACAAATTCGTGATCACCTAAGCTTAGAGATCGTAAGGTATGTCAAATTTTGTAATTTGGTGATGTCTAGAAATTATGATGAACACTCATAATCAAAATTCGGGGATGAATGTTGAATGTATGAGTGATATATGTGTTGAATTCATGTTTAGAAACAAACCCTAGTTGAAAACTTGAAGAATTGGTGTTAGAAACTAGGGATTTGATGATTACTCTTGTATGTGCTAAGTGGGTTTTGACTAAATAAATAAAGATGATGATATGTTTGTGCTAGAAATCGTCATAATCGATAGTTGATGCGAGATACTTAAACAATTTGCAAGTTTGAGTATTTAATCATACATAATTGAGATGGGTTCTTGGAATGTTGTAATGAAATTGGTAAATAATTCATGTATGTGATGTTTTTAGGGTTTTGATTGCTAAAACTAGTGTTATGATGTCATGAACATGCTTTAATTGAAAGCTGAAATCAAACAACTTCTGATCAGAATTTACAGCCGACTTGTATTGGCTGTAACCTGAACAAAACGTGATAAAAACATGTGTTTCTTAAGCCTAAAATGTAATTCCAAGAAATATCTTTAAAACCCCACTGGAATCGCATTTTTTCGACAAAAATTGAGTGTTTTATGAATTTTTTCGTTTCGAAGGTTCAAGCTGCGTTTTCTGGCAGAATTTGCAGCCCATTACGAATATCAAAACTCAATTTAGGAATTTAGTTATGATCTCAAATTTACTGTAGATAGTTTTAAGCGATTAAAAGAATCGCCAATTGGAATTTCGTCAATCGGATAAACGAGGAATTTTTAATGAATTTTTCCATAAGCGGCAGTCAGAAGTGACGAATCTGATTGCAGCTTAGTAAATGAATTTTTACGAATTTTGGTAAAGAGTTAGATCATGAAATTTTAACACAAGGCCTAACCCTCCGAGAGGTACGCCACATAAAAAAATCATAATTTTTGAAGACTTGTAAACAGGTTAAACAAGTCACCAAAAACAACCCATTTTTCAGTGATATGAAATGTCTGAATGAAATCGCGGTCTACTTGGTTGTGTGTAAAATTTGATTTCATTAAGAGTTCGGATGAAATATGCCTAAGTGAGTTCAATGAACCAAATGTGCATTTGAATATGTTCATAAGTCAATTGACTTTTAAAAAGTCAAACCGATCAATGATTAGATCGAATGATAATTTTGATATGGTCGAATGATAAATTCGACATAAAACCCGTAGGATGGAATAGTCGTAAACAATTATGACTAATCTAACCATCTTACGAATTGTGATGATGATAGTTTGACTCTAGACAAGCTAGATGAAGACTTGGGAAAGAAGCGGGTCAAACGGATCGAGTACGCGGAAAAAGGACATAACCGGATGCAAGGTAAGTGAAACTTACACCTTTTAGTAAAATAAATGTTCATCCTATAAGTTTCAGATACAATAAGGATAATATTCAAGATATGGTTCCCGACGCGAAATAATACGGGTCGGAACTAATATAAATGATAAAAACCATGTTTAATGGTAAAATAGATAGAACGGTAAATTAGCCATGAAAAGCTAATCATAAAAATGGGTTTTTGAACGGTTACTATAAGTAAGCCTAATGAATAAAAAGATTAAAACGGGTCAAATGGTAATGTGGATACCATTTGACAAATATTGACTAATATGCACTTGTCGAGTTTTATGCTTACAGGATAAAGCGGCTTATAAATTAGCGTTGCTATGAATTAGAAAATTTTCGAGGCAAGGTATTAAAATGGGTCAATGTATTGATCCGAGCCAGGTACGCATAATTATGTTGTAGTTAAAAGTGCCAATTTGGTCAATAATTGGTGAGAGTCTTTCATCGTAAAATAAAAGACTAGAATTGACCAAAAAGCCCTTAACGGGCGAACCGGGTAAACGATCGTTAGAGTTTGTTTAGAAACTTGTTTATTGATTTTGAAACCCTTAGATACATATAAAAAGTATAGGCAAAAACGTTGTGGGATGAACGTCTAGAAATAGTCAATTGCGAAAAAGGACTATCCGAAGGGTAAAATTTGGGATTTTGGGTTCCTTATGTTAAATCCACCACAAAAGTAGTTGTGGTGGAAGATAAGTAGTTATTTAGCAAGAAAAGACGAGGTGCGAAAAGAAAATAGCTAGTTCGATGCTTAGATGCTTAAAAGTCCGCTAAACGGGTCAAAATAGACTAAGAAGTAAATTGTGGTTAAATGCTTAGATAGATACAAATGAATCAGTGAATTTAAATGCCTACGTAAACTCTAGGATGGGAGCAAAAACGTTAAGGTTTGACAAGCCCGGGATGGGTAAAAGGATAGGAATTAACTATTTTCTTTTTAGAGCATGTAGTGAAATAATAATGCCAAACGGGTCGAATAATCACCTAAAGGATTTATGAGCTAACATTGGATAAATCAGATTTTTATGCAAACCAAGGTGATAAACGGGTCCGTAATTTAATTACGGACGCGTAGGAAAAAGAATCGTGTAAAACGAATGTGTAGATTGAAAGTTATGCACGTTTTCATAAAAAGAATCGGAATCTGGGAAAATGCAGCAACGAGCTGCAAACCTGCTGCCCGTTTAAGGGCGTCGCGCCACGCGACGACATGGCCCAAGGGCCGTCGCGCGATGCGACGGGGTGCAGGTTTTGCGAAAATTGTTTGTTGGTTCCGTTTTGATTCGCGAACTTGTTTAGACATGTTATAAACGCTATATGACTAACTCATTTCATGTTTTTTGAAATGTAGGTGCTGACCGAGTTACCGGACGACGATCAAGCTAAGCGATGAACCGAACACACAAAGAACAAAGCTTCCGTGAATAGTTTCGTTGTCATATTTTAAATGGCGACACAAGTTTACAAAATGTTGTAACGTTTTATTTAGTATAATGTTTTAATAAACTCATATTTTAAGTGTATGATAAATTTTAAATACACTAATATAATAGAAATTTTTTTGATAATAGTATAAAATGGAACAAGGGTCTTACAAGTTCATTCCGACACCACAAGGTGTCGTAGTGATTGAAGCAATTCAATAATAGCGGTGATCAAACAAGTTCACCGTATTTTGAAATCAGATGAAAGGTTCAACGAAGTAAATCTGAATGTTTGTTTCAAACAAATCTCACAGGATTTTTTATTGAAAATGAAATAAATAAATAATGTTTTTCGATCGAAAATGAAAGAGAAATAAATATCACAAAATGTTTGATCGATGCTGAAAGAACCGTTAAGAGATACACCGAAATATGACATAAATTTGTGTTACCATTATCTTAACACACGATTGTGTTAGGATTTCTTTAATACGATACATCAACAAAGCGGATTTAAGATAAATAAACAAATAAATAAATAATTAAATCCGTACATGAGGTGAGCAACGAGATTAGCGCAAGCTTCAAACTTGTGAAAAACGCCACCAGAAGGTGATCGTGTTTAGAGAAACAATTCAATGAAGTCGAAGACCAAACAAGCATGTTATGGTTCAAAGCAAATGAAGTGATTGTTGGGTTTATTTCGAATATGATAGCCTCAATCTATTATATGGAATCTTGAATCGAATATATATTACGAGCAAGTTCAATCAATTGAACTTGGTTGAAACAAAATCCAACAATGAATTCATGTATCAATAAGAAAGTTTTGACATGGTCACAACGAAAAACCATGTATGTCACTCAAAAGAAAATGGGTTTTCCAAGAAATCCGTGACTCGATACCGAGGAGTCAACATTTAACAATAACGTGCGTCATTTAGATCACAATGCAATAACTGGACATAGCGAAATGGTATTTGTACTTTGATAAAGCAACAATTTTGAGTGAAGCCACATGCGTAACAAACAACGCATGTGTAACATATGAATTTTTCAAGAATGAAACAAATGTGTACTCGCTATTATGAAAGAAAATCTCCGTGATGAAATGACCATTAGACGGAGTAGAAATGCGAAAATCTACTCGTTATATGCAAAAGTCAGAATTTCAATAAAAGAAATTTAAGGACTTTACCTGGAATTTCGTGTGATAACCATTTGTTAGTTGACATTACCATGGAATGTTGAACATTTTGTATTTGCCATAAATGAAATAGGGGGAATGCGAAGACATGTGACTTCTTTTGCAGCGCCAATAATTGTGAGTCTCATTAGACTAAGTATCGATCGTTATGAAATCTTGTTTCAACGTACCTCAGCGTGATTTGTGTCGCTTGCAGGATCACGTGGCAAATTGCCGCTTTTCGATTAGTAGTTCTCCCGTTGACGGGATTAGCATTGTTGTTGTCATGACCATTTGTGGTTTCCCCAAGGCTTGTCTCGAAAGTCGTGTGTGATGTACTTCGACGTCCGCTGACGTATAGTTTAAGTTTCACGTATATTCGCGCACTAGTGTTTCATTCCACGTAGATTACCTGCTCGGGTAATTAAAATAGTATAGACAACATAGATAATGGCGTTTACCCGAGTTGTTAGTCACGGTTTCTAAGGGAGGACCTTTAATGAGTTTTGACATAAGCTTTCCAAAGGTCCTTGGGTGCGCGTAACAGAAGCTCTTCTATCAGATGTTAAGCAGGATTACCATCCGAAAACTTGTCCATGAAAGTATCAACATGTGAAACGACTTCCTGATTGCTAAAATATTGATACAAACTAATAAAAGTACCAAATATTGGTCTTTTCAACATAGTTGATGGTGTCTAAGAGAAGGTACACAAACAAGAATGTAGGGGGCATTTCAAATATAGTCGTTGCAAAACATCTCCAATAATGAGTCATTCCATTTTGCCTGAAACATTAATGTGACAAAAAAATAACTATCGTGTCATAAAAGAGTATGTGTGTGTATGAGAGAGAGAGAAGTAAGCAACAAACCTGTTTTAGAGAACCAGCCCCTAAAGAAAGAGTGTCCTTAACTTACTGTATTTAGCTATAAAATCGAGCCAAGTTGTTCAATTGCAAGAACAATTACCCCATGAGCTTTAGTGTGGCTGTGGTCAGTAACGGGAAAAAAATTCTCCCCAATATATATTTTTGCAAATGCACAAAACAACCGAGCCAAATTAACTTTCACTACATTTTATTAAACATACAATCAATATATTTGAATGGTCATTCCATGCTTATCGCCAATCAAACATGATAAAACAAAAGGAACGATTTTTATTACATGCTCATTGCATTACAATGTTTATTCCATTCCTTTACAATGCCAATGTGTCAAATTAAATAGATCCTAATGTAACAACCCGACTTTCCGGGTCATTACTTGTCACTGTCATTTCTTGCTTAATTGCTTGTACTCTCGAGATTCCGATTATCGCAATGGGTTAAACAATATTTTTAAATGATTATTACAACGCATGAATGCAACGCTTATTCAAAACGCAGTTATCGCATTTAACGTTGTTTATAACGCTACTATTTAAATGCATTTCATCGCATGTTACATCGCTTGTTTAGACTAAACGCTATCGTAATGCAAACACAACGCAAACTCGAAACGCGGATTTACTTTTATGTATTTTAGTTATTATGTGTGTTATTTGTGTGATTATTTGTTTAAAGGTTATGTGGTTATCAACACAATGCTTATACGCTCAACGCTCACTCGCAACTCGCTTAAACGCAATGCAACGCTTAACGCACGAAACAAAAGTTGGAAAACTAACTCGCACAACTCGGCTAATCGAATGGACACCCGATCGAATGGACATCCACTCGGATGGCCATCCGACCGGAAGGCCATCCGACCGCTGCACATCGCGCACTGACTTAACTCTCCGCTCACCTCTATAAATAGTACCCGTACACCCCCTTTCACTGATTTGACACCTCCATCCGACCACACACACTCAAAATGCTCTCAGGCACTTTTACTCGCGATTCAAGGCTATTTCGTAAGTATTTCTCCTCAAATCTTGTACAACCTTCATCTCTAATCACTTCTTCATTATCTTCTACATCAAAATCACACACTAACACTAGTTTTCTTCCCGAAATCACCTGATTTGGATTTCTTGAAGATGGTTCTCACTCGGTTTCTTATGAAAACTATTGTGTGACATCATCTCATCAAGATTAGTTCAGAACTAAAGAATTTCCACACTTTTAAACTTAAATCTCAACAAGATTTCAACACTTTTCATCTTTTTTCAAACTTTTCTTCAACTTTTGTACAAAAACCATGGAATCTGGACTCATTCGGACTCTCTACTCATTTCCTAGTTGGGAGCCGGCTTGAAAACGGCTTTCCACCGGAGAGATGACCGATTAACGGGTTGAACATGAAATTCCATCAAGAACAATAAGTTTGACCGAATGGACTGAGACCATTCGATCGAATGAGCTGGACCTTGGTGTGTTTCCGTTGTTTGACACGTCGTCACGCCGTCTCCGTTAAAACTCAAAACTTTTCACTTAGAAATTTTTTACGAATTTTTGAATAACAGATCGCCCACTTGAATGGCCATCTGATCGGATGACCATCCGATCGAATGACTATCCGTTTGGAAGACCTGTCCCTTTATAATTCCCAATACTTAAACACTTTTAACAAGACTTCGAATTTTAACGATTTCACACACCTCTCATTCGAATGGCCATCCGTTCGAATGGTCACCCGCTCAGATGACCATCCGTCCGGATGACCATCTGCTCGAATGGAGACTCATACGATCAGATCACCTTTCGAACACTTAACTCTCCGACATTCTGTTTACACGTTGTTCAACGCTTACGCTACTACTTCCATGCTCAGGCTAACTCCAATGCGTTCCCTTCAATCCAATCAAGTTGTGTTTACTTGTTAAACACCTACTGTGAGTATACTCGAACCCTTTTTCTTTTAACGCACTTTTGGGTGTTACATACGTTCTATATCAAAACACAGCACACAACACAAACACTTTAACGCTAATCGTTCCCGCATGCTATACGTGATCTATGAATGCTTGTACTATGCTTATACAGTGTTACACTATACCGCCTCTAGCAACGATAGTACTATAGTTTGGACTCAGCACCTGTCGTGGACAAGGGTTGCTAGAGATCACATCTCTTTACTTCACGTGTTCGCTGAACATGTGTCGCGCATACTCTACAACGCAGTCTCGTGGTTAAGTGTGAACATAGTTTGATAGTTACATGCTTTGCCTGTTATGTGTTACATGCTGGTTATGCATAAACGTTTTTCGATACTATATGCTATTCAAACTGGTGTACTCACCTTTACATTTTATGTATTGACTTTATTTTAACGTATGTGACAGGTTGATATGATGCTATGCTATGTTATGCTGAATCGAGATAGGCAGTCCAGAAACTACACTAATAGAAATCTAGGTTGTCGGACTCGTTTTGCTTTTGAGAACACGCTGTCTGTAATAATTGTTTTTGGAATGTTTGTTGATTGGTATGGGACAATTAACCTATAAAATATTGCCATTTAATAGTTGTTATGGATTCTCTTGAGCAATCTGGTTCGCCTAGTGCCGCGCCCCGATGTTTTCGCCATCAGTTGGGGTGTGACACCTAAGATAATTAAAGCTGGGATACACAATTTCCTATCATGGCATCCTCCCAAATGTCATCAATGACATACTGGCTTAGTACTTGGATCTGTTGAGAACTCTCTTAGTATTTGTAGTATCCTAAGAAGATGAATATGTGATGTATCTCCTTGATCACCTACAAGAACTAATCTCAAAAGTGTGAAGCAATACCCACATGAGTAAAACACAACCTCAAACTAATAGAAACTGAAGAACACACACTATACACACAGTTTACCATTGATGAGATTATGAGTTTCTTACCTGATTATCATGAGTTTCTTCATGGTATCAAAACTCCAACATCTCCAGTGACCTTTTCGTGTGACTAAGCTCTGTTTTTCCGGTAAACCTGCCACCACCGCTTTACTGCTCTTTGTTATTTTTCGAATCTTATATTCTCTGTTTCTTTACCTTGTTTCATTTGATCTGTTGCTATCTCAGATCTGTAATTCATACATAAATCAAAATCTACACATTCAGATCAATTTAATAAAACAAATTCATTCAAAATTTAACCATTCTTTAACCAATTTCATCAAAAAGTAATGAGTTCGATTTAATCACCAAGTCAAACCCATTATGCGCCGTACCGGAAAAGTAATCCAAATGACGTTGCTCCGATTTCGGCCGCTGCCACTAATAAGAACTGGACTTCCGTTCCCATCAGATCTCAGCCACAACCGCCGGACATCAGACGTTTACAGCTGTCGCTTGGGCATCGTATGCTCCACCGCGGTGTTTAAACCCTATGATAATTGGTATGACAACTATGATGTCGAGTGAATAAATTCTTTATTCTCCGAAGGAAATGATCGATTGGGTGAAGGTTGTGCTTGAGAAATGGGGAGAAAACTCAAGGGTTTTAGATAGGGATGCCAAAGGGTTATTGATGTTAAAAGTCAATTGATAAATTTACCATTATACCCCTGAAGTGTCTTAAAATATTAAGTTATTTACCATTTTATCCTTCTCAAGTGTGTTGTACTCCATTGTACATGTTGTTTCAAAACTTGTATGCATCGTAAAATTACATTCATGTATATTAGATTTGCTTTATATAGTATTATAGATATAGATTATAGATAGTTGATTTATGGAAATCTACATAATTATAGTTGATTTATGAAAATCTACACAATCATGAGTGACACATTAATGTTTTTCAAACTCAGTGTTGGAGAATGGATGGACGACCACACATGGTCAAACTCTGGTGTGACATTGCTCTTTTTGTTAAGCAATAAATATTGTGCTTCTATTGCTTTTATATTTTTCATAAGAGTGATTGGGTAACTAGTATTAATCGACGGTATATTCGAACCATTTGAAAATCTAAATCAATGTTATCATTAGGTGTTACTAGTGCACTAAGCATATCACTAAGTACATCATTACTTTTTGTTTTTTGAGAAACTTGGTTGTATTTTGAAAGCCTTCAATATTCTTAAAGTATGGGTTTGTTGTTCAAGCTTTCACAAGTGGCATAAATAGATTGATTTCTCTTTTAGTTTTATTGAATCATTTATTTTCTTGGATAAAGCTTTATTGAGAGTTTTAAGTTTAATAATCTCATCTTCTAGTTTTTTTATCTCATCATTTTGAAAATCATTTTCACCATTCACCATATATAGTGTTAGTTGTGAGGTAGTGGTGGACATGGCGTTACCAGTGGCAGATCTTGCCCGTTGAACGTGCCAGGGCCGAAAGACACGGGCACTAAAAAAAGCCTGGGCCAAACATAGCATATATAAAAAATTTCGATCGAAATGCGGAAAATTAGCACTACGGCCGAAAAACTTGCCCCAACCGTGGCCCTGCCAGAGCCCTTCTAAGAACCGCCCCTGGGCGTTACGGTGGTAGCGTGCACATAAGGATGGTGAGATGGTGGTGGCGTTTTCGAAGTAATGCGATAGATCACGAAGATAGAAGATAAAATACAATGAGAGTTATAAAGGAGCGTTTGTGTAGTTATTATCTTAACTAGTTTTTTTTGTCGTCGCGCGTTGCGGCGAAACCTAGCAAATGATAATGTAAAACAAACATGAATTGAAAATAAAGCATGTTGTTTAGAAAGCTAAACCATTAGAACGGTTTAGTTTATCATCATATTGTTTTATGATACCAAATAAATACTTTATTATAATTACAATTTCGTTTTTCACACAACTTATAATGGAATGCCCGGGAAAAAATCAACCATAACTACGTACTTAAGTTTTAAGAAAAAGTTATAAACGTGTAATATTAAAGAAGTATCAAATTAATCGATAATATATGTTCTAAAAAAGAAAAGAGAATTATTAAAAAAATAGTATAGGAAATATATGGTTTTAAAAAATGAAAAATAATTAAAAATATGTTATTAAAAATAAAAAATAATAAAAAGCTATATATTATTATAAAATTAAAATTACTATTCATCATCCTTGACTAACAATATATATCTATCTAAACCATTAGAACGGTTTAGTTTATCATCATATTGTTTTATGATACCAAATAAATACTTTATTATAATTACAATTTCGTTTTTCACACAACTTATAATGGAATGTCTGGAAAAAAATCAACCATAACTACGTACTTAAGTTTTAAGAAAAAGTTATAAACGTGTAATATTAAAGAAGTATCAAATTAATCGATAATATATCTTCTAAAAAATAAAAAAGAATTATTCAAAAAATAGTATAGGAAATATATGGTTTTAAAAAATGAAAAATAATTAAAAATATGTTATTAAAAATAAAAAATAATAAAAAGCTATATATTATTATAAAATTAAAATTACTATTCATCATCATTGACTATATATAATATATAATATATAATATAACTAGGTTATAACCCCGTGTATTACACGGGGTTGAATAAATAAATTTTATATACTAAATAATAAAACAATATATCTTTAAAACCTCATTTATTGTACAGGTTGAATAAATATAATTTTATATATTAAATAATAAAAAGTTATATCTATACGAACCATATTGTACAGGTTGAATAAATGTAATTTTATATACCAAATAAAAAAGTTATATCTTTAAAACCACGTGTATTACAAGGGTTGAATAAATGTAATATTGTTTACCAAATAATAAAATAATACGTCTTTAAAAAACCTCATTTATTACACAGGTTGAATAAATGTAATTTTATCTACCAAACAATAAAAAATTACATCTTTAAAAATATGCGCATTACACGGTTTGAATAAATGTAATTTTCTGTACTAAATAATAAAAAATATATATCCTTAAAAAAACCCCATATATTGTACGAATTGAATAAATCTAATTTTATATATCAAATAATAAAAAAGTTATATCTTAAAAAACCTCATGTGTTAGATGGGTCGAGTAAATGTAATTGTGTATAGTGAAAATAAAAATATTTAATATATTAATACAAAGTTTCGTTTTCGTGATAAAATAGATTATTCTGTTGTTGCAAAATTTGTTAACGAAGTCTCAATAAATTTAACCCTTTATTTAAAACTCCATAAATGTATAAATGATAAACAATATTAGTTAATTTTATTTTAAGTTTCGTAAAATTTATTTGATACCAAACTAAACAGAACGTTCAAATATAATTAATTCAAATAAATAATATTATAAATGAGAAGGAGATTAAACTAAATAATAATTATCCATAAGATATTAAACTAATAATATTTAGTAGAAGAGTTATCTATAATATAAGATATTAAACTAAATAATATTTATTAAATTAAAATAATAATTATCTATAAGAGATGGCTTAATATGATGACAAGTGTCCCTAAAGTCGTTTCTTTTATTATATAGTAAGATATATAATATAGAATATATAATATAGAATATATAATATATAATTTCGTTGAAAAAGGGGAATACAAATTCTATCGGCATGTAGTAACTTATATGAGATATTACAAGGTTTTGGGTTACTGTTTATTAGGATCGGCATGCACTAACATATATCAGATATTTTAAGGTTTTGGATTACTGTTTACTAGGATTAAAATTTTGAGGTCTTTTTTATTTATAGTATCAGAATAATTAAATTAATAATTATTTTAATAATTTTTTACATAAATCGGTAGTCGTACAATCTAGCAAATTTATGAACTCAATATTTTTTTTATCATGTGATCATTCATTTTTTCGAAATTATATATCACTTTTTGTATTTGTGTCTAAGTATTATTGTTAAATTGTACTTTTCGTCCTTTCTGTTCGAACATTTCATCAGACGGTGTCTTATAACTGTCAAAATTACGCTGACTGTCCTTTAAGTTTACACTTGTCAACAAACGGTGTCCTTTTGCAGTAACCAAGTTAAATTTTGGGGTTAAGTTTGAGCATGTGCATCGCACACGAGGGCAAATTGATCCTTTTACCCTATTTACTTAAAAGGTATTTTATTGTATTACAAATAAATAAATAAATTTATAAAAATAATATAGGTAAAGGATCAAATAAAAATAAATTTAACGTACGAAACGTACGCATTGGGGGAAAAGCAAAAAAGTGGCGGTGTCATTTTGGTAATTATCAGCAACTTCAAAATTACTCTAGTAGAGTAATTTTGAGCTTCTGTAGGGTAATTTTGAGCATCTGTAGAGTAATTTTGAGAAATGTAGGGTAATTATCAAATTACTCTAGTAGAGTAATTTTGACTTCTGTAGGGTAATTTTGGAAAATGTCTTGTAGAGTAATTTTGAGCATCTGTAGGGTAATTTCGAGCATGTGTAGAGTAATTTTGGGAAATGTAGGGTAATTATCAAATTACTCTAGTAGAGTAATTTTGACTTCTGTAGGGTAATTTTGGAAAATGTCTTGTAGAGTAATTTTGTTAGCATTTAGTTATGTGGTTTAGTTTTTAGCTTTTAGTTTGGGGGGGGGGGGGGGGGTGGTTTAGGTTTTTTTTAGGTTTTTGGGGGTGGGGGGGGGGGGGTTTAGGTTTTTTTTGGGGGGTGGGGGGGGGGGGGTTAGGTTTTTTTTTGGGGGGGGGGGAGGGGGTGGTTTAGGTTTTTGGGGGTTGGGGGGGTGGGGTTTAGGTTTTTGGGGGGGGGGGGGGGGGTTAGTGTAATTTTGATAATTACCCTACAATTTTGATAATTACCCTACACGACCAAAATTACTCTACTGATAATTACCCTACACGACCAAAATTACTCTACATGAACATTTCCAAAATTACCCTACAGAAGCTCAAAATTACTCTACTAGAGTAATTTTGAAGTTGCTGATAATTACCAAAATGCCACCGCCACTTTTTTTGACTTTCTTTCAATTCGTACGTTTCGTACGTTTATTTTATTTTTACGTGAACTTAACTCAAATAATATATATATGTACACCGATCCAACCTTACTCGGACTTCAAGAGTTCAAGCCACCATCACCTTTGGTATCCTCCCTGTATCTCTCTCAATCTCTATATCTCTCTTCTCTTCTTCCCTATACTTTCTCTATAAACAATACCCACCCCAAACCACCGCCACTTAATAGCCGCCATCATCACCGACCTCCACCACTGTCACTCACCTTCACCATGTAACCAACATCTCAGCCACTTCCGCCACCCACCTCCACCATATCACCCGCCTCCGCCACCCACCACCACCTAAAACCGCCAAACCACCACGACCGCCTGACCACCACCATCGTCATGGATCTGAAGACGAAAATCAAAAACGAAATTTATATCCCTGAACACCACCATCGTCATGGATCTGAACTCAAGTACTCATTTAGAGAAAAGTGCCCGAATAGTCCCTATGGTTTGCTCCGTTTTCACCTATAGTCCTTACACTTCTAAAATTACAACTATAGTCTCTAACTTTTGCACTTTCGTTCTCGGATAGTCACTGACGTGGATGAAGGTTAGTTTTCTCAGTTAAGTTGGTGTGAAATGACAAAATTACCCTTCATTAAAAAATAAAATATTAATTAATCATTTATAAAGATAAATGAAGCCCACCACTATTATTTAAATATAAAGAGTGGATCCACCTTCCCGTTCTTCATCTCCTCCACCCCAACTCTAAAACCGCCACCCGAATTTTAACACCACCGTCCATCACCGCGGCCACCGTAAATCACCCACCATTTCCTCCGACACAGATCATCACCATAAATCACCACAACTGTTATCAAACTCAACATAAACACCTTTTCCATTAATCTCAAGGCTAAATTTCTTCACAAGCTGCACATTTGCAGCCTAATGCCACACTTTGTATCCCACCATCATTTGCATCGCCTTCAAACTACTCCAACATTCATTCACACCACCATCCCTAACCGGTGTCCTCCACACCTCACCATCTTCTTCCTCCCAAACTAATCCGCAACCTCCGGTTTCGCCCACCCGATAAAATCTTTACAATACACCATCACCTTGTTCTCATCACTAGCCTTTAACCCATACACATTCTTAAACAAACCGTTCTGAAACAACCCTTCACCTGTAACTCACACACTCCGACAGCTAAAAAGCTTTTCCGGTGATAAGTGGTCGCCGATTTGGTTATTCCAACCGATTCAGGGGACTTGCAGTGGTGCATTGATGGAAGAGGAGATGTGTTGCACGGGACTAATGGCGGTGGTGGTGAAGACGATGTCGCCGGAGATCAGTGGTGTTGATTTGGTTATTCCGATTTGGTTACAAGTGAAGAGTTGAAGGCTTGTTTCAATTTGTTTGAGATCTGTTGAACATGATTAGTGGCGGTGGTTGTGAAGACGCTTTAGGGACTATAGCTGTAATTTTAGAAGTGTAGGGACTATACTTGAAAACGGAGCAAACCACAGGGACTATTCGGACACTTTTCTCATTCATTTATGTGTGTATGCACCCCATATAATTGTTTATGTGTGCTACATTATCCCGAAGTGTATCTCTATATGTACATAAGTACGATAACTTACATCGGTATTTCATCATTAATAGTTAAACTTGTTGATCAGTTCTGTTTAAACATAATGGAAAACATGAATAACATACCTGTTACAGCAGACAGGCCAGCAGAGAATCCAGTCAGAGATGCAGCCATTGAGTTCGACATACTTGTCAGGATGATCTGGTTCCTCCTTATGGTGTAAGGTTATGATGGTGATGAACCGAAACTAGGGAAATAATCGGTTAGGGAGAGAGAGAGCCGATTTGATGTTATGATTATTGAGTTATGTGTCTAACCCTTTATCTCTCTAATAATCTCCTTATATATACACCCAAGAGGAAACCTAATTAGTTAATAAGAGTAATATGGTCCATCAACAATTACCAACTAATTATTAATAGGTTATTAATATATTTTGATCTATATAATATAAATGATTATAATGGCTACAAGATTAAATATTATGATAATTATATATTTAATCTCACATTCTCCCACTTAGCCGAGTAATCATTTATCATGAGTATTAGATGAGCCTGGTCAGGAGTTAACACTCATTTTAGCCTTAAACCAAGAACTATAGTAGAGAAATACAGCCGTTGAATCATCATTCGACTCAGGACCCCCATTAGTCATACTATAGCCTCAATTTAAAACCTAATAGTTATGATCAAAATACACATAAGCCCTTCAGCGTCTGATTTGTATTTATATTTGTCTATATGTCATTACACCGGCAGAACATATGTTAGAGACATACAAAATCAAACTGAGGAAATTTCATTAATTAAAACATAAGCTAGTACAATATGCCATTAAATAAGGTCTTTAGTAAGTCCCATATTCGATACATGTTATTCGAAAACTTTAGGTGGGAGACCTTTAGTCATCGGATCCGCAAGCATATCATTAGTACTAATATACTCAATACAAAGATTATTTTCCTCAACTCATTCACGTACGAACAGATATTTTGTATCGAGATATAAACCAGCTCCAATCGAACTGTTACTGTTCGAGAAACTAACGGCAGTTGAGTTATCACAGTAAAGCTTCAATGGTCTAGAAATGGAATTAACGATTTTGAGTCTAGTGATCAGATTTCTAAGCAGCATTCCATGACAGGTTGTGTTGTAAACAACAATGTATTCTACCATCATTGTGGAAGTTGTGGTTAACTATTGTTTATGACTCTTCCATGAGATAGGTCCGCCTGCTAACATAAAGATGTAGCCCGAAGTGGATTTCTTGTCATCTTTGCATTTGGCAAAGTCAGAATCAGAATAACCTACCACTTCTAAGTGATCACTTCTTCTATAACTCAGTTTATAGTCTTTCGTCCCTTGCAGATATCTAAGGACCTTCTTAGCTGCTTTCCAGTGATTTAGGCCAGGATTAGTCTGATTACGGCCTAGCATTCCAACAATATAAGCGATATCTGGGCGAGTACAGACTTGAGCATACATCAGACTCCCGACTACTGACGCATAAGGTATCTGGCTCATTTGCTCCTTTTCAACCTCTGTTGTCGGACACGGAAATGAACCGAAAACATCTCCCTTAACTACTGGAGCAATGGAGGGTTTGCATTGTTGCATGTTGTAACGTGTAAGGACACGATCTATGTAAGTCTTCTGAGACAATCCTAAGATCCCTTTGTGTCTATCTCGGTGAATTTCGATGCCAATGACGTAAGAAGCATCTCTAAGATCCTTCATGTCGAAGTTATACGAGAGTAACCGCTTCGACTCATGCAACATGTCTAAACTATTACTTGCCAATAGAATATCATCTACATAAAGGACAAGTATAGTAAAGTTACTCGCACTCATTTTGAGGTAGGTGCATTGATCCACTTGATTCTTCATAAAATCTTGTCTCTTCATGACTTCATCAAACTTGAGGTACCATTGACATGATGCTTGTTTTAACCTATAAATGGATTTCTTTAACTTACAGACTAGATGCTCCTGACCTTCAGGTTTAAAGCCTTCAGGTTGTTTCATGTAAACATCTTCGTCAAAGTCTCCGTTAAGGAAAGCAGTTTTGACGTCCATCTGATGCAGCTCTAAATCAAAATGAGCTACTAGGGCTATAACGATCCTTAATGAATCTTTACGAGAGGCAGGTGAAAACGTCTCTTGATAATCAATTCCCTATTTCTGAGTGTAGCCCTTTGCAACCAATCTCGCTTTGTAGCGTTCAACGTTCCCATTCGGACCCAGTTTTGTTTTGAACACCCATTTACATCCTACGGGTTTGACTCTGTTGGGTAATTCTACCAAATCCTAAACGTTATTTTTCTTCATGGATTCAAGCTCATCAATCATTGCTTTGTTCCATTCAGAAGACTGATCACTGCTAATGGCTTCATTATTAGAGATAGGATCATTGAGCTTTCCAGCATCCATTTCAGTCAGGTAGGTAACATAATCATCCCAATTAGTAGGTCTTCTTTGCCTAGATGACCTCCTGAGTTGATTATCGGGTTCAGCGTTGTCTTGGTTTTGAGCGTTTGATGTGCCTTCGTTATGAGGTATAATGGGTTCTGATTGTGGAGATGGAATTTGTGCAGTGGCTTCAGGTGCAGTTGTTGCATTGGGTACAAGAGGAGTAAATGGAGTAATAGTAAGCAACGAGTATCTCCACCCCCGCATCTTGTACTTCTTGCAATTCTTCGTAAGGGTTGGTACTGCTCCCACTGACCTTGAAATCCTCCAGGAACGCAGCACGCTTGGTTTCAACAATACGGGTGACATGGGAAGGACAATAGAAATGATAACCCTTCGAATGATCAGGATACCCGATAAAGAAACAGGTAACTGTTTTAGGGTCAAGTTTCCTTAGGAAAGGATTATAGAGTTTTGCTTCAGCAATGCAGCCCCATACTTTCATATATTTAAGACTCAGTTTCCTTCCTGTCAAAAGTTCATAAGGAGTTATAGGGACAGACTTAGAAGGAACTCTATTGAGTATATGAACAACTACTTTTAACGCTTCGGTCCAGAGGAATAATGGTAAATTAGTGTTGGCTAACATACTGCGCACCATGTTCATAAGGGTACGATTTCTTCGTTCAGCGACACCGTTCTGCTGAGGTGTACCAGGCATGGTGTATTGGTTCACAATCCCCTGGCCCTTACAAAACTCATAAAATGGACCAGGAGCTTGACCCACATCAGTATGTCTTCCATAATATTCACCACCTCTATATGATCTCACAACTTTAATCTGACGATCTAATTGCTTTTCAACTTCAGCTTTATAATCTTTAAAAGTTGTAAGAGATTCAGACTTTTCCTTAATGAGATACAAGTACATGTAACGAGAGTAATCATCAATGAAAGTGATAAATGAAGTATGTCCTGTTATGCCAGCGATTTGGTAAGGACCACTAATGTCAGTGTGAATGAGTTCTAATAAATTAGAGCTCCTAGTGGCACATTTCTTATTCGCTGATGTCATTTTTCCTTTGAGACATTTGACACATGTTCCAAAATCAGTGAAATCGAGAGGAGGTAAGACTTCATCCTTGACGAGACGATTTAATCGTTCTCTTGAGATGTGGCCTAAATGTTGATGCCACAACATAGATGAAGTCTCTAAGTCTCGAATCTATTTCATCTTTGTGAGTGATTCACTAATATTATATGACAACAAAGATTTGGAAAAATTATCATCTAGTTCTAATCTATAGAGACCACCATCCAGAATTCCAGTACCATAAACAACGGAATCATAGAGAATAGAGAGTTTGCTATGACCATGGGAAACAACAAAACCGTCCATGTCTAACTTTGGTCCTGATACAAGGTTCCGAGTTACCTCAGGAACATATAAGGTATCATAAAATTTAATACATAAACCAGTTTTCAAAAATAATTGTAATGTTCCTATGGCCTTCACTTCTAATTCCCGATCATCCCCAACTTTAAGTGTTCTTTGGTTTCTTCCCAGCTTCCGGATTGAAAGGAATCCCTGAGTAGAGTTGGTTACATGAACCATAGAACCAGAATCAAACCACCAAGAATTAGCAGGAACATTTAAATTAAAGGACTCAAGTATCATGAAAAATCGTTACCTTTCTTAGCCAGCCACTCCTTGAAGTCAGGGCATTCCTTTTGCTTATGTCCTATTCTCTTACAGAACTTGCAATAGGGTTTGCCTAAGGAGCTCTTAGAGCTGGAAGGTGCACTTGTATTAGGATATGGCTTTTGAACTTTAGAGGCATCCTTCCTTTGATGATTCTTCTTCCTCTTCTTAGAGTTAGAAGTGGTGAAGTTAGCAACATCAGTAGTGTGATCCATCTTCATACGCTCTTCCTCCTGTACGCACATAGCGACCAGCTCACTCATCGTCCATTTGTCCTTCTGAGTGTTGTAATTGATCTTGAATGCTTCATAGGACGAAGGAAGCGAAGTGATGATGAAGTGAACAAGAAAACCATCACTGATTTCCATCTCTAGCCCTTTAAGCTTATTGGCCATGTCATGCATCATCATGATGTGTTCGCGAATGCCGCTCCTCCCATCATACTTAGTCGTCACCAGCTTGAGGATAAGAGTGCTAGCGTGTGCTTTTGATGTTCCTTTGAATTGAGCCTCCAAAGAAGCCAGATAGGTTTTAACATCTTTAGAATCAGGAATAGCTCCTCTAATTGCATTGTGTATGGACTGCTTCATGAACATGAGAGACATGCGGTTACACCTAGTCCATTTTTCATGAACTATCTGCTCAGCAGCAGTACTTTGAGTAGTAAGGTACGTTGGCTTATTCTCTCTAAGAACATAATCAAAGTCCAGCAATCCAAGTGTAAGCATGAGGGCATCCTTCCATTCAGCAAAGTTATCACCAGTCAAAAGTGGAATCCCGCAATTGGGTGCTGATAGTGGAAATAAGATGAGCAAGTTATGATACTAAGAAAGAAGTCCTAATGTGATCTAAGGGCATGTTATACTAAGGCAGGCATAAATAATGACCATTTTAATTATGAAGCTGTGATATTGTCTATTACTAACATCAAAATAATAGACTTAGTTAAAATTCTACTTAAACGAAGACAAATCAGCTTTGGACAGAAGTGTAATCATTTAAGTATGTGTGCAAAGTAATCATGACAAATCAGCTTTGGCCAGAAATGAGACAATCACTTTAGTTATGCACTTGTCAAGTATGCTAGACATAAATGAATTAAAATCAGCTTTGGCCAGAAATTAAGACATTTCACGTTTGTAATGCATACTTAACATGGCTTTTATAATACTTGAACAATAAATAGATGTATTAAATCAGCTTTGGCCAGAAATGATACATCAAAAGCTCATTCAAGTTAAGCTATTTTGGTTTTGTAAAAAGTTATCTGATTCTGATTTATGTAATTAAGTGTTTGCAAAACCAAGTATTTAATAGCAAACCACCTGTTAGCGCGGATCGAACTCTGTGGTGAGTTCGCTGGGGGGTGCAGGGGGACAGCGTGCCCCCACACGGGGTTCGGGGCGGAGCCCCGAGCTAAATTTTAGTTCACATTAAACAGCCTAAAATAATGAGGTTTCGAGTGAGGTCTCGAGTCAGGTCTCGACTGAGTTATGAGATCTCGAGTCAGTTATGAGGTCTCGAGTCGTAGCCTTGGTCTCGAGTCGCAATCTCAATGTCTCGAGTTGTAATCATGGTCTCGACTACTGTGTTTTATGAGATCTCGAGTCATAATGAGGTCTCGAGTCGCAACCACGGTCTCGAGTTGTGAATATTGAAGCCTTTAGTCGAAAACTCAGTGGTCTCGAGTCGAGACTGTTGTCTCGAGTTGTAAAGTTTTGAGAACCTTTATGATTTTGAGTCGAGACCTTGTAGTCTCGAGTCGAGACTTGATGGTCTCGAGTCGCAATCTGATGGTCTCGAGTCGCAATCTGATGGTCTCGAGTTACAATCTGATGGTCTCGAGTCCTCTGTTAGCAGCTGTTGTTATGAAAATAACTGAAAACTCGAAATTTTAGGGATTGTGGGATAGTGTTTCCTGTTTTATTGCTGATCTAAATTTATCAAATATTTCAAAAATTATAACTGATTATCTATTAACAGTTTTCAAAGATTTTAATAGATAAAATTAAGATCAAAACAGTAAAAACATCCACTAATCCAAATCATATTCCAAAACTTAAGGAATTTTTCGAGTTTTTCTTAGAACAAATGATGAACCCTAGAAAATTAAAACATAATTCTGGGATCCGAAACCTGAATTCTAAGACTTTTGTTAACAGATTTCAGACATTAATTTACCCATTATGATTTCGAGTCAATTTATTAAACATACTTTTCCGAAAACAGTGATTTCGGTACCATGGGACTCGAAAACAGTTGTGACTTTTTAAGGCTTTAAAATTTTTGTTTTCCAAGTTTTTAATCCCAGAATAATGGATACAAAACTAGAACTGATTTATCAACATAAGCTCTGATACCACATGTTGATCAGTTTTGTTTAAACATAATGGAAAACATGAATAACATACCTGTTACAGCAGACAGGCCAGCAGAGAATCCAGTCAGAGATGCAGCCATTGAGTTCGACATACTTGTCAGGATGATCTGGTTCCTCCTTAGGGTGTAAGGTTATGATGGTGATGAACCGAAACTAGGGAAAAAATCGGTTAGGGAGAGAAAGAGAGCCAATTTGATGTTATGATTATTGAGTTATGTGTCTAATCCTTTATCTCTCTAATAATCTCCTTATATATACACCCAAGAGGAAACCTAATTAGTTAATAAGGGTAATATGGTCCATCAACAATTACCAACTAATTATTAATAGGTTATTAATATATTTTGATCTATATAATATAAAGAGTAAATTACGTTTTTGGCCCCTGTGGTTATATCAGTTTTACTCTTCTTTTGGCCCAAAATAAGAATTTCTAACAGATTTGCCCCCATGGTCCTTATATCTAACTGTTTTGGCCCCTAAATCTAACCAACCCCTAACTCAGGTTACTTTAATGGTCACATGGGTTGCACATGATGTCTAATTTGGTCATTTTACCTCCCCTAAAAAAAATCCCAGATCTTCAACCAAAAAAATCCCAGATCTTCAACCAAACATCATCATCTTCAACCAAACATCATCATCTTCATCTCTATGGCAGCCGCAGGTGGCGGCGCACGGTGGTGCACAGCGGTGGCCCCACATAAACTCAGGGAATGATGATGATGGTTATGTATTTGAAGATCTCGTACTGATCTCTCTAAAAAAACAACATAACAGAAAAAAAAAAAATAGGCATTTGCAGAGCATCAACAATCTGATCAGTGTGATTCATGAAAAACTTCAAATCATAATGCATACAACAGAATCAAGCTAAGAGCAAGATCTAGAGCTAAAATGTACAGATCACTCTCAAAGCAGCAAAACGTGTACAAATTCAAGCATCAGCAGATCAACAACATTCTGAGTAAATTCAAATCGCACACATCAGAGTCAAGTTAACTGCAATCAGAATAGTGTGATTCATGAGAGACTTAAAATGAAATCGCACAGAACTGATTGATTCGACAAGAGTTATGAGCAAGAATATCATTATAACAAGTATCACTATCTACAAGAAATCAAAAACATACTTAATCAAACCCTAACAAAACACAAACACCTGACCACCTTCAACCATCATCATCATCCCCTAATCATCTTCAACCATAATCATCATCCCCTAACCAAAACCCACATTTCAGTTTCTAGATCTTCATGAACAAGAACAAATAAAAAACAACCAAAACCCAAATTCAATAACATCTTTTCTTCACAAATCAATTTCCAGATCTTTGCGACCGTCTTTTCTTCATGATTTCACCCTCTCTTTCTGCTGCAACTACCAACACCTAGGTCTGACATCGCTCGTCGGAGGACCCTCAACCCACCGCCGTCGCTTCCACTGCCGCCGCCATGAGCGGCGGCGCCTAATCATCTCGTCGCCCTCTCTCTCTCTTCGATCTTTTTCGCCGGAAAACGGGGGTACGGGGGAGGTGTGAGTGTTGTCGGAGGAGAAGATGATTGCATAGTTGTGATACACATCTGCATATCACCATCTTTGTCTGCTTAGGGTTTTGAATGAAAGCTTGAAGGAGAAGATGATTTAATGAAGAAGTTGAAGTGAAAAAATAAAAGGATTTAGGGTTTTATTTATACAGACATATTAGGGGAGGTAAAATGACCAAATTAGACATCATGTGCAACCCATGTGACCATTAAAGTAACCTGAGTTAGGGGTTGGTTAGATTTAGGGGCCAAAACAGTTAGATATAAGGACCATGGGGGCAAATCTGTTAGAAATTCTTATTTTGGGCCAAAAGAGTAAAACTGATATAACCACAGGGGCCAAAAACGTAATTTACTCTAATATAAATGATTATAATGGCTACAAGATTAAATATTATGATAATTATATATTTAATCTCACAAAACTGACCTCAAACGTGCGATAAATCTAAAGTTAAGTTAAACATCCACAACTGGACTTCTAGAAAAAAGTAATAATAAGGACCTTGTGTGAATGGGTGGGATTTGAAATAACGGGGGTCTCATGATGAGTAGTTTATAGAATTCAAGCAACCATTTTCGACTTATGCCAAAAACATCATTTTTCCCCATTTCGCTTTCAAATGTCAATTTCTATAACCTAATTATAACATATTATGTTCCTAATATTATTACCACACGCTAATAATGAACTTTATTTATTTCTTAATTAAGAGAATTTTTTTTTGATAAAGCAATCAAAGATGCTTAAATGTGTCAAAAAAAAACACAAATTATTATTGCATGAACTTCATTATAATCTTTTGAGGGCTTCCAACTATTGATGTATACATCGGAAATCCCTTGGTGAAAGTGAGTCTTGTTGGTGATCAATTGGTGATACTTTGTCGAAAAATTAAAAATATGACACGAGTAATGAATTTACTGGCACCTTACCTATGACTTTAGCAAGGGATTAGCGACGGATCAATGATGGATATTACCGATAGATGTGACAAATGAATCTTTAGCGGCTGACCAATGATAGATTTCAGACCATGTCTTAAACAAGTTCGGCACATATTCAGTCACAAATCCATCGTTGAAACTTCCACGGGTTTTGAAAAATGTTTTTTTTGTTCTGTTTTATTATATTTATAAACATATCCAAACCATATAAATGCACACAAAATCAAATATATGCACATAAACACATCTTAAAAAAATGAAAATGCATAACATAATTAGAAAGATACAATATAATAAAAAAAAGATTGATACCACAGGTTAGTGAATTGAGTGTATCGAGCTCTTGTTGTAGACATTCAAATAAACACTCGGTGTGCAACAAAATATTGAACAAATATTTGTACACTTGTGTGTGGAAATGTCATAAAATTATTAGAACCAAAAGAAGGTAAATAATAAATAATATGTGGGTGCTTACTCAAACATGGTAACAACTGTGGTGGCTTGCGATGGTAGCGGGTCAACATGTGTACGAAGCGGAGGGGAGCGTCGAGTAGTAGGTGTTGGAGTGTCGAACATGGTATATACGAGTAGCATGTTAATGTTGGTGGGCCAAACATTTAAGCAACGACTGTGATAAGACTAAGCTTGTGGTGGTGTGAGGTCCAACTTAGTAGCAATTATGGACTTGGTATAGAAATGAACCACGCTGCAATATTGAGGGATGATAAATCTAGGCATTGGACAAGAATCTCATGGAAATTGGAAGGAAATATGCCTATTAATTTTAGGGGGAGTTTGAGAGATTATGACATTAGAAGAGAAGTTCTATGTATTTATGGGGAGGGAAACTCATAATTTTATAAGGGAAAGTAATGAAACTATACTTCTAGTTTGATCCAAGATAATCCTATTAAGTTTCCAAGGGCTTACTCGTTTTTTTTAGCGGCAAATGTTACTCCTTTTAATTATTTATCTTTGCCTAGATTTGAACGTGAGACCTCTCTCTCAAGAGGCATGTGTCTCTATCAAGTGGGCTATCTAACATTAGCAAGGGCTTGCTCATTGTAGTTGGGGCCCTTTAAGGGTAACATATTTTAGTGGATAAATTCATCTATTGGGCCTTAAGAGGTTGTTTCATGTGTAAATGTCTTATTTTACCCTATAGTTAATAGTTATAGTGACATTAGGTCATAATAAGTAAACTCATGGGAGACGATAAGTCCCCTAATTGAGCATTGTCATGTGCTAATGTATTGTTTTAAGCATGTAATATTTCACATCAGGTACTCACAAAAAGTCACTGTTTGTTAATGACACCTGTTAGATTAAAATTCCACTAACTGGGCATTAATGGCGTTTAGTGTTGATGTGTCGTCTTACCTGATAACATTTCACTTTAGATCATAATGAGTCACTTATGTGTTAATGACATACATTGCAGATAAAATGCAAGTATTTGTACTGCATTACATTGCAGATTTTGCATATAAACTACAAATACATTTGTAATGCATTACGTCTACATATATTACTAGATAAAAGAAATTATATACCTTGATTTTGAAGAACAAAAAGAATATATGAAATGTGTGCATAGGGGAGAACTGTGCACACATCGGTAACCATCTATTGAAATAATTCTTGCAAACAATTCAATGGTTGGGGAGAACCATTTACTTATCAAGTATTGTCCTAACCATCGAATAACTTGTCAAAAAAGATGTTGGGGGATTAAACTGCGGATACTTAGAACTATTAACGTAACTGAGTCTGAAGAACTAAGTTTATGGCATCAATGAAATGCAACCTAGTACAACAATTACAAACACCCAACTTTACATACAAAGCGTAGTTACAAGGTTTGGTCATCTTTTTATTCCGTTGCATAATCTAATATGAAGAACACTGGTTCAGATCCGCCGGGGATAGAACCTTGAGTTGGTATCTCGACCGGGGGTAATCTACTAAATCTCTTATTGTATAGATATAGCGAGATCTTCGTGGATAATATGCAAAACTAAATAGCTCTGTTAGCTCGTTAAGAGGAGAAGGGAGTTCTTCTTTTAACCAAGCTTCCCATGAGAATAAGTAACTGTTCTTTCTACAAAAGGAAACAGTGTGCGTTTGCGTGTGTGTTTAGTGTGTGAGAGTAGAAGTCAGAGTCCTTAAACCTTTGGTGGAGGCTTGTATTTATAGCCGAAGGGTTGGAGGAGGAAATGGGCTGATGGGCTCATGGGCTAGGTGTCACTTTCAAGTAATATCAAAATTTGGTCCCCTCTGACACGACATGTAGTGTGAGCAAATGTGGGAGTACGATCATGAGCCGTGATTGGATACACATCGCTTTCCAAATGTACTTGTTGGCTCGTCTGTTACCAACCGTTAGTGGAGATCATGGATCAGTTAAGTGCCGCATGTTGATTGGCTACACGTCCTGTCCTTTATATTGTTTGTCCCCTACATGATTGATTATCACGGGGGATCTTCTGGGGCAGAGACTGGCGCATGTTGATTAGCATGGGAATCTTGGAACCAGCTGAGCGTTTTGGATTGTAAGTGTTGGTATGGTCACGTCTGCGCAGAGGCTTGGTCGCAGCCTGCGTAGTATTTAGGACCATATCCTTTCAACTATAGCAGTTGTGTTTGATCCAACAAGTGGTGATTGAGTCCTAACTAAAGACTTCGAGAAAAACAATGCTAATTGATCTAGTCCTAGCATAGTATTTAGTACTAAAATAACAAAAAAATGGTATAACTCTTGTGAAAGACATGGTGGTTTGAAGAGATGAACCAAACTTCATTCCTTTACAATAGTCCATTCCATTCCGCCCCATATTCCTGCATACCAAACACTATCTAATAGTAATTATAAGCATTGGACGAAAAAAATCGATCCGACTATGGTTTTTTTTAAGTTAACTACCAGTTATACCAAGTTTTTGTTGCTATATATAAAAAGTTATATTCAACGTTTACAAATTTAAAAGTGAGAAAAATGCTTTCTTCATTTTCACCTTTATTCTCTAATTTTCTAAAATAACACCTATAGTCCCTAACTTTTGCAATTTTGTTCTCGGATAGTCCCTGACATGGATGAGAGTTAGTTTTTAGTGTTAAGTAGGTGTGAAATGACTATAATGCTCTTACTAATAAAAATTGTTTTAATTATTTAATATTAACATAGATATTTAAATGGGACCCACCATCCTCATCTTTTTTACCACAACCCACCCTCAATCTTACCCATCATCATCCCACTGCAACATCAGACATTTTCAATTTAAAACCGAACATATTGAATCTCTTAACCAATTCAACAACCTGTTGAATCTTAACCAACTGGGGTAGCCCAGTTGGCTACCGACACCCACCTCTTCCTAGAGGTACCGGGTTCGAGTCTTGGGAGTGGCATATGTCGCCCAAGGTAAGAACTCGGCAAGGGGAATTCACCGTGGATCTAGCTTGGCCGGGTAGCGGTTCCCGGAGTGGGATCACTCCGGCGGTTGGGAGGACCGTGCACTACCCCCCCCCCCCCCCCCAACCTGTTGAATCTCTTTCTCCCTTTCCACTGTGAAAGCCTCACTTTTCTTCAATTTTGCCATCTGGTGTTTATTGAAACCCTACATAGATGATCATTGAACTCATCATTCTAAACTATATCATTTTGCAGGCAACGATAAATTAAATGTAGAGCAGGGAAAATTCAAGATACCAAGTCATCAAACCATTGATCAATCTTATCACTCTCTCTTTCTTCTCTCTCTTTTTCTGGTACCACCACCATCACCTCCACTGCCGCCATCACCATTACCCACCACCACCACCACCACCGCCACAACCACCCCCGTCACAACCATCCCCGCCACAACCACCACCGGTTCCACCTCCATCATGATCAACTCCACAACCACCCCCGCCACAACCACCCCCACCACCCTTAAATCGATTACTCTGTGCAGGTGTGACTGAACTGTTGTCGGTGAGAGGTATGTGTATGGCGGTTGTGAAGAGGAGGTGGTAGGTAAGGCGCTTACGGAGAAGAAGGTGTTGATGACTGATTTGAACTTGCCGGTAATGGTGTTTTGACCACTGTTACGGTGATTTAACCACCGTGACGGTGGTTAGAGTTTGTTCGGAATGTTATATGGATTTTGGAAAAGTCATTCCGTGTAATTACTCGTAAAAAGAAGGTTTAGGAAGTTTTGAAGTGGTTGATGTTGTTTGAGAAATACTGGAAGTTTGAAGTGGTTTATATTGTTTGATAAATGATGAGATAATGATGATGGTGATTCGAGGGAAAGAGATGTAATTTGTTTATGAACTTGAATTTGTTTATGGTGCTTCAAGATGTTGAAGATCTGCATTTAAGTTTTGAGAATATGGATAAATTGTGGTTAAAGTGGGGAAGATGAAGTAGGTAGTTTGGGTGGGTCCTACATAAATAGTTAAATATTAAGTGTATTTGTTTTAATTTTTTAGTATTAATTTAACATTAAGGGCATTTAGGTAATTTTACACTCACTTAACTTTGAAATTTAACATTCATCCGCGCCATGGACTATCCGAGAACGAAATTGCAAAAGTCAGGGACTATAGCTGTAATTTTAGAAAGTTAAGGACTAAAGGTGAAAAAATAGCAAACCACAGGGACTATCCGGGTATTTAACTCTTTAAAAGTTCAAGTGGAATACTATTGTAAGAAAACAATTTGAAGAGTAAATGGCCAGGTGACGTAAAATCTTTGTTTAAATGACTTAGTTCAAATTGCTTAAATATATCCCTAATTGTTTTATACTAATATTTAACCCTCGTGTTGCAGGGTCGAGGGCCGTAAAACTGTGCTAAGCAAGCAAACTACAACTAAAACCAAGAGATATTGTAAAAAAATGTAAAATTATACAGTCACGTGACGTAAAACGTAAGCAAGGTAAAGACATACACAAACTTATACCGCGGGTAGGCGTAAAATGTAGACGGTTACAAATCCGTTGCTAAGTAACCTAAGCATCCAATCAAATCCTTTTTTGGCACGGTTCAAATCATCCTTTTGAAGCGATTTTGAGATAAAGGTGTAAGATAGCAGAATGCCACTTTCTTAAAATTATGTATTGTGGATTAATTCACTTTTCCATGGATTAAGAAAAAATGCTGCCAAATCTGAGCTATAGTGCGGTTAATTAAATTATCGGTTAACTAGGTGTTGGTGGTGTTTGGTATTAAAATTAATTAGTTTTTTTATTTGAAAACCTAACCAAAGTTCCCAACCAACCCAAGTGGCCAGTTTGACCCACATCCGCTCACCAACGACGTCTCTCTCCCACCCATTAACGTCGCCAAGCTATTAACCTCCACCTTCATTAATAGGGGTTGCTTTTATCAAACCTGATAACTTTTCTAGGTATGAACCGGATGATTTGCTCCATAATATCCGTCATCCTCGTTAAACCCGTTCATCCTAGCTAGGTTGGATTTAGTTTTTTTTTTTTTTTTTTTTTTTTTTGAAAATAAAACTACATTAACAACACACCTCCAACCTAAACGGGCAAAAGGCCATACAAGAACAACACCCCCGACCCAAACGGGCAAAGGGCAAAATCACAACATATACATCGGGTATTTACACAACTCCTTCCAACTAATATATTTACATGAAGATCTATTTTTGACCCACCTAAAACCTCTCGCCTTAATCTCTAGCATAATATCTTGTGGGCTTTTCCTGACCTGATTGAAGACCAATTCGTTCCTCCCTTTCCAAATACACCAACATGTAATAATAACCAAACCATGCATAATCTTCTTCGCTTTCTTCCCAGCCTGGATAGTATTATGAATATCCATAAGATCTTTGAAATCGAAAGCGAAAATCGGGGGTATGTTGCACCAAGCACTGATCGCCGCCCACACCCGAATAGCCACTGAACAAGCAGAGAATAAATGATCCGCTGATTCCACATAATCGTCGCAGAAAGGGTACATAACCGAGGGAATATCCACGTTCCTTCTTCTCAAATTAACTCTAGTTGCAAGCCTATCCAGGTTACCTCTCCATGCCATTATGTTGCACTTGATGGGCACCCATTTGCACCAGACAAATATGGGAAGTTTGCTACTACCCCTGTCTAATATAATTGAATCTTTCACTGATTTCACCGAGAAACTAACTTGTTTTCCTCGTTCCACCGTCGCGAATCTTTCTCATTGGATAGACTCACCGTGTAAATAACATCTTGACATTCCTGCCATTCCTTCAGTTCTGTATCAGACTCAGGATGCCTAGCCCAGTTCCAAGAATATCCGCCATTTACATGACCTGAAACAACTCTGTCCGAAACCCTGCAATTTTTACACGCATCCAAAACAAATAAATGTGGCCATCTTTCCATGAGGGGAAGATCACCCACCCAAGTATCTAACCAAAAACAAATATCATCCCCGTTCCCTACCTTACCCAATATCATCTAGTTTAACCCCTTCCCGTTTAGTTTCATTTTAGAAATAACTTTCACAATGTTCTTCCAACATCCCACGTATTTGTTATTAAGAGGCAAAAAATTCCTTTGATTATCTTTACTGTGACAAGCATCCACCACTTTCCTCCAAAGATTTTGATTATCGACCCTATATCTCCAACTCCATTTATATAAGAGAGCCTCATTAACTTCTTTAAGCATGTTAATACCCAAACCCCCTTTTTCTTGGGCCAAGTAACCCAGTCCCAGGCCACCCAATTCATTTTATTATTATACTTGAACCCGCCCAAAGAAACTTTCTCATTTTAGCTTCGAGGATCTTAACTATACCCACCGGGGCTTTATATAGAGAAAAGTAATAGATAGGAAGGCTCTCCAAGACATAATTAATCAAGGTAAGCCTCCCCCTATAGACATAGTCTTAGCTTTCCAGACCGACAACATTTTATCGAAAACCTCAACAATCGGGTCCCAATTGCTAATTCTATTCATATTTGCCCCCACCTTAATCCCCAAGTAAGAAAGAGGAATAATCTCAGAGTTGCACCCTATCACCTTAGCCATATCCTTGATGTCAATATTATCCACTCCCAACCCATATAAGTTAGATTTGTGTAGGTTAGTTTTTAGACCCGAGACCAAGTAAAAAACTCTAAGATATCTAGCCACGTTTGACACATTATCCTTGTCCCACTCCCCCAAAATAAGAGCGTCATTCGCGTAAAAAAGATGTGAGATGACCGGACCATTGTTAGGAGTCTGAATACCTTTAAAAATCCCTTCAAGCCCAGCTTTGCAAATAATGCTAGATAAGGCTTCCATAACAAGGAGAAACAGAAAAGGAGATAGCGGATCTCCCTGTCTGATCCCTTTGGAGCAACTAAATTCGAAAGTGGGAGAACCGTTTACAAAAACCACAGATCTAGCCGAGACTAAGACCCATTCGACCCATTTACACCAAATATTAGGAAAACCCATTTGCCCCATGATATCTAGAAGAAAACTCCAACAAACGTTGTCATAAGCCTTTTCAAAATCGATTTTTAGAAGAAAAGCCTTTATTTTGTCTTTTTTAATACAAGAGATAAGCTCGTTTAACATTAAAGGGCTGTCAAGAATGTACCTCCCTTTGAGGAAAGCCGTTTGATTTTCCGATATGATGGAACCAATAACCTTTTTAAGACGATTAGCAAGAACCATAGAAATAGTTTTACTAATCACCCCAATCAGATTGATCGGCCGGTAATCTCTCATCCCCACCGGGTCCTTGTTTTTAGGAATAAGAGTTATAAATGACGAACTACATCCCTTCGCGATAGAACCTTTTCTTTAGAACCTGCTAAGAGGTTATAGAAATTATTCTCAAATAAATTCCAATACCTTTTTATGAAGTTGAAGTTAAAACCATCTGGCCCAGGAGCTTTGTCGGCCCCACAGTCGAAAACCGCGCTTTTGATCTCATCTTTCCATAAAGGGGCAGTTAGAGACCTCGCATCCACCTCCGAAAGACTCCTAATGTTGTGACATGAGAGTTTTGGTCTATTCTTGCATTTCTCCTTGAAGGCCACTTTGAATAAACTCACAGTCTCTCTTTTGACTAAGGAAGGTTTAGTAGTCCAAACTCCGTCGATCATGAGACCGGGAATATAGTTCGATGCCCGTCTACTATTTATGTAACCGTGGAAAAAAGTCGAGTTTTCATCTCCATCCAGATCCCATTTTATTCCGGCTCTTTGTTTGAGATCTTTATTTTTATAATCTTCCAACTCCTTCAAGTCTTTCATACATTCCATTTTGGTCCACACCTATTCTTCTGATAATTCTCTAGATTCTGCCCACTCGTCCAGCTTTTCCAGATCCTCCTTTAAAATTTTTTTCCTTTTCCCCTTCCTTGGCTAAAACCTCGTTTTTCCAGTTTATAATACATTCCCTAATCTTTTTGAATTTTTTCATTAACATAACGTCTGGATCCCCCACTCCGACAAACTCTTCACTCAACTTATGGACCACCTTATCAAAATCGTTCCTTTCCAACCAGGAGTTAAAAAATCTAAACGGTTTGGGCCCAAAGTTTTTATTTGCGCAAGTTAGAACGAGAGGGTGATAATCCGAATGGACTCTAGGAAGCGTCCTCAAACAAGCAACAGACCAATCAGAAAAAAAATTCCTGACACACCAAAACTCTATCTATCTTGCTATGTTTGTTGCTATTATCCTTATGATACGTGAACTTCCTACCTTTCAATTTAAATTCTCTCAACCCATTATCACCAATAAACTTGTTAAAATTATCAGCACAATGTTTATTAAACTTGGAATTCCTCCTCTCTTTCGAATATCGAACCGCATTAAAATCTCCCAAAATCACCCACTGCCCCGATACGTTACCCAATAACCCCCCAATTTCATCCCAAAGAGCTTTCTTTTGTGGGACTTTTTGAGGAGCGTAAACGTTAATAACATTAATCAGTTTATTGCTCCCCTTCAAACCCCCATAGATAACAGAAAATTAGGGTGTTTTATAGAGTCATGTACCTTGAAATTATTAGTGTCCCATAAGCTGACCACCCATCCAGATCTTCCTGCAGCTGGAACGTGATCCATCTCAAATTTGCCAACTCCCCAAAATTTCTTGAACTCGATACATGAAATGTCATTAAACTGAATTTCTTGTAAAGCAATGAAATCTATACCATTATCTCTTTTTAAGTCTTTAACCCAACCCACTTTATTTTTACCCCCCTCGCCTAACCCTCTAATATTCAAAGACAGAAAATTCATTTGTTGGATTCCTTCTTCCCTTATAGTTTCTTTGATCATTTCCTCGTGCTTTTGTAGATTAACACCTACAGCGCCCCCCTATGTAGTCGTAATAAGGGTTCCTAGGTCCAAAGTAGCAATATCCTCCTCGGGTTGCAAATTTAAATCTTTTGACCTCATGTCGTTTCTGTTTCCTACCAAGAAAATCCTCTCTAGATTCACCTGTCTCTTCCTGTCCCTTCTCAAAAATTGCTTCCTTCCCCGAAATTTTTTTGCCACCCTCAGCCTGTTCTTCAACCGATAAGCTGTCCTCCTGAATTCCTATCGTTTCGTTAAGGTCAAAAGGGTCGTTTTGTCTCGTCCTCTTCCTGGGCCTAACAAGCCCACTGGTTTCCTCCAAAAAATTAGATTTTTTTTTTCTGGATTTAATATTTCTCTTATGGAATTTCCTATGACCTTTTGAGTTTAATTTGACTTGAAAGCCTAAGTTCCATGTTTCATTAAAATTGTTCTCAGACCTAGAGACATTAACCCTCCTCGATAATACCTCCTCTTCCCCAACTCCAACATTAACTTTCCTGCTAAAGTAAATCTGCTCCATCTCCTTTACATTTATGTCTCTCGGCATATACCCGTTACAGTCCTCGGGACTACCTCCATCGAAAACGTCCACAATCTTTTCAGCTTATGTATTGATTGTCCCTGGAGATGTATTGACTGTCGCTGGAGAGACTAAATCCGTTCTGTTTTCGTCCCTCTTCAGACATCCGATGCCGGCGTCGGAATCCTCAAACCGATCCGGTGAACCAGGGATACTAAAATAGTTTTGACAATCGTCTGACTTCCTTCCTTTCTCTTGTTCCATGCCGTTGTCGACCTTGTTGCTAGAATCGCCGTATTTTTCGTCCTTCCGGCAAGAGTCGCCGGTGGTACTGTTCATAGACATAAACTCGTAATCTTCAACCTCCTGGCCTACCTGATTCTCTAAGGAATCCGGTATCCAGTCTCCCCTTTCTTCTTCGACCCAAACCTTAAAACGTCTACCTTCTTCCACTAATGTTACCACTTCTTCTATTCGTTTCACCAAATCTGTCAAGACGCACACACAATCTGAGGCTAACAGGTTGTCCTCCGGTTGCCGTTGCGAAGCGTGGATGACCCCCCAAAACATCTACCAACCGAATTGTACGTCTCGTTACCGGACAGATGAATGGGTACCCCATGAATGTTCAACCATGCTATCCTCTCAAATGCAGCTGATTGGCCTTTCCAAATTTCCACATTGGCGAACCACCCGAAACCTAGCGCCTCTGATCTGAAACTACCAGCCTCCATATTCGACTTAAAAACCATCATAACGGATAGACCACCAAGGTATTTGATAACCGCATCTCCGTAGTTAGCTTCTTTTAGTAGAATATCCAGTTTTCTAATTGCCCACAGGTCCTTTGTTTTACCGATAACCGCTCTCCCATGTAGTTCTATATAAGCTTTGGCAAACTTCGAAACCAATACTTCTTTGGAAGAAGAAAACGAAACATGTTTGGCTGACAAAATACTGGCATAAGAATTGTTGCCGGAGGCGAAGGATTTGAAACTTGCTCCCTATTCCTTGAATAATTTGTGTCCGTCACCAAATTACGCTTGCGCCTTACCCTTCACATTCGTCTTCTCCCTTCCTTCTTCGTTCTCCATGGCAAATTTAGCGATGTTAACAAACAATCTATAATTGCCCATCCACATGTTTTGCATTGATTTTTCCAATTCCGACGCATTATTCACCTCTTTAAAACTGACGAAACCAAACCGATAGCCATTTTTATCTCTTTTCCTTGCCACATATACTCCTTCAATCGCTCCATACCTACATAACGTCTCTTCAATATCCTTTAAGCTGCACCTCTCCGGTAGGCTTGCCATGTAAAACTTCGAAACTCCTTTCGTCCCATTCTCCTTCCGGTAAGCAGCGTCTGTTCTTTGTCTATAATTCGCCTACGTATCACAACTTATTTGAAGAGAATATATCTCTAATTAATTTGGAGATATCTCTCAAGGAGGATGTCTTTTACCGGTAAGAGGTATCTGATTGCAATTCATCAAGATAATTTCCTATCTCTAAGGGGAAAACCCTAGTTTTTTATCTACCTAAATTCTTTTGCACTCTAGTAACCGTAACTTTTATTCTCTCACATTCCTTACCGATACTATTCTCACGTAGAGAGAGATTACAGGGAGAACCCTCTTCGTGTGACGAGACTAGCGGTGTCATGTTTTGCAAAAGTTTGATCTCAGTATTTATACCCAAGGAGGTTTTGTTGAAGTCAAATGCGTTTTAAGAACCCTTATTCAGGCATTTGTTTCTTCATTATTGGCTCAATTTGTTCTTTCAAACACGACATTTACAACTTACAAGAAAAGCGCAAGCACAATAGCATAATTGTTGAAAATTTTACTAAATCTAGAAAACTTTTGGTTTATCGCGTCTGCTACTAACCCAACAATGAGATAAGTGTTAGTTATCCCTAAGGTAGTGTTTATATCACATAATTGGAAACACTAAAATCACTAGGCCCTATTTGCTTTGATTAATTACGATTTTGTTTAACTACCAACAAGAAACTTTAGCGTTTAGTTGGAAAATGTTTTATCCATACCAACTCGTATCATTCATTGATAGAAAACTTCATGAATTATGCATTGTAGACCTTTGAAAGGCTTAATTGGAAGAAAAAGTTCTAATTAACATCATGATGTGCTTAACCACATGCTTTAAGTGTTTCCACATGCCAATTTTCGTTCATGTTTACTTTTTTGCTCATTGCTTTGGTGGTTCACCCACGAATAATTTGTCAATTTTACACTCTATACGTGAAACCAACAAGATTATGGCAAAATGAACAAGGCCATATGCTTAGTGACTTCACACTTTGAGCGCTTTTGATCATGCGTTTGTCCATCACTTGACACCATTTTAAATGCACTCGAACTTGTCTGAGTTGGAAACAATGTGATGTGATATTAGAGTCCAACTACTTTCTTCTTCATCCCTACTTAAAGAAAACGAAATTGGTCAAAAGTTCCGAAAATCCAACACAACCAAACATAAAGAGATAATCAAGTTTAATAAGCAACTTTTAATACATGATATGATGTACATGTTATTATACATTTTTGTTAGTAGGGCAGGCCATATGACAACATAGTGGGGAGGGAGGACAAGACTAAATTGAGGGGTTGATGGGTGGGTGATCATCTAATAATTGATTGTTTGAATGAGAGCATGAATGGAGTGTTTTATGTACCCTACCACACCAACAATAAAATGGACCATCCATGAGAAAACCCACATTAAACTTCCATTAATATATCAAATATTGTCGGTTTACCTTTGATATCAAGTAAAATATCATAGATAGGCAAGACAGTTATTCTTTAATTCCGAGCAAGGATATGTGCCAAAAGCATGTAGAGAATGTATGAACTGATGGAATGAAAGAAAGGTTAATATTGAAATTAATTGCCAACATATATAGCTTTAAGTTATTTAGAATCGAATCTGTACTATGGGTAGTGGTAAGTATAGGTTGGTTTAGTTCGGTAATTTAGAGTCAAAATCGGTACTTATATATAACCATTCAGTATTGGTTATCCAGATCGATTATTTAGGCTGTTGGGAAATATTATTCGTTTAATTCAGTTTTCAAATGGTTCTAGATGTGAGGGGCTGTTTGGCAACTTCTAAACGAGTAAGTGCTGAACCAGCAAGAGGTTGAACCATGAAATGCTGAACCAGTAGAGGTCTGAACCATTAAGAGCCAGTATAATTCTTAACCTTTCAGAAGCAAATGTTTGACCAATTCACACAAGAGGTCTTAACCATTTAGACTAAGTATAATACTTAACCATTCAGAGACAAATGTCCGAATCATTCAGAGACCAGCTCGCGAAACAAACAATCTAAACCATTAAGTGCCGAACCAGTAAAAGAATCTGAATCACTAAGAGCCTCATTAAGAGCTAAACAAACAACTCCTCCAGTGAATTCAAACTCGTTTTATAATAAACAATTTAAATCAAGTTTTATGTCAAGTAAAAAACATGTTATTATTTTACAAAGTAATATATATATTGTTATGTAAATAACTAAAAAATAGTATAAAGGGTTGGTATAATGTTGGTTCTCTTCGGTTCAATGATTTCAGATACTTGTACATAGATAACACAAATACAAATAACCGAAGCAACATTGTCTCAATGATTCGTTATTTTCGGTTATTAAGTTTTCTACTCACCTTTGATCAAAGTTTCCTATATGTGGTTTTCGAAGCAATCTTCAAGGTTAAAGGAATAGTTCGGTTCCATGAAGAGGAACACATTTTTCATACATAAATAATAGAGAATTAATCTTTCATTATCGTTCAATATATGTATAGAATATGAATAATACATAAAAAAAGGTTTGTAGGCTGTACATTTACACTTCATGAGATATTTATTCATCATGTTAGTATCTATCTATAGGCTTGTTGTTTTCTTGTTAGAACCTCGTAAAAGACACCATTAAAACCCATCCACCTATTTTTTACTAATAATATAAATCCATCACAACCTCAAAATCGTAGGCCAAACGCAAAGCCAACTCCACCACCCCTTTATTTTTCTCTTTCTTCGTATATTTTTATAGCAAAAACCGTCGGCGCACAGCAGCAACCACTTTGAAACACTCTTCAACAACGTGCATCTATATATGAAGACCACCATTGAAGAGTGTTTTGTAGGCTTTCAAATGAGCAGATCCAAGACCCCTCAATTTCTACCTTCATTCTTTAATGATCATCATGTGTTTTTAACTTGAATCCAACGGCTATGGTTTCTTAGTATGATACAACATGTGATCAGAAGGTAGAAGAAAACTCTCTCTTGTAGCTCAATATGCCTTCATAGGTTTTCTTAACAGGCAGACAGGTGGAGCCAGGCAATTAATTAACCATTTTTTTTTTGTTTTTGGTTTTGTTTTGAATCTTTAAATATAAAGATATATACTTTCTTGATGTTTTTGCTGAGGTAGAAAACAAGAAATACATATGTATGTATGTATAGACATGTTAATGATTTTATGTATGGTGAACAAGAAGATTAATCTAACATGTGAGATCTTCTCTATTTTGTCTTGATTTTATAAACTTTTGAATGTCTTAGAATTAAGGTTTGTGTGTTCAGTCTGGAGTTCTTTTCTCTAATGGCTTTCTCTTTTGGAATTATAAATGATGAAGGGCTTTGATTAGAAGCACAAGTGTTTTGTCAACTTTCTTGAACCATCATTACATTACCTTTATTCATAAAAGGAAAATATTAACCAGGAGGTAGAGTATTTGCAACAAAGAGAAAATTTTAACTTGGCTAAGGTAAAGGATTTACCATAAAAACTAGATTAAGTTGATGTATAAGGAAATGAGAACTCAATACAGTTCCACAACTGCATCAACTACAAATATCAAACTTGTTAGCGCAAGCTGTCCGCTATCTAATCCTGTTAGTTAGCAACATATTGAGGGTTTTTAAGTTCTACTCATCGACGTTTTTGGAGGAGAAGTCTTCAAGTCCTGTGTAGTATTCGATTCCGAAATCTCTCCAAACTGTTTCACATTTGATTTTTTATAAATTATTTTGTGAATCCACTGGCAACGACATTTGCGAAAAGTGTTCTTCACTTTCACTCATTGGAAAAGATTCCTAAAGGTGGTAACTCTTCTTTTATGTCTCTTATTTCTAAAGTTAAAGATTTGGTAGCTTTGTCATTGTCAGAATACTATTCAAAATTTCTATTAAGGTGCACTTATAAGATTATCGTACGTTATGTTCTTACCAAAAAGACTCAAAAGATTATTTTTATGAAATGCACAACTTATATGCATATAGAAGAGGTATATTATTGATGGTTCCTAGCTTAATAGTTGATGAAACCCTTTCTTGGGAATTTCACAAAAGATTATAATGTTGTTTTGAATCGATTTTTCAACATTTTTTTATTAGATCAATTAGGGTTCCTTGATTGTGTTTTAGAGCAAATGGGTTTTCGTTTAGTTTTTTTCCATCAATTAGGGTTTGAAATTGGCTTATTTCAGTTAAACAAATTCTTTATACAACTCTTGGAGACTTACTTAAGTTAAATTCGTGTTGGAGACTTTGAAAAATCGTTTCCTTTTTTTTTTCCTCCTTATAATTGTCCAAGGGGGTGTTTGGGATTTTGCTTATTTTAGCCAACTTATTACTTATAGACTTTTGAAAAGTTAAATGGTGTTTTGTAGTATGAGTGTATGTGATGAGAAAAGTTAATTATAAGAAGTTTTGAAAAGCGTCTCCATTGTGACTTATTAACTTTTTGAAAAGCAATAAAGAAATTTCATAAGCAATCAGAAACAACCCCTAAATCGATATTTTTTTACGCTTAAGAACAAAGTCAAAGGATGTTATATTGGGATGCGGCGGGGAAACTGAAAAGTTCAGTAAACCAATGGAGCAATGTGTTTGATTGCAAAAGGGTTAGCGATTTAGGGATTTAATATATATAAAGCTCATAAATACTTAAAACATTCAGAGCTAAATAGTAAATACTATACGGGGGGTAGGGGCTCCCCGTGATCAGCCCTCACCACGCTTGATCGCAAAAAAAAACAGCGTCGCCAACCCAATATATCACGCGTCAAACCCACAACGCGTGAACTTTTTTAACGCGTTAAACTTTCAAAAATTCGACCGTTGTTTGGTGTTTGACCGTTGAATTGTACCGTTATTAATAATAAGAAAACCTTAAGCAATCTATATATATTTCACACTTTTATACCATTTCACCCACATCAAAACATAAACATATATCACACATTCTACATATTTCATAAATGGATTTTCCTACGGATTCGACGTTTCCGATGTAGAGCGATAGCGATAGCCAAACGTCTTCCGACAATGAGACGCTTGAATTTTTCGAGACTGTGTATAACGCACTTGAAGCAGGTTCGAGCCGCCCAAAGAAGAAAATGGTGGATCGTGATCGTATACATGCCAACGAAGTGTTAATGAACGATTATTTTGTGGAGAATACGGTCTACAATGCCGAAACGTTTAGAGATCGGTTTCGTTTACTAGAAGATTTATTTTTAAAGATTGTTGGAGACATCGAAGCAACTGAAGAATGGTTTCAAGAACGTAACGACGGGAGGGGCAAAAGAAGTTTCACGCCGATACAAAAATGCACATCCGACATTCGTCAACTAGCGACAGGTAACCCTCCCGATCAATTTGATGAATACTTAGCTATGTCGGACATAACTTCACCTGAATGTCTGCATTTTTTTGTAACGCGATCATTAAATTGTATGGTAAAGAGATTTTACGTAAACCGACGAGACACGACATCTCACGTATTTACGCCGCACATGAGGCTAGATGACATTTTCCAAGGATGCTCGGTAGTATCAATTGTACACATATCGAATGGAGAAATTTTCCAAGAGAGTTGTGAAGGGCGTATGTTAGGGGTGACGTCAAAAGGCCAACCATCATACTTGAAGCGGTGACGTCGAATGATTTATGGTTTTGGCATTCATATTTTGGTGTTCCAGGTTCAAAAAATGACATCAATGTTTTGCACACGTCGCCGTTGTTTCAAACCGTAACGGATGGTACCGCACCCTTCTATCCATTCTATGTTAACGGAAGATATTACAGTCGAGGTTTTCTTCTTGTGGATGGTATCTACCCATCATGATCTGTTTTTGTGAAAGCTCTTTCATTTCCTGTCGAGGCTAAAGAAAAGGTGTTCAAAAGGTTGCAAGAATCGGCAAGAAAAGATGTTGAGAGGGCTTTTGGTGTTTTAAAGGGTAAATGGGGCATACTAAACCACTCGGTTTGTGCGATGAATAAGAAAACAATACATAACATAGTATATGCATGTATCATATTGAACAATATACTAATCAAAGAAGACGAACGTGCAATATCTCCAGATTGGGTGCCGGATCCTCCTACACAAGTTCCCGTTCCCGAAAATATCCAACAAGACTTGCGTGATGATGAAATTCACTTTCGGTTGAGATACGATTTAATTGAACTTGTAGGTTCTTTAGGTATGGAATTTCCTGATTCGGACGAGGAGTAGATTTTCTTTATGTATGTTTTTATTTTTATTGTAGTCTAAAATATTTCTAGAAATATCATTTTTAATTTAAATGAAATTTAAAATTTAAAATTTTATTGTTAATTTATAATTTAAAAAGAAAAAAAATAGGTTGTGAGTGATGGAATTCCATCACAAGTGATGGACATTTCCACTAAAATCCATCACTAGTGATGGAATAATGCTTGATGACATGACGAAACTTGATTGGAAGTTGTGAGTGATGAGTGATAGACGCCCCTACCCCCCTAATGGATTAACTTTATAAAAAGTACTAATAAAGTTCATCAAATATTGTTTACAAAAACATTTGTAAACTAGGTGTAAGTTACTCCTAAAACATGATCCAGATATAGTTGAATGATTAAATATAGAGAAAAATGTTAGGATAGTCACTGTGTTTTAATGAAATTTCATCTATAATTCCCATTTTTCTAAAAATACAGCTTTGATCCTCGCCTTTTGCATACTCGTTTATCGAATAGTACCGAACGTGAATGAGGGTTAGTTTTTTCTGTTAAGTTGTTGTGAATCGACTAAAACCCCTTACTAATAAAAAAATTAATAAAAATGTTGTTGATTATCTGTTTAACTATCTAATATTAAAAGAAAGTGGGCCTGAATTTTTTATCGCCTACCCACCCCTCTTCCCCGAAAAATTGTCATAAATAGGGGGTCTCAACATGGAAAGAGTGCTTATAGGTGGTCTTGGAAAAGTCTTTCAACTCTAGGTAGTTCACTGTTTGAAACAACAAACTTATACATTACTTTTGAAAAAGTTCTGGCATAATTCAGATTGCAGGAAAGATCATGCAAGTTCGCTGTTTGAAGTAGAAACTTCTGGAAGTTTGTTGTTTGAAACAAACAACTTCAATAAGTTTGTTGTTTGAATTACATATCTTTATAAGAGCGCTGTTTGATTTACATAACTAATTATAGTTCAATGTTTAATTTACAGATGTTAAATAAGTTTGCTATTTGAATTACATATCTTATTATAGTTCGCTGTTTGATTTACATAACTTAAATAAATTTGCTGTTTGAATTACATGTACAAGTTTCTGGAAGTTTGTTGTTTGAAACAAACAACTTCAATAAGTTTACTGTTTCTGTAAATCAAACAGCGACCTATAACAAATTATGTAAATTAAACAGCGATCATATAAAGATATGTAAATCAAACAGCAAACTTATTTAACATATGTAAATCAAACGGCGAACTATAATAAGTTACGTAAATCAAACAGCGATCTTATATAGATATGTAATTCAAACAACAAACTTATTGAAGTTGTTTGTTTCAAACAGCAAACTTTCAGAAGTTTTCTACTTCAAACAGCGAACTTCCAATAGTTTTCTACTTCAAACAGCAAACTTGCATGATTTTCCCTGCAATCTGAATTATGCCAGAACTTTTTCAGAAGTAATGTATAAGTTTATTGTTTCAAACAACGAACTACCTAGAGTTGAAAGACTTTTCCAAGGCCACGTATAAACACTCTTTCCATGTTGAGACCCCTTATTTATGCAAATTTTTGTTGAGACCCCCTACTTATGCAAAATTTTCCTCTTCCCCCTTCTCTCTTTCTCCTTCTTGTCTACAACCAAAATCACCATTCCACCACCACCATAACATCTCCACACCACCATAACATCTCCACAAAACCAGATCACAGCACCACCACCAACTCACCCCGTCATCGTACCGTCGCCACCACCTCACCCCGCCATAGCCGGAAAAAGGAACTGCCAAACCACTGCCACTTCATTACCCCAACCTACCCCCACCCATCCACACCCTCACCATTTGTTATTTTATTTTTTAATACTAAAACCTAAATCAACCCACACCTTTACCCACCATTGCAGGAATTAAACCTGGCACCACTCATCGGAATCACGACCTGACACCACTCGCGGAATGACGACCTAACATCCATCACCGGAATAATGACCTGGCACCACTCACTTAGAATCACGGCCTGTTCAGATTTGCAGGTTTGGAGGTTATGGTTTGGTCTCCTCACTTTTCCGACAACCCAGGGGTGGTGTCCTAAAACATGGGTGCATAGTTTTGACGATGTTGTTACGATGATTTGCAGGTTAGAACCCCTGCAAGTAATTTGTAAACATTAGGGGTGACAATGGGACGAGTTTAGGTAATCCCAATCCCAACCTCAACTCCAAACTCGGTTAGATAAGTTTATCCCAAACCCATCGGGTGTCTATCTGGTAAATATCCATTGGGTATCGGGTAAACCCGTTAATTTAAAAAAAAATGCCCGTTGGGTATACACTGTCTATACATGCAGGGTAACTATTTGATAATTAATAATAAATTACATTTAGCATTATCATCATAAAAATACATCAAATAACTATAATATATATAAAATAAAATACCAAAATGTAAATAAAAAATATTTAAATGCATAGATGATTTAAATAGTGTATGCCAAATTTAGGCGATTGTTAGCACAAGATAACAAAATTATAAATCTGGATGTTCCATAATGGATACACCAAAAGATTACAAAAAGAAAGTGTATGAAATTTGGTGACTTTTCACTTGCATTAATAAAAAAGAAAACCCGATCGCACCCCTTGAAAATATGGTTAAACCCCTCACCGCACCCCTAGAAAAGAATTTCTATGTCCACCACTGCCTACATCATGTATTCTCTCACCTTCATCATTCAACATAGATAAAAAAAATCATCATTCTTCTTTTTTGCATGTATAATAATAGGCTTTCGGTTAACAACTACGGTATGAAGATCAATCACAATAAACACAAGAAATAGCGATAGAAAAACAGTGACCAAATCTTATTTATCCAACCCAAAAAAGTACCCCCCCCCCCTAAATACCCAAGGATCTTACAAACTGTAAGATCAACAACAACCACAAGATACAATGAATATCCTAATGATCATCCACTGATGATCATCAATACCAGGAGTACAATCTCTCTAACACAGATGAGAAATAACAAGACTGATCTGAACAGATCTAACAAACCCTAAAAATACAGAAATCAGAGAGAGTGTGCGTAAAAGTGAAAGGGGAGAATGAATGAAATCTCCAGAAACAATTCTTTTATATCAAGCCCCTCAAATGTTACACTCTGGTCTAAAACTTTTGCTCATGATGATCGCAGTCCCCAGAATGTTACACTTTGACCTTTAGGCTTTCCACCTTCCAACAACCTGTTATAACAACTTTAACAAACTCATAACAACTAGGTTGGGCCCAATGATAAACCAATAGTCAATCACACAAATAGGCCCACGTGTAATAAGCCCAACCATGAATAACTAACATAAATAACAATAAGCCCAATATGAATGATATAGTATTATTTTAACATCCCCCCTTCATTCATATGGCTTAAACAAGTCCACAAGCCCTAGTTTTTCACAAAGATCTCATGTTGACTTACACTAAGTCCTTTAGTGAAACCATCAGCCAGTTGACTTTCTGTGTCAACCTTCTTTGTTTGTATAAAGGCAGAAGCAACATTCTCTCTAAGGAAATATAAATCTATTTCAAAATGTTTTGTTCTTTCATGAAAAACTGGATTAGCTACTATTGATATAGCAGCACTGCTATCACAAAATAGCTTTATAGGCAATTTTCAACAAACATTTAACTCACTAAGCACATTAACAACCTAAGCAAGCTCACAGGTGGCTGAACACATTGCTTTATACTTAGGCTCCCATGTAGACCTGGAAACAATACTCTGTTTCGTACTTTCTAGGATATCAAATCATTACCCAAGAAAATGCAGAAATCAGTGACAGACTTCCTAGTAACAAGACATTTAGCCCAGTCTGAATCAGTAAAGCAAATTAAGTCAAAATTACTACTTCTTTTAAACATAAGACCTTTACCTGGACTTGACTTAAGATATCTTAGTAATCTTAATGCCACTTTAAGATGTGAAATAAAAGGCTTATGCATAATTTGGCTCAAATACTGGACAACATAACAAATATCAGGTCGAGTAGAGACAGATAAATCATTTTCCAATAAACTTTTGATAATTAGTAATATCCATAACCTCTTCGTTTTCACCACTAGTTTTGCTATTGACAACATGACTTAACTCTATTGGTGTATTCACAGGTTTACACCCAAGATATCCAAACTCAGACAATAGTTCTAGGCAATATTTTCGTTGGTTTAGACACACACCAGTTTTATCATAAACAACCTCTAAACACAGAAAATATTTAAGAACACCCAAGTCCTTAATTTGAAAACTGTTACTAAGAAGACCTTTTATTTTTTCAGTTTCTACATCATTATTTCCTGTAATAACAATGTCATCAACATACACAAGCAAAACAACAATCACATAATCATTATTCATAATATACAAGGAATGATCACAGCGACTTTGAACAAACCCTACACTAACACATCAGTCAATTTTTCATTCCACTTTCTAGGAACCTGTTTTAATCCATACAAAGACTTGATCAATTTACACACCTTAGTATTATTTTAGAGTAATAACCCCCAGGAAGAGACATGTAAACATTTTCAAATATAGAACCATATAAGAAAGAATTGTTTATATCAAGTTGATACAAAGTCCACCCATTTTGTACAGCTAGACTCAAAATACACCTAACAGTAACCATTTTCACCACTAGTGAAAATGTTTCTCTAAAATCCAAACCTTCCCTTTGATTATACCCTTTAGCAACCAATCTAGCTTTTTATCTCTATATCTCACCATTAGCTTTGTATTTAACCTAATATATCCACTTACACCCTATAGGTTTTCTATCAGTAGGCAAATCTACAAGTTCCCAAGTTTATGACGTAGCCAAGCTTCCATTTCTAAGTTCATTACTTCGACCCACTTAGGGTCTTTTGAAGCTTCACTATAGCTACTAGGTTTGACAGATTTATTCAAACTACTAATAAAACAAACATTATCGGCAGATAAACATGCATAACTAATAACTTTACTTATGCCATGCTTCACACTACTGTTAAGCACATAATCTTGAAATTTTTTGGGAGCAGAAATATTCCTAGAAGATCTTCTAAGACCTACTAGGTTTCCCTCAGATGGGTTGACCTCAACATCTAACACAACAGTGTCCTCTGTCTTACCAGACTCCTCCCTATCACTACTTTCTTCACTAGACTCTAAGTTATGACCTAAGTCAATTGGTCTAGGAGTGCCAGATGTAAAAGGAACTGGCTGCTGATCATCACTTTCATTGACTGTGTCATCAGATCCAGTTGTACCCTCTTCATCATCGGGAATAGAAGAAGCTTCAGGTGTATTTGCCTCATATTGATCAAAAATATTTAACAGATTTAAGTTTTTATCAAAAACCACATTATCATTAATCAGTTTAGATTTAAAAGGGTATAGATGTTCATAGAACTTAACATCTCTTGAAAGTAAAACTTTTTTCTCATCTAAAATCCAAAGTTTATACCTTTTTTTCACATTTAAATAACCTATCAAAACACACTTATCAGCATGATAAGCAAATTTGTCAGGTTCATTTAACACAGTACTAAAATAGAGACACCCAAAGTTTCTCAGATGGGCTAAGGAGGGTTTAAAGCAGAAAATAAGTTCATACGGACTCTTTCCAACTAACACTGAAGATGGCAACCTGATAATAATATAAACTACAGTTAGCACACAATCACTACAAAACCTCAGTGGTAGACTACCTTGGAACATCAAAGTTCTGGCTATGTTTAAAAGATGCCTATGTTTCCGCTCAACAACCCCATTTTGTTGTGGGGTATATGAGCAGGAAGTTTGATGAACGATACCTTTCATTTTACAAAACATATTCATTTGATTATTCATAAATTCAGTACCTTTGTCACTTCTAAACACTGTAGGAACGTGTTTGGATCGATTCTAATGTTTTTGAATGTACAATTGATTGTTATGATCTTGTATCTTGTGCGGAATCCAAGTACGAGAGTGGATTGAACAAGAACAAGCTAATTATAATCAGTTTCTATTGATTGTATGAAATTACAAAACCACGAAACCACTTTGACAGAGTTTCCCCTCTCTAGCCAAAGATGTGTAAATGATAAGATAACAAGACCCCTATATATAGCCTATATCCATCCGCACAACTCTAATCACGAACCCACATGTATGTGCGGATCAACATTTGGTGCGGATCAAATAGCACAGGTTCGTGCGGACCTACTTAGGCGCACATCCGTGCGGATCTAGCCTACACCCTAATATGTTTTCTATTACCAACCAAGACTTGTCTTAGTCTATAAGCTACGATCTGATATATTTGACACTGAATCACGTGATTGACAGAAGCAATAGACATAGTGCATTCACAGACTCCCCCTTGGATATTGATGCAGTCAATCTCGTAGCTAATATTCAACGTCACCGAGTCTTCAAAAGTCTTTGACACTTCAGAATCACAGACTCCCTTTTTCATCTTGATTCATCAGCTCCCCCTTTCATTAGACTCCCTGTCTTCAAACTCCCCCTTGCTTTGAGTTTTAGGATTTATACCTGGCTCTCTGAAGATCTGTTCAGTTGACAATTAAAAACACTTGCAAAAATTGCTTTCAATTTCAGAATAAAAAACCTGGCTCTCTCTAAACATTATTTGAAAATTAAAACTTTTTTGAGATTTCTAGGATAAAAAACCTAGCTTTCTACAAGATTCATTTGACAATTAAATCTTCCAATATTGTTATCTGGCTCTAAACACAAATATTTTGACATTAAAACCAATACTTGTGAATTCATGATCAGAACCTGATTCAGCTCCCCATATCAAATAACTTTATATTTGACTTTAAAGCATCCAACTTCACAAACCCTCACAGATGATCAAGTTCAATTTAATGATCTTGATTTATCTGATTATCAACCAAGTTCAAATTAAGAACCTTGGAGTCAATTACAAACTGGTTTTGATTTTTCATTAAAAACCTCAAGTTTCAAATTAATGAATTTGTTATTTTCTGAGACATGTTCAGCATACTACGATTTTGAAACTCAGCTTTCCAACATCGGTTGTCGAAAGATAAAGTGAATCAAAATCTTTTTGGATTTTACAAAATTTATGCTAAAACACTCCTAAAATCTTTTTGTGATTTTAACTGAAATGAAATGCAATAACGAAATATTTACAGACATATTTTTGTTGAGTTTGCATCAGAGGATCATATCAGTTTATGACAAATCACTAGCATCGTTGATCTATATAACCCTTTAAGTTTTAAACGATTCACTTAGATTGTCAGTATACTGATCCACTTAAATTCTCACACAAACTTCAATTGATTCAAGATACGAGATTAGTGTTTTAATGAACTTATCTTAATCGAGTGTTCCACCTCAGAATATACTCGCATATCAAGATTCCTTAGATTCAGTCTTACAGGTGAGTATACCTAATTGATATCTATCTCTGGTTAGTGCGAGGCCTTGAGAGCTCAGGTTAGAAATTATGCTCAGACAAAGAGATGAAGGCTCGACTTAAGGTGTGTTCCACTTAGGAATCTTCTTTACAATTGCACTTGATATATATCTTTCGATGTTTTCTCAATTTTTATGCAGAGGGAAACTTTTAAGCCAAAAGCATTATACGAGGTCTAAGCCATTGCTGACGCAAAATCAGAAGACCAAGTATAATACCCTAGATATCAATAAGTATAAAGACCTAATATCTCAGAATCAGGCAATTCAAACGAAATTTCGGAGTACTAAGTCCATATATCCAAGAGATGTTCCCCACAAGATAAGAAAGTTATTGATTTAGGTTTATATCTCAAAATCAATTTACTACTTGTGTAAAAACCTACTGGCACATCATCAGTGAGACCGTTTATCACTTTTTAACATTCCATTTCTTTATCATGCTGTGACTATCTTACTGATATACTATCATTTCCTCTTTTTACACAAAACTCTTTTGAATTTTTCATGTTTTTGACCTTTTTCAAATTTTCAAATGTTTTTGAATTTTCAATATTTTTTACTCCCCCTAAAATCCAAAACATTTTAAAGGAAATTTGACAAACCGATGTAGACAGCTTCATCTGGCCATCCATTTTCTACTTCACATTCTCTGTTTAGTACACACACCCCCATGATTCACAAAAAACACTTGATATTTTGAATCCGTTTTTCAAACTTGGTTTATCATGTTTTGTTTGTTCAGTTGTGAGGGTTTCGGCATATTCCTTTATCATTTTCAATATTTTATAATTTTGACAATTTAGCTAAAACATTTTTTGCTTTTATGTTTTTCTATTTTTATTTTACTTATTTATTATTATTATTAACCAACACTTCCTGTTTTTCAATCACAGGAATCCTCCTCCTGTGCCAGGCTGCTCCATTGATCTTGTTGAACGTCGGATGATTTCTGGAACACCTGCACATGTAATCAACTCAATTACTTGAATAAAGTAACCCAGGTCTGTTTGACCTTGGGTATTTTGACACAATACGAATCATTCAATTTCGGAAAATTTTGTCGTTTTTCACAAACACTTTTTCATTCTTGACATCAATCTTCTTGATTGACTCGATTTTCCTATTTTCATCAATAGAAGTACTTTGTTTCTTTACCACCCAAATTTGTCCTTTTAAAACATTCTTTTTATAAAATCCTGAATCATTTTGAATGTTTTGCTTTGACAAATCAATCTTTGGTTTCCAAATTTGTTTTGGGTTTGTTAAATCAACCTTTTGTTTCCAAATCTATTTTGGCTCAAATTTTGGTGACTTCTGTTTTACAACTGCTGATTTCTTTTTGTATTTCTCAACATTAACAGGCTTCAGATTTGGACATTTGCGACCAACGTGCCCAATTTGTTGACATTTAAAACATGTTTTCTTCGAAACATCTTTAGCCTGTTGTTGTTTCTTCTTCTGAGCATAGAATTCGTCATTAGTCTTTTGACTAAATCAGAGTTCTTCTCTTCTTCAGAACTTGTTAAGTAAACAAAGTTCATTTTTTCCTGAAATTTTGTCTTTTCAAACCTTTTCTTTTGATTTTGTTTCTTTTTATAACCCAACCCAGCCTTTGTGGTTTTCTTGTTATAACTTGGTTTGTTATAAAAAGTTTTCTTGCTTGCTTTACCAGCAAAATTTTACAATTTTAGATTTCTCGATTTCTAACAGTTTAAACACTTTTTCAATCTTTTCCGCAATCACATTTTGAATCGGAACCTCAACATCTGAGAATAATTTGTCTGATCTAACCATATAATATACCAGTCTTATTGAATCATCATTCGTGTTTGTCTCAGATTTTGAATTCTTCAAATTATTTTTATGAAAACTTTCCTCATCTTCAACTTGTGATTCGAAATTATCATTTTTGGTAGATTCATTTCCATCTTTCAAGATGTTTTCAACAACCTTACTTACCACCTCTGAATCACCAACATCATTAGATTTGGAGTAAGTGACATCAATGTTTTCAGGCAATTGATCAACTATGTTTATTGTTTTTGCCACCTTCTCATCATCATAGAAAGGATAATTTTTCTCTAATGGTGGTGAACTTGATGATATTTTGATCCAATTCCCTTTTTTTTTTTTTTTCAGAATCATTATCATCTGGTGTGATGTTGAAAATGCATTCAAGAATGTACGAATAAGCATGATAACTTTGAAGTTTATTATTTTTATTTTTCTTTTCCTTTTCAGCCAATTCACGTTTTAGCTTAGCAACTTCATCAATATATTGATTTAAAACCAATTGTTTTCCTTTATATTTGGCTTCAAGAAATTTTGCCGTTTCAGAATATTTTGAAACTTTTCCTTCAAGACGTTGAACTTGACTTTTCAAGGTTTCATATGCTTCTTTTATTTTATGATATGTAAATTTCATCCCATCATATTCTCTTTGCAACTCTCGAATGATATTATCTTTTGTTAAAGATTCATTGCAGTTTGCTGAACACTTTTGCTTTAAAATTTCATTTTCTTTTTCAAAATCGTTACATTTTTGTGTCAGCTCCTCTATTGCTTGTTTCAAAATCTTTTCTTTCTCAAACATTTCTTTACATTTTTCTTTGAAAACATTCTCAATTTTAGTAAATTCAAAGTTTCTGGATCTTAAGTTTTCATCCTTCTCAGTACAGGCACTGCATGTTTCCATGCATTTCATGTACTGCACTTCATTTTTATTATCAGATGTGTCACCAATTTCATCATTATTACTTATTGAATTAACCTTGTTTAACGACTCAGTAGATTCAGTTTGAGTTTTTACCTCTGTTTGATCTGCCATCTTTGTTTTGTTGGTCGTCTTCTATAACACCTCGTAAAATCACGTCCAATGATGTGTTGACACGTGTACTAAACTCTAATGAAGTCAAACGTTGACTATGAAGGATTAATTTTGTGAAAAATCTAAAACTTTGAATGCGAAAGGACTAAAAGTGTTAACATGCTTAAACTAAGCCTCTGAATAACAATACACGGTATTCATAATTAGAATTAAGCCACTCATTGGTCGAGAGGAGCCGTTTGCATAATTATTTGAAAGTTGCGCGTCGAAGGGTCAAAAGCGTCAACATGTTAATTCTTACCTCTAAGTGACCTTTTAACGAACCCGAGGTATTATGAAGTGCAATTATATTCTTGAGAATGCTTAATATGGATTGCACAGGGCTTTGATTTTAAGTTCAGGTAAATACTTTTAACTTATTTTCCCTTATATGGGCTTAGGATACGATAAATTATTACCACTTGGTCGGGTGTGGAATATTTAATTGATTAGTGGTTAAATCATTGACATAACCCGTTTTAATCTATGTTGCTTGATATATAAACATTTGGGGGTTAACGTGTGACAACTGTGTTCTGTAATCATCGTATAATGTAAAACAATGTTGATTATCAATAAAACAATGTGCCTTGGTGTTATTATATGTGTTATTGTGTGTGATGATTTTACAATTTGATTCGATTCCGATTTCAAGCTTTAAATCGCTTTCTAGAAGGTTATACGCAAACTGGTGCATAAACGCAATCAGTTTAACGCGACGTACACTCCGGAACTGTGACGTAAGCCAAACATACCCTAAATATCCTTTACATAACTTAGAAATAAGTCTCGAAGGATTCGGTATGGCAAAAACATGTTTATTTGAACTAAAGAACTAATTACGACAAAACTGCGAAACGAACGTTGGTGACCGCCCGGATAATATTTAAATCCTAAAGATATTTTTTTATGATTAAAATTTTATTTTTAATCAGGTTTGTATTGAATAATAAATTAAAACGCTTAAAAACGTTATTTTTCAAGTTTAAGCGCGTACCGCGTGTTTCTGCGCGACACAGTGCTTCTACTGCAAAACGCAGACAACGCAGCCAGTCTTGGCAACTGAAATTTATTTCAGTAATATTTTGGCGAGTTTATTTTTATAGAATAATAAAAATAACTTAGAACGCCATAAACCGGGATTTAAACGCTAGATAAAATACCCGGTATCTAGTTAAACACCTACTTTTATTTATTTACCAAACAAACTTACACTTAACCCCCCCCCATATGAGATCCACGGTTACAATATATTGGTGACCCCACCACAATATTTTCAAGATCTTGCAAAAATCCTTTCATGATATTTCTTGAATTCAATTAGATATTGTGATATTATGGAGATTCATTTTAGATCTTGTCCTACATATATCAGCATCTTCACGATCTAAACTCAATCTTTCTTCCTCTCTCTCCTCCCATAACCGTCCACCCTCTCACTCTCTCTCACCATATTCAAACCTTCAAGCTTTGTTCTTCAAGATTCAACACCATTTCTAGCAAACTTCAAGTTAGTGTGAAGATCTAAAGGTGTTTCCAAGGTGCTTTCAAGTGATCTCAAGCTTCCTATCATCAAAATCTCATCCCCCAACCTACTTGAATCTTGAAGGTATAACATTTATGTTTAAATCATACTTTTGATTCTTGGTTGTTCTTGATGATTTGAAGTTTCTCTTGAATCTTGGAATTTTCACTAAACTTGAAACCTAAAATGAAATGGGTCTTGATACAAGTAATAAAAAAATGGTGGTGTATATATATGTATATAACCGTACATATATACGTGTGTATACGAGGTTTTTTTTTTTTTTTTTTTTTTTTTTTTTTTGAGTTTGAGTTTGGTTCTTGATAAGTACATGTTTATGTTGTTGCTTGTTCTTGAATAATAGTCAAAATGCAAGTGGTTGATGATCTATGTATAATATGATAAATGACCAAGTACATCAGCAAATAAACCTGAATATATCACATATTTGATGCATTTAAACTCATATGAAGAGTTGAGGTTATGATAGTATGCTTTAGGCACTTGTACATGAAGATACATGTTGATGTAAAGCTCAAGAAATGGTAAAAAAATGGTTGTATGACAAAAATATTTTTGAACAGGTTATAAACACTAAAAATAACATTATTTGGTATATTATAATGGCATGAAACTTTGACATAGGTTTGATAGCTTTGCATGTTGTACATATAGCTTAAAAAGTGGTAAATTATGTGAAATTTGCGTGATTTATGTGCTTTATTTAAGACCTGCACTATCATGAGTATAACCATTATTTTATTCAGTAAATATCATGGGTTATGTTAAAATTTCAAGTCGTTTCGATTTGGGATGGTTCGGGTAACGTTTGGTGCAAAACTATGCGGTAAAACGGTTAAAAATCGCCTTTTCAGAGGATTTTTATTAAACTGTTTTAGATCAGTAACCAAACTGATATTTTTGATATAAAAACAAGTATTTTAACTTATATTAAGTTTACATGGTGTTTGGTTAGTCGTACGTGACTTCCGACTCCCAAAAATGTTACCGAATCGCTAAAATAAGTGTTTTTCGACATACACTATAATGGGTTGTTCATGGGTGAATTTTATGTGTTACAATGTGCTATGTGTTTGACAATATGTGTATGATGATGTGTTAGTGTTGACAAGATTATGTGATTTACGAAATAATAAAAAATAATAACTTTTCGAGAAATCTCAAAGTTATGTGAAAATTCTAAGTATCGGAGAAACTTATGTATTTTGTGGGTTTTTGATTATTAAATCATTCTTATTTAATTTAGGATGAATAAAAAATTTGAGGGATTGTGTTAACGTATAAAAACGCACCCAAAGGTGAGTTCATAGATCCCCTCTTTTTACTATTTTCGATTGTTTTGGGGTGATTCATATGTATCAAAACGATTTCAATATTTTAACAATGGTTTCAAAGACGATTACGATGGTTTATACTAAACTAATAACGATTTCGACAATGTGAACGAACTTGTTGGTTGTAGTTACATAATGAATGACATTCATTAATTTTGGCCGAACCGACCAGTATTAGGTTATGGTACCATAGGGTCCGACAAATCCCGTTATCAGACCGGACCCTTGGTTATGTGTGGGTTAGGTGGGTAACGAATGAATCTGATGATTGTTAACTTACCCTTTGGAGGTTTTTTAATGCAAGAACGAGTTGAACGATGGACGAGTCACAAAGGTTTGAATGTTATTAGCGAGACGACCAAAAGTATTTTTCACAATTAAAACGAGAACGATTTGTACGAGAACGATTATGAACGAATTAAACAAGTGAACGATGATCTATAACGAGAACGAGTTAAACGATGTTACATAACGAGGTTTACTAAATGATATAAACCATACGAGTTTTATTACAAGGACGAATTACGATTTGGTTTACGAAAACAAATGGTTTGGGTTAAGATTCGGGGCATCAAGGTTTATAAATTATAACCAATCTGTTTTGACTTGGTTATTCATTCTACAATACAAACATTTTACAAAACAAGGTTTTCTACTATCGAACAACGAAGTTGTACGATTTATTTCAACATGTAAACGAGCCATGAATCTGACACTCACACAAAAACTATGTGCTCGCCAGCATTTCTTTGCTGACTTTGTTTTTACATATGTCTCAGGTGATGTTGCTTAATGTTGATTGCGAAAAGGATGCATGCTCACTTAGGACTGGACGAGGCCTTAGTGATTTAATAACGATGATAGACTATGTTTGACTTGCTTGTTTAACTTTAAGACAATGTTTAATATTCAATAAAGCGAAAACTCTTTGTATCCATGGTTTGAAACAATAATTCTGTTACAACACTCCCCGACGTTTCCGCCACGGCTTGTTGTTTTACGTGGTCGGGGTGTGACAGAATTGGTTGGTATAAGAGCCAATGGTTATAGGGAATTAGGTTATTAGTAATGTTTTGACCTAGACTATAACTTTCTAGGACCCCAACGCAAGTTGATTTGCTTTTAGATTTAAAAAAAAAACAAAATCCGGATTTGCTTTGAAAATTAATCAACCGTTCTAGGATGATTGATTGCTAGGTTTTGAACCCTCTGTTGTAAGGTTTTGAACCCTTCCAGTTTGACTCATTTTGGCTTAGTGCCTTCTGAGTTTTCAAAATCTCGTCAAAGTTTGGGTCTAAATAATGTGAACACGTGTAAACTGGAAGAGTGAATGCCTGTACCCTGAGTTTTCTGTCTAAGGCTAGAGTGTTCGTACAAATCCACATAATCGGACCAGTCACTCTTACCTGGGAACTCTTGGGGTGAGTGTTCACTTATAGGCGAGCATGTCTTCGCGATACATTATTTTGATTCATTACTTTGATTAGTCACTGCGTGTCGTTTGTTTGTTTGGGGTAACGAACAAATGATCGCCTTACTTATGTTTCGGCGATATTTTCAATACATTTTTTGGTTTTTTCTAATTGTCGACCTCACTCGTTTCTCATATTTCCTTGTTAGACAATGCCTCCTCGACGTGATGCACAAACTTTTACTGCTGAAGAAGTCGCAGCCCTTATCTCTCAGCAAATGGCTGCTGTGCTTCCCGGCGTTGTGACCCAAATCCACGAGCTGTACAACAACAATAAAAATAACAATGCACAATGTAATTTCAAGAATTTCAATTCTGCTAAGCTGCTAAAGTTTTCTGGGTCACAAGGAGCAACTGCACTCCTTCAATGGTTCAAAAGTATCGAGAACACATTCAGACATGTGCAATGTCCGAATGGGCGTAAGGTTGAATTTGCATCAAGTGTGTTTGAGAAGCGTGCTCTTACATGGTGGAGCGGAGTGATGCGCGACAAGGGTGCCGAAGTGGCATTGGCACAAACATGGGAAGAGCTTCGAGCTCTCATGATGAAAGAGTTTTGTCCTCGTCACGAAATTCGAGCTTTGGAACGAGAGTTTGACGATCTAATACAAGATGGGGGAGAACACCGTGCGTATACGGATCGATTTGAGGAGCTCAGTCTTTTGTGTCCTACTATGGTTACCCCGTTGGAGAAAGCGATAGAGAGGTACATCGATGGTTTACCCGATTCCATACAGGATATTGTGACTGGCGTTAATCCTACTACTGTTCGTCAAGCGATCGAGTTATCTGCTACCCTGACTGAGTCGCAAGTCAGGAAGGGTAAACTTACCTGCAAGGGTGATAAGAAGAAGTCGACCGAATCTGTCAAGGAAAAGGGTAAGGGTAAGAAAGGTGAGTCGTCGAAGAAGTCGAGAAAGCGAAAGGGTGCTCAAAATTTTGCAGTAAGTGCACAAAATGCTCAGAACCCTCAGAACCCACCAGCTCAACAGCCTGCGAAGAAAGCATATGCTGGTACCGCACCTCATTGTGCTCGCTGCAACGGTCATCATGTTGCACAACAAGCTTGTAGGCAATGCACAACGTATGGTAAGTTTGGGCATCTGGCCAACAACTGTCGTTTGGGTCAGAATCAGATTGTTCAGAATCAAGCTCCAGTTCAGGGGAATGCTGCTAGATTCCCACCGGGTTCATGTTTCAATTGTGGAGAGTTTGGTCACTTCCGCAACAACTGTCTGAGGTTGGCAAATGCAAATGCGAACCCGAATGCGAACGTCAACGCAAATGTGAATCCCGCTCGTGGGCTAGCGTACAATCTGAATGCTAACGAAGCGAGGGCTGACAAGGAGGTGGTTAATGGTACGTTTCTTGTTAACAATCGACCTGCATCATTTCTTTTTTATTCTGGTGCCGATAGAAGTTTTGTTTCATTATCTTTTGAACCTTTGCTTGCGATACCTAGAACTAAACTGAGGAAACCCTTATCTGTCGAAGTTGCTACTGGTTAACCTCTTGTTCTCGATTCTGTTATTCGTGACTGTCAGTTAAACCTTGATAACCATCTTTTTCCCATTGACCTCACGCCGATGCAACTTGGGAGTTTCGATATTATCGTGGGGATGGATTGGTTAACCAAACATCATGCTGAGGTGGTATGTTCGATAAGATTGTTCGTATTCCTCTTCCGTCTGGCGATGTTCTGGAAGTTCGTGGCGAGAGGCCATCTGGTGGATTGAAGCTTATGTCGTGTACAAAGGCCTAAAGTTATTTGCGAAAAGGATATGTTGCTTTCCTGGCACATGTCACCGAGGAGAAAGGCAAGAGCAAGAGTATTCAGGATATTCCGATTGTTCTGGATTATCCAGAGGTGTTTCCCGATGAATTGCCTGGTTTGCCTCCAGTTCGTCAAGTCGAGTTTCATATTGACCTTGTACCCAATGCCAACCCGATTGCGAAGGCACCTTATCGTCTTGCACCATCGAAGATGCAAGAGTTATCGAAACAGCTTCAAGAATTGTCTAATAAAGGATTCATCCGTCCGAGCTTTTCGCCTTGGGGAGCTCCTGTCCTCTTTTTGAAAAAGAAAGATGGATCTTTTCGAATGTGTATCGATTATCGTGAGCTTAATAAACTTACCATCAAGAATCGATATCCCCTACCTAGAATTGATGATCTCTTCGACCAGCTGTAAGGTGCTTCATGCTTTTCCAAGATCGATCTGCATTCTGGGTATCATCAACTTCGTGTTCTCGAAGAAGATATTCCCAAAACTGCTTTCCGTACAAGATATGGGCATTACGAGTTCACTGTCATGCCTTTTGGTTTGACGAATGCCCCAGCTATCTTCATGGACTTAATGAACAGGGTATGTAAACCTTATTTAGATAGGTTCATCATTGTGTTCATCGACGATATTCTCATTTATTCAAAGTCTCAAGCAGAGCACGAGCAACACCTTCGTTTGACATTGGAACTCCTAAAGAAGGAACAACTTTTTGCTAAATTCTCTAAGTGTGAATTCTGGCTTAAAGAAGTTCAGTTCTTGGGTCATATTGTTAATAAGCAGGGTATTCATGTAGATCTATCCAAGATTATTGCAATTAAGGATTGGAATACACCGACGACACCTACAGAGATTCGATCATTTCTTGGTCTTGCTGGTTATTATCGTCGATTCATTTCTAATTTCTCAAACATCGCGGTTCCACTCACTGCTTTGACTCAGAAAAATAAGCCTTTTTAGTGGGGACCTAAGCAAGAAGAAGCGTTCCAACCGCTGAAACGGAAACTCTGTGATGCTCCTGTTTTAACTCTACCTGAGGGAAACGATGATTTTGTTGTCTATTGTGACGCGTCAAATCTAGGACTTGGTTGCGTTCTTATGCAACGAGGTAAGGTCATAGCTTATGCGTCTAGACAGCTGAAAATTCATGAGAACTATATGACTCATGATCTTGAATTAGGAGCTGTGGTTTTCGCACTTAAAATCTGGAGACACTACCTCTATGGAACGAAGTGTGTGATTTTCACAGACCACAAAAGTCTCCAGCATATTCTCAATCAGAAGGAGCTAAACATGAGGCAACGACATTGGGTTGAACTCTTAAACGAGTATGATTGCGAGATCCGCTACCATCCTGGTAAGGCGAATGTCGTACCGATGCGCTTAGTCGAAAGGAACGAGTCAAGCTTCATTCTGTTCGAACCCTATCTGATATTCAATCTCGTGTCCTTCAAGCTCAACGATCTTGTGTGATCAAAGGCTTATTGAAATATGAGCTACCGCTTCAACTCGAACTTAAACTTGAAACGAAGGACTATGGGTTGCTATATTTCAAGGATCGTTTGTGGATTCCGAAACAAGACGATCTTCGCGCCTTGGTAATGGACGAATCTCACAAGTCAAAATATTCTATCCATCCTGGTGCTGATAAAATGTACAAGGATCTTCGTACTCAGTTCTGGTGGCCTGGTATGAAGAAGGATGTTGCCTTGTATGTATCGAAATGCCTAACTTGTCTCAAAGTTAAGGCTGAACATCAACGACCTTCTGGTTTGCTTGTACAACCAGAGATACCAGTTTGGAAGTGGGAGAACATTGCAATGGATCTCATCACTAAGCTACCGTGTACATCTAAAGGTCACGATGCTATTTGGGTTGTTATCGATCGATTAACGAAATCAGCTCATTTTATACTGATTCGCGAGGATCTATCTGCTGATAAACTTGCAAAGATTTATGTTGATGAGATTGTATCACGACATGGTGTTCCTTTGGATATCATTTCCGATCGTGATGCTCGGTTTTCATCTCATTTTTGGAAGACCATGCAATCTGCTTTAGGAACCCAACTGAATCTAAGCACTACTTATCATCCCCAAACAGATGGTCAATCTGAGAGGATGATTCAAACTTTGGAGGATATGCCTAGGGCATGCGTGATAGACTTTGGTGGTAATTGGGATTCTCATCTTCCACTGATCGAGTTCTCTTACAACAACAGTTATCATGCTAGTATTAATATGGCACCATTCGAAGCTCTCTACGGTCGAAAATGTCGTTCACCTGTATGTTGGAATGAGATCGGTGAAGCTCAGCTTACTGGACCTGAGATCATTCTGGAAACAATAGACAAAATCAAGAAAATCCGCGATAATCTTGTGACAGCTAGAAGCCGTCAAAAGAGTTATGCGGATTTACGACGCAAGCCCTTAGAATTTCAAATCGGAGACCGTGTCCTACTCAAGGTGTCACCTTGGAAGGGAGTGGTGAGATTTGGAAAGAAAGGAAAACTTGCACCACGATATGTTGGACCATTTAAGATTGTTGAAAGAATTGGAAAGGTTGCCTATCGACTAGAGCTACCTCCAGAGCTTGGAAATATTCATCCGACTTTTCACGTGTCCAATTTGTGAAAGTGTTTAGCTGATGCTGATCTTCAAATTACTCTCGACGAGATTCAAATCAATGAAACAATGCACTTTGTCGAGAAACCTGTGGAGATAGTGGACCGTACATACAAACAGTTGAAGAACAAACGGATTCGATTGGTCAAGGTTCACTGGGAATCCAAACGTGGCCCCGATTTTACTTGGGAACGTGAGGACCAGATGAAGACGAAATATCCACAATTGTTTTCGCAAGTTTTCTCTGGTAAAAAATTTCGGGACGAAATTTCCTAAAGTAGGGGAGACTGTGACAACTGTGTTCTGTAATCATCGTATAATGTAAAACAATGTTGATTATCAATAAAACAATGTGCCTTGGTGTTATTATATATGTTATTGTGTGTGATGATTTTACAATTTGATTCGATTTCGATTTCAAGCTTTAAATCGCTTTCTGGAAGGTTATACGCAAACTGGTGCATAAACGCAATCAGTTTAACGTGACTTACACTCCGGAACTGTGACGTAAGCCAAGCATACCCTAAATATCCTTTACATAACTTAGAAATAAGTCTCGAAGGATTCGGTATGGCAAAAACATGTTTATTTGAACTAAAGAACTAATTACGACAAAACTGCGAAACGAACGTTGGTGACCGCCCGGTTAATATTTAAATCCTAAAGATATTCTGTTATGATTAAAATTTTATTTTTAATCAGGTTCGTATTGAAAAATAAATTAAAACGCTTAAAAACGTTATTTTTCAAGTTTAAGCGCGTACCGCGTGTTTCTGCGCGACACAGTGCTTCTACTGCAAAACGCAGACAACGCAGCCAGTCTTGGCAACTGAAATTTATTTCAGTAATATTTTGGCAAGTTTATTTTTATAGAATAATAAAAATAATTTAGAACGCCATAAACCGGGATTTAAACGCTAGATAAAATACCCGGTATCTAGTTAAACACCTACTTTTATTTATTTACCAGACAAACTTACACTTAACCCCCCCCCCCCCATATGAGATCCACGGTTACAATATATGGGTGACCCCACCACAATATTTTCAAGATCTTGCAAAAATCCTTTCATGATATTTCTTGGATTCAATAAGATATTGTGATCTTATGGAGATTCATTTTAGATCTTGTCCTACATATATCACCATCTTCACGATCTAAACTCAATCTTTCTTCCTCTCTCTCCTCCCATAACCGTCCACCCTCTCTCTCTCACCATATTCAAACCTTCAAGCTTTGTTCTTCAAGATTCAACACCATTTCTAGCAAACTTCAAGTTAGTGTGAAGATCTAAAGGTGTTTCCAAGGTGCTTTCAAGTGATCTCAAGCTTCCTATCATCAAAATCTCATCCCCCAACCTACTTGAATCTTGAAGGTATAACATTTATGTTTAAATCATACTTTTGATTCTTGGTTGTTCTTGATGATTTGAAGTTTCTCTTGAATCTTGGAATTTTCACTAAACTTGAAACCTAAAATGAAATGGGTCTTGATACAAGTAATAAAAAATGGTGGTTATATGTATGTATATAACCGTACATATATATGTGTGTGTATGAGTTTTTTTTTTTGAGTTTGAGTTTGGTTCTTGATAAGTACATGTTTAGGTTGTTGCATGTTCTTGAATAATAGTCAAAATGCAAGTGGTTGATGATCTATGTATAATATGATAAATGACCAAGTACATCAGCAAATAAACCTGAATATATCACATATTTGATGCATTTAAACTCATATGAAAAGTTGAGGTTATGATAGTATGCTTTAGGCACTTGTACATGAAGATACATGTTGATGTAAAGCTCAAGAAATGGTAAAAAAATGGTTGTATGACAAAAATATTTTTTAACAGGTTATAAACACTAAAAATAACATTATTTGGTATATTATAATGGCATGAAACTTTGACATAGGTTTGATAGCTTTGCATGTTGTACATATAACTTAAAAAGTGGTAAATTATGTGAAATTTGCATGATTTATGTGCTTTATTTAAGACCTCCACTATCATGAGTATAACCATTATTTTGCTCAGTAAATATCATGAGTTATGTAAAAATTTCAAGTCGTTTCGATTTGGGATGGTTCGGGTAACGTTTGGTGCAAAACTATGCGGTAAAACGGTTAAAAATCGCCTTTTCGGAGGATTTTTATTAAACTGTTTTAGATCAGTAACCAAACTGATATTTTTTATATAAAAACAAGTATTTTAACTTATATTAAGTTTACTTGGTGTTTGGTTAGTCATACGTGACTTCCGACGCCCAAAAATGTTACCGAATCGCTAAAATAAGTGTTTTTCGACATACACTATAATGGGTTGTTCATGGGTGAATTTTATGTGTTACAATGTGCTATGTGTTTGACAATATGTGTATGATGATGTGTTAGTGTTGACAAGATTATGTGATTTACGAAATAATCAAAAATAATAACTTTTCGAGAAATCTCAAAGTTATGTGAAAATTCTAAGTATCGGAGAAACTTATGTATTTTGTGGGTTTTTGATTATTAAATCATTCTTATTTAATTTAGGATGAATAAACAATTTGAGGGATTGTGTTAACGTATAAAAACGCACCCAAAGGTGAGTACACAGATCCCCTCTTTTTACTATTTTCGATTGTTTTGGGGTGATTCATATGTATCAAAACGATTTCAATATTTTAACAATGGTTTCAAAGACGATTACGATGGTTTATACTAAACTAATAACGATTTCGACAATGTGAACGAACTTGTTGGTTGTAGTTACATAACGAATGAAATTCATTAATTTTGGCCGAACCGACCAGTATTAGGTTATGGTACCATAGGATCCGACAAATCCCGTTATCAGACCGGACCCATGGTTATGTGTGGGTTAGGTGGGTAACGACTGAATCTGATGATTGATGACTTACCCTTTGGAGGTTTGTTAATGCAAGAACGAGTTGAACGATGGACGAGTCACAAAGGTTTGAATGTTATTAGCGAGACGACCAAAAGTAGTTTTCACAATTAAAACGAGAACGATTTGTACGAGAACGATTATGAACGAATTAAACAAGTGAACGATGATCTATAACGAGAACGAGTTAAACGATGTTACACAACGAGGTTTACTAAACGATATAAACCATACGAGTTTTATTACAAGGACGAATTACGATTTGGTTTACAAAAACAAATGGTTTGGGTTAAGATTCGTGGCATCAAGGTTTATAAATTATAACCAATTTGTTTTGACTTGGTTATTCATTCTACAATACAAACATTTTACAAAACAAGGTTTTCTACTATCGAACAACGAAGTTGTACGAGTTATTTCAACATGTAAACGAGCCATGAATCTGACACTCACACAAAAACTATGTGCTCGCCAGCATTTATTTGCTGACTTTGTTTTTACATATGTTTCAGGTGATGTTGCTTAATGTTGATTGCGAATAGGATGCATGCTCACTTAGGACTGGACGAGGCCTTAGTGATTTAATAACGATGATAGACTATGTTTGACTTGCTTGTTTAACTTTAAGACAATGTTTAATATTCAATAAAATGAAAACTCTTTGTATCCATGGTTTGAAACAATAATTCTTTTACAACACTCCCCGACGTTTCCGCCACGGTTTGTTGTTTTACGTGGTCGGGGTGTGACATAACGACCGTGTCCTGGGTATCCTTGGCATCATTTAAATGCAAATGGCCACGGCCTAATCACGGGGTGTAGGCATACACCTGACAGTTGCGATACGGTTTCTTTTCCCTAAAAAGGGAATTAAGATATAAGATATAATCACACGTGAGGATAACTCCTTGTGGACTATATTAGTGGTGTGTTGATTAATCATGACTCGGCTTCTATCCCGGGCCCTGAATGTACGACAAACATGTAAATTTGTATACAAGATTATTTTATATAATTGTCCCAAGTTATAAAAGATTTTATGCCTTGTGCATCTAAACCAATTTTATAAACACTTTTCAAACGAGTCAGTTAATTGTATTTACCAGTGTAAACTGTCGTATTTTCAAAAGACTAAGTGACAGGTACTATACGTAATTGGCTGGAAGCTCCTGGGCGTTAAGTAGAGGATCTTGCAAGTCCGTAATGCCTTATGTCTGCTAAACATGTTGTGTATTCGATTTAGATCCGCCTGTGGATTTAATATTACAAGCTCGGATGTAATTATCTTTTCAGTATTTTCTGACAATTGGGTTTGTAATAATATTTTATATTCCAAGACTTCCGCTGTGCTATTCTGTGTATGTTTGACTATGACGATATCAATCTTACGTCACGATACTCCCCACCGGGCTGAGCTGTAAATATCGGGGTGTGACATCTTCTTTAGATCTTCAACCATCTTCTTTAGGTTTTCATCAAGAGCTTCCTCCACATTCTTCTTCAGAGTCTCTGTCGTCTTTTCTTGACTCGCATGAATCACCCTTTTTATGCGCTTCTCCACTTCTTCAACATAAATTTTATCTTCTTTTTTCTTTGAATAGTACTTTCCTACAATAGGAATAGCTGCAACTAGTGCGTCAACGTCTACTGTCTTCGGATTCACTGCAGGATTTCCTTGAGGATCTAAATAACATTTCCTCTCATCATCCCATCTCTTGGCCTACTTTGACTCTTTGAAAACTGTGCTCACTTCATTCAATCTCTCACGCGCTCTGTGTTCTTCTCGACTCCATCTAATCTCAGCAACCAACACATTTTTTTTCTTTTGGAATGTATTTATTCCAATTGAAGCCCTCATCTTATTGAGTTACCACCAAAACTTGTTTTCTCTCTTTTGACGAACCTTCACCGATTTGTGATCGATTAATCTTTGGCGGTTGTTCATTGGTGCGATGATATATAGCTTTTCGGTAGTAATCATCATGAAATGGATTCACGTTTTCATCCACCTCCAGGTTTGAGCACTCTCTCTTGAAGTGTCCTTTCTGCTTGCACTTAAAGCAAGTGACCTTGGATTTATCGAATCCCAATTTTGTTTTAGGATCTCTAAGACATGATCTGCCAGTAATCTCCATGAATCTTTGAGCTCTTCTTATAACACTAGCCATACACCATCTAATGTCGATCAATTTCATCTCTTCTGGATCGATTTGATCGTAAACCTCTTTTGTCATGTTTGGATTTCCAATTTTACCTGCCACCAGACTTTCGTTGGATTCCAGAATCGATGCTAAGAAGATCATCTGTTGCTTGGCTGAATCAACATTCATGCTCTGAGAATTGTTCAAATTTAAAGCAATGTTGCATTATACCACATCTGCATTGGATTTGTTTGATGTTGAAGAATGATAGCCAGAATCATAATTCGAAGACTTGCTTTTTGGTGATTCATTTGAATTCTCTGCACTAAAAGTAGTACCAATCTTTGACGATTGATTGTTCGACAACATGCTTCCATGATAATACAGATTTATGTTTTGTTGATAATTTGAGCTGTTCATTTTGTTTTGCTTTTGAATTTCCAGCTCATGACCTTCAAGTTTCTCAATCAACGTATCTAAAGTCATCTCATCAAACTTTGCATCATTGTTCAGAATCATGACAAAGGTTTGCCAATCATCTACATGAGGTAATGCCTCAATGAGTTTGTCAATGATTTCTTCTTTGTCCTTTTTGATATCGAATCTTTCTAGCTCAATTTTCAGATGACAGAAACGTTCTATCATCTATCGGACATTCTCACCTTTCATGAAGCTGAACAGATCAAACTCTTTCTTAAGTAGTGATCTTTTGTTTTTCTTTATCTCTTTTCCACCTTCAGCTTTAACTTTTAGTGCCTCCCACATGGATTTTGACGTTTTATCATGTTGAAGCAGAGAAATAATATCATCTCTAACTGATTGTTGTAACAGTGCAATCATTTTTTGTTCGTTCGAGAATTTTTTTTATCCTTTTCATCATATTCGTTAAATGGTATTGTTTCTCCCTTATCATTTTTTGGTTTTTCATATCCGAATGTTAACAAAAACCAACTTTCATAATCATAAGCTTTAACCCAATTCTCAAATCTATCTTTCCACATATTGTAATCTTCAATATTCATCAGTTTGGGTGGTTTCTGAAAGGTTCCGTATGCATTTTCGATATTTAAACTCTCAAATATGATATTCGATGCAATTTTTGATGTGGATGTTGTTTCAGATGTGAAAGCATTGTAGAATTCGTTCTAAAACTCCTCTTCCATGGTTTTGATATACTTGAAAATCACCTGCAAAAACTAACCAAACAATTAAACAATTTTGAAAACCAAAACAAATATAAACCTAGATCTTGATCTGCGCGAATGAAAGGATGTTGATCCGTGCGGATGTGGAATCCTAGGTCCGTGCGGATTGACAATGAACAAAATTCTTAGATTAACAATCAAACACAGATCCGCGCGGATTAACCATAAGCTTATCCGTGCAAACTCATGAAGTTGATCCGTGCGAGCTCACTTAACACAGATCTACGTAACTTTCAACCACTTTTTCACGGTTTTTCAACAATTTTTTAAAGAATTTGTTCGTATTTCAATCTGAAACTTTCAAGGATTGTTTAAAACGTGATTTGGCACAACATGTTCGAAAATCAGTCAATTTTAACCATGGATTCGTCATGAATTTGTGTTTTAAACTTGAAAAAAGAAGTGTAGAAGAAGAATGAGTAGATAATGATGAAATCAGCTCTGATTTGAATCTGATTATGCTTGAATCTTCTTGTTTCTTGTATCTTCAGTCCTTGCAATCAATCACCCGCTCTGATACACTTGCAGGAATGTGTTTGGATCGATTCCGATGTTCTTGAATGTACAATTGATTGTTATGATCTCGTATCTTGTGCAGAATCCAAGTACGAAAGTGGATTGAACAAGAACAAGCTAATTATAATCGGTTTCTATTGATTGTATGAAATTATAAAATCACGAAACCACTTTGACAGAGTTTCCCCTCTCTATCCAAAGTGTGTAAATGACTAGACAACAAGGCCCTTATATATAGCCTATGTCCATCCGTACAACCCTAATCACGAACCCAAATGTATGTGCGGATCAGCATTTGGTGCAGATCAACTAGCACAGGTTCGTGCGGACCTGCTTAGGCGCACATCCGTGCGGATATAGCCAACACCCTAATATGTTTTCTATTACCAACCAAGACTTGTCTTAGTCTATAAGCTACGATCTGATATATTTCAGACTGAATCACGTGATTGACGGAAGCGATAGACATAGTGCATTCACAAACACCTTTACTTTCCTTTTAAACTGAGTTAGAATTATCTCATAAAAACCTTTTAAGTATTAAAAAACTTCCATTTTATTTTTAAGAAGGTAACACCAAACAGATCTAGAATAGTCATCAACAGCAATTAAAAAATATTTGTAACCTTCATGACTAGATACTTTATAAGGACCCCATAAGTCTAAGTGAATCAGATCACCTACTTCCTTAGACTTATGTTCACTCAGTGGAAAAGGAAGTCTAACCTGTTTAGACCTATGACAAATTTCACAAGGAGCATGTTCAATTGAATTAACTCCTAAGCTGTCTTTTAAAATAGCCAGAACCTTATTAGAAAGATGGCCTAACCTACAGTGCCACAAATTAGACCTAACAACACTATTAAAGCACATATTCATAGAATTACCATCTCTACCTACAAAATACAGTCCATTGTCTTGCCTACCAATCACCGGGATTTTCTTTGATTTCAAATCCTGTAACATACAATTATTTTCATTAAACAAAACAACAATATTATTGTCCTTAGCTAACATATGCATAGATAACAGATTGACACTATATCCAGGAACATAGAACATTTCTTTTAAAACAACATTGTTAAATAATCTTAACTCTCCAATTTTTAACACACTAACACTTGTCCCATTAGGATGACTAACCTTCAACCCACATTCAGACACATCAACACAATTAAACGTATCTTTATCACTTTTAATCATATGGTGATTAGCACCAGAATCAACCACCCAACAGTAATCATTATTAAAACTGACGGTACTAGAACAACTAACAAAATTATATGCACAAGATGACTTACCTCCCATATTGGACTTCACCTGATCTCCCTCAGATTATCACCAACTAAACTTATTAACTTTGATATCTGCTCAGGAGTAAAAGGTAAAGTATACACAGCATAACTAGAAGGACCAGATGACATACTAGATTTATTTGTATTATTACCACTATTATTCCTAACAAAGGGTCCAACAATTCTTTTCTTCATACCAGGGGGATAACCAATTATTTCAAAACAACTATCAACAGTATGACCTAACATATAGCAATTGGTACATTTTAAATTTAGGTTAGGTCCCCTAAAGTTTCTTCTTCTAGGGTCAAAATTTTGATTAGACTGATTTGACTTTGACACAAAAGACACAGACTGGCCCTTGGATCCACCACTAGAGAGTCTATGAGACTCTTCTCTAGAAATCAAAGCATAAGCAGCTTTGACTGAAGGAAATGGTTCTCTTGTCAACAGATTTATCCTAATAGGTTGATACACATCATCAAGACCCATAAGGAACTGCATTAGTTTTATTAGAGTTGAAAAATCATTGTAGTCTTCGGCTGCTTGACAAGAACATGAAGGCAGATGCACCATGGCATCGAATTGCTTCCACATTGTTGTTAAATTATTATAATATTCAGCCACAGGACTACCATTTTGTGCAATACAGTTGATTCTTTTATATAAGTTATAGACAGCAGAACCATCTACCTTATCATATGTTTCTTTCAAGTCTGTCCAAACTTTAGAAGCAAGTTTGGAAAAGACTTGCCCTAAAAACAACTCTTCAGACACAGAATTTAATAACTAAGTTAACACCACAGAGTTGTATCTATCCCATTGGGCAACCAATATATCATCATCATCAGGTTTTTCACATTTACCGTTTATAAAACCATATTTATTTTTAGCTTCTAGTGTAAGTTTCATTGCACTAGACCAAATACCATTATTCTCGGTGCTTTTAAGTTTTATACTAACTATGGTCAATGCACTTAAATCACTAGGATGCAAGTAAAGAGGGTTTCTTATATCTAACTTGCTAATAAGAGTGACAGATGTACTAGCAGATTCACCCATAATAACAACACAATAAATAAGCAGATAGAATACACAACACAAAAAAGATGATCAACCAGAGAACATAGGTTATCAACAGATAACAGATCACAGAAGTACACAACAACACCAGAAACAAGAACCTAGGGTAAAGCTGAGTTAGGGACCAGATTCCAGGGTCATCACTCTATGGTGCCTGGATAGGCCTTTACTCAGGAGCCACAAACTAAACAACAACCAATAGACACAGAACAATAACAGCCTAAAACAACAAGTAAGCAATAACAAACAAGAAGCATAGATAAACCGGTCCTTTCTACCCCGACATCAACTAAACCAATAACAAAAAATAAAGAAAAAACAAGAACAAACTTATAGTGGGTGCATATAACTCCAAGTAATATTAGAACTGTAATTTTCAAGAACTACGAGATCTGATAAAATCAAGCCACAAGCAACACGACTGGTTAGTTTGCCCTGAACCTTCTAGGATTTTAGAGAGTAACACAGATCTAAGAAAGAACCTTGGAAGACAACAAACCCTAAGTTAGGGTTTCGTCTAACAATAACAAGCACACACCTCCAAAATAACATATCAAAGCAGATTTATCACCAATAACAGTTTCCGAGACCAGAAACCCTAAAAAAACAACAAACATTCAATCAATCAATGAATATAATCACAGCGGGAGTAATAAAACGATATTCAACAGAAGCTCAATAGCTCTGATACCATGTTAACAATTATGGTATGAAGATCAATCACAATAAACACAAGAAACATCAACAGAAAAACAGTTACAAAATCTTATTTATCTAACCCAAAACAGTACCCCCCAAATACCCAAGGATCTTACAAATTGTAAAAACAACAAGCACAAGATACAACGAATATCCTGATGATCATCCACTGATGATTATCAATACTAGGAGTACAATCTCTCTAACAGAGATGAGAGATAACAAGACCGATCTGAACAGATCTAACAAACCCTATAAATACAGAGAATCAAAGAGAGTGTGCGTAAAAGTGAAATGGGAGAATGAATGAAATCTCCATAAACAAGTGTTTTATATCAAGCCACTCAAATGTTACACTCTTGTCCAAAACTTTTGCTCATGATGATCGCAATCCCCAGAATGTTACACTTTGACCCTCAGACTTTCCACCTTCTAATAACCTGTTATAACAACTTTAACAAACTCATAACAACTTGGCTGGGACCAATAATAAACCAGTAGTCCATCACATAAATAGGCCCACATGTAATAAGCCCAACCATGAATAACTAACATAAATAAAAATAAGCCCAATATGAATGATATAGTATTAGTTTAACACTTTCTTTATAATAGAATAATTTTAAACCATTTCAACTATACTATCAAATTCTCTCTAGCTTTCCGATAGAAGAGGTAAGTTTATTGCTATGCTTATAGACACAAATTACCTATAAGCACTATAGTTAAAATAATACATAAGTTAGAAACTATTTCAAAATATGGTGGATGCGAATCAGGTACGTACCTCCTTGGTGGTAATATGGAATGTTCTTCTTTAAGATCAATAAGTTTTACTTCACTTGATTTTAGTTTGGAGCATTGACTTTTAATATGCTCGGGCTGGTAACAAATAAAAGACACTCACAATGGTTTTTGGCATAAGTTGAATCCTTACTTCAAAACTTTTAATCCTATTATTATGTCTCATTCATATCTTTATGAGTATCAGATGCAAGGTGCTCCCACGTTTAGGTGTGATTGTAAGGTTGGGTAGTATGGGGTGTCATTGCCCATCCACCTCAAACAATTTCTCATTGAAGGGGTAAGGTCCCGAAAACCTCTTAACAAGTACTCAGGACCATACCACAACCCTATCTTTTAAGCCTCTCTTGACCTTGCGTGGCCGCGCACTGGTCCTACAGGGAAGGCTTAGGAGAAAAACAGCAGACAAACACTTGCGCACCGAAAGGAAATCATAAATCCTTGCGCTTCCACCCATAAACAAAGGATGAAAATCCTAAGTTAAGCACTTCCGCTTAATAATACCCAGACTTAGGTATTATTTATTCGAGTGATGCCACACGGTAAAGAATCACATCAGATTATGGCAATAATCTTCTAGAAGGACTCAATCGTGCACCACTAGACGGTTATAACCATCTGGACACGTGTCCTCATCTCAGGCCTCCCTGAAATCACAAAGATGGCATGGAATTGGAGGAAAACCTACACTAATCCACTATCCACGTGGCAATTCCCCAGCCATCGATCAAAACAACAATCTGTGTGCTCACACATCGGATCGTGAAAGATTAACGGAAGAAGAAAATAACCGCTTACGGGGTTAACATCTTCCATTAATATTTCATCAACAAGTTTTCCCGCCCAAACTTTCGGTTATAAATATGAGGATAATTCAGGTATGAACTTTAAGTTACACACACTTCTTCAATACTACTTTATCTCCATAAACACCTACTTATTCTCACGCCGGAGTCGAGTCAAGGAGAGAACTCCTTTCTCCCCTTGACGAGGCTAACGGTGCTTTGTTTTGCAGAGTTACCGGAGAAGAAGAACAGTCTGATCAAATCGAACTAGAGAGAACTACACCCTTTTATGCAGATCCAAACCCCCTAGATAATTTGATTCTGGTAAATTATCCAGTGTTTCTTCACTCATCAATAGCTCCCCCTTTCATACCTCTGGCGCTATTCAGTGGGTGCTATTAGTCCATCGTGGTTGCAATGGCGGAAAATAATGGGTGATTTTGGTGGGCCACATTCTAATCTAGATGTTGACAACGGCTACTACCTTAAAACAAATCAATTAAAAAAACTCAAATATATAGACACACAATTCACAAATTTAACCCACTCTCTCAAACACACTCTCACAAAACCTCTAGCCTATATTTATTTTTAGAAGATGTCTTCAAGTTCTGATACGTCATCTGACTCTCCGACCAACTCGGGTACGCTTAATGACTGTTCATATACGATCTAGGTTAGATATACCCAGAAAATGTTAAAGAAATGAATATCTCCAGGCAAATGGCAATGGTTGCTTTAAGAGCCAAAAACTTTGTGAAGAAGACTGGACAAATGTTACTAACAAAAAGGTGGGAATCAACAAGGACTAGCTTAGGTGTTTCAGATGTCACAAGCCTGGTCACTTTGCTAGAGACTGCACCAAAGCACCTTTGGAAAGGAACACCTAGCGGGCACTAATACCGGTCACAAATGCTACTTCATCAACTTCATCCATCTGGGCAAGCGGAAACATTGCTCTGGTGGCACAACATGAAAATGTTTTCAACTGGAGTGATCAGATGGATGCTCTAAATCTTACTGATCTAAGTCCTCATCAATCGGCTCTCATGGCTCAAGTGAATGGCCCACAACCATCCATCGATGAGGTAACCTCCTATCTATGTACAAAAGAATCTATTACTAAAGTTGTGCAATACAGGTTACACAACTCTGACATGATTAGAGATATCAAAGATCTCAAAAGAGAAAATTCAGCTTTTAAAAGAAATAATATAATGTTAAATGAAAAGTTTGAGTGACAAACACAAGATATTTTGCAACTAAAAAGAGATCTCAAGCTAAAGAGTTGTGTGCAAAGGAATGCATTCAGGCTCTAACAGTTGAGCTAGATGTTTTAAAAGAAAAGTTCAAATAATGAATTAATCATACAGAAATTTGATACATATAGCAGAACTGTTCAAAACATCTGTAATGTACCACTTGAGTATAAAGAAATGAAAGGGATGGGATTGGATTATATAAAGGTCCCTCCGCCATATAATCATAATGACATAAGTATGCCTTTTACTGATAACGAAATTGAAATTGAGAAGAATACGGTATATGGTAAGACTGTCGAAATACCATCTATTGGAAAGGGTTTCATCAAACCAATAGATGTGACACAAAATTGTTCATATGATACCAATTCTTCTAGTTCATGTGCAGTTGAAGTGATAATTGAGGAATGGACTGACAAGGATGATGAATAGTCTTTTGATGCTTCTTTTAATAATTCTGCTCAAAACAATATTTCTTTTTTTGGGTTTTTTGCAAAACATGTGTGTGGGCCCTAATTTTTTCAGGCAAAAACTTTGATGTGTGTGGTGACTTTAAACCTTTGAATTCTAATTCTATTTCTATCAAAATTGATGTCGTGAAAAATGTTTTGAATAAGGTTTCTAGTACATCATCTAATAAACCTGAAACTCTTTGCAACGAGAAGGTTTGTGATAAAAAGATTTCATTGAAAAATAATCAGAAAACTGACAGGAAAGTAGAGGTGAAACCTAAAGTTTAAAGTGCAATTACTCATTCTTGTGTTGATGTTTGTGAGCAGGTTCATAGCAAGCAACAAAATGTGCATAAACATTAAGCACAGAGAAGACCATCACAACCCGTAGGGCCTACGAAAGCCACACAAGCGACTCAACAAGCTTTTTATATGAAAAGATAAACTTTTTTTAATTGTGGCATTCTAGGACACATAGCCAGAAATTATGTTCATCGTCCCTGTGTACCATATTATGCGAGATATGCATAAAATCAGAAGGCTATGCCCAAACAAAACCCTAAGGCTAAGTCATCTGATGGTGATTGGAATCTAGCAAATAAACAAAATCAGAAAGTTCTTAATCAACAAAACAAATTTTTGAAACAACAAAAGAAAACAGATGCTCCAAAGGTGTTGTAAGACCCTAATACGTTTAAACTTAAAACGACGCAGCGGAAATACGAGCCTTAAAATTTCTTCCTTTATTAATTATATTACTTACATGAAGGCTCAATTACAAAAAAATTTCGAACATTTACTAGAAGGAATTTACAACATTCGCGTTTAATTAACACTTCAAGAGTTACATAATTAAACTATGTGACCGTTCCTTCCATACAATCCTTGTTCTTTGACTCGATCTACGCTAGCTTATCTTCATTAGCGATAGAGGAAATCCGTGTGGTTCCTGTGGACATCATATACAGCTTAACCGTTAGTCATTGACATCACCGTACAACATTATTCTATATAATTGAAAATGTATAACATTCCACAAAATAAACTTGGATTCATTCGATTATTCTCTTAAATTCTTTGTCCAAGTTCAGTTTTAATCCCTCATGAACCCGACGATCTCATACCTGCATTACATTCCAATCTCAAGGCGCATCATTAGTAATTGTCAATACCCAAACGTATTGAAACCATTCCTACGTACATTCATAGCAACTTACATTCATACATACATACATCCCTACCTACATACATACAATACACCTATATACATGCATACATTCATACACACATTCAAACATACGAGCTCTTGCTTACCGCTTTTATTCACATATACTTATACTAACATGTCATATTCACAACTTTCCATAATATAAGTTTTATACGTATCGACCTACATACTTACTCGTTCCTAGACACGTTTACTTATAGATTTCCTTCACTAACACGAAGGTAAATCCATACTTATACTATCCGGAGACCCATAACATTTACTAATAATCAAAAACCATCTTAAACATTAGTTATGAGGCCTCAAAAACCAATTAAAACAAGTCCCATGACCAAAACAAACAAAGTCAAACAATTTTCCAACAACATGGTCTCTCGCAGGCCGCGAGAGCCTTGGCTGACTTTCTCGCGGGGCGCGACAGCTTCCATCGTAAGCTATGGTGTAGCTTACGATGGCACTCAAATTCCTATGGTGCCTTTATACTACCTTACAGTGGAAGAGGGGTTTTCAGCACCTATCGTAGCCTACGGTGGGTACCGTAAGCTACGGTAATGCCTAGTTCAGCCCTCAATTTTATTACCAAAATTCTCATAACTTGACTGTTTTGCATCCGTATCACTTGGAACTTGTTCCTAATTGTCCGTAACACAAATCCTTACATAATTGACTAAAAGTCCTTACCCCGGCTCCTTAATCTTTACGAATTTCATTATCGATACATTACTTATGCGTATTTATTCGACCCGTTTAATCCCACCATTTCACCTTCATCTTAGATAACTACCTTCGTCTCACTAAATCAATACTTATATTAATACTCTCATTCATTACATAACCTTACATGATTTCCCCCACATGCATAAATATCAAAATTCTTTATACATACTAAGAAGTGAATCGGAATCACTTACCTTTAGCGTCCATCTTCATGTTTGCCTCATTGTTTCCTCTTTACCCGTTAGCCATCCTTGAGTCAATCGCCAAGATTTCCATCCTTACATATCATTACGTTCATTACATGGTTGGCATATGTGGGCATACACACAAACAATTATTTTCTTTTTTATTCATACATTACTTGACTTTAGTTAGTCAATTGCCGCATATATAAGACATATACTAATAACCACTTCATTCCAAATCTACACAACCTAATTGAAGAAACACTGACCTTAACGGTAGTATCCGATGAAGACTTCAATTATCAATGATCCGAACGACTAACTGCAAAACAGAAACACCGTTAGGACTCGTTACAGGAATGGGGTTATTCCTGTAACCACCCGCCGGCGTGAGAATAAGTCTCGGTCTTGGGAGTATAAAGTATTGAAAGGGGAAGAAGTTGTGTGAGAGTAAGATGATCTGTACCTTATACGTTTACCTCTATTTATAATTCATGATTAGGGTTTCCCTTAACTTAGGATGGGCTCCTATAAGTTAGGGATTTGCATGATCTTCCCGAAAAGTTGGAGATTTGGTTGCGTGGCCTATCCATGCAAGATGGAATATTCTAGAACAAATATTTATAATTGTTTATTTATAATAAAATAATAGGTAATGACCGGGTTGGATTATCCGATTGGGGTCATACCTCGTCACTAATGATCATCATTCACAACACATCAATCATCTAATACATAGCACATTAACTTTCTATTCCAACAATGTGTCCAAGAGTCAATGCATGATATTCATATATTGTTGACCTTAAAAGTCAACTGCTCCATTTATGTACTTTCGAATTATGGACATAAATCCATCTTAAAATGGTAGACCATATTAATAACATCGTATGCATTTCATACTCATGTGGTGATGCACATACCGCATGATTGCCTAGCTATATGCACATATAATCACATAGTCATTCCTACGTATGCTAATTTTTCAGGATCCTACGGATTGACCACCACATTCAAGGTTAGTCCATTTTCATAACTTTACTATCTTTACTTACTAGTGAGTTCACACGCTTCTTATTTAGTACATGATCGTTTACTAGTTATGATCAAACACTTAATCCCATATACGGCGTGCATCATACCCTCAAAGCATGTAGTACAACCTACTAATGCATGTTTCTTAACATATCATCTTATCAAACTAATTCCCCACTTGTAATCCATCTAAAACACATTCCTTATGAAATTTCTATTATCTACAACATCATTATCACATTCTACATATTTATATCCATCGTTAGCATACAATTTCACTTATCATTTTCACCTAATCATTTCATCAAACACTTGGTGTGCATACCACTTTTATGCATAGTGTACAAGTGTTCTAAGCATGTTTCTTCCTAATTTCATCTCATGAACCATCTCATTCAAACAAAATCACATATCAAGTTTATCTATCACAACCTATCATATAACACCTTATACATGTAGAATGACAGTCAAGATGCCTCTTCTATTCACAATGAAACCATATATAATGTTACAAGGGAATCTCCTATCTTTGGAGATGATAAATACAATTAAGGCTATACAATAATACAAATCAATGCCATAAATAATTCCGTAGACTATTACACCCCCGCAGTCGAAGCGGGAGGAGGACGGATGCTTAGACTGGAGCGAAAATCATCAAAGAGGACCCGAGGAAGACCCTTCGTGAAGATGTCAGCAACCTGGAAGCGAGAGGTGTCACGGCCCCAGCCCTGGTTTGACCCGGTCAGGAGCCGCGGGACAGGAACCCGTGGTATTTATTAAATGATGCGACAGCGGAAGAATTATCAGGATCTTTTAAAACTTGAAAATGCCCGATTATTTTATTTCATAATTCGGGATAAACCCCGTAATTTACAATAGAGGAATTTTACTAGGAAATTCCCTTATTTGTAAAACATGTTTATTCATTTTAACTGAGCCACATCTTCAAGCTTGTTAGTGCTCCGTAGCACGTTTTCCTTGATTTACAGCAGGTCGCCTAAAACATGTTTTAAAAATATTTTATCAGCGGGGAAATACTGGTGAGTCACTCATTTTGATAAAATGACACATAGTTATAAATTACAGCATAAGAGCGATTACAATGGCTTCTATCTTATTTTTATCTGGCGCCGTGTCACCTGGTGACGATGGTCATACCACTATTGGGTCCTTCCCCAAGTAGTGATGATTATCATGGTTAGGATTTATTAGCCTAACTGTGAGAAATTAGTAGTGTGCACAATACCCCACTAGCCAGTGATTCAAGATAACCATGACTTAATCCCTGTAATTATAACATTTGAAAATGGAGTATTGTAAAATACTTTTGATAAAAGAGAATGACTCACATTGCAGATTTATACGGGCAGAGTTTAGCCTATTGATTAGCCTGATAACCTAATGTAAACAACAATGCACACGAACTAGGTCAGTAACTAATACATCATTTACGATAACTCACGAGATTAAAACCCTCACGACGAATGACAAAGTGCAATACTTAAACATCCATCGAATTCACGACGAATGACAAAGTATAACCCTAATTTGAGCAGCACTTAAACATTCATCGGATAGTTTCAATCGATCGGACATTGAATCGTAGCAGCGATCGAGTTAATACCCTGTATCATAGCAGCGCCTCGCTATATTAATTTTCGAAATTGAGCAGTGAGAATTCGTTTTTACGAATTGTTTTCGACACCTTTGAACTGCCCCCTGGTCCATTCTATTTATAGGTGAAATTTGGGTCTCACGCAGCCCGCGTGAACCCTTGCTCGAACCTTACGCGGCCCGCGTAGCCACCTAGTCTACATGTAGGGTTGCTGGGTCACGCGTAGGGTTGCCAGGTGGGTGCCAGGTGGCCTGGTCACGCTTATACGGTCAACTTAAGGTTGACGTGGCCCGCGTAAGGCTAAGCTTACCTTTACGCGGCCTGCCTGAAGACCAGAAATCTTGATTTCTTGATTTTTTGATATGGATTAGGGTTTCAGGGGTCCGGTTTTCCACTTATGGGTCAATTTGGGACATTTTTTAGAGTCCTTACATCCTCCCCACCTTATTTAAAATCTCATCCTCGAGATTTATTAGAATAAGGGAGGATGCTTTCGCTTCATCTCTGATTTCAGCTCCCAAGTGTATTCGGGTCCTCTTTTTGAATCCCACTTGACTTTGACCAATACTAGTCTTTTGTGCTTGAGAAACTTAATTTTCCTGTCTTCTACTTGCAATGGCTTCTCAATAAATTTTAACTTTTCATTTACCTCTACATCTTGAAAAGGTACTACCAAGGATTCGTTAGATAGACATTTCTTGAGATTGGATACATGAAATATGTCATGTACTCCAGCTAGCTCCTCTGGTAGTTGTAGGAGATAAGCAACTGGCCCTATACGTTGGATTACTGGAAATGGTCCTACGTATCTTGGACTTAGCTTTCCTTTCTTACCAAACCGAACTACTCCTTTCCAAGGAGAAACTTTTAAGAGAACCTTGTCTTCGATTTGAAATTCTAACGGCTTACGCCTATTGTCTGCATAACTCTTCTGGCGATCTCGAGCCGTCTTGAGTCTTTCCTTGATTTGAGTGATTTTATCGGTAGTTTCTTGTACTATTTCAGGACCTGATAATTGGCTTTCTCCTATTTCTGCCAAACATACTGGAGTTCCGCATTTACGTCCGTACAGTGCTTCGAACATGGCAGCTTCGATGCTTGAGTGATAACTATTATTATAGGAGAATTCAATTAAAGGTAGGTGGTCATCCCAATTTCCACCAAATCTATTACACATGCCCTAAGCATGTCTTCCAGGGTTTGGATCGTCCTTTCACTCAGTCCGTCTGTTTGAGGATGATATGCAGTACTTAGATTTAGTCGAGTTCCCATAGCTTCTTGGAAACTTGTCCAGAAGTGGGAAGTGAAACGACTATCCCTATCCGATATAATAGAGAGTGGAACTCCATGTAAGGATACTACTTCATCTACATACAACTTGGCTAACCTTTCCATGCTAAAGGTTTCTTTCATAGGTAGAAAATGAGCTGATTTGGTTAATCGATCCACAATTACCCAAATCGCATCATTACCTTTTCTGGTTTTGGGAAACTTAGTAACAAATTCCATTGTTATGAGCTCCCATTTCTATACAGGCATTTCTAATTGTTATAGTAGACCTGAAGGTTTCTGGTGTTCTGCCTTAACTTGTGAACAAGTTAGACACTTAGAAACATATCTAGCTATGTCCTTTTTCATTCCTATCCACCAGAAGTTATTCCTTAAATCTTGGTACATTTTATTGTTACCAGGGTGCATGGTATACCTAGATTTATGGGCTTCCTCTAAAATCTTATTTCTTAATTCTCCCTGCTTAGGTACGCAAATCCTTCTTTTGTGGAATCTCCAAATTCCATCACTGCCTTATTCTAATTCCTTTACTCGTCCTTTCATTCCTTCAGCATCATCCTTGATTGCTGTTTCTTGAATGCTTTTCAGTTGTTCCATTAAATCTAACTGTAGATTTAATCTAAGAACACGAATTCGTCGTTGTTTTTCATGATACTTACGACTTAAAGCATCTGCAACTACGTTTGCTTTTCCTTCATGATATTGAATATCACAGTCGTAGTCAGTTAGGATTTCCTTCCATCTCCTTTGCCTCATGTTTAATTCTTTTTGCCCAAATATGTATCTTAAGCTCTTATGATCTGTATAGACAGTAAACTTACTTCCATACAAATAGTGTCTCCAAATCTTAAGGGCAAAAATTATGGCTCCTAATTCTAAGTCATGAGTCGTATAGTTTTCTTCGTGCTTTTTCAATTGCCTTGATGCATACGCAATTACCTTCTTGCGTTGCATTAACACACATCCTAATCCTAGTTTTGAAGCATCATAGTATACTTCAAAATCTTTTGTTCCTTCGGGTAAGGCAAGAATTGGAGCATTTGTTAACTTCTGTTTTAAAATCTTAAAAGCTTCTTCTTGTCTAGGTCCCCATTCAAACTTAACTGCTTTACAGGTTAGCTTAGTTAATGGTACAACTATTTTGGATAAATCCTTAATAAACCGTCTATAATATCCGGCTAATCCTATAAAACTTCTAACTTCCATCGCTGATTGCGGAACCTTCCATTTGGTGATTGCTTCTATCTTAGCAGGATCTATGTGAATGCCTTCGTGATTCACCATGTGTCCTAAAAATTGCACTTCTTGTAGCCAGAATTCACACTTCGAGAATTTGGTGTAAAGTTTTTCCTTTCTTAACAAAGTTAAGAGTGCATGCAGGTGCTGACAATGCTCCTCCTGGCTTTTGGAATAAATAAGTATATCGTCGATGAAGACAATTACGAATTTATCCAAGTACGGTTTACAGATCCTATTCATCATGTCCATAAATACTGCAGGATCATTTGTTAATCCAAAGGGCATGACTGTAAACTCGTAATGACCATACCTAGTTCTGAAAGCAGTTTTAGGTATGTCTTCTTCTTGTACTTTCAATTGATGATATCCGGAGCGTAAATCTATCTTAGAAAAGTATCTAGCTCCTTGCAATTGATCAAAGAGATCATCAATCCTAGGTAATGGGTATCAATTCTTAATTGTAACTTTATTTAATTCCCTGTAATCGATACACATTCGCATCGACCAATCTTTCTTTTTCACAAACAACACTGGTGCTCCCCATGGGGATGAACTAGGTTGTATGAATCCTTTGCTTAACAATTCATCTAACTGCTTTTTCAATTCTAGCATTTCGGTGGGTGCTAACCGATAAGGTGTCTTTGCTATAGGTGTAGTTCTAGGAATTAGATGAATTCTAAATTCTACTTCCCTATCAGGTGGTAATCCAGGTAGTTCTTCTGGGAATACTTCTGGGTATTCTGATACTACTGGAATTTCTTTGAGTTCCTTACCTTTCGTGTTAATAATTACTGAAATCATATACACCAAACTTAAAACCACCATAACTTTTGATTCGTAAGTCCGTTTTAGGCGATTTTTTTTCCTACGCGTCTGTAATTTAATTACCGACACGTCTATTAAATTTATTTTACCAAAATTTGAGTTTACGGACAGAACATCTATAATCACTATTGTGTTTATTCAACCCACATAGTTTGCACCAATTCTACTATCACTGTTATTGTAACCTCAAGGCGCATTTACCCAACATCCGGGGCTTACGATCACCGGCGTTTCATTACCAAATCTATGGTTTCATGCTCTTGTGATCCATCATCCCCAAACACTATCCAAAACACATTTTTACTACTTACTTAGACAATTATTCGACCCGTTTGGCTCATTTATGGAATCCTCCATTTCTAATGACTACCAAACGCTTTCTAAACAAGTTTGATCCGTTCAATTAAGTAGTGATCATCATCACTTCAACTAATACAATTCCTTATTCTAAAACGCAACTTTAAATGTCTAAAATAACATATTTACATAATGTAACGAGACATGTTACATACTTGCCTAATTTATCAACAACGGTTCCTAACTATAATTACCCATTCCCGGGTTTGTCAACTTTAGCGTATTACTTCCATTCCATGGTTTACGCTTTTATAACTCAAGTTTAACGAATGACGTTTAGGTCACTTCGAACACTACCTTCACTACCATTATTTGACCCATTTGGCTGTTTAATGGAATTCACCATTTATCAACATACCGAACATATTACAACCAAATATTTTAACCCGTTTCTTTATCTAGTGAGTTCCACCACTTTATTTACATTCCAAACATGACTAATTAATCAATATTATCAGCGAACTTATCTAATTAACTACTTTAACCCGTTTGGTTTGTCAAGTGAACTTCGTCACTTCATTGACTTACCAACCATACTCTAACCATTCATTTTTGGCCCATTTAGTTTGCCGAGTGAACTTCGTCACTTCTATGACACACCAAACTCGCATTTAACACTACGATCCCATTAACATTTCTAAAGCTATTATTTATGCATGATGTAACAAAACCGAAAGTTACGTACCTTTAGAGCGTTTTCTTCAAGCGCGCGTCTGCTCCGGCTTGTCCGCTTGAAGACTCAGTTCCTTTGCCTATAGAGTTCAATCAACGCTTCGTTTAGAACTCCTTTCATGTCATATAACGCCTAATTCATCTTATCATTCAAATATGCATTTTGTTTGAAATTTCTATATCTAGCTTTCTTTTAGGCATTTCAACAAACACCTAAAGGGCATATTTTCACCAAATCAACAATCAAGGTCATGACTACTTATTTAGCCAAGATTTTATCATCTTTTACAAGTCAATCATCTAATTTATAGTTCAATATCAAGGTTAACTTCATAGAATTCTAATTTATAGTTCAATATCAAGGAAATGAAGGTGCTACTGGGCTCCTTCAATGGACTGAGAGCATGGAGAACACGTTTCGCCATAGTCAATGTACTAACGAACGCAAAGTCGAATTTGCTACTAGCGTCTTCCAAAAGAGGGCGTTGACATGGTGGAATGGAACCATGAAAGACTGTACAACCGAAGTTGCAATGGCCCTAACCTGGGAAGAATTAAAAGCTCTCATGCTAAAAGAATTCTGCCCACGTAACGAAATGAAAGCACTTGAAGATGAGCTCCATGATCTTAAACAAGATAGTGGAGAGAACCGCGCTTACATAAATCGGTTCGAAGAATTATGCAACCTTTGTTCCCCAAACCTAACTACCGATCGTCTGATCGAGAAATTCGTCAGCGGACTGCCTAGCTGCATTAAACATATAGTGACTGGAAGCAGACCAGCCACTCTTCGAGACGCATACGAACTCTCTGCTACCTTGACAGATGCCCAAGTCAAGGAAGGGAACCTATCTCGGAAGGGCGACAAGAAAACATCATCCAAGGCTGCATCCGACTCTATTAAAGCTGCAAATGATGGAGCCCAATCTTCAGAGAAAACCCAGAATGCCAACAAAGACAAAGAAGTCAGAAACTTTGTTGTTACAACTCCTGCTACCGCCAACCAGGCTCCTCCTGCCAAGAAGCCATATGTTGGTGAAGCACCGTTATGCAACCGTTGCAACTACCATCATCAAACCCATTTTCTTTGTAAACAATGCACAAGTTGTGGGCGCTTTGGTCATCTTACAGCCACATGCCGTACACCTCAAACTGTTGCTCCCCCTGCTGTTCATGCTGCTGCACCACCTCGTTATCCCATTGGAACTTGCTTCAATTGCGGTGATCCGAATCACTTCAAACAAGAATGCCCCAAACTCGCGAATGCCCAACCCGCTCGAAGTCGTGCATTCAATCTCAACGTTAACGAGGCTCGTGCCCTGAACGATGTAGCCTGAGGCTGTGGGCTTACTTAGCCGGATCCAAAGGGTCATGCATAATAATGTTATGACTCTGAGATCTATGGATGTTGTTTTAGCTTTGTTATTCAAAAAGGGTTTCGGCGCAGTCTGTTGCCCGTTTACCATTTCTTTCAATGTACTAAAGACCTTGTATTATCTGGTGTGTTTCAAATTATCAATTTGGTTAATAAGCTTCTATTTTGTTTGACCCAAGTACGAATAGAAGTTTCATTTCACCTAAGTTTGAACCTTTGCTTGCTATACCATATTCAAAATTTGTTAAACCAAGTCCTCAAACCCTACTTGGATAAATTTGTCATTTCTTCATTTATGATATTCTTATCCACTCCGAAACCAAAGCCAACAAAAAAAAATTCACCTCTGCTTTATCTTTGGGCTCCTAAAACGAGAACAACCTTATGCCTAGTTCTCAAAATGTGAATTTTTGCTTAAGGAACTTTATGCTTAGTAAATACATCTTTGCTTTATAAATTGACCTACCATGCTTGGTATACACTTACAAATACATTTTGCGTCGTATATTGATTTAACATACTTAATGCATAAATTACAAACACATATACGCTTAGTACAGTCTCACAATAAACTTATATTGCTTATGACAATCCATGCTTAGTTTATAATGCACACTATTAGTTTGATTTATGTGAAACATGAAATTTCATTGTGCTTGAATGAAATACCTACGACTAATTTTGTTGTATGCAAAACAAACGATGATGTCATTACAAATCTGAAATACGTTTTGATTCAATTGATGTTGTGTTATATTGATGCTTATTTGATTTAAACGATACCTCAATCTTATTTGTCTTCCTCACTTAACTAGAAGTGCTATGTGGACCATGCGACGAAACGAATAATTATGGGTGCACACTTAATTACGAGGTTCGACGCATGAGAATCATAGTAAGCCTTGTTAAGTACGGTGACATATAAAAACATTATGTCGTTATGTGATTATCCCTTATTTGTTTATTTGTGCACCCATTTGTTTGCCTAATATTTACAATTACATTCTACGGTCTCTTTCGAATAAATTTCGGGACGAAATTTTCTAAAGTAGGGGAGACTGTAACCATCCTGGTTTTCACACATGTTTTGTTTTGACTTGCATTGTAACAAATACTGTATTTAGAATGAAATTTATTTGAACATACTTGCTTTGTACTTATACATGCTTATACCAATACAAACACGTGAAACAATTGCAAATTTGTTGAGATTTATGCTATTAAACAAGGTTACATAAACTATAAGGGCCTATTGTGACATTTTGTGAAAATACAATCTAAGGGACCTATTTGTCATTCTTTGAAACTTTAGAAATACAAGGGTTAAAAGCGCAATTATTGAAAACTACAAGTTTAGGGTTCTTTAGTAATTTTTGAAACTTATTTTTATAAAAGAAATAAATAGATATTTTTGAAATAAAAGTCCAAGGTTCATTTGGTCATTTTCTCAAACTTAAACTCTAGGGACTAAAACTGATTTCCTTAAACTTATTTTAACTGAATATCCCAACCAGGTTAACTTTTATATAAGGATTCCTTCTTTAAACACTAACTCAATTAATGGTTTTAACTGAACAGTACAGGGACCAATTATGTCAACTTTCAAAACTTCAGGGACCAAACATGTATTTTATATGAAAGTTGAGGGACTGTTTTTGTAACTTTTCAAAAGTCGAGGGACCATTTTTGTACAAAATGAAACTATAGGGACCAATGTGTAAATATTACAAAATTAAACAAAAAATGGGGTTGAACCGGCCAAAAGAGAGGATCAAACCCGCGATAACCCACAACACAAACGAACACGTGACCGGTCGGGCTAAGCCCTCATTCAGTTAATATAAGAAACTATATTATACGTATATACACATTAGGAAATTAATCTATTTATTAATTTAATCCAGAAAACAAAAAGGGTTTTAAACCCAAACAAACCGGCTACAAAGGGACTCGAACCCGCGCACACCCGAAACAAATCACGCGCACAAACCAGCTGGTCTACCAGCTGGGATGTGATAAATATTAGATTTTATTTTATATATTAACACCTTAAAATCAGATCTGATTATATAACCAGAACCGCAGTTACGGGATTTCGAACAAAAACCCACCAAAACCGATTTTTATTCATGCTTTTGACCTGTAAAGCTCACCCACATGATCCCCAACCCATCCCAACTCGTTCCAATCATTCAAACGACACATTATGGTGCCAAAACACTCAAAAGAAAAAGAATTTTTATAAAAATAAAAAGTAGATCAAATCCACTAATTTGTGTCGAACCTGAGATCCAAACTTCGTGTATTTAAGTTCCCTACATTCCTAGCAACATTCCACACCATTTACAAACACTTAAACACCCGAAATCGTCGGATTACAACCTGCAACTCGCCGGAATACTCACTTTTTTGCCGAAATTTTTCAATCCAATCATCCGTTCAATACCGGTTAGTTTTTCTTGTGTAAATTAGTTAGTTTATGCCTATAGAACGATTCCTAGGAATTAATTTAGATATAACATAGGTTTACCCGTAAAAATCACGAGTTTGACTTTTAGTTTGACCGGGTCTTCTGACTTTGACTTCTTTTGGAGAAGATGACCAGTTCCTGTTTGGTTATAAGTTTAGCAGTCCTAAACCAAACACAAACAGAAGCTTAGCCCAGTGGTTAAGACTCTGTTTGGTTTCAATACAGACCCGGGTTCGAACCCAGAGGTCTGCATTTCTTTTTAAACGTTTTATTTTTAATATCTTTAGCATTTCAATAATTTTTATAACATTGTTAGACACTGTTACTTTTATTAAAAATATAAAATTAGTCAATTTATTTATAAAACTAATTTTTATGATATTAAAACAGTTTAATATTTAATAAATCATAATAAATCGATTTTTATGAAATAAATACTGAAATTTTCATATTAAATATTTTAAATGCTAAACTTTACAAAAATAATACTTTTACTAATTTTTTGTATGATTTTGATATTTATATAATTAAATCAGTTTTATTACTTATAAATATAGTTTAATTTAATATATTTAAATTATATAACTATATAATTTTTATCCAAAACTATTTTTATGACAAAATATGCATTATTCTGAGTTTATGTAAATTTAGAATCTAAATTTTTATTATATTTAATTATTTAGATAATTAAACTTATATAAACTTATTTATTGTTATTTTAATCATTTTAATTTTATTTATTTAAAATGATTTCAAGACCATAATAATTATTTTAAATCAGTAATATTAAAGTTCAATAATTAAAAAGGTAATTTTTAATTATTCAGATTTAATATAATTATTTTGATAATTAATCATATAATTATCATATTTATTCTTTTAAACAAAATATTTATTATTTATCAAATAATATATATTTTAACCATCTAATTTAATTTATAATTTTTATAAATTAATTATATCACTTGTACAATATTTTACCAATAATCATTATATTTAATTATGTTATTTAGTTATACTAATTAATTATATTTGATTTATTATTACAAATGTTTATATTAAAACAATTACATATCTTTGCAATTTTATTATTTATGTTAAATTAATATTTTTCATAAATAATTCCTTTACATCATATTCATTTTCCGAGTCCTCTTGTTAGGTTATCCAAACCACATAATTACCATTTAAACAAAACACTACCAAATCCTATAGATTTAGGATTTCCAATTATCCAATTAAACATTATTGTTGATACATATTCCATATTGTTGCATGTTCAATCAATTAGAGTGACGTGGAATCTTAATTCCAAGAACTCTCACACTTTGCATACTTGTTTGGACTTACCCGAAATCAATGTGAGTTCATAGTTCCTTTTTACATTATTTTTGGGATGATACATATGTTACAATGTGATACAAACTATTTGCTATTTTGTGGTTTCCCCCGATTGCCTTTGCATTTGCTTAATACTTGTTGTTGTTGCTTTAAGAAGTTTACCTTCATTAACTTGCAAAAGCCCAACGGTTATATTATAGCGCTATAGGATTGACGCCCCATCTCACTTCTCATTTTATTGCAATTGTTGTTGTTGTTGGTACTCATGTGAAACTTAGAAGTAAGGTGATAGACCCGTGTTACGTCATAACGCAGGCTTGAATGTACCACTAAGTGACTACTTGTATTACTCTTTTGCTTAAGACATATCGCATACCACAGTGTTAACTCATTTTCATATCACATTGTTATTTTTGCCTAACAAAACCTATGAATTCACTCAACCGTTTGTTGACCCAAATATTTTCCCTAACATATGTTTCAGGTGACAATGTTTGATGACATGATTTGCAAGAATATTTTACATAGGATTGATCAAGACTTATGCCTTAGATTAAATCCGAATTTATCATTTGTGAAACAATTTATGTTATATTTGTTTATGTACTCTTATATTTTCAGATGTGAATGCAATCTATTGAATTGAACTTAAAATATATTTCAACTTAATCTAACCTCCATGTGCTCAATTGCATTCTATCAAGTTTCGTGACACCTTTGGCTTTTCCGCCTCCGGCCGGGGTGTTACAATTTCATTACTATTTCATCCAAACAATGATCATGCAAGCTCAAATTTCGAATCTCATGTGTTCATCTAGAATTTGAGATGGAACCAAAATGTGAAATTTGACATACCTTGTGATCACTTTACTGAGGTGCTCACTAATTTGTGCTTGGATTTCAATTTGGGTTTGATTTGGCCTCTTGATTTGATCAATTCTTGCAATTTAGGGTTTCGAGCATGAGAGCTCCCCTAGCTCTTGTTGGAACCGCAGAACAACACACGTATGTGTGTGTTTTGTGTTTAGTAATTGTTTTAATTAAAACTCTAATTCACTTGTCCATGTTTAGTCCCTTAATTTTACCCAAGTTTTATAAAGGGTATTTTAACCATGTTTGTTCTATTATGTCAAGACACTAACTAACTAGGTTATTTATTCCTAGTTATTTTATCTTAACTAATACTGATATTTAGTTTACAATATAATATTTATATTTTTGGGGTGTTACAATGTTGTACATGTAAAATCACATGTACCCAAATACAAATATGAACTGTTGCTCTTATGATCATTGGCTTTGGAATCAGTCATGAACGTTTAGTGATCATCTCAACAAAGCAATTCTTGTATAAACCTAAGCTATATGAAGTTCAACATTTATTCCAATAATCATTAATAACTTGGGAATTGAATTCACCTTTATTACCAAAATAAATATACCAATATGGATTAATATGCTTGCTATCACATTAGCTAAGCCACAATCACACAAACTTCAGGTTGTGGATTTGATAACCATTTAGACGATGCATCGATTTAAAACACTAAATAGTATCATGTTGGGATATGTATATCCTTTACTCATTTCCAAAATATTTTGGGATACAACCTCCTTTATTTGGCAAATATATAATTTCCCTTGAGAGCAAAAATTACATACTAATTATCAGCTTAAAGAACCTTCCAGTTCTTTATTATGTTTCACTTCAACATTGACTCGGCATGGTCTAACTGGTTATGCCAACTAATTAAATAATAATGCACCATATACTTTAGGTTTATGATCATATATTCTTTTAGTTGTACTCGTGTTTGTCTAACATGACAGGAAGTACTAGAAAATAACATATTATTATTTCAAAAATTCATGTTATTATATGGGGTAAATTACTTTTTGAGTCCCTGTGTTATAGTGGTTTTAACCACTTGAGTCCAATATCAAAAAGTTTAACGCCCTGAGTCCCTATAAGCTTTTCTCTAACATTTTGAGTCCAACTTTTAACTCCGTTTGAATATACTGTAAGTTTATAATAAAAGACTAAAATATCCCTGTATTTAAAAAATATTAATAAATAACAACCCTTATCTCACTCTTACAACCTCTCAAACCCACTCATCACTCTCTCTCTCTCTAAACACCACCAAGAACCACCCTAACCATCACACACCACCACCATACAACACCTATTCCTAGAAACCACAACCACCACACCTACAGGCTGCAACCATACACCACCATCACCACAATAAACCACCTTCGGCCCCACCTCTGACAGTACCATCACCACTATAAACCACCGCCATACACCACCTCCGACACCACCATCACCACAACAAACCACCACCATTGCCCTACCTCCGACAGCACCGTCGTCACTATCAAAGCCGCCAATAAGGGGATATATGGGGAAACAGAGGTGTATTTCATTTGTTTATTTCATGCTGTTATCACATTGCCGCCGGTTTAGTAGCCCCACTTCCCCATCATTTCAGGAACCCAACTACAACCCTTCTCCCGGCTTCTTCTTCTCCCCAAACCCTCCATTCTCAGAATCACACTCTTTGATTATTCCCCCAAACCCTGAAGTCGATTCCAAATTTATCTAATTTACAACCAAATTCCCCCGTATCCTTTTAATCATCCCCATTCTATATAAGCAAATGAACTGTGTGTGCTAGTGCTACAATCACCTAACATGTAATCATGATCTTGTTCCAGTAGACAATTTGAACAAAATAACAAGATTCCAATAATTTGTTAATTTACAAAAATACCCAGTTGAAAAGGATGAATACCCACCTTACTGGTAAAGTAACTGAGCGGAGCAACGGCGGTCCGGCCGCTGTGTGGATGAAAACGGCGCAAAGTAACAGTCTTGTTGACACCTTATAAGAATCAAAGATATGGGGGTTTATTAAAGGAAGATGAGGGCTTGTGGTTGGGGTTTAATGGTTTTGTGATTGATGAAGAAGAAGTTTTCATTGATTTGTAGAATGAAGGTTTCTAAGGGGAAAATCTAGACGGAGTGTGTGTTGGCAAAGAATGGGGATGATTAAAAGGATACATGGGAGGGGATGGGGTTTTTACTGGGAAGATGTGGAAGGTATTTTGGTCATTTAATAATATTTAACTAAAAAAATTTAACAGTGTTAGAAATTTGGACTCAGATGGTTAAGAAAAGTGACTATAGGGACTCAGGGCGTTCAACATTTTGATTTTGGACTCAAGTGGTTAAAACCATTAAAACACAGGGACTCAAAAAGTAATTTACCTTATTATATGTTTCCCATGTTTTATTATTGTATAATCACTTCCTTAGTATGCCACTTCTTGTGGTCGATTTCAATACTAACATGGCTGTCAACGTGAGGATCATTACAATTTCCAAACTTAGCATGATCATGACCTTTATAATGATCATTGTATAGTCATCATATTATTAACATGGTTGATCTCATTACATAGCATTATAATAATTTCCTCAATTATCATGATTACGAACTTTTCACCAATTATTATATCATCACATTCAATTCAAATAATCGATTATAACCATACAACATTCATGATGGCATTATTACAATTTTCTCAATTATATCCATGATTAGAAGCTTTTCAATGGTGTAGAACCAACCAAGGTTCATGGTTTATCATTACTTCTTTCTTGGACAAACAAATATGAAAGCATTTCAAAATTGTTATACTCATTCCATAATATTGCTACTTTAGCATATTTGAGATATGACAAATGAAAATTGTTTTATCCGATTTTTCTTTGTAAATGATCTTCTCTTTACATAACATTAACAGAGAAGTAATTAAATGTCCGAGTTAAGGTCTAAAATCTTATGACCTTCTACAAACTCGTAACGAGATTTAGGGAGTATGACAATTCGGGTGTCATATCTAAACTTATTTATGCTCTTTCATAATAGTAGTGATAAACCACAACTTTGGTTTTGTTGTTTTATTCAATTATTAATAAATGATATCATATAAACAAGGCATAATGTAAAATCAAATTATAAAATGTATGACATTATAACATGTTATGATATTGTAAAAACAAGTTATAATAAAATTTTATGCATTAACATATTTTATCACTTATAAACAAATATATATAAATCTATCACAACATAACCCGATGAGTTGCGTATCACTCTATCTTGAACACCGATAGATACAAACAAAACAAACGTTTCAATCAAGTTCCCAACATATAATAATTATTATTTCCAAACAATTATTTCTTTATAATCTTTATAACAAATTAGTTATTAATATGTTCTACTTAAAAACATATTGAGAAGCATCTACTTAATTACAATAAGTATCTTTTCCCACAAAAACATATCACATATTCTAGTCTTATACAGGTCTTAAACGATGCATAAACTTTTAATGATGTTAAAATACAAAGATGATAAAGAAATAATTGTTTGGAAATAATAATTATTAAACTTTCTCATTGGCCCCTTTTAGTATTCTTAACTTTTGCATAAGCCGTTTTACCGAGTAGAATTTCCGAGATCAAGAACCATTATAGGAAAAGCTTATACATGCATTTGTAAACCAAGCAGGGAGTATTAATGATAGATTACTTAACCGGAACCAAAACAAAACTCCCAAATCCCAATATGATGTTTTAAATCTTTAGAAAATAATTGAATAGGCATTTGTTACCTCTCTACGTCTCCAACTTTCCATCGCTGAAGTGCAACTCATAATCTTCTCTGATTCATCAGTTTCTTTCTCATAGTTGTGAAAGATTAATTCCAGCTGGAAATTAATCCACATCAAAGTGAAGGCGGCCAAAAACATATAGCACTCTCGTGCTGATAATGTGTTATGTAACAACTAGAACCTATTAGCAATGTATAGAGAAGAATGAGAGAATGTTTTCTTATTCATTAATCTATATACACCATATACAAATGCCACTATATATAGGCACATACATTAATACAAAAGAAATAAAAAAGATAGGAGTTATGTATGTAGAGAGTCACCATTATATAAATGATATATTCATAACACAACCATCATTCTTTCTCTATAGTGTTATATTTGTTGTATGAACCACAAAACAATATACATGATGGTCATATAATCAATGAAATAATACAAAACCTCTTTTCTCTCAATTAACATGAATTGCTTTTAATTAAGCACGTATTATGACAATGTAAATATTATTATTATATTATTTCTCTCTTATAAAAGCCATATTTAGATCTAATGTTTTTTTTTTCTAAGTTGAGATTTAGAGTAATGTGTAATTTGTGTTCCTGTGATTTGTGATCCATGCGCCCGATAACTCTTTCTTTTTTTTGCTCCCTATGTGCTTGTGATTTCAAAATTTAACACTCTGCACCCCAACCTCTAACACTGCCAGCATATTTCATTCATGGCTTAACGACTTGGGGCATTTTGGTATTTTCACCCATGTAAAACCCTAACCCCCCAACATATAAACATTCTAACACAATGAGTCCCTCACTTTTACTAAACACCCTTCCCATCCTCTCTCCCACAGACACCAACCACAACCATAAGCACTCTCTCTCCTGCACCACCCAACGCCGCCAACCGCTCCACCACTACCACTCTCCCACCAATCAGCACTTCAGCACCAGCACACATGCACCGAACACCACTCCACCACCTACAATGAACACCACCACTACCTCCGGCAACCACCGACCTCCGATCCATCTCCGTCTTAATCTCTCCACTCCGATCGTAACCCAACACCCACCCACCTTTGTCATCAACCACTGATCCACTCCAATCATGCTTTTTTTGGTTGAAGCGGTGATGGTACACAAGTACAATCACTTTTTACTTTAAAATTACTTCGATTTTACTTGATTTTTTTGTTAGTGTAGCTTACTTTAAAATTGAAATAGAACACGATACTAGTTTACTCGAACATTTTTAGTCGGCATTAGGGTCAGCAATACCCTAACACACCTCGTATTACACTGTATTACACTTGAACGTGGTAGTGATGTTCTTGAACAACATAAACTTTGAATTCTGCTTTGAATGAGGAAGGAAAGATAGGATCCAGTAGTGTTGATGCCTAATTATCTAATTATGGGTGGATGCTTTTGTATGATTAGATATCTAATTATGTTAAAACTAACATTTGATCCACCTTTTGTATGCTAATGATCTAGGTTACTTTTATGGTTTGGCTTATCATGTTTAATTTCACGGTGGTTTGGTTTGTTTAATCATCATGTTTAATTTGTAGATGGTTTGGTTTATTTGAAATTGATTTGGATTGTCATGTTTAATTTGATCATGGTGGTTTGGTGTAATTTGCAGACAGTTTTATACGATTTGGTTGGTCGGGTCAAATGCTTTGGTTTGTCGGGTCAAATGGTTTGCTTTGTTTGAGAATTATGTTTTATATGGTTTGGTTGGTTTGAGGTATAAGGTTATATATGGTTATGTTAGTTTGAGAAATACGGTTATATAAGGTGTGGTTGGTCGGGTCAAATGGTTTGGTTTGTTTGAGGTATAATAAGGTTATATATGGTTCGATTAGTCGGGTCAAATGGTTTTGTTCTAATATTAGGTTTCAGGGGTATGGATATGTCGGTTATGTTGGTTTGTGATGGAATTCATGGCGGATTGGTTCAAATGGGTATGGCTTCATCCAATGCTGTAGGGCTAATTCATGCATGTGTTTGGTATAAATTCAATTGTTAGGTCATCTTTTACTTATTTATTTTTATTTACGTGTTGCTATAAATTCAAATTGATGTACGTTTAAACGTAATTTTTTCCCGCAAATGAGTTAGGTCAAATATTCATGGTAGTTTGGTGTAATTTGAAGACAATTTTATACGATTTGGTTGGTCGGGTCAAATGCTTTGGTTTGTCGGGTCAAATGGTTTGGTTTATTTGAGAATTACGTTTTTATATGGTTTGGTTGGTTTGAGGTATAAGGTTATATATGGTTATGTTAGTTTGAGGAATACGGTTATATAAGGTGTGGTTGGTCGGGTCATATGGTTTGGTTTGTTTGAGGTATAATAAGGTTATATATGGTTTGATTAGTCGGGTCAAATGGTTTTGTTCTAATATTGGGTTTCAGGGGTATGGGTATGTTTGTTATGTTGGTATGTGATGGAATTCATGGCGGATTGGTTCAAATGGGTAAGGCTTCATCCAATACTGTAAGGCTAATTCATGCATGTGTTTGGTATAAATTCAAATTGTTAGGTCATGTTTTACTTGTTTATTTTTATTTACGTGTTGCTATAAATTCAAATTGATATATGTTTAAATGTAAATTTTTCGTGCAAATGATTTAGGTCAAATATAATATGTTCTTATGCTTATTATTATGTACGTTTTCAGTTGATATACGTTTTGACGTTAAAAAAATTTCAGAAATCAATCGGGTTAAATATAATACGCTTATGTGCTTATTTTTATGTACGTTTTCAATTGGTTAACATTTTGACATAAATTATGTTCGAAAACAATTCGAGTCAAATAAAATACGTTTTCATTAGACGGTATAAGGGTTTGTTTGTTTACCTCTTAATGAGGCTCTTAATGGTTCAGACCTCTAACTGGTTCATCATTTAATGGTTCAGACTGTTTGTTTCACGAGCAGATGTCTGAATGGTTGAGACATTTGCCTTTGAATAGTTAAGATTTATATAGAGTCTGAATGGTTAAGACCTCTAATCTGAAATGGTCAGACATTTTCCTCTAAACGGTTAAGCATTATACATGCTTTTAGTGGTTTAAACCTCTTACTGGTTCAGCACTTAATGGTTGAGACCTCTTACTAGTTCAACACTTAACCATTCAGATGTTGCCAAACAGCTTCTAAATTAGAGTCAATTTACGTTTCGACAACGCCACAACGTGGCATAACTATTTTCTTACAAGCTTATTTTTATGCACGCGTTATAAATCAGGTTGTTTTACGTTTTGACGTAAATTTTCTTCGAAAAAATGTCAAGTCAAATATAATGCGTTTTGTGCTTATTTTTATGTATTTTCTTGTTTCTTTCTTGACTTTTTTGGACTTTATTATTTTTATTTTTTACTTTTCTTTATGTTAAGTGTTTTAGTTTTAGGTTCCTTTTTTATGAAATTAATATTTAAGATAGGGTTTATGTTTCTGTTTACAATTAATTTAAAATCAGTCCATCTTGCTGCCTAATTTTAATTTATTTTTATGGTTTTCGATCAATATAAAACATGTGTCGATATTCTTTCGTTTGATATACTAAACCAAAATAGATAACAACCGAAAAGCATAACATGAGTGTAATATTTATAATTTCTGACATGTTTGTATTATTTATTAAACTAAAATAATATTAGTGTATTTTACATTAATTTTTTTTTGAAACTCGTACGTTGCGACTAGACTGTCATACCAAACCAGTAAGAGACGTAAATATGTTAAACCACGTTTTCCGTGCTTTGCGACATGTTCGTTAAATGGAGGAAATTCAATTGGTATCCACTCAACTCATTATGGTATTGGTATGATATACAACACAAAAAGAAAACCAAACATAAGTTAGTATTAACTAAGTTTATAGAATGCCATTATTATTATTATTATTATTATTATTATTATTATTATTATTATTACTATTATTCCTGCTGCCTAATTTAAATTTGTTTTTATGATTTTCGATCGATATAAAACATGCGTCGATATTCTTTCGAGATTGATATATGAGATTGATATACTGAACCAAAATAGACAACGACCGAAAAGCAAAACATGAGTGTAATATTTATAATTTGTGACACGTGTTTGTATTATTTAGTAAACTAAAATAACATTAGTGTATTTTATATTATTTTTTTAAAACTCGTACGTTGTGATTGGATTGTCATACCGAACCAGTACCAGACGTAAATATGTTAAATCACGTTTTCTGTGCTTTGCGACATGTTCGTTACATGGAGAAAATTGAATTGCTATCCACTCAATTCATTACGGTATTGGTAGGATACTCAACACAAAAAGAAAACCAAACATAAGTTAATATTAGTTATGTTTATGGAATGCCATTTTATTATGATTATTATTATTATTATTATTATTATTATTATTATTATTATTCCTGTTGCCTAATTTAAATTTGTTTTTATGGTTTTCGATTGATATAAAACATGCGACGATATTCTTTCGAGATTGAATACTGAACCGAAATAAATAATGGCCGAAAAGCATAATATGAGTGTAATATTTATAATTTGTGACACATGTTTGTATTATTTAGTAAACTAAAATAACATTAGTGTATTTTATATATTTTTTTTGAAACTCGTACGTTGCGACTAGACTGTCATACCGAACCAGTAACAGATGTAAATATGTTAAACCACCTTTTCCGTGCTTTAAACATGTTCGTTACATGGAGGAAATTCAATTGGTATCCACTCAACTCATTACGGTATTGATATGATACTCAACACAAAAAGAAAACCAAACCTAAGTTAATATTAATTAAGTTTATAGAATGCCATTTTATTATTATTATTATTATTATTATTATTATTATTATTATTATTATTATTATTATTATTATTATTATTAATGAATTCTATATATTCCTAGATACACCATACACGGCACTATCAAATCACTACATCATACTACTCTCTCAATAACTCAAATAATTATATCTAATTTTTCAGTTCACCAACAATATATGAAGACAATGTTATTTCTTCTTCTTCCAAGACATAAACACAAAACCCGCAGCACCCAAGGCACCCAAGGCCAGCTCTTGGGCCATTAAATAAAGTAACCTCTTGAGGCCTCCATTATTCTAAGGCCAGTGATTTTGAAGTTTTATTGTATAGATAATATGTATTTGGGTTTGGGCTGATGTCTATTAATTTATTGTATACTGTCATAGGCATAAAAATAAGTACTTAAGAAAATAAAGATTTTTTTTAAATTAAGGAATGGTACGGCACGTTGAGACGGCGTCAAAATGTAAAGTAACTCAAATTTATACCGTATAATGAAAACGTATTATTCTCTCCTCTTTTTGGGGCAAATTTTATTTCAAAACATAGAACAACTGATAACGTATATTAAAATAAGCATTGAAAACGTATTATATTTGATACAACTCATTTTTAAAATATAAATTGACATCGAAACGTAAATCAACTTGGATTAAAACCGATACGTATATAATAATAACCATGCAAAACTCGATTATGAAGTATTTAGAAAAATAAGGGACTTTAAGTTTTAATGCTGAAAGTTAAATGATAATTAAGTAAAAAAGAAAAAAAAATAGACAATAAAGGAAGAAAAAAAAAAAACAAACCAACCAATTAATAGAAAGTAGTGTAGACGTAACTTTATATTATAGATAGATATAATTTAATTTTTCACCGCATCAAGCGGGGAAATCACCAAAGTTTATTCCTAATTTGTTCCATTCAGAAATATGAAACATAAGTGTGACACATGTTTATATTATTTAGTTAACGCAAATAACATGAGTGCATTTTATAATGAATAATGATACGTAATAGTAGTTTTTTTTCTTTCTTCTATAAAGTTTGTTGAAAACATATATGGTTCTTTAAAATATAATAAATTATTTAAAATATAATAAATAATTAATTGTAGCCGAATTCTTCTCATTCTTATTATTAGAGTAAATTACCATTTTAGTCCTTGAATTTTGACTAAAATTACCACTTTAGTACAAATAGTTTTTTTCTTGCCATTTTAGTCTAAATAGTTTTGTTTTCAGCAATTTTAGTCCATGACTTTTGTCATTTTCATCGACCACCACGACCATCTCCCATCACCCACCCTATCACAACCTCCTATCATCGCCACTACCTGTCTGCACCGTCACCACCCACCCACCCACCCCACCCCACCCCACCACCATCACCACCCACCATTTCCATCACCACCGGCCACTTTTCCCCCACCCATGTCATCAACCAACATCGTCGCCATCATCGTAAAACCAACAACAACCACCATCATCTTCACTGTAAACCGGCACAACATTATCCCCATACCATTGCATCTACAAAAAAAGAAAGAAAATTGTGGTTTGGCCAAAATTCACCTAAGTTAACTAAATTTTTCTAATGGATTTAGTGGGCTGGATGAAAATGACAAAGAATGACAAAAGACATGGACTAAAATAGCAGAAAAGAAAACTATTTGGACTAAAATAACAAGAAAAAAACTAGAGTTAATTGCCAAAATCGTCCTTGAGGTTTGGACAAGTTTGCCATTTTCGTCCAAAATGACACTTTTGTACCAAATTGCCCCCAACATTTGTAACTTTTTGCCATTTTCATCCAAACCACTAATTTAGTTTATTTTCTCTGTTAAGTTGGGGATATTTGGATGAAACTGACAAATATAAAACCACAGGGACGATTTTGGGAATTTACCCAAACTCCTTTAAATTTCTTTTATTTAATTAATTTTGTTACATATATAATAAAAAGAATATACATGCAATTTTTATATGAACAAAATAATAGCTTTGTCACATAATTTTTATAAATTTT